>CM070694.1:8429307-9029307 GCA_036346265.1 Melocanna baccifera | reverse complement strand
CCAGGCCTGGCGCCGGCGGAAGGCTTATGGCAGCCACCATGGGCGACGGCGGCGCGGGAGGCAGGTCCTCGCCGACTGGCATCGGCGACAAGGTGTCGTCTCCAACGACGTCACCACGAAGGCCCACCTCGTCACCTAGGTCTTCGCTGGCCGCAGCGTGAGCCTCCGCGCTGCCATGCTCAGACCCACCCCCTGACATGTCGTCCGGATCAGCGACCTCTGCCGCTAAGCCGACAGACGGGTCAGAGATAGCAGCTTGGAACCGGGACCTTTGCCGCCGGGAAAATGCCCCTGCCTCGTTGGCACCATCACGGCGACGGGGTGAACTCCGCACCGTCACTGGGCGCTCGGGCACAACGAGTCCTAGGACCTCGCACACCCGGTCTATCCGCCCTAACCTCGCAGGCCTGGTTGCGGCTTCGCGCAGGGTGTGCTCTTTCCACGTGTACGACCCGGAAGGCATCGACGGCGCGCGGCGTCCCGCAACGAAGCATCGCACACCCGTGGGCTGCTGCGGCGACGACACCGAGGGGCGGGCGCCATCCTCCGCGTATCACGCCGTTCATATTTCCACAGCCGGAGAGCGGAGACACCCCGTACATGGTAAATTTTTTGGCAAGATCGCGCATGTTGAACCGAAGGGTCACGCCGCCAAGTCTCCGCGCCTGCCACTGATCCTCGCTCACCGGCTTTAGCAGGCGTGATCGAAGGCTATCGGTGACCCCGCACCGCAGTTGCTTTGGTCGGCGTCACGCGTAGTAGAACCACTGCCGCATCCACCCCCCACTTCTCCTTCGCCGGCGAGGACGGATGCACGTGGCCCGACCGCACCACGAAGTGAACACTGCCAAAATTGGACAGTACCCCTCCTCTGACTCTCTTTGGCTGGCAGCGCGCATCATGAAGAAGGACGAATAAGCTCGCGCGGGGATGACCGCCTTCCACTTGGATTGCCCAGGCAAACACCGCCAAGTGGACTATTGCATTTGGGGTCAGCTGCGCCAACTCTAATCCATAAGCCTTCAAGACCTCACCGACAAAGAGCGTCGACGGCATCCGGAGTCCCGCCTCGAAGAATGCGGCGAAGACAATCGCCTCTGACTCCGTAACGTCGCGAGCGGGCAGGCGGGCTCCGTAACGGTCGTCTATCTTCTTCTCCCGTAGGAGAGCTTCGATCGTCTCCTTGGTGGCATGGCTTCGCCCTAGCACCATAGAGCACCGCCCCCTGCGAGCTCTGCCGGGCGTTGTACACCTTCCGGGTCTACACCGACTCACGAGCCACCACCGAATATTCCACCTCAGGCGGCGTCGAGCCGCGCTGGCCCGACGAAGCGCTACCACTAAGCCGGTGGTCGGAATCTCCGTGGCTTGCCATCTTTCTTTCCGCATGACGGATTGCTGGAGCAGAGGCGAGTGGATTTCGCGCAGCAACGCGGAACAACCAACTGGGTGCACGCGAACGGGATGCACGCCCGTGTGCCAATAAAGCACCTTTTATACAGCCCCTTCGCATCCCACCATCGGGAGGGCAACCGGCAGGAGCCGTCGGTTCGTCACGCCCACGGTCGGGAACTGTAACTGACCGCGGGATGGCTCGCCGCGTGTCTCACCTCCCTTGGGAACAGACACGAGCGCACGGTCGCAAGGTTCCTGACATCCCACGGCGCACCAACCAGGCAGCGCCGCGTGTACCCTCACCTCGGGACCATGTGTACGACGGTCGCAGACCGCCCTAGCCTTTCCAACGCGCGGCACAGCGACTCCGGATCGACCGCGGGACCGCCCCGCGCCAAAACAAAGTTTTTCGGCTCCGCGACGGCCCGACAATACCGTAGCCCGTGGAGGAAGACTCGCGACTTCCCGAAGCCTTCACCTCTGCGGGAGCACTCGTATCCGCTCGCCACAAAGATCGCAGCGGCGGCAGTGTGCGTCGCGCGCCACGCCCGAAGACGTCCCTTCCACTCCGCTGGCTTGGGACAACCCGGTGTCTGCCGCACATTATACCCCTTCACTCTTACCACAAATATTTTTGTACTCTGACGTGTCCCGTGCCTTTCTATGGATGCTAGGTCACAGAAAGCACTAGTGCAACGGGTCAGCCGATGGGGCAGCTACAGCTTCGCCTTTGATGCAGTTCCTGCCTCCGCGCCTTCGACGAGGTCCCCACCTCCGCAGGCCGGCTTTGAGCCCGACCTCGGTTTCATCCCCTACAAAAAGACACCTCGCCACGCACTCGCGCGCCGGCGCCGTGCGCCCGCAGATGCCCCCACTTCAGTGCCTTTGGGCAGCCTAGCCGCCCACTGCATCCCACATTCCCTTACCTTTGGCACAAGGTACTATTTCCGCACCTTGACCCTCATACTTCCACCGTTTTTCTTTGGCTGCCAGGTCCCAGATACCGTCAGAAGGGCCAGTCATTCGGTCCAAACATGCGCCGGTCACGGCACGGCCAACCGACGGCCGATGATGTGTCACGGGCAAAATGAGCACGCGGCGCACTCACCAGGATGCGGGACAACACAGGACACGTCGGAGTAGACTCCTCGGGCTGCGCAACCGACGGAAGTCGAACCGGCGCGGTCGCTTGCGCGTGCGCGCATCGTTTCAGCTTGTCGCCCCTACGTATCTGACCCACATCGGCGAGATCTTCGCCTTCGCTGAGCAGCTCAGCTCCACCTTCGGTGAAGTCTTCGCGCCTGCGGAGCAGCTCAGCTCCACCTTCGGCAAGGTCTTCGCCCCCACGCTGCAGCTCGGCTCCAACGTCACCCTCGCCCAATATCACACAATTCACAGGCCGCAGGGACGGAGGGGACCAAAGGGCTCGGCGGCATGGTGTCGGCCTGTGAAGCCCTTCACCATGAGAGGCTCCTGTTGTGGGGGTGACCCCCACCTAAGCCCAGCTAGCCTGTTTGCGAATTATGAACCCGTGTACGACGACAAGATGGTCTTGAGAAGAATACTCGAGTGTAAGGGCACTATTGTAAAGATACTCCCTCGGGGATATATGTATGTACATGACGAAGCCTCTGGGGACAAGAGGTCATTTGTTCACCTAACTCTCCATTACCATACTCTCTCTCTGTTTGGTCTGTAGCCACAACAACGCTCATGTGAACAAAAAGGAAATTCAATTGAAAGGTGCTAGTTTTCTTGCTACCAAATCTGATATGACTGAATTGGATGCTAGTAATTCTGTTTGCCATGCATTAGTTTGCAAAGCCACTTTGTTTTCATTTGAGGAGATACCATCTTCCTTGCCGCCTGCTGTCACTAACATTTTGCAGGAGTATAAAGATGTCTTTCCGAAGAACATACCATCGGGATTGCCACCGCTTCAAGGGATTGAGCATCAAATTAATTTAATTCCCGGTGCATCATTACCCAACTGCACACCATACAAGATAAATCCTAAGAAACTAAAGAAATTCAGCGTCAAGTTGAAGAATTGCTTGATAAAAGGGTATGTACGTGAATCACTTAGTCCTTGTACTATTTCAGTCATTTTAGTGCCTGAGAAAGACGGATCATGGCGCATGTGTGTGGATTGTAGAGCTATTAATAATATCACCATTAGGTATCGTCATCCTATTCCTAGGTTAGATGATATGCTTGATGAATTGAGTAGCTCTGTTGTCTTCTCCAAGGTTGATTTGCGTAGTGGGTATCATCAAATTCGCATAAAATTAGACGATGAATGGAAAACAGCATTTAAAACTAAGTTCGAATTATATGAGTGGTTAGGAATGTCTTTTGGTTTAACTAATGCACCTAGCACCTTCATGAGACTAATGAACGAAGTTTTGTGTGCTTTCATTGGTAGATTTATGGTGGTTTATTTTGATGACATACTGATATATAGCAAATCATTGGAGGAACATCTTGGCCATTTACGTGTTGTTTTTAATTATTTTTGTGGTGCACGTTTATTTGGTAACTTTGAGAAGTGCACCTTTTGCACCGATTGAGTCGCATTTCTTGATTATGTTGTTACTCCACAGGGATTTGAAGTTGATCAAGCGAAGGTTGAAGCAATACAGAGTTGGTTGACTCCTAACACGGGTGCGGAGCTTTTTAGGACTTGCTAGATTCTATCGCCGCTTCGTGAAGGATTTCAGCACGATCGCTGCACCGTTGAATGAGCTCACCAAGAAGAATGTGCCATTTGTTTAGAACACTGCACAAGAGAACGTCTTCACTACGTTTAAAGATATGTTAACACATGCACCACTACTCTAACTCCTTGATTTTAATAAGATTTTTGAACGAGAATGTGATTCTAGCGGAATTGGTTTAGGTGGTATGTTATTATAAGAGGGTAAACCTATAGCATACTTTAGTGAGAAATTAAGTGGGCCTAGTTTGAACTATTCTACTTATGATAAGGAGTTATATGCATTATTTTGAACCTTAGAAACTTGGCAATATTACTTATTGCCTAAAGAATTTGTTATACATTCTGATCATGAATCCTTAAAGTATATTCGAAGTCAAGGTAAACTAAACTGCAGACATGCAAAGTGGGTTGAATTTATTGAGTCTTTCCCTTATGTCATAAGACACAAGAAGGGAAAGGAGAATATTATTGCTGATACTTTGTGTAGGAGATATACCATACTTTTGCAACTTGATTTCAAAATATTTGGATTGGAAACTATTAAAGAGCAATATGTGCACAATGCTGATTTTACGGATATATTGTTGAATTGTAAAGAAAGGAAAACGTGGAACAAAGTCTCATGATGGCCATGTGCAGATGACATAGATGTTTCTTATTGTAATTAGAAATATTTTGCTAATTAAGGTCCGAGAGATAATCATGAGGCTGTATTATTTCTTTAACATAACTGCTCATAAGGTCATTGATGATGAGGACATCCCTCCCACAGATATAACCGTGTCTACACACACAATTCACCCACAGCAAGTGTTGCAATGTCCACTTACTTGAGCTTGTACTCGTCAACTTAATTACTAGGTGAATTCATTCATAGGTTTGTATATTACTAATAACAGACCGCTACCTAATGCAAGTGATTTAATTGTGCTTAGGAACATGGAAAGGATTAAGAAGAGGCATGTGGAGTCATGAACATGCATAGAAGGCGCAATAAAGGTCACCACGTTACTTTGGGGCTGAGTCAAGTAAGAGTTGGAGTTGAGCTCATTTTGGAATCAAATTCGGACTGCCGCGATAGTATCAAGTTCAAACGGATGTAACTTCCTCATACGGACTCCGTTTTGGACGTTCTTGGACTTCATGAAAAGCTTATCAAGTGTAATTTCCAAAGGATCTAACCTCATCTTCAAATTCCACCTGAGCCGATCACAATCTTCAAAAGAGTCTATATCTATTTCTGAGTTCGAGTTGAAAAGGGTGCTGCGCCACCTCTATTTGGGCCCATGAGCCTTGTAACCCTAGAGACGTGCGCCCACTTCCCTGGCCACCACGCCTGGTCATCTCCCTATAAAGGAGCCACCGCCTCCCTTTTCCAAAACATGGATTTTATTGAATTTAGGTTTAGCCATTGTGCAAACTTCTATTCTTCAGTTGTGTCAGACGACCACCTGTCAAGACTGCCTTCGGGATCCCACCTTTGTTTTTCAATACCATCAATTTTATTCGCAATATCAGTTACCTACATCTTATTCTTGCTAGTTCTTCGATTGCTCGCAGGGATTGAACTTCGTGTTCAGGTTGATCGTGCTTCTAACTTGGCCAATAACATCTCAGAGTTGATTTAACGATTGCTAAGGTGCAAGCGTCGTCGTACGGTTATAGTCGGATCACGAGAGTCACCTTCACCAAAAATCGATAGTTATCAATCTCATTGAAATATTGGATGCCCCGCCTCCATCAATTGAGTTCTGTGTTGATTATATGACTCAGATTGAACCGATAGGTGTGCCTCAATCTCACTATGAAGGGAGGCTCAAGGGTATCAGAACCATCAGAAGGAAAGTAATACTCCAGATATGGATACGCATACTCAATCCCATTTCACGGTCTTGCAACACTTGACTGAAGTGTCCTTGTATATCGACCAGCACAAGGATGTGCTTCGATAATAGAATCCAGAGTGGCCGGATGTTTGGATCATGAGATAATACAACAGTCGATTCAACCAATGATTGAAGGAGCGAGTCAGAAGGAGCTTGTCAAGTGAGATGCTGACATGGTTGGGAAAAGGGCCAATATTTACAGTTGTGATATGGTAAGGATATGACATAAATGGGTATACATTCTATACATAGACTCAGAATGTAAAGAGCACTAAGTAAAACAGCAGTGTCCGCATAGATGCGTTCAGTACTGATAGGTTGTGGAACTCCTACTATGGATTTATAGAAGAGATTTGGGGGGTCGACTACGTGGTTTTCAAGATTATCTTATTTCGGTGTCGTTGGGTCCATCTCTTACAGGTGAAGGTCGACAAGTACGGTGTCACTATCATGGACCTCAAATGTGTCGGATACAAAGACGAACCATTCATACTCACTAACCAAGTTGTTTAAGTTTTTATGTAACCGATCAGCCAAACAAGAAGCGCTATGTAATTCTACATGGAAAAAGAAGAATTATCAGAGTAGAGAATGTAATGGATGAGGATGAGTCACCTCCTTTCAGAAACGGCATAAGGGTCGAGGAAGAACAACGTGATGAAACTAGCTACATATGCATCGATCATTATCAAGGGCTAATTTTTAAAGGAAATAAGCAAGTGGAATGAGAATGTGTGATACATATGTGAATTTGCATTTATGTATAAAAGAATGCATGCGTGATGTATATGTGAATTTATATTTATGTATATTAGAATGTGTGATATATATATATGAATTTGCATTTATGTATATGAGAATGAGTCATATATATATATATATATATATATATATATATATATATATATATATATATATGTAAATTTACATTTATGTATATTTATCTTCATAGACGGTAATAAAGAAAAACTATCTGTGATTTCTTATTGCAGACAGTTACTGTTTGAAAACTGTTTGCGATGAGACATATCACAGATGGTTCTTAAATACAACCATCTGTAATAATAAATCTTCACAAGCGGTTCTAAAATAGAACCGTCAGTAATAACAAATCATCACAGATAGTTTTACTTTACATCCGTCGTGATGATAATATCACGATGGTTCTTAAATAGAACCATCTGTGATTATTACCCATATATATATATATATATATATATATATATATATATATATATATATATATATATATATATATATATATATATGGGAGCATATCTAGTGCAAAAGGGTATTTAAGTGTAAAAATGCAAAAACTTCTCTCTGACCATCGGATCTGTATTGTATGGATCGGATCAAAGAGGTGGAACCCCACCTCATTTAATTCATTTAATCAATCTTTCACAAAACCCCATGCATAGATTAAGTTTTTAGGTGGGGTTCCACCTTCCTTGATCCGAGCCGCATGAGCGATCGATGGCTCTTAGAAGTTTTTGTATTTTTGCTCAAATATCTTTTGCACTAGATATGCTCCCTATATATATATATATATATATATATATATATATATATATATATATATATATTGCATGCTAGGGTTATTTGTATTGTACTTACGCTACACCACCCTCACTTAACGTCGCCTCCTTGAGCCTATTGTCGCCTCCCCAACTCTCGCGGTCCTCCTCCCCGCGCCCGACGCCCTCCTCCCCGAGCACGCCACCTCTCGAGCTTTACGCTACCTCCCCAAGCGCCATTGCCTCCCCCAACTCAAGCGGCCGTCTACCCCGAGTAGTCGCTGCCTCCCTCAACTCCGGCGGCCTTCCTCCCCCGCGCCCGGTGCCCTCCTCCTCCCCCGAGCCTTGTGGGTACTGATTTTGCTGTCTTCCTCTAGCCCTAGTACCTCAGCCTCACGCCACCTTCCCTTAGCCATTCTTGCCATCACGCTGCCTAGTACCTCTATGAGATTGCTCTCTACTTCTTTTACTATATATTCTGTATTTACCAGCCGTGCTAGTTATTATTTCTAAAATTTTACGGTAAGATTTAGCACTGGGAGGTCATTTGCCTAATAGATTGTGGGCTTTTAGTTGCTCGATGAGGATCTCTGTCAAATTGAGATTACAGTGACAACTTAGACTAATATGCTAGTGTGATCTTTTCGTATACAGTTGATTACCTCTGTTGTGTATAATTACTAGCTTTGTCGATCGCCTGGGTACAGTTTTTGTTATGTCCAACATAGGGCATGTTTGTTTCAGCTGTAGATTCTGAGAAGCAGCTAGTGAGTATCTAGCTAGTCAGAATCTAGAGAAGCTGGATAACCCACTTCGGCTACTAGTTCATTTTCTCAATTACGTAGCTTCGGCTACTTAGAATCGGATTAAAATCTGACTGCTTGGGGAGCCGCAGATTTCGAAGTAGCTGCAATGCGAAACTAAAACAAACAGGCCCATATTGTTATTGATCTTTTGCCGAATATATATGTACATGTTCTTTATGAAATTGCCGAATATACTTGTCATCTCCGCAGTAGCATAAATCTATTATTAGTGATTGATTTCGGTTGAGGTCTACTAGCTGTCTTTTATGCTATTGGCATTGTACTTTGCTCGAGATAATATTTGTATAATCTAGCTAGTAGAGTTGAAGAAGGCCAAGTTTCTAATAACTTGTGCAACTCTTCCAACTGAAAATAAAAGACAATCATTAATTTGTGGATTATGAAGAATTTATATGCTCACATGCTTATTTTATTGAATATATTGTAATATATTAATGTTCCAAATTGTATATCTACTTTGAGACGTAATACATATATTTTCATGTCATTTTCATATTGATATATATGCTATCTTGTGCTTAATTTTCATATATAAGAAGGCCAATATGTCATTCACGCATTCTTCATCATCGTCGCCAGATATGTCTAATGCACCATTCTCTAGAAAATCCAAACGCCATGGAAGAGGATTATCAAAAAACCCCAAGGGCCGATTTAACATCACGGATATCGATGCATCTGGGACCCCTCTCAATCCTCACCTAGTAGTGTCCTCATTCCAAAGAATGGTCAGAATAGTTGCTCGAAAAAGTGAGCTGCTGACGAAAATTTTTGCATCGTTCGAGATCCTTGAAGAACACTATGACACCATGCAACGAAATGTGTTCGTAGCGGCGTGCAAGTCATGGAAGAACTTCAAGAGTTTGCCTGTTAAGCAATATGTGGAGAAGAACTAATGCCCTTTCATAAGTATCCATTGCTGGAACCGCAATAGGAAGAGTTTGTGGCAATGAAAATGATAGAAAATTTTAGGAGTGCAAGTGTGGTGCACAGGGTCCTCCAGGCAAAAAACACACACCCCCACAGACTCGACACAGCTGGGTATACGGGTAAAATCCCGCAAATGGAGGAAGGAGGATGAGTAGGCAACCCTGTAGGACACCTCCCCACCATTTGCCACGATCTCTGATGAGCGTGCTCAAAATTGGATTAGAGTAAGGTCATCTACCCTGTCAACGGGGGACATCTCCCTCCAAAACCCCGTAGATAAGTAAGTATTTCACCGCCTGGTAAGATATCGAACTATATAGTTTGTAATTACTCCATAACTTCATAGGAAGTGAAATGACATGTTAGGCTCTCTTGTAGGAAGCGCTGAGTATAGAATCTTCCCAAGGATCATTCTAGGCAATTAGGGAGAGAGAGTGTCGGGACCCGGGACAACAACTCCGAGCCCTCTGTAAATCGCACTATCCCGGAAAAGCTAGTGCACACAGTTTAATAAAGAATGTATATCATGCAAAAATAACCACGAGATATTATTAAACGAGAATACACCTTAAGGCCAAGTCTTACAATAAGCGCACAAGGCCAACAAAATAAACAAAAGCAGCGGAAAGATAGTAAAGGTGGCAAGGCCACGACCCATCCGACCTCCCACAGCGAATGATCGTAAGACGCGTCCTACTCTGAAGTAGTCCTCACCGTCGTAGTCGCCTCAAGTCCGGCAACAGATTTAGCAAGGTGAGTACTGTATACTCCCAAGGTAAGCAAGTAAATGTTTACGCAAGTTAAACCAGAATTATAACGAGTTGATGCATGCATAAGGGATTTCAAAGGAAAGCTTAGTAGGGCAATGTGCGGAAAACAATACTTGAATTTAAATACAATAACGTAAATACGAAAAGCTGAATTTTAATACAGTATATGAAACATTGTTTTTAACAAGTATTATCGTTAGTGTAGGCTCCAACCTGCACTAATCTATCCACGGGAATCCACCCGGACTAGAACCAAGACTGCTATTTGTTTGCTCAAAAACCAAGTTTATAAAATCCAAGTCTAATCTGTGACAACTTTACTCAGCATATCCATGACCGTGGACACGGCTACCCGGATAGATTTAAACTCTGCAGAGGTGTACAACTTTACCCACAAGACATTCCCTCTCACTTGAGCCACGCGATCAACACACTGCCTTAGGTGTGCGGCGGAGAGTTCATGACAAGGCTGTTCCGATGATCCATATCCAAAATAATCACGTCGCCACTAAGGTTTCACCACAACTCGAATCCACGAGTTGGAGCCCCCTCTGGTGCCATGTGAGACTTCCCACAGCCTACGCCGCGCTCACATTCAAATTATAGCGAAACTATATTTGGAACTTCACAAATTACTTAGCAGTCCGTCCCATACCGGACTTGTGGTAGTACGGTGACTTCGTAAAATGAATCACAGAAACGGTCCTTATGTTGGTTTAGGCCCAACCACATTCCCCCGTACACGACAATCAACCAGGTGTCACCAAACACGAGGCATGCCGGTACCCACCACCTAACCATTAGCCTAAGTCCAAAACATAAGTTTCTATTTTCATTTTTAAACAATTTTCATAATCCATCCTTGACTCATCGAAGTCAAGAACTCAATTTTAAATCGTCATTTCCTGTGAAAGACATTGATCCCACCTAAAATTATACTAAGCCAGGCTAAGCATTCTATAAAATTTCTAGTCAATACTATGGTACTAACTAGTTTTCAGCTAGGGTGACAAGGTATAGGAATCCGAGATTCAAATTGGGCTATAATGAAAGGATTATGGGTATAACTAAATTTAAAACAAATTTGAATTATATTTGAGTAAAGATATGCATGCATATACAGTAAAACAACATAAATATATTTAAAATACTGGGTCCAATATGGTCAAAGGTGCAACTTGCCTTGATCGAAGTCCTGCTGCGATTCGTCGAATTCAAATTCTCCGGAATCGTCAATATGTAACGAAAGAATCAATTCAAAGCAAATTCAAAACAAAATTTCAAATGAAATCCAAATAACTTCCAAAAATTATAAAATAAACTGGGAGACAGAATTTTGAATTTTGGATGTGGGTCATCAATTTTAAAAAGGAATTGAGGTTTTAAAAGAAATTAGAAGTTTTAAATTTAAATTTAAACTCAGGACTTACAAAATATATTCAAATAAAATTTAAATAAATTTCAAAATTATTCCAGAAATGGATAGATCATGATTTTAGAAAAATTTAGAAATTTGAATGGGTCAATTTGGAGTTAAAATGCAAAAGTTATAGCCTTCCAAAGTTTGAATTCAAAATAAAAGAAAAGGGTATTTTCTGGATTTATTTTTAAACCAAAAGTATTTATGACGTCAGCACGAATTAATTTTCTAAAGGAAAACATAGATTATGACGTCAGCCCTAGGATTAATATAATCGGGCGAGGTCGACAGTGGGGCCCGGTGTTGTGGACCGAGTCCACGGACCGGGAGGGGTGAGGTGGCGGCGGCGCGCGGAGCGGGTGGCGCTGACGTGGTGCCACGGGGCCGCCGCGTGGTCGCGGCGTGGCTGCCACGCCACGCTTTATGCCGACGCGTGGCGGCGCGCAGGTGGCGTGGGGGCGTGCGGGTGGCGCCGGCGTGGCGCCGTCCGCCGCCACTGGCTGCCACGCCGCTGCCAACTCGGCCGACGGCCGACGTGGCTGGCGGCGGCGGCGCGCGCTCGGGGCCGATGGTCGCCGAGCTCCGTGGCGGCAGCGCCGGCCGAGGGTATCAAAATGACGAGGAGAACGCGGGGAGTGCATCGGTACCTTGCGCGGAGGCTGAGGATGACCGGAGAGGGAAATCGGTGGAGAGGGGTGGCGGTCGGAGAAGGGTTCACGGCGGCGGAGAGGTTCCGGTGACGCAGCAGCTCGGGGGAGTGGTCGCCGAGGATCGCTGGGCACCAAAGCAAGGTCGGGAGGTGTCGGTGGCGGCGAGGGGCTTGAGCCGGCGGAATCGCTCGCCGAGTAGCCGGAGCCGGCGGAGGGAAATCGGGCGCAGGGGGGGCTCCGGGGCTCAATGTTGTGAATTGAAGGCACGGGGAGCGGCGGTGTGGGTAGAAGGTGCTTGGGGAGGTCCTTTTATAGGCGGGGAGAGGCGGTAACCGTCGCGCGCAACTCGCCGGATTTGGGGAATTAACGCGACGGTGAAGGAGGGCGTAATTGGGGGAATTAATGCCTGCAACGGACGCGGTGGAGGATCAATTGCGATCGGCAGTTGGCGCGTGGCATCAATTCGGAAGGAAACCGAAGCTTTAAAAGCTTCGGTTTGCGGCAGCAATCGCGGCAGCGGGCGGAGATCGCGCGAGGAAGAAAGGAAAGGGGGCGGGGAAGACGGAGCTGACACGGAGGGCCCACCGGTCAGCGAGAGAGAAAAACGGGAAAGAAATCGGGCGGTGGTCCGATTAGCGACGCGTGGCAGGAGGGGGGAATCGGGGTCGTCGGGTGATGCGCGAAGGGGTAAGTGAGGAGATGCGGCTGAGATCCCATCCGGCAAGGGAGACTTGATCTGAGCTGTTGGGGTTTCGGGCGGAGGGTTAAGTGAACACGGACGGCCGGGATAGAATCCGACAACGACGAACGGTCCCGACCGAACCACGTGGCGGCAGGAGCGGAGAGGGGAGCGGTCAAGCGGTAAGTTGGTGCGGGCGGCGAGGATTAAATCTGGCGCGGGAGTGGACGGTCCGATGCGCGACACGCGTCGCACGCGGAGGGAGGGAAGGCGGGGAGAGGGTTTAAATGTGATCGAACGGCTGAGGGGGAATCCGGCGGGCAGAGGGGCTCCGATGCTTGACACCTGGCGGTCGGGAGGGGTTTTTTAGGATTTTCTTTCTTTTTGATTTTCCAGAAATGCTATTAAGCTTTAGAAAGCTCAGAAAAATACCAAATAAATTTTGAAAAATCCAGAAAAATTCAGAGAACTATCTGGAGCTATTCTAGACTTAATAAAAATATTTCCCACTCATTTTAACAAGTATAATTTGCAAGGGTACAATTTGATTTTAAAAGGGAAGGTTTTAATTCTTTCTAAAATCTGGAAAAATTAATATAATCTCATGTTTGACTTTAGGAAGCTGAAATACATTTGTTTTAACTTTCAGTAATGCAATAAATTCATTTTTGACTTTTATACATTAAAGTTTATAATTTTTCTCAATTCAGGACATTAACATAACTCCAGAAAATCCAATAAATTCCAGATTTGATTTTCAATAAAGGAACAAAATTTTGGGATGTTACAAACCTACCCCCCTTAAAGGAAATCTCGCCCTCGAGATTTGCATTGGCTAGCAAAAGAGATGGGGATGGCTGGTCTTTAAATCTTCTTCTCGCTCCCAGGTGGCTTCGTCTTGGTGTGGTTGCTCCACTGAACTTTGCGTAACTGATGGTCTTCCTTCAGTGCGACGTTCACTGTCTCGAGAATCTTGATTGGTTGCTCTGATAGGTGAGGTCATCCCGGAGGTCCAAGGTTTCAAAGTCGGCTTGCTCTGTGGGTACTCGAGGCACTTCTTTAATCGTGAGACATGAAAGACATTGTGTACCCCGACATGCTTGGCGGCAAGTCTAAGCGATATGCAAGCGCACCTCTTGGTCCGCATCTTGAAAGGGCCCACATATCGTGGTGCTAGCTTCCCTCTAACTTGAAACCTTTTCACACCTCACGAGTGGGGATACTCTAAGATAGACGTAGTCGCCAACCTCGAAGGTCGTCTCGGCGACGGTTATCTGCGTAGCTCTTCCGCCGAGACGGGCTATTTTTAGTCATCTCGATCTTCTTCACTTGATCTTTGCGTCTTGCAAAGAGTTTGGTCCAGTTTCTTGGGGTTCACCTTGTCGATCCCAAAGCGAGGGGTCTGCACTTTCGACCATACAAGGCTTGAAGGGTGCCATCTGCAGATCGCTTGGTAGTCAAGTTATTGTACGAGAATTCCGCATAGGGTAGTGAACGGTCCCAACTGTTCCCGAAATCTAGCGTACAAGCCCTTAGCATATCCTCGAGTATCGATTAACTCTTTCTGCTTGACCGTCTATCCGGGATGGTAAGCGGTGCTGGCCGAGCTTACTACCCAATTCTTCATGCGACCTTTGCCAAAATCGAAAGTAAACCGACTACCTCAATCGACACTATCTTCTTGGGTACGCCATACACCACACAATTCGAGACATGTACAATTTCACCAACTTGCTTCTGAATAGGTGGTCTTGACCGGTATGAAGTGAGCCACTTTCGTCAATATGTCTACGATTACCCAGATTGAATCGTAGCCTGATTGCGTTCTCGGAAGTCCGGTTATGAAATCCATACCGATTTCTTCCCACTTCCATTCTGGAATCGGCAATGGTTGCAAGAGTCCTGCTGGCCTCTGATGTTCAGCTTTGACCCGTTGATAGGTGTCGCAGGCTTCAATGAACTCTGCGATTTCCCTTTTCATACTAACCCACCAATATCTTTCCCTCAGATCCTGGTACACCTTGGTGCGACCTGGGTGGATTGAGTATGGGGTGTCATGAGCCTCCTTCAGAATCAGGGTTTCGATTTCCTGATTGTTTGGTACACAGATGCGGTTCTCGAACCAAACCGTGCCATGCTCATCTTCGCTGAATCCTGCTGCTTTACCTCTTCTCATATTCTTTCTGATTTCTTGAATATCCTCGTCCACGTTCTAAGCTTCCTTAATTTGTTCAGGCAAGCCAGGTTGTATTTCCAGTGTGGCGAGAGTGCTTGGTCCCATCGGGTTTAGACTTAGATGGGCGACTCCCTCCTGAAGTCGGGTCTGGTCTTCTTCCGATATCACCATGTTTGCATAAGATTTCCTGCTTAAGGCATCGGCTACCACATTCGCTTTTCCGGGGTGGTAATGTATACCGATGTCGTAGTCCTTTATCAACTCCAACCATCTTCGCTGCCTCAGGTTGAGTTCTGCCTGGGTGAAGATATACTTCAAACTCTTATGGTCCGTGTATACTTCACAACGGTTACCAATAAGATAGTGGCGCCAGATTTTTAAGGCGTGCACTACTGCGGCTAACTCCAAGTCATGAGTAGGATAATTGCACTCATAAGGCTTGAGTTGACGCGATGCATAGGCTATCACTTTGCCTTCTTGCATCAGAACACAGCCTAAGCCTAGGCGAGAGGCGTCACAGAAAACCTCGAAGCCTTTATGCACGTCCGGCAAAACAAGCACGGGTGCTGAGACTAGTCTCTTCTTAAGGGTTTGAAAACTTTGCTCACAAGCCTTCGTCCATACGAATTTCTTTTCCTTTTTCAACAGCTGAGTCATCGGCTTGGCTGTCTCAGAGAATCCTGCTATGAACCGACGGTAATAACCCGCAAGTCCAAGAAAGCTCCTGACTTCAGTTACGGACTTTCGTGGCTTCCACTCCATTACTGCTTCTACCTTGGAAGGATCTACAGCGATTCCTTCGGCTGTTACGATATGTCCGAGGAAGGCAACCTCTTTTAGCCAGAATTCACACTTACTGAATTTGGCGAAAAGCTGATGCTCTCTAAGCTTTTCCAGGGTGATCCTGAGGTGCTGCTCGTGCTCTTCTTCATTCTTGGAGTAGATGAGGATGTCGTCGATGAAGATTACTACGAACTTGTCCAAGTATTTCATGAACACACTGTTCATCATGCTCATGAAGTAGGCTGGTGCATTGGTCAGTCCAAATGACATGACCGTGAACTCATAATGTCCATATCTGGTGGAGAAGGCAGTCTTGGGAATGTCTTCTTCACGGATCTTCATCTGATGGTATCCTGATCGCAGATCAATCTTGGAGAAGATACCGGCTCCTTTCAACTGATCGAACAGGTCATCGATCCTAGGAAGGGGATATTTATTCTTGATGGTTACGTCATTGAGTGCTCTGTAGTCCACACATAACCTCAAACTCTCGTCCTTTTTCTTGACGAATAGGACGGGTGCTCCCCAAGGTGACGAACGGGGTCGGATATACCCTTTGTCTTCTAATTCCTTGAGTTGATTTTTCAATTCTGCTAACTCGTTAGCAGGCATCCGATATGGTCTCTTGGAAATTGAGGCGGTGCCTGGGGCTAGGTCAATCACAAACTCGATCTCCCTATCCGGTGGCATCCCTGGCAGTTCCTCGGGAAAAACATCTGGGTATTCCCGTACGATCGGCACTTCCTCCAAGACTTGAAGATGGAAAAGGGCACATTCCTCTGCCTTTGGGATTTGAGGAGAGAAGATCACTTCTATGCCCTTATTGGTGAGGGTGATGGATCTGGTAGCACAATCGATCTGTCCTTGGTTCTTGGCTAACCAATTCATTCTGAGAATGACATCTAATCCTTGCGATTCCAAGACCAAAAGGTCGGCTAGGAATCGGGTTCCATCTATGAGCAGTTCTACTTTCGGGCACAAGGTCTCTGATCTCATTTCTGCTCCTGGGGAGTGAATTATCATGGGGTTACTAAGAGTTACCATGCCCAACCCATGTTTATCTACAAAAGTTTTTGACACAAATGAATGCGATGCTCCGGAATCGAAAAGAACTGATGCGGGTACTGAATTGACAAGGAACATACCCAAAGACGACATCCGTGTAGCTCGGGCCTCTTCTGCATCCACGTGGTTCACTCGCCCCTTGATGAAGGTCTGCGGCTTCTGCTGGCCCTGGTTCTGACTTCCAGAGGCTCATGAAGTTGCTGCCGCTTGAATCTTCTTGGGTCACGCCTTGGCAAAGTGCCCTGGTTCCTTGCAGTAGTAGCAAGTCAATCCGTCAGACGGCGGACTGCTCTTCGCGTCGCCACCGATTCTTGAGGTGCGTTGCTTTGGAACTACTGGCGGTTGGCCCGAAACGGCGGGCGGCTGGTTGAGGGCTTGAACCTGCTGGACTGGTTCTTGAAGTTGCTGCCCTGGGGTCTGAACTTGTTTGGGTGTGGAGGAGTACTGCGATTCTTGAAAGAACTTCCAGAGTTGTTTTTCTGGTCCGCCATCCTTTTCTTCCGAGTCTCCATTTCCATGTGTTTGCCCTCCTGGCGGATGGCCTTACTGACTAGCTGGTGGAAGTCAGTATAGTCACCCGATATCAGTTGTACTGATATGTTGTCATTCAGGCCCTCCATGAACCTTTCTTGCTTGGCTTCATCGGAAGCCACATCCTCTGGCGCATAGCGGGCCAGTTGGTTAAACTTCTGCACGTACTCATTGACAGTACGACTTCCTTGGCGCAGAGATCTGAACTCCTTCTTCTTCAAGGCCATGGTGCCGGTGGGGATATGAGCTTTGCGAAAGCTTTGCTCGAACTCGTTCCACGTCACCGTCTGCGGTTTGGCGTGCGAAGCGGTGAAAGTGTCCCACCATTGAGACGCGGGCCCGTTCGGTTGATGGGAGGCGAACAGACTCACTCCCGATCGCACAACTGCGAATGTCCACTTCTTGCCAATCGATCTGAGCCAGTCGTCGGCGTCCATTGGTTCAACACTGCCGGCGAAGGTGGGTGGCTTGATCCTAACGAACTCAGAAAGACGATTGGGAGGTACTTGGGTAGGTTGATGATGAGCCTGAGGGTTGTTGATCGTCTGGGCTAAAAGCTGGATCAACTGGTTTTGATTGGCCATCGATTGTGCCCAATCTGGTCCTGCTGCTGGCGGGGGTGGTGGAATCGGAGCGGACTGGCTTCGTTGTGCTCCGGGGTTGGCGTTGTCCATGCTGGAGTTCCTTCTTGTGTTCACCATCTATTGAGGCTTTCAGATTTAGAGAGAGAACTAAAGGAAAGGTTCTAGTAACAATCCCACCAAAACAACACACAAGAGCAAGGAAAACACGAATAAGAGCCAAACAAAACTTTTTATTTTATTATAATAGTCTCGTGGCTGTTTACAAAGGACTACAGCTCACGGATAGCGTTCTAAGATTCGGGGTTGTCTACACACTAGCGCTGCGCTCAAGTCTCCTTGGAAAAGGCCCTGAATCAGTGGAACCTGCATCTTCTGCACGGAGCTCGGCAAGTTCCTCTTCGCGTGCGCGGAGCTTCTGGCATGCGGTGTGCGGCTCGTCGAGTGGTCGGTACATGTGATCCATGGACTTAGTGTACTCCACCGATCGTATAAGGCGGGGTTGCTCTCATACTCGTGAGACGAGAAGTCACGGCAGCCCACGAGAGTCTTCATGGGAAGTAGCGGAAATCGGTGCGCAGCAAGTCTCGAGCGTAGATGTTCCGTAGCTGGCGAATGGCCTCTCGGGCTGCATCCTGTACTCCGTCGAAGAAGGTGGCTCGAGGTAGGGGTGCGTCGAACACGTAAATGGCTCTGTTTGCTCCGAAATCTCTAAAGATCTTCACTTCTACCCTCCAGCGTTCCTCGTCTCCATACATGCCAACATACCCTTGGTAGAGGGGGTACGGGTAGAAGTTGAGCTCTTGCATGAGGTTGTACAGATCATCGGCGAAGAGTCCGGCAAGGGTTCCATGGGAGACGCGGGTGGGTTGCTCCATCTAAAATTTGGAAGGGGAGAGGAGTTAGTAATCGGTTTTGGTAAAGAGATTGAGAAAAGGAAGGGATAATTTAAAAGGGGTATTTCTTATTAAAATATATCCTTAAGGTTGGTCTCTAGCTAAGGTCACGTCTTAGAGTCATTGTTACTCACGATACCATTTCGCCGGGACCGGAACAACAACTCGAGCCCCTCTGTGTAAATCGCACTATCCCGGAAAAGCTAGTGCACACAGGTTTAACAAGGAATGTATATCATGCAAAAATAACCACGAGATATTATTAAACGAGAATACAGCCTTAAGGCCAAGTCTTACAATAAGGGCACAAGGCCAACAAAATAAACAAAAACAGAGGAAAGATAGTAAAGGTGGCGGACAGCCCATCCACCTCCCACAAAGCGAATGATCGTAAGACGCGCCCTACTACATTGAAGTAGTCCTCACCGTCGTAGTCGCCCTCGAAGTCCGGCAACAGATTTAGCAAGGTGAGTACTGTATACTCCTAAGGTAAGCAAGTAAATGCTTACGCAAGTTACACCAGAATTATAATGAGTTGATGCATGCATAAGGGATTTCAAAGGAAAGCTTAGTAGGGCAATGTGTGGAAAGCAATACTTGAATTTAAATACAATAACGTAAATACGAAAAGCTGAATTTTAATACAGTATATGAAACATTGTTTTTAACAAGTATTATCATTAGTGTAGGCTCCAACTGCAGTAACCTATCCACGGAATCCACGGACCGAACCAAGATCGCTATTTGTTTGCTCAAAACCAAGTTTATAAAATCCAAGTCTAATCTGTGACAACTTTACTCAAGCATGTCCATGACCGTGGACACGGCTACCCGATAGATTTAAACTCTGCAGAGGTGTACAACTTTACCCACAAGACATTCCCTCTCACTTGAGCCACGCGATCAACACACCGCCTTAGGTGTGCGGCGGAGAGTTCATGACAAGGTCGTTCGATGATCCATAGCCAAAATAATCACGCCGCCACTAAGGTTTCACCACAACTCGAATCCACGAGTTGGAGCCCCCTCGGTGCCATGTGAGACTTCCCACACCTCGCCGCGCTCACATTCACCTATAGCGAGACTATATTTGGAACTTCACAAATTACTTAGCCAGTCCGTCCCATACCGGACTTGTGGTAGTCTGAAGTGACTTCAAAATGAATCACGAAACGGTCCTTATGTTGGTTTAGGCCCAACCACATTCCCGTACACGACAATTAACCAGGTGTCACCAAACACGAGGCATGCCGGTACCCACCACCTAACCATTAGCCTAAGTCCAAAACATAAGTTTCTATTTTCATTTTTAAACAATTTTCATAATCCATCCTTGACTCATCAAGTCAAGAACTCAATTTTAAATCGTCATTTCTGTGAAAGACATTGATCCCACCTAAAATTATACTAAGCCGGCTAAGCATTCTATAAAATTTCTAGTCAATACTATGGTACTAACTAGTTTTCACTAGGGTGACAAGGTATAGGAATCCGAGATTCAAATTGGGCTATAATGAAAGGATTATGGGTATAACTAAATTTAAAACAAATTTGAATTATATTTGAGTAAAGATAGGCATGCATATACAGTAAAACAACATAAATATATTTAAAATACTAGGTCCAATATGGTCAAAGGTGCAACTTGCCTTGATCGAAGTCCTGCTGCGATTCGTCGAATTCAAATTCTCCGGAATCGTCAATATGTAACGAAAGAATCAATTCAAAGCAAATTCAAAACAAAATTTCAAATGAAATCCAAATAACTTCCAAAAATTATAAAATAAACTGGGAGACAGAATTTTGAATTTTGGATGTGGGTCAACAATTTTTAAAAAAGGAATTGAGGTTTTTAAAAGAAATTAGAAGTTTTAAATTTAAATTTAAACCTGGGACTTACAAAATATATTCAAATAAAATTTAAATAAATTTCAAAATTATTCTAGAAATGGATAGATCATGATTTTAGAAAAATTTAGAAATTTGAATGGGTCAATTTGGAGTTAAAATGCAAAAGTTATAGCCTTCCAAAGTTTGAATTCAAAATAAAAGAAAAAGGGTATTTTCTGGATTTATTTTTAAACCAAAAAGTATTTATGACGTCAGCACGAATTAATTTTCTAAAGGAAAACATAGATTATGACGTCAGCCCTAGGATTAATATAATCGGGCAGAGGCTGACAGGTGGGGCCCGGGTGCTGTCGACCGAGTCCACGGACCCGAGGGAGGGGTGAGGTGGCGGGCGGGCGCGCGGGGCGGGTGGCGGCGACGTGGCGCCACGGGCTGCCACGTGGTCGCGGCGTGGTCGCCGCGTCACGGCTTTATGCCGGCGTGGCGCGCGCGCGGTGGCGGGCGGCGTCGCGGGTGGCGGTGTGTGGCGCCGTCCGCCGCCACCGGCTGCCACGCCGCGCCAACTTCGGCCGATGGTCGATGTGGCTTGGCGGCGGCGCGCGCTCGGGGCCCGATGGTCGCCGGAGCTCCGTTGAGCGGCGGCGCCGGCCGAGGGTATCAAAATGACGAGGAGAACGCAGGGAGTGCATCGGTACCTTGCGCGGAGGCCGAGGATGACCGGAGAGGGAAATCGGTGGAGAGGGGCGGCGGTCGGAGAAGGGTTCACGGCGGTCGGAGAGGTTCCGGTGACGCAGCAGCTCGGGGGAGTGGTCGCCGAGGATCGCCTGGGCACCAGCAAGGTCGGGAGGTGTCGGTGAGGCGAGGGGCTTGAGCGGCCGAATCGCTCGCCGAAGTAGCCGGAGCCGCGGAGGGAAATCGGCGCATGGGGCTCCGGGCTCAATGTTATGAATTGGAGGCACGGGGAGCGGCGGTGTGGGTAGAAGGTGCTCGGGGAGGTCCTTTTATAGGCGGGGAGCGGCGGTAACCGTCGCGCGCAACTCGTCGGTTTGGGAATTAACGCGACGGTGAAGGATGGCGTAATTAGGGAATTAATGCACGCAACCGACGCGTGGAGGATCAATTGCGATCAGCGATTGCGCGCGGGCATCAATTCGAAGGAAAAGCTTTAAAAGCTTCGATTTGCGCGGCAAGAATGGCGGCGGCGAGCGGAGATCGCGCGAGGAAGAAAGGAAAGGGGCGGGAAGACGGAGGCGACACGGAGGCCCACCGGTCAGCGAGAGAAAAACGGGAAAGAAATCGGCGGTGGTCCGATTAGCGGCGCGTGGCGGAGGGGGAATCGGGTGCGTCGGGTGATGCGCGAAGGGTAAGTGAGGAGGTGCGGTGAGATCCCATCCGGCAAGGAGACTTGATCTGAGCCGTTGGGGTTTCGGCGGAGGGTTAAGTG
The DNA here is from genome assembly GCA_036346265.1 of Melocanna baccifera. Taxonomy (NCBI): domain Eukaryota; kingdom Viridiplantae; phylum Streptophyta; class Magnoliopsida; order Poales; family Poaceae; genus Melocanna; species Melocanna baccifera. The sequence continues at coordinate 9,007,187 of CM070694.1, read as the reverse complement.
AACACGGACGGCGGGATAGAATCCGACAACGACGAACGGTCCCGACCAACCACGTGGCGCGGGAGCGGAGAGGAGCGGTCAAGCGGTAAGTTGGTGCGGCGGCGAGGATTAAATCCGGCGCGGAGTGGATTTGTCCGATCGCGACACGCGTCGCGCGGAGGAGGATTTAAATGTGATCGAGCGGTGAGGGGAATCCGCGGGCGGAGGGCTCCGATGCTTGACACTGGCGGCGGGAGGGGTTTTAGGATTTTCTTTCTTTTGATTTTCCAGAAATGCTATTAAGCTTTAGAAAGCTCGAAAAATACCAAATAAATTTTGAAAAATCCAGAAAAATTCAGAGAACTATCTGGAGCTATTCTAGACTTAATAAAAATATTTCCCACTCATTTTAACAAGTATAATTTGCAAGGGTACAATTTGATTTTAAAAGGGAAGGTTTTAATTCTTTCTAAAATCTGGAAAAATTAATATAATCTCATGTTTGACTTTAGGAAGCTGAAATACATTTGTTTTAACTTTCAGTAATGCAATAAATTCATTTTTGACTTTTATACATTAAAGTTTATAATTTTTCTCAATTCAGGACTTTAACATAACTCCAGAAAATCCAATAAATTCCAGATTTGATTTTCAATAAAGGAACAAAATTTTGGGATGTTACAGAGAGATACTCTCCGTGACCCTGGGAAACAAGGAGCGCCCGGGTCGTATGAGAGGCCTTGGTCTTTATATTCCTTAGAAACATGGTTCTTTAGAGGACTCTGAATCATATTGGAGTAGAAAGAGAGGCAAAGCCGAGCACGAGGCATGGGTACGAGAGGACATTAAGGCATCCCTTAGAGTGGAACTTGCTGATTATGTCAGAGATGAGATGCAAATGTATAAAAAAAATCAGCAGGAAGCCCCCACCGCTCCTGTGCTAGCTAGCCCCCCAACCGTCGGTGTAACTGCTTGTCCAACCCTACCATAGAAAACGACCATAGATTTCTTGTCGATGACATTCTGGTAGTAATTATTATTACTGAAATGTTCAATCCATTGATAGGCCTATTGGAGTAGCTAATTTTGTATCGTTATGTAGGTGGCTACAAAGTGCAAGCTCCAAGTGAGATATACCTATATTGCCATGTGTGCTGCTTAAGGTAAGGCATATCCGTCCAGTCCTGAGGCCTTAGTGCATGATGTAACTTTAGTGCCAGGTTTTGAAAAAGTGAATGTGGATGGTGTTTGTGCCAATTTCGAGGTCGTCCCACTACAGAAGCCCCCGAACGATGAGGTCGTGACTCTAGGGTAAGTCATTGGAATATTCATCCAGTGGCCCAAAAGAGACATTTGCCTGAAGGCTCCTGCACCAGTGCCAGGTCCATAGGGGCTATCCGCACCAGAGCTACTTGCACTAGTGCTAGGTCCACATGGGCTATCCTCACTAGAGCTATCTACACTGGTGCTAGGTCCACAGGGGCTATCCACACCAGAGCTACCTACAGTAGTGCCAACACCACGGGTTCTATTCCCACCTGAGCAAATTGTACCAGTGCTACAACCACGGGGACTATCCGTACTGGAGCTACCTTTACAGTCGATTACTATGAAGTTAACCTACAGCCGAGGCGGCAAGGGCAAATCAACAAAGACTGATGATGATATCCCCTACTTGCCATTAGCCTAGAAATTCATGCTAGGTGAGCCGATGATCATCCTGAAAGAGCACCTCCTAACCCTAAGATTGAGTTGCCAGATATTACATACATGGTATATGGAACATGCCAATAAGCCGAAGGGACAATGGCGCTCGGGTCTTACTGTCAAATTTAGGTCACATCATTTGCAGCACCATGTTCATGACTGTGTCTTCGCGGTGACTTTTAAGGATTTTTTCGATCTCTTTACACTCAATGCCCTTGACGTCTTACTTATTCGATGCTGGATACTATAAGTGTGTACAATCATGGTCTACATTTATGTAATACCGATAAATATCATATATAATTTGTTGCTTTTGTGTATATATAAATATATGGTGACTGAAGTCAGATTATCGAAATCACCTATTGGTTTCCTCGACCCACGCTTGGTCGTCATAGATACTATCGAGGATGATGTATCCTTCTTCGAGAATTACATTACAACGATATTGGTGGCTCACTGCAACAAGGAATTTATACTTATGCCCTACAACTAGGGGTAAGTGCTGCACTAGTGGCTATACTTATTGATTTCTACTGTATAAACAATACGAGATTAGGTTTAATCACCATAACGACATACCTATATAGGTTCCACTATATTCTAATTGTAATTATACCAAAATAGAACAAGATAATATACCTTGATTCTCTAAAGAAGAACAAAACTAACTTCACAATTGTTAGATGATTAATCGATATGTAAATATATTTCGTCCATACATAACTGTATAGTAGTCTTTCTTTCCTTTCCAATGAATAAAGCTAACTTTTTGGAATCACGTAGATTGTTTGCCACGTATAGAAATCGAAGGGAGGGACCAATGCCCTATGACATATTCAAAATTTCCTGATATTCACTAGTACACATTAATCCTATATAACACTTCGTAGTAATGTCTCTCGAATTAACAAATTCTATTTTTGCAGTGCCACCAGTAGCCGCCGGGTAACACCTGTGGATTCTATATTTGCCGCCATATGCAACTACTCCTCAATTCCTCGAAGATCAATGATCCTCAGGTTTGTCAATTTTGCAATAATTATTTCATACTTACCAAGTTATATATGTACGCACAATATTGATATTCCTATCGACAGGCTGCGTCCATCGCTACAACTGTGTTGCAACAAGCTGAACTCGCACAAATTCGAGAAGGCTGAACAATCTTAGGAGGATTATTCTTGGTATGCTCAATACAATTAAATCCCAGACCATAATTTTTTACACTTATTTTTGACTTGTCTAGAATCATATACATATTTTTCTTGCCAAAAGATAATCACTCTAAAGTATCCTTAAGATATACATTTTCTTTAGCTAAAGTTAGACAAGTTGAGCACTTAAAAAGTTCATTCATAAGATTCTTAGAAACACTAGACTAAGCCAATCTTTTTTTTCAGCAAAATCATTAACTTGTTTAGTCAATATTTCTATTTCTGTGTTAAGCTTAGAAAAATTAGAGCAAGAAGATATCTCTTGATAAAACATCTGTTAAATTGTTTCCTGAAATAAACTAAGTCTAGCTTCTAACAATTCACACTTAGAGCAAGTTTTAGATTGAGAATTTGAATTACTTGACTCTAAACATATAGAGGAACTAGACTTGATTTTTTCAATTTCATCATTTGCAAGTTTTAACTTTTTATCACAAGAATCATGTACCAATCTTAATTTATTAAATTTAACAGTTACATCATTAAGTTGAACTAAGTTTGATGTATTGATTGTTCTAGCATTTGCTAACTCAGAATCTAAAACTTGACAAGACTCACAAGATTCATCATTAGGAATAGAAACTCTAAGTCTATTGATTTCATAATTTAAGCTCTAAACAAGAAATTCATGATTTTTACTTTTCTTTTTATACTTTTTGAGTTTCTTTATCAATCTAAGCACAACACGAGATAAATAGTATAAAAAGGTTTTACCTCATCAGGATAACTGTAAAGATCATCATCGTTGAGCTCCTTACTGTTGGCCATAAAACACATCCTTACGAAGTCTACCTCCTTTGCTTTCTTGCCATTGCCCTCATCGTCGCTTTGAGAATCATCGTCACTCAAAACAATCTCATTAAGTGCTAAAATTATCTTGTTAACCGCCCTACAATAATTACGCTTCTTGATTAGATCAATCTTGACTTGGGAGTGATGAGTTGGTGTCTTGTCATCCTTGACCTCCTTGCTCCTCAGTTTGTGATAATTTATCTTGATGTGGTTTTGCTTACCACATTCATAGCATCTAATTGGACCTCCTCGTCGACTTGATCTGATATTGCTAATTGCCTTGGTCACCCTGTTGGAGAGAAGTACAAGCTGCTCTTCTGGAATCTCCTCTAATTGTTCATCTGAAATAGAGCACAATGCAGACAAAGAAACAATAGAGAAGCTAGATGAGTTGTCAGCCTGATTAGTCACTAAGCCCAAAGAATTATTCTTACTTATTCTAGCCAAAACATCAATCTCATGTATTTTCATCTTGGAATAAAGATCATTCAAAGTAAGTGTTTCTATATTAACAAAATGATTAATAGTAGTGACTAACATATTCCAAATAGACATATCCAAAGCATTTAAAATTTGACGAGTATTATCAGAATCAGAATATGTGACATCAACAGATTACAAATCATTAATAATTTTATTGAAGCGATCAAAAAGTGCATCTACTGATTCTGCTGGTTTCATCTCATATTTAGAATACTCCCTTTTGAATTGATAATCACCTTTAACAGATTTATAATCTTCATGATAATCACCTAGAGTAGTCCAAATTTTATTTGCAGATATAATATGAGTAATTCTAACAAATTATTTTCTACTAAGACCTTACAACAAGATATTTCTAGCCTTAGCATTTGCTTCAACATTAGTAGTATTATCAATAGTAACAACAGTAGGCACAATATATGGATTCTTAACTTTTTGCCAAATTGCAATACCTTGTGTTTGTAGAAAGACCTCCATACGTATTTTCCAATAAAGATAATCGAATCTATCGAAAAAAGGTAGTTTACCTGATAAACGATCCCGATCTGATGCAATTATAACCTCGTTCTGATACCGCTTGTAGAATCATCGATGGTAATTAGAAGGAGGAAATGATTGTAACCGCAGCAGAACTTTTCCTTCAATTTGTTATATCTTGAAAGTCGAGAGCCGAGACAAAAGAAGCCTTCACGTTTTTGCTCCTGGAACCGAGGCGCGGTGGTGACGACGTGATTTTGCTGTGCGCGCGATTGAGGAGACCAAATAGCTGCTTCCATTTTGGCTGGCGTTGAAGCGGCTCCGCAAGGCCAAATCCGCACATGACCCGAGACAAGAAATTCTGCACGACTGCTGCTCAATCTCGACGCGTGTGCTCTAGCCCTGTCCAGCCATGCTTCCCTAATCACCTACATGCACTCACGGAAACCACAAGAAAAAACACAAAAAACAAACACCTCGGGCCACATGCGTTAGAAATACTACTTTTGATTTCCTGTCTTACGCAAGGCAACAAAGAGTATCTCCTCTGTCCTCAAAGCTAATGCATGCAAGAATCAAGAAGCAACAGACAAACACAAATTTTCACAAGCCGCCATACCAATCACCCGATCAATACATGCATGCAGCCCTTAATACCTCAAAACCAGCCGCCCAAGCCTCTTCCTTTTTCTCCAAAAATCACCGCTACGCCACGCCGCAAGCCTTTTTCTTTTTCTGCGAACAGCGCCGCCTGCCTCCAATTTATCTTTGTCTTCTACCAAAGATCATGGCCGCCGCTCACTAAATTATCTAGTCCCCTTCCTGCGTTCATTGTACACAACTTTTCAATTTCCTTATATACTCCCACGGCTACCGTTAGCCCTTCTAAAAATCCTTAATCTACTCTAATATATTATTAATACTAATACAACTTATTCTGGACCTTTTTGCCTCAATCAGGCTTTTTAGCCTACTATTTTCAAGGGACTCAAAACCCTTTATAACATGGGTTTTTTAATTATTTTTACGCTTCCGATTTTTCCAGCTTATCACGTGTCGAAATCTCCAGGACTCTTGTATCTTCTACACACATCATCCACCTTTGATCTTCACATATCCACACATGAGCTCGACCATCCGTGACTCCCTTGATCGCCTGACCTCAAATCTCCCCATCCTAGTCCTGGACCATCCTGACCATGATCACCTCCATGCTTCAACCTGCACATACAAAGACCAAATAATATTTTTCCGGCACTAGTTCATCCGATCTTGATCAACGTCAATCCGTGCACACGCAATACACCATAAGTAATATCATAACCAATATTATCAGTTATTCATTATCTAAAATAGTCTAGACTTGGCAGGGCCAGGACCTCCGGTGGCTCACTGCTACCCCTTGAGGTCCTAGGGTCATACCATGTACTCACAGTGTGAATTGTAGATTCAAATTGACTTTACGATTCTTGAATTTGGAGAAAGTTTGGTCAAACGAATCTGCTAACATCTCAGCAATTTAAAAGTAGAATTTTGCTAATGACTTATCTCCTCAACTAGCACAATTCATTTAAAATTGGCAAGAAAGAATTTTTTATAGTGGATTATACTGGGTTAGATATCTAGAATATATAAAATTCAAAGCTCAAAGTGGGTTACAGAATCCTGTTTTGAACAAAAGCATGATTTTTACAAACTCTGCGGATTTCTGCAATGATGCTCTAGTTTTATGGCTATTTTGTTAAAAAAAAATAATCTATAGTTGTAACGCTCATAACACCTGCACTATGCGCATGGGCATGCAAGTACTTCCATTTGAATAACCTTGTCGCACTTGACTTTCAAAGTCAGGTGAATATTCTTTTAAAACTCATACAACACTTTGGAGAGGCATTTCACTTATTTCATCCTTTATGTGATTAAGTTGGTTAGTTTGGTTGCTTCGGGTTTTCAAATAAAAATCCAATCCGAATGGGAAGAAATAAAAGAGCAATAAATTTTGTTATTTTATTTCAGTTAAAGTTCGGTTCTTTCAGTTCAACCAGTTCTTGCACACCTATGATGACAGGTAGGATATAACATGTTATCACTGTTAAGGAGATAGAGTTTGTATTCTATTTTATATATGTCTTATCTCTATATGACATATTCCCTTGTATTCTCCTATATATATAGTCCTTTGGACCTTATATCAATACACACAATATTCATAATATGATATCAGAGCAAAGATTAAGATTAGGGCTTACCATAGCAGCCGTCGCCTAGCCTCCGCTCGTCTTCCACATCTGCTGCTCTTGAGAGAATCGATCTCTACTCCCGGAAGCGACCACCTCATCTCCGGTCGTCCAATCCTTCTTCCGGTTGTGTGACCCGGCCACCACCTTCTCCTCTGGCATCTTCGAGCTACGTAGCCGGTGCCCGTCCACCGTCCGCATGGCGCTCCGCGAAGACAGCCTGTGTGTCATCTCCAACCATGACTTCCACTACCTCAGCCTCCACCTCCTCACGAGCGAGTGCTCCACGGGCAAACGCATCTCCTTCGAGGACCGTGAGTACACCGTCCAGGACCTCACCGTGCCCGGGGCATTCGAGGGGATCGACATCGCACATCAGGTTCTCACGAACGTTCTTGTCGTCGTAGCTCACGACGACGGGGGAGGTGGTGTGGAAGATGCCGTCCACGCTGTGACGGCCTCATTGAAGCTCCCCTCCACCATTAGGTCGGCCTTCACGAGTTGTAGCCTCTCGTTCGCGCCCTCTAGGTCCCAGAGGAACCCAACCTTGCCTTCATCCTCTGGATCTTTGATCGTGGCGCGAACCGTGTGACCGGTGGCACCACAATGAATCCCGTACCCCCGGTCACGCAGTACTCCGGCATCTCTCTCTGAAACGCCTCTTGCTGTCTATTTTTGAATGGTTCAAACATGTTCCCAAGAGAAGAGAAATATCATGCTCACGACCATCGCGTTGGATGTTCTATGGCCCGAAAACTAGCATGCTTCAGACAGTGGCCTCTATGGCAGATGATGGCTGCCGTCCAAGTCGCTCGCGAGGTTCCGCTGTGTCTGCCGCTCCTGGAACTTGTACATGAGGTTCACCTGCTGCACGGAGAATGCCATCCTAAGTCTTTGAGTCTTTAAATTTTTTTAAGACTTCTGTTTGCGTCCATTCTAAGTCCGTAGCTTCTACTTTTCAGTTCCTCTAAACCATATGAGTCCATAAATTTATTGTTAGTCATAAAAGTGTAGAAATTTTGTTTTGTATGACAGCAGCCACCGCTCTTCTCTCTGAGCTACGTGCAGATCGTAGAAATCGTTATGACGCCGCTGCTTCTTTAGCCGCCGCCTTGAGCTTCTAAGGTCGCCGCGCTTCTCCTGCATCTTGTGCATTGCGCCTTTGCCGTCTTGGGCTTCGATCTGTGCCGTCATGCTTCTATCTATTTCATGTCAGCAACCACTGCTCTTCTCTCTGAGCCGCGTGCAGATCGTAGAAGTCGTTATGATGTTGCCGCTTCTTTAGCCTCCGCCCTGAGTTTCTAAGACCGCCGCGCTTCTTCTACACCATGTGCATTGCACCGCCGCAGTTTTAAGCTTCGATCTGCGCCGTCATGCTTCTATCTATTCCTCTTCAACTTGATTCGACAGTATTTTTCAAAAGTTGCACGCTACGACGACATCATCAAGACTCGAATTTTTGATTTTGTTTACTATTTTAGTAACAACTCTTTTCAAATACAATGCTATTACATACGCATTGCATTTGAGGGGGTGTTAAGGAGATAGAGTTGTATTAGGATATAGAGTTTGTATTCTATTCTATATATGCCTTATCTCTATATGGCATATCTTCTTGTACTCTTTTATATATATGGTCCTTTGAATCTCATATCAATACACACAATATTTATAAAAATCACTGCACTAATTCATGTTATTGTGCTTTATTGTAGGTGGATGTGGGGCCTGTGTAGTGCTTATATCAAAGTATAATCCAACCACAGATGAAGTGACTGAATTTTCTGGAAGTTCATGCCTGACACTTCTTTACAATATAAATCTGTTCAATTATCACCACAGAGGGTTTTCATGCTATTCAGAAAAGAATGTCTAGTTTTCACGCCTCTCAGTGTGGCTTCTGCACTCCTGGCATGTGCATGTCTATTTTCTCATCCCTTGTCAATGCTGACAAATCCATGAGGCGTGAACCGCCAAATGGGTTCTCAAAGCTAACAGTATCTGAAGCAGAAAGGGCTTTCTCTGGGAACTTGTGTTTTATCGCCCTTGGCCCTAGCACGAGAAAGGGTTTTATCGCCACGGGCACTACTCAAGGACCCATGATGCTTGCCCCAAAGTTAATTTCGGATCCAGAAGTTCTGCCAACTACGAATTGCTGTGAGTGTGGCAAGAACGGACATAACGCCCAATCATGTCCTCCGCTACGATTGGATAAAAGAGGATCATGTTTTACCTGTGGACAAAAAGGACATTATTGCTACAATTGCCCAAACCCCTATTGTCCCCACTGCAAGGAACACCATCCGTCAGGAGATTGCCTCAAGTACTTAGTGGCATGCACGCGGTGTGGAGAAAAAGGACATCAGGATGACCAATGCCCCGACAGTTGCCCCAACTGTGCAAAGACCACCAACCCGGAGAATGCCCAATGAGCAAAGTCACATGCTTCCTTTGTGAAGGACAGGATCACTGCCCTAAGGATTGCTCCATGAGTATATTACTGACCCAGGCTGCTGAGATACAACGGATGAGCCTGCAAGTGGCTATCAAACGTGCTATGGCAGGAACTGACAAAAGAAATGAGAATCAAGGACCTCATTTTAAGGGGGGTAGCCAAGGATAACCCGAGAATAATGAAGTGCCATAGATTATGGACTACTACCCTTCCAATTTAAAAAAGGATTTTTGGACTAGGCACTTATGGACAACAGGAATACTTGGGGAAAAGTGAATTCAGTGCCTATATAAGCAACCGCTATAGAATCTACACGAAAAGACAAAGTTTCTTCTGCACCTTATCTCTCCAAGTGTTAACCCTTTTTATGCAGAACTTCTTCTCACTCCCAACCACTTCAAGGAAAGGACGACTTGCTAAGCAAATCTTTGTAACCTACTGCAAGCCAGTTGTCCTCTACCTTCTTCTTTCCACTCTACCCGAATCTCGGGGACGAGATTCCTTTTAACGGGGGTAGGATTTGTAACATCCCAAATTTGCGATTTGCAAAATTTATAAAAATCTTTTCTTAATTGTGGTGTAATTCAAAATTTCTTCGGTTAAGCTCTTGATTTGAATTTCTAGCGGCAAAATCCTAGAATAAGGAAAAATAGAATCTTAAAATCCAGGACCCAATTCCCATAAATTCAAAATCTGGAAACTCTCAATTTCCTATTCGGTCAAATCTTAAATTTGAAACCTTGAAGACTTAAAATTTAGTCTCCAAAAATGTAAACCTGGATATTCAAAATTTTGGAAATCCTAAATCCAAATTTAACTCTGGAATTTAAATTTTATATTTAATCTTAGCATTTGCAATATTCAGTATCTAATCAAGGAATTAATTGCAAAATCCCGGAAAGTCATCAAAAATTGGAAATCTTTTCCTGGCCTACTTGGCCCAACCTCTTCCCGGCCCGTTTGGCCCATCCGATTGCTACCCTAGTCCCCTTCCTCCCTCACTCCCTATTTCCTCCTCTCCCCTTTCCTTCCTGCCGCCGCCGCCAGGTTCTTCTCCCTGGCCCCTACGCCTCCTGCCTCCTACCTCTGCTTGCCCCAGGCCGGCCTCTTTCCCCTCGCCTCCAGCCCAGGCGTCCCCTCCCTCCTCCCTCTGGCCCAAGAGCCCGATGCCGCCCCGGATTCACGCGCCACCGCTGGTTTTAACCTCACATCCGTACTCCCTAGTTGCCGCCCTCCTCTACCTAGTTCACCTCCCCCTCGGCGTAAGCTTAACACCAACTTGTGCAGGCTCCGCCCCACTTCAATACCACGCCGCGCCCAACGCCGATGTCGCCTCCAACCCGTCGCGTCCATAGCTGCCAACCATCGTTACTCCTCAGCGAGCCCGGACGCTAGCTTCCGCAGTCTACCACCAGGCCTCCCCTGCGCCCCTACGGCCGAGACGCCAACCTCGCACTGGCCTACGGCCGCTCAGTTACTCCGCGTCGCATCTACGACCTGCGCCTGGTACAAGCAACTTCAACTCCCCAACCTGCCAGCCCAGTTCAATGCTGCCATCACTCCGACTTAATGAAGCCAGCGACCCGCTGCTCCTGCTACCTACAAATGAAGGTTTGGCCGATTCCTCATACCCAACGCAAACCGAGCCTCCCGTCTCAGGTATTCACTCTTCCCCTTTTGGGTTGCTCCACCGCCGTCGCTCCCTCTGCAAGTGTGGCTAACTTCAGCTCAAGTTCCGGCACCTGGAGGAGCCCCTCGCCCTGCCCCACCGTCATACAAGCCACCCGTTGGCCCCGGCTCGCCGCCCACAGGAACCTCCCCATGCCGCTCATGGTCTCCGCCGCCAACACGCTATAGTTCCTCCTCGTCCCTAGCAATCGCGGTGGTTAGTTCGGTTCAATCCCCATCCACCCATGCTCACTATAACTCGCCCTCCTTTTTCTTTTTTCTAGGTCGTCGGCACCTCTGCGGCCCTTGCTCTGGACTTTGAATGCCGCCCCTGTGTCATCTTGGCTCCGTCGAAGCTAGTGCTGCCACCACCTTTTGCTCTCTTGACTTGCCAGGGCCTCGTCTTGGTAGTTGCTGGCATTTCCCCGGCCATTCCTCACCGGCAACGCTGCTGTTGCAAAGCATCGTCCGCCCCCGTCTGTTTCAACTGATAGTGCTTGGCTCTCCTGCCTCTCTCCGCGCCCTGCTGTCTCGGCCTGTGACAGGTGGGCCCCTTTCTAGAAGCTCACCTGAGATGGTGCTTCAATTGTGTTGATCCGATTAAAGCATGTGTAGCTAAATGTTGAGAATGTACCTGCAGCATCTTTTCAATTACTCAATTAATCCGTGGAGCAAATGAAATGTTGTACCTAGTATTTGATTTTGAAAGTGTAAATTGAAATGTTAACAAAAGTATCAGCAAATCAATACTAGCAATAAAAGGATGTCACCCCAGACTAATGTCCAAGTGTCTGATAAATCACCCCAGACAATCTTCCAAGGATGCATAATGCCCACCTAGCTTTTGGAACTTCCTTGATAAATATAAAATAATATAAAAGAGGTTATAAAGAAAAGATCGAGTCCTGTATCTTGAACCCAGTCATAGGATCATGCTAATGACCCTTGATCAAATCCTTCTTGATTTATAAAATTTTCCCTCACGGTAAAGCTACTTAATCAACCCCTTCATATCAATTAAATCCATTCCAATCGCTCCCTCTCTACTCTCGATTTAGAAGCAACATTTAATAAACTCAATTAAATTAAACTATATTTTGCCGCCATTTGGATTTATTTGGTTCTTCATTTTGTTGCCGCGTATTAGAAGACTACAGTCTGAAGATGACAAGACCAAGCGGATTCAGATTACAGTGAGGATTCAAGATTTTATTACGATTGACTGGTTAAGCAAGCTTTGAGCTAAATCAAGGCCGCAGTAAATAAGCAAGGCAAGTCATCACTTTGATCATATTACTCCCACGTTTTATACAAGTTATGTTCTTTCAAATTATCAAAATGCATCCCTACGTTGTTATGCAAATTATATCAAATGTAAGGTAGATATTACCCTTTATGCTACCAGTATTATTAATGTGACACCCTTTACGAGTTGAATCAACCAATCCTTGTCGCCCTAGATAATATTGCTATTAACATTAGCTAATTCATATTTACTACCAAGTGAGTCCAGAGCTAGGGCATTTAATTGTCCGGCTCATCATTACTTCAAATATGTGAAACTGTTTTGGGCAGTCATTGGACATATATGACTGATATATTGGTACCGCTTATCTTCTCAAAACCTCAAAACTTGCTTTACCTGTCTGGCGAATGGTAGGAGTGGTTGGTGGATGTAACATTGGGCTATGGAAGCCGTCTGGACAAATTAAGGACTTAATTCTGTGTTGACCTCTCCATGTAAAACAGTACAACCACAAGCTGGCAAATTGTAGGTATGACTGAATAATTTGTACTCACCAGTAAATGAATGCATTTCGGGGGAAAGCATGATTTTTCTCGCTGGACGCAAAGCGCCTTGGAGATGGTCATGTCACCGGATAGCGGTGGGCGCAAGAGATGATGCGGACACGCACGTGTCTTGTACTTTTCAGCTAAATATATTATTCAACTGGAAAGAATTATTGAGCTGCATGAAACATTACCAGGTGAACTCATTCTAAACTAAATATAATATTGTTATTCGTAAGAATGGAATACTACCTCATGTTATCAAATGGTGTATTCTTTGGTTTGTCAATGTCAAAGCAATGGAGAGTAAAAGAGAGAAGCCCAAGGACTTAAACTACAAGTTTTGGATAAGATTTTCAAGCCCAATTCGTACCTCCCACAAGGCCAATTGGATTCAAACTCGGATTTAACTCAGAATTCAATTCGGATTCGGTTCGGTACAGCCTGATAGAAAGTCACTAAAAAGGTCATAACTTTCACAAACGGAGTCCGATTCAGACGTTCTTGTACTCGTTGGAAAGATAATTTCAAGGGCTACGCAATGGATCTAGTTCTAGCAACAAATTCGTCTCGGATCAAAAGTTATGACCGAAATAATATGACGGCTGTGAAATCTAGTTTCCTTTTTGTGAGAGTTCGTATCTAAAACCATATAGAGTTGAGTTGTACTTGGTTTGTGGACTCTATGGACGTCCCAATGGGCTATATAAGCCATGTATTGGCAGCCTAAGGGCTTAGACCACCTTTGAGAATAATCAATCTACTAAAGTTTGTTCGAATTTATCATTGCTGCTGAAATTCCGTGAGGGAATTAGGACTGTTCTTCAATCAAGATCGTTTAGCCTTTCCGCTGGGAATTGGGTGCACGATAGATCTTCGCTTGGTGGTCGGCGAAATCGACGCGAGTGTGTTTTGGCGGATTAAAGAGTGTTCGTCCCTTGCATTGGCATTGGAGGATAGCTACGATTCATCAAGACTCCCACGAGTATCCATCCTACGTCGAGAAGATCGGGCGACCCCGTATCATCTGGTATCAGAGCGTGGTTTACTCGGTAGGATCTTATCCCTTTACTTTTAGATTGATTTATTTTGTCCTATAGTCCATTAAACCGAAAATTGCCTCAAAAAAAAACCCAAACCCTAGTTTCGCATCTGTTATTTTCGTGAGTTTTATTAAGTTTTGATCCATTAGAAATTTTGTTTACGTGCTGATCTTAGTGTCCTTTTGCGTTGCTTGATCGTTGCGTTTTTAATCTTTGAAAATCTGCTAATTGATCTATCAATTAGCATCCAAAAAAAGTAGATTCAATTTACTTTTTGAAATTGTGTTCTTGCTGTCCACATAAGATCTTTGCGCATCTTGAAAGAATATCACATCCGAATATATCTGGATTTCCTTTTTCTTGATTGATTTGGCCACAAGAAACCCTAGCTGCCGCAAGAATCTTAGTTGGACACATTCAGACTGTCTGAAATTTGTTGCGATTTGAATTCCGAGCGTCTGTTAAGATCTTCACTTAAATCCTTTGAACCTTGAGACTAGTTATTGATAATTGATTTAGGGCTGTTCTAGAATTATCTACACATTGCTGAACAACTTTGGACTTGCACATAATCTACGAACAATTAAACCTAGTTCGGCCTTGAGTATAAAAAAAGACAGCAAAAAAAAGGCTGCCGATTGAAAAAAAAAGAGGAGCCACGGCTTGAACACAAAAAAAAGAAGAAAGAAAGAAAAGAAAGCATTGGCCGAATTTGGGTAAGTTAATCTTAGTCCATAAATTTAGATTGTGCATTTAATTTCTTTGGACAATCTTGTGCCCTTAAATTTATATTATTGCAATTGGCTAGCGTCTCTCCTAGTATTTGATGCAAAACAAGCTAATACTTCCCGATTGTTTCTTTTAGCTCACTCCATTGTTTGCATTGAGTCACATTTATCATTGCGTGTGTGTTCATATACTTCACTTATATCTTTTGGATCAGCACATAGGTAAGAGTTTTCTAGCTTGGATTATTACTTAATTTTACAACATCGTGAATTCAGATTGCGTAGGATAAACACTTTCATACCAAGCTCCATTAAATATTGTTTGTCTTGCAATTATGAGTCACTTTTAAATCCGCTTGATCATCATTTGCTATTGTAGCCACCACCAAGTGTAAGTTTATTTTAGCCTCAATTCACTTCAGAAAGGTAAGAACTTTACTTGGTGAGGAAAAAATGAGATAGAGTGAACTCCACATGTCATATATATGTTGTGGTATTTATGTGTTCTTTGTAGAACTAACCATGACAGGTGTAGATAATAATATGGGAGAGGAGTATGCTCTGGCGAATCATTTTCAATTCCAAGCTTCAAAGGGGACTTTGCGCAATGAGTTCGTCGGCACTTCTTCCAACTTGAAAGCGCAACTCAAGGCGGAGATCAACAATTCCGCACAAGATATGCGCATTGAATTCAATCATCAAATGAAAGTGTTACGCTCAATCATCGTGAATGATGTTGTGCGGGCACCTCATCCACAACAAGAAGAAGATAACTTTATTCCTTTCTATGGAAGTAAGGATCCAGAAGAATATCTTGAGTGGGAATGGCGAATGGAGAAAGTATTTAGATTTCAAAATCTTCCCAAAGATCAAGAGGTGCTGCGTGCCACTAGAGAATTTGAAGAGTATGCTTATAATTGGTGGCATCAGCGATTTGAAAATGAATTCATTAAATCTTGGTCAGATTTGAAGGCACTCATGAGGAGAGAATTTGTGCCATCCTATTATGCACAGGGATTGCTTCGCTATTTGGAGAGTATCACACAAGAGAGTAACACCGTGCAAGAATATTATTTTGAGCTGCAAGATGCATTACGTCGGGCCGGTGTTATTGGTGAACTACAAAAGAAAACATACTTCAAAAGAGGATTGAATTCTAAGATTACCGCTACACTTCAACATAAATATTTTGGTAGTGTGCAAGATCTTGTGAATTGTGCTATTCAAGAGGAGAAGAGACTTATGGAGAGACATATACCACAGTTTTCTCGCAGTCCATACTTCAATTCTGCTGCCTCTACTAGTGTGACACATGAGAAGATGACCGAGCATGGGATTTTCCCTTCGGTCAAGGAGATATATAGTATTCCAAAACTACATATAGCTCCTAAGATACACCACAACCCATGTGAGGATGAGAGCCACATAGCCAAATTGAGTAAGAGTGATAAAAATACTGAGCTGTGTGATCCCACCATATGTGAGGTTGAGAGCATCCAAATTGAGAGTGTGAGAAAGACACCAAAAGAAAAGAGAAAAGTAGAAGATAGATAAAGTGAGGATGCATCTGAAACTAACACATTAATATCTACTTCTAGTGTTGTTTCTCACATTGTGCAGGTTAATATTAAAGATAAAGAATTGAACATTCAACAACCGGCACTTGAAGCCAAATGAGGAGATAACCACGGGAAAGCCTACATCATTTGAGGAGGACGACAAAGGTAACACTATTGGTGATGAATTTAATTGTACAAAGGTGAGTAATTATGAGTACTCATATGATCAACCAACAATTCTATGTTCTGAAATTTCTTTGCTCAATTTACATAATGTGAAATTGATTACTCATAAGGAAGTTTTTACTAGAATATCTCCTAACGATTCTTTGTGCTATATTATGTTTAATGATCCTAGAGAGCTATCTAGTGTGATTCATAATGTTGCTGAAATTTCAAGTTCAAAATCACTAGTTAGTACCTATACCTATACATATAAGTTCAATTTGATTAGAGATTATGGTATAGATGACAAATTTTATGTTCACAGAATTTGCATTACATGTGATAAGCTTACAGAATTAAAATCGCATATTATGGATAAACAATATTTTATGCCATATTATGATCACAATGAGATTAATTTCAACAATTGCACGTACTGTTTACAAAGATTTCATAAGTCTACTTGTTCGATCTTTAATGTACAACCATGTAAAAATAATCAGAGTAGCGCAGTTGAAGCATAGAGGCTGCTCAAAATTTTCTTTCCTATGTATGAACAAATAAATCTGATTTTCCCCATTAATGATCTGTCTATAAAAAAGTCGAGGACGACTTTCTTTTATAGGAGGGAGAATGATGTGAAAAATAATATTGCAATACCTACGCCTTTTGGTCGATACTATATTCATCGGTTTGTGCAAAATAATGAGAATGCCACAACAATTGACTCTTACATATATCATGCATATGTGTTGTTCTTTCTGTTTACTACACCTTTAAAAGTTAATGCTGAGATAAGCCAAAGAAGTACTGTTTACTACCATGCATACACGTTGTATTCTTTGTTTAATATAATTCCAGGCTATCAAAAGCCGAGGACGGCTTTTCTTGAAGGGGAGGATGATGCGGACACGCACGTGTCTTATACTTTTCAGTTAAATATATTATTCAACTGGAAAGAATTATTGAGCTGGATGAAACATCGCCAGGTGGACTCATTCTAAACTAAATATAATGTTGTTATTCATAAGAATGAAATACTACCTCATGTTTTCAAATGGTGTATTCTTTGGTTTGTCAATGTCAAAGAGAGGCAAAAGGAAGAGGATAATCACATTAGGTGCCAAAGACATGAAGGAGAAAAGCCCATGCAGTGGGAGAGCAAAAGGGAGAAGCCCAATGACTTAAACTACAAGTTTTGGATAAGATTTTCAAGCCCAATTCGTATCTCCCACAAGGCCAATTGGATTCAAACTCGGATTTAACTCAGAATTCAATTCGGATTCGGTTCGGGACAGCCTGATAGGCAGTCACTAAAAAGGTCATAACTTTCACAAACGGAGTCCGATTCAGGCGTTCTTGTACTCGTTGGAAAGATAATTTCAAGGGCTACGCAATGGATCTAGTTCTAGCAACAAATTCGTCTCGGATCAAAAGTTATGACCGAAATAATATGATGGCTGTGAAATCTAGTTTCCTTTTTGTGAGAGTTCGTATATAAAACCATATAGAGTTGAGTTGTACTTGGTTTGTGGACTCTATGGATGTCCCAATGGGCTATATAAGCCATGTATTGGCAGCCTAAGGGCTTAGACCACCTTTGAGAATAATCAATCTACTAAAGTTTGTTCAAGTTTATCATTGCTGCTGAAATTCTGTGAGGGAATTAGGACTGTTCTTCAATCAAGATCGTTCACCTTTCCACTGGGAATTGGATGCACGATAGATCTTCGCTGGTGGTCGTGAAATCGACGCGAGTGTGTTTTGGCGGATTAAAGAGTGTTCGTCCCTTGCATTGGCATTGGAGGATAGCTACGATTCATCAAGACTCCCACGAGTATCCATCCTACGTCGAGAAGATCGGGCGACCCCGTATCAGGGGGTCTAGCTGGCGCCTAAATGGCCTTCCTGTAGATGGAAACTTTAGCATTCTTTTACTAGATACATTGTAAAGGTCATGTGATAATCCGGTTGATCTGCATGTCCAAGGAAACATATGGAATATAACAATTGGGTTATCTCTTGTGGGTAAAGATGTACCAACTCTGCAGAGTCTAAATTATTCGAATAGCTGTGCTCACGGTCAAGAGCGGACATGGGAACTTCCTCGAGTTAGTTCTATTTCAAAAACCTTTTTGCGGGTGGAATAAAAACTAAGTAGAGAGATGTACTCTACTTTGTTGGATTTTTCCTGGAGAGATGTACTCCAGCGGTAATTAGGGTGGACATAGCCCAGTAATCAAAATTAGCATTTGTGAAGGTAACCATGCACTGTAAAAGATGGATGTAACCTGTGCTACTATTAATATTGCACTCTCTCTTTACAACTGCATTTTGGTTAAAATTGCTAAGTCTCAAGAATTTTACCTATTGTATTGGAAATGCTGCTTTAACAAATAAAATAGCCTCAAGCCTCTTTTCACAGCCTTGCATATAATAGTTATTAGTGATTCATTCTGTGTGATGGCTTGTTGAGTACAATTTGTACTCACTGTTGCTTATTACCCTCCAGTTAGTCAAGAACAGAAGAAGAGGCCCTGCAATGTTTAAAAAGGGTCGACAGAGCTGGTATTCAAGAAGGCCATGGATATAGGTCGCGAAACCCTAGTTGGCTGCCTGTGGACAAGTCATGTGAGTTCCACTTGTGTGAAGATTTTCCGCTGCTGCATCCTCTGCTTTCTCGGCCTAATCGGCCTATGTAATTATTACTGTATTAATTATACTTTCGCTTAATATGTTTTTGATATACAGTGATGTAACTGTGAGCACTGGCTATTGATCCAGGGAACAGTGCAGAAATCACAGAGGAATTCGGATTTCTAAATCCGGTTCTGACAGATAGGCAACCAGATGTTAGCAAACTGCCAAGTCACACTCCTGGAGGTGGAATCTGCACTTGCCCGTACTGAAATCTGAGATCAAATATTCGCTAGATTATCTGAATGATGCTAATGTTACAGTCTACAGGGTGGGTTGGTGTCATCCTAAAAGTATTAAACAGTATTATGATTTAATAAATTCTATCATATTTAGTGAATGCTCTGTCGAAGTGGTCGTTGCAAACACAAGTGCTGGTGTATACAAGGATCAAGATCTTTACAACAAGTATATTGACATAGGTAGAATTCCAAACTTTCAGCTATTGCAAGGAAAGATGGGGGCATTGAAATTGGAGCAGCCACACCATTTTCTAGGACCATCGGGATACTCACACAAGAAAATGAATCCATATCCTCTCCAAATGGAAGTGTGGTTTTCAGAAAACTTGCTGAGCACATGAGCAAAGTGGTTACACCATTTGTCCGTAACACAGCAAGCATTGGCGGAAACATAACTTTGGCACAAACATACCCATTTCCCTCGGACATTGCAACCATACTTCTTGGTGCTGGTTCAACTATCTGTCTTCAGGTTGACTACATGTTACATTGGAAGAGTTTCTAGAGCAGCCTCTTGATCCTAATACTCTACTCTTGAGCATATTTATTCCACATTGGACTTTAGGTTGTCAGAAAGAGCAGCACCTTGTCCTGTTGGCAATGCTGTTTCATATATTAATTCTGCTTTCTTGGGACATGTTTCTTTGGATGAATCATCAGGTGATCTTGTACTGAGTAACTTCCAATTGGCTTTTGGTGCATATGGAACGGAACATGCTATTAGAGCGAGGAAGGTTGAGGACTCCTTACTGGAAAATTGCTCACTGCATCAGTTGTACTTGAAGCAATTCAGTTGCTTAGACAAACAATTGTACCAATGGAAGGAACATCACATCCCGAATAGAGTCAGTGTGGCTGTTGGGACTTCTCTTCAGTTTCCTATCTCCACCTGCTAAAGGCATAGCAGAGCCTGGAAAAACTCTGAGCATTTTTTTCTGGTAATTCTGAAGACACAGATGATCTCTGTAACCTGCCATTGTCTTCACGTCGAGAAACAGTTTCCAGTGATTAATATAAACCAGTTGGTGAGCCGATCGAGAAGTATAGAGTCGAGCTTCAAGCTTCTGGTATGTTGTTACATTATATCATCAGAATGACTAATACAGTCAAGAAGATTTTTCCAGAAGTATGCTTCTTGTAGGATTACAGATAAACTTTTCTTTTGTGTAATGCAGCGGAGGCAGTATATGTAGATGATATTCCTGCCCCAAAGAATTGCCTCTATGGAGAATTTATTTACAGCACACAACCTCTTGCTTATGTCAAGAGTATTAAATTCAAGGCTTCTTTAGCAGCAGAGAAGATCATCACAGGCAAAATATTGGATCAACATTCATGTTTGGGGATGAACCGCTTTTTGGTGCTCCAATTGCTGAGCTTGTTGGACAAGCTCTTGGTGTTGTGGTACATACCTTTTCATCTTTTTCATATTCGCTCCCAGGACTTACTGCTGTCTCAACTATAAACCATTCTATAATAAAAGAGATTTATGAATATTACGGATGTGTCTTTCTTTCATACTGATGTCACTAAAAATAAAGTATCGTATCGTATGTACCCTTAATAAATATTGAGTTCTACTTCTACGTAAAGTATCGTATGTACCCTTAATAAATGGATAATAAATATATCCATGTAGATCGTAGGGTATGATATGAGTCTCATTCACCATAGGGTATGATACAAGCCACGTTGTAAACATCGCTACATGTAACCTTCCTCGTATAGTTTATTCGTCTGTGTGCCCATTTCATGTAATAGGCAAGGGTCGACAAAAAAACTTGCGGCGTCAGGTTTCGAGGAGCATAGCCTCGCTTTGTGATTCCATAGCACAGGGTGAAATAGGTGAATTTATTTTATAGATTTGACTCTGTAAGTTGTTGATCTATATAATTAGATTAAAATTAATTTTATAAATAATCTGAATATATCGTATGACCCACACATGTATGCTAAGAAATAATATATTTTAGAAATGACATCTAATCATGATTGATGATATGGTTCAAAAATCTCACGGTGTACAGGAAACCACATGGATCTATTTATAACACCTGAAAGTAGAATTCTATAAATAGTTCTCTACTCTCTAGTCTTATAATGTAATTATAAGTAACACTAGAGATATATAAGACAGACTAAAAAGCCTCAATAAAATCAATATAAAGTTTAAAAAATCCAACATTATTATCACAGCAAAGAGACGAGTCGGAGGGGGCACTGACGGCGACCGTCCGTATGGAAGCGAAGTCTGCGTCTTCGTGCTCACGCTGTCTCGAGGCGTTTCTTCGCCCTCGGTTGCTTCGCGTGATTTCGGTCGAGGAGACTTCGTGATTGATTCGGTGACGCTTGAGGAACAACGCGTGGAAAGACGACGTCACGAGCGTGGGATTCGTGGACGTCGCTCTTCACGGCGAGGTGTGTTGCGACGAAACCACGACGTTACCTGCTGCGCGTGACCGAGGACGACCACGTCTCGACGCGGTGAAGAATCTCTCTCTTCACCTCGGGTCCCACCGTCGCACGGGTCATGGGCGGTTGGCGTGCCGTCGCGCGATGACAGCATTCACGGGGTGTTCGGAATAGCTATGATTTTTTTGAGTTTTATTAAAAAAATACTGTAGCTGAGTTGGTTTATTGAGTATAATTAAATATAAAAAATATAAAAAATCGAAAACAAAGAACAGAAAAAAAGTATAAGTAAATTTTTATAAAAAAACGAAAAAAATAATTTTACTGTAGCAGTAGCTACGATGCACCTCCATGATGTTCTGCGCCTACCGCTAGCGGCAGAAGCTCTCTGGCGCCCCTCGATCGTGCGTGCCCCTTTTCGTCCTCGATCCACGCGTACAGCGTCACTTCTCTACATTATAGTAACTAGCTACGTGTGCAGATTAGATTGTGTAAATGGTTGATTATTATTAATATATCTATGTTGATGACGTTTTGCTATATAAATTAGTGAATACGTTATAGAAAGTGAGTGTATTTAATATAATGTGTTCCGTTGGGTTTGTTTTTTTATTATTAATAGAAAGAGCATGAATAATAAGAAGTAATAACTATAGAGAAAAATATAATGTATAGGTAAATTTAGAACGGTCAGGTAGTATATGTTTTTTTTGTAGAAACTGATATATATTTTAGAGCAAGAGAAAAGCATTTTTACTAAATGCACATTGGTTAACATAGTGTTAGCTCTAATTGAGAACTATTGAATAACGGTAATTTTGGTGGTAGAAACTGATATATATATATATATATATATCTTTACTATTATAAAAGAAAGAGTTGGTGGTTGCCGAAGCCTCCATCCAATCTAGGCTGTCGAATCTTCCCTCCCATCCCCTCCCGACCAACCTAAAACCCTCCAACCGCCGCACCCCTCCTCCCCCCTCCCCTCTCTCCCCCGCCACCCTCCTCCTCTCCCCTCGCGCCCCTCCCCTCCTGGCCTCCCCGCCCCTCGCTCTCCCCGCCGCACCCCTCCTCCCCTTCCCCTCCACCCCGCCGCCTCCTCCCCATCCCTTCCTCCCCTACCCCGCCGCTACCTCCTCCCCTCCGCCCCCTCCTCCCCTCCCCAGCCGCCCCGCCCTCCTCCTCCCTCTCCCCGCTTCCCTTCGCTCTCTCCCCACCTCGCTCGCCCCTCGCTCCCCCGCCTCCTCGCTCTCCCCTTGCCTTTGCCTCGCTCTCCCCGCGCCTGCCCCTCGCCTCCCCCTCGCTCTCCCCGCCTCCTCGCTCTCCCCGCCGCCCGCCTCCTCCTCCCCACCCGCGCGCCCGCCCCCTCGCTCTCCCCGCCCCCGATCCGCCTCCCCTCGCTCTCCCCGCCGCCCGATCCCCCTCCCCTTGCTCTCCCCGCCTCCCCTTGCCCTCCCCGCCGCCCCGCCTTCCTCTCGCCCTCCCGCGAGCTCGCGAGAACCTCTTCCCAACGCCGCCGATGGCGCCGCCCGCCCCGCTCACCATCGAGAGACCCTCGTCGCCGTCCGGGTGTGCGCTTCACCTCATCGACCCGACCGCAGCCTCGACCTCGGCACCGCACGCTCTCCGTCGTCGCCTCCGCTAGGTGACCTCGCGCGCGCCAGGTGCTTGTAATGAGGTAGTTTCTCATGCATATCTGCTTTCATGGTTCGTCGAAGCAGTACAAACCACTTGTGACCATTCGGGATGCGAGACCATGAAACATAATTTCCATTTTAACTTCTTGGTTGATTCAATTTTAAGATATTCATGTAGTCATCACATGCCGTTGCACAATTTGTACTCTAAATTTTGGCATTTATGTAGTATAGTTTGTTGATCTTTTGTTTTGTGTTCCATCAATTTGTAGGTACAATCTGTCAAGCTAATTCGTGATAAGCGGTGGACAACTTCAGGTTATGGTTTTATTGAATTCGCAAGTTGTCTTTGGTCTTGAAAGAGTTCTTCAAACGTACAATGGGACAATGGTGCCAAATGTTGAGATGACATACCGATTGAATTAGGCCACTACTGGTGAAAAACGTGATAACACTCCTGATTATACAATTTTTGTTGGTGATTTGGCTGCTGATGTTACAGATTACATATTACAAGAGATATTTAGGGTGCACTACCCATCTGTGAAGGGTGCAAAAGTTGTAACTGATAACTTGACAATGCGCTCAAAGGATTATGGCTTTGTGAAATTTGGTGATCCTACTGAGCAAGCTCGTGCGATGACTGAAATGAATGGGATGCTCTGTTCTTCAAGACCCATGCGTATTGGTCCAGCTGCAATGATAGTTACATGCTACTTGTTACTGATTGTATTAGTTTTCTGTTTTGCTTTCTTTACTTGTTCAAAATGTATTGAAGCTGGGTTGCACTCCTTGAGCAAGAACTTAGTAGCTCCACAGTATTTCCTTCGTGAATTTGGATCATTTAATACATTGGCATTCTGAAATACTCATAAAACTCCCATTGTCTGAAAGCAGGACACCAACAGGCTCTTTTCATATAGGAGCCTTGGAACTGACTTGAGCTGCAATGCATGTCTTGTATAATGCGTGGCCTCTGTTAGGTCAGTGTTAATTGTTTATGTCTTAAATTTGAAGTTGGTTCTTTCGGTATCAATGACTTAATTTCTCAACTTTTCCTTCACCCACATAATCCTTTTTTTCTTCCTGTATCTTTTATTAATACTATTACTTGAAGGTAAGAACCTTCACTGCTTATAGGTTTTATGTGGGATGCATATGAATAGTGTTTATAAGCCTCATAACGCAGTAATGGGAAGCCCAACCTTTTTTTTCATGTAGTTGTATACTCTTTACCTTTTCCTTCTTTTTATAACCTTTTCTTGGAAGGATGCTATGTTCGAAATATTAGTGTGTCTTTCAGGGTCAAGCCTTTTGTATTGATGCCTTTTGTTCACTTTCATTTGATATTCACTTATCAGTTTTTTAAATTTAGGATTGACTTTATGACCTCCCTAATTAACAATGAAAAACAGGCTAAACTGCTGATTCTTTTACAATGCTGTAAGCTATTAAGCTATCAATGGCTTGTGCCACTAGACTTGTTTTAGAATAGTACCATCTCTCATGCTCTCCATCCACTATTTATGCAATACCTGTTAGGTTAAGTTTCTTTCTAGGCGACCTTTCCAGAATATGTATAGTTTCTGAGACATCTTAATTCTTAGGCAAGTTTAAGAACCTTTTGTCCTAGGAGGCTGAAGCCCCTTTCTGCTAGCTTCTCTAAGAAAACAGTTTATGGATGTAGGGAAACTCATATTAGTTTGTTTGAGACTTTAGAATTTGCGTTATCAATTATTTAAGATCCGTTGCAACGCACGGGCACTTGACTAGTATATGTATATATTCATCTCTGAAGAACATATGGTGTAGCAGACTGGAGTATATCTTAATAAGCATCACAACAGATAGAGTAGTAATTGGTATGCTTTGGGAGCCGGCTAAAAGTAATCTGGTATTAAATACTTTAGTATGATGATTTGATGATGCTATAATTGATGCTTGGTTGTAGGTATGTAAGAAGGTATTTTTTTGACTGAAGGTAATATAGTAATGATATACGTATAGAATATAAAGTGTAAGAGGATGTAAAGAAGTAGTTGTTGTATAATATATATGTACCTTTGGTTTGTCACTCTGACAATGTGTTTAACCGTTGGGCTTAGCTTTGTTGTTGGTCCTGTAATCAGCGCAGCAGTTATTATAAGGATAACAATATGTAATGAGTGATATATGATGAACAAAAAAAATAGAAATGAAATAGTGTAGATGTGTAAGGATGATAAGTGAATAATACTAAGTTAGTAATGGTTGTATGCGGTAGCAATGTGTTCTTGCTGATATAATTATCTAAGATTGAAAAGGCCATTGGGGACTTGTTGTATTTAATTGTTGTTGGCTGATGGTGGCAGCAGCGGTGTGCTGGATGTAGACGGATGGAATCTGCTACGATACTCCCAAGTTGTTGGTCTCCTGCGTTGCTGGTGATGTTGTTGGATGGTGGTGCAAATATTGGGGGATTCTCCGCAATCTGACATTTCGCTTGCTTCGACCATGCGGAAGCGCTGAAGGTCTTGAGTGAGCTGTTGCACCTTTTGTTTAGATGTGTGAAGCTGGTAGCGCAACTTTTCGTTTTCATCTAGTGCTCTTGAATATAGTGCTTCTTGATAAACAATGTGTTGTGACGCTATTCTTAGGCATGGATCATCATCCTCTGTTGGTTCCGGGGTGGAAAAATACATACCCTGATGTGTTAACTGGGGAATTAAATCATATGGGGATTGGTCGAATTCCACATCATAATAGTAGCGGAGGTAGTGCACTGCTCTTCTGGCGGCGTCTTGTACAACATCTTCTTCTTTGATTCTGTTGCCGTAGAATTGTTGACGCTTATCGGGTCGCACGGGCAATGATTTTAAGGTCACCCTTGTTTCCACTCATATCCTTCATATTTGATATTTTGAGCAACTGAGTGGAAAACGAGCCTATGTTGTTTGGTAGCTCCCAGGTATTGCTGCATCTTCCATAACTATGCGGGCCAGCCTGGCAGATTTTCTGCCTTTGAATGTACTATGTAAACCATCTGTTTATTAATGAAAATACAAGATTAAATGAGATCAAGCATAAAAAATTTGCGAAAACAAACCTGAGTGGAAAGTAAACTAAATAGTAAAGATAGTACAAGAGAGACAAGAGGCAGTAATGTTACCTCTATTTTATGAATGTTACTGTAGTGATACTACAGTAATGTTCATAGGAAGAGCACATGTGAAATGGCACTGATGTTCCGCATTGTTATGAATGTTGGTGTAATGTTCATTAGGTATGATGTATTATGTTGTATAGAAAGGGACAGGACTAAATACGAATAAAACTGAACGAACAATTTGTAAAGTTAACATGTTGTTAGTATGAAGTTTGTCTCTATAATTAATGGAGAACGTAGTAATTACTGAAATATGAATTGTGTTCGCTATTGGTGCAGAATTACTATACAAGAGTATAGAACTGGTAGAGTATATAAACAATTTATGGTACAAGAAGAGTAACTAATGTAGAAGAAACTGAGTACATAAAGAAGGCAATTATTAGAAGAAGAATTAGTTAAGACAACATAAAGACAAAGATTGAAGATAATGAATTAGCACGGTAATATCTAGATGGTATATAAAGTAGTTAGCAATAACGGTGCAAAGTGGTGGCTGGATTTGGGATAACATCTTAAAAATATTATGTAAGGAAAGCATAAAAGTGTTGGAAAACGCAAACAAATAATAGCATAAGGAAAATAATTAGCACACGAGGAGAAGTCTTACCTGAGAGGGAGCCAAGTGTATAAAGAAGGAAATTAGCAGCAGGGAAATTATTAATTATTATTTAATTCTAAAATGGGAAAAGGGTAGGTATAAAAAGAGAGAAAACAAATGTAATACGCAGAATGTAATAGTAAAATAGGAATGGTAAGATCATGGAAAGATTGTAAGAAGAGAGAAGCCTAAGTATGAAAAATGATGAAGACACAATGTGTAGAGGCAAGATATTGTATTTATGAAGTCTATTGCTGTAATTAGCGGAGAATATAGTAAGCATATTAAACAAGAGGGCTACACTTTAATTTAAGGAATGTAAAAAGCATGAGGGATCTATACATAAGTAAATGTGCAAAACACAAAAGTATATAAGTGCTGTTATTATATTAGGTAGGTGCAAAAAACCGTTGGTGCTTTACTCTAGAAAACATAAAAACTGTAAAAGATCTTTTTATACATAGGTATGGAGCACAAGAAAACGTATAAATGTTGTTGTAGGAAACTTATTATAAGTTTAGTTATAGAAATGTAAGAGCAATAATATTTATGGTAGTGTGGCAATAATGAAATACAAGGGTGTGTAAAATAATTAGAAGTGTCGAAGAAATACTTACCGAGGATGAAGGAAAGTTTCTTATGAATAGGACGAACAGAAGACGTCAAGAGTAAATTAAGTGGAGGACTGTAGGATTTTAAGGCCTTTTGAAAAGCATTCCTGTAAAACATGGTAAAAAGCAAATATGTAAAAGCAATAATAGTGGTAACATTGTAGTAATAATGAAATATAAAGGTGTATTAAACAGTTAGAGGCAGAGAAAAAGTACTCACTAAAGATGAAGAAAGTTCCTTCTGAGTAATAGAAGGAAAGACATTGAGAGTAAATTAAGTGGAACGCTGTAAGATTCGAAGGCTTTCTGAAAGCATCTGTGTACAACACTCAGAAAAGTAAATACGACGAAAAAAACTAAGCTTAAAAAGAATGTATAGTATCAAAGTTGAGTAGTATGATAAGCCAAAAAAGAATACATAATAAAGTAAATATTTGTAGAGACGAAGATGGAAAAATGATTTTAGGAACACAACCGTATACAATCTACCGAGCTATGTGAAGGCGTAACCGTATAGTATAAAGAAATAGGGAACATTATGGTAGGAACCAAGACTAGGAAAAAAACGCATAGTATAGAAATGGGTAAAAAAAAACTAGAGAACATGTCTATAAAAGCAGTTGTAAAAATAAATAGATAAATAACAAATAAAGAACGCATGTAAACAAAAGAAAGAACGTATGTAAACGCAGAGGTGCTGCACTAAATTAGTATTGTAATTTCAAACGAAATTGATTGTGAGAACTATAGAAACTCCTTATTAATATTGTATGTTGATAAAAAGAAGTGATGCAAAGATATGAGCTCTTAGGTATTCCGCCAATAGGAACGGTCAAAGTATAAAAAGTAAACGAAAGAAAATAAAAGAATTGCATCCGCATATAGCTCAAGCAAAGAATCACACACTTATGTGAATTCTTTTCATAAGAACGTGAAAAGTATAAAGAAGCAATAGGAAAAACATAAATGGTCTGTATTGATGTGTGAAGCAAGAAGGCACTTGTATTTTTAGTCAAGAGGGATTTTACTGCATAAACCCTAGGAAAATAGCAAGTAATACCTTGTGTAGAAACGAAGACAAAAACAGAAAGCAGTATTTTGGGATAGGAACGGAGATGGAACAAGCACAACCACGATTAGGCTAGAGCATAATGTAATGCACTTAATTAAAGGGACGCATCGAGAACACGAGGAAGACGAAGAGCGAACAAAGTCTGAGTGGATAAAGGAACAAGAAGTGGGTACAAACAGACGTATGAATTTCGAGAAGTAAAGCACAAAACGTTCTGATAAAGTCCAGCTTTGGTATACGGGAAGAGGGCATGAACTCGAAAACAAACGGACATATGAAGTTTGAAAAGCAAAGCAGAAAACTTTCTGACAAAGTCCGGCTTGGTATAAGCGAAGAGGGCACGAATTGTTGAGCAAATATCTGGAAGCAAGCGAAAGAATCAAAAAGGAAATGGGCCACAGTGGTTAGCGACTGGGTAGTGATGGTCGACGCGTGCATAAGCAAGGTTTTTCTTGAAGCTTTCCATGCTACCACTTTTTTTGGTGAGCGTTGTACGTTACAACATCGCTGTGTTAAACCCTCTTTTTTTTGTGTGAATGGGAATGTGATGAAGCTGCGTTGCGTTAATCGTTGGGCTGGAGCGTCGATAGAATTCAGTGAAGGATTGCGCGCAGGATACGAAAATAGAAAACAAAACTTTTCTACCGCGCACCCAAGGACATCATGCTAAGGAAGGATCAGGGATCGTTACCACTAGACGCGCAGTGCAGCGGAAGAAGAGTTGGAGAAACCGATCCAATCACGCGCGTCGAGGTAGTAATGGAATTAGCCAATTGTCCTGAACAGATCGTCTCCTCCACGCGATCAACCACACCACGAGCAGATCCAATCTATAGGTTGTTGACGCCGATCAACATCGCAATGAGCAGCGTCTCCACCGGTATCCACACGTCCGGGGCTGGAACGTCGATCGCGAGTGTACTAGCACTCGTGAGCGGCTAGGGTTTGGCTTGGGAGGTGGCGGCTAGGGTTATGCTAGAGGTTAACCGGAGAGACTCCCCTCAGCCCTTCGCCTCCATATATATAGACCTCCTCACTTGGGCCTTGTGGACCGAGGCCCAATAGGAGTCTATTCGGATCTCTATCCGAATTGAGCCCACATCCGAATCATATTCAAATTAGTGTTCCAACCCGTTAAGCGTGCGACCCTGTAGGTTCACGTATACTTGGTCGTGACCCGAAAACACCTTTCCGGTCACCCTGTTGTCGGAACCCGGAACAACAACTCCGAGTCCCTCTGTGTAAATCGCACTAGTCCAGGATCAAGCTAGTGCACACAGTGGATAACAAAGATTCATATCATGTACAATGACATTTATTCATTAACTAAATATGGGCCTGATGGCCAAATTTTACATCAATGGTTCATAAACCAAAAATAAATATAAGCAATGGAAGAAAACCAATGAAGCGGCGACCCATCATCCCGCCGCCCACAGGCGAATGACGTAAGACGCGCCTAGTCGTCACCATCCTCACCGAAGTTGTTAACGTCATCCTCTGGCAACAGATTTTAGCAAGGTGAGCACATAAAGTACTCCCAAGGTAAGCACATAAAGTACTTACGCAAGTTACACCAGGAGTTTTAACAGAGTGAATGTATGCATAGGGATAACAAAGGAAGGTTTAATAAGGTTAATTGTGCGAAAAGCGGTACTTGAATTTGAAATACAATACTGTAAGTATGAAAAGCTGAATTTAATACAGTATATGAAATAATAATTTAACAAAATAATATCGTTAGTGCAGGCTCCGACCAAACACTAACCTAGTCACAGGTGTCCCACTTGGTCCATCTTTTCAAAAGGTTTCACATGGATTCCATCTATCCATATGCTTTTCAAAATCCCTTATGGATTCATTTTGTTAGTGTAGGCTTCGACCAAACACCAACTTATTCACAAGTATCCCACCTGGTCATGGATTCTATCCATCCATCCATAAGCTTTTTCATAAACCATTTTAAAAACCAAAGTCTAATCTGTGACAACTCTACTCAGCATGTCCATGACCGTGGACACGGCTATCCAGGATAGATTTAAACTCTACAGAGGTGTACAGCTTTACCCACAAGACACGATCATCCCATATTGCCACCGGATAAACACACTTCCTTTGGTGTGCGGCGAGAGATCATGACAAGGTCATTACAATGATCCATAGCCAAAACAGTCACGCCGCCACTAAGGTTTCACCACAACTCGAATCCACAAGTTGGAGCCCCCTCTAGTGCCATGTGAGACTTCCCACAGCCTACGCCGCGCTCACATTTAGCCTATAGCGAGACTATAATTGGAACTTCACAAATTACTTAGCCAGTCCGTCCCATACCGGACTTGTGGTAGTCTGAAGTGACTTTGTAAAATGAATCACGAAGCGGTCCTTAATCCAACTTAGGCTCAACCACATACCCCCATGCACGACAATCAACCAGGTGTCACCAAACACGAGGCATGCCGGCACCCACCACCTAACCATTAGCCTAAGTCCAAAACATAAGTTTCCATTTTCATTTTTAAACCATTTTCATAAACCATCCTTGACTCACCGAAGTCAAGATATCAATTTTCAAAGTCTATCATTTCATGTGAAAGATTGATCCCACCTAAAATTATACTAAGCCAGGCTAAGCATTTCTATAAAATTTTCTAGTCAATACTATGGTACTAACTAGTTTTCAGCTAGGGTGACAAAATATACGAATTCAGGATTTCAAATGGGCTATAATCAAAGGATCATGGGTATATCTAACATTTAAACTGAATTTAAATTAATTTTGGATAGAAGTACGCATGCATATACAGTAAAACAACATAAATAAATTTAAAATATTAGGTTCAACATGGTCAAAGGTGTAACTTGCCTTGCTTCGAAGTTTGCTGAGGTCGTCGAATTTATACTCTCCGGATTAGTCGTAGTCTACACGCGAAAAACAAGAACAAACTAAACTCAAATAAAATCCAAATAAAATCCAAATTTTATAAAATAAATGCCGGGAGATAGAATATGAATTTAGAAATTTGGATGGGTCCAATCGGAGTTAAAGCGAAGAAGAAGGACTTCTGATAGTTTGAATTCCAAAGAAATAAATAAAAGGAATTCTTGGAATTCTTTTCTTTATGAAGGAAAAGTGGTTGGAAGCTACAATATTTTTGTGGGGTCGAAGCCATAATCGAAGGTGTAGTCGAAGATTGGGTTGTAGACCTAGTCGAAATCAGATGCGATGGTCGAAGAACACTATAGCAATCGAGAATAAATGGTAGTCAGAGTCGAGTAGTCGGGACGATAATGAACGTCGGTGGTGGAAAGCGAAGGTACTCAGAGTCGGCTACGACTTCGACTACCGAGTATTCTTCCAACTACTCCTTGCTGAAAAAGCGAATGTACTCGGAGACTTAGAGCGAAGAGTGACAGTGGTCGGAAGCGACTATGGTCGGAGGTAGACGGAGATGACAGTGGTTGGGAGCGACTGTAGTTGAAAAAACAATTGTGGTCGAAAGGATTGGAGTTTATGCAGAGTGATCGAAAGAATCGAATGGGTTAGAGAGATCGGACGGCTTTGAGTGGTCGGAGAGATTGGAGGGTTCAGAGAGGTCGAAGGGCGCGGAGGTTAAAATGGTCCAACAGCTATGGTCGGTTCGAAGACGAAGGTCGAAGTCGAAGGCTCCAAGATTGAAGGCCGAAGTTGAAGTCTTCGAGGTCGAAGGTCAAAGGCTAGAGTCGAAATCTCCGAAGGTCAAAGTCTCTGGGGATGAAGATCGAAGTCGAATTTGAAGGCTCCGAGCAGTCGGATTCTAAGAAGCCTCCAAATGGTCGGAGTCTAAAGAACTTTTGAACGGTGGAGTCTAAAGAACTTTGAACGGCGGAGTCTAAAGAATCGGATGGTTGGGAGAAGTCGGACGGCTTCACATGATAAGATCCGAGCGATCCAACGGCAGCGAAGACCGGGGAGGTGTACAAAAGAGGGAGAAGAGTATGAGTCCCGATTTACTTTGGCGCACGGTTCGGGCTGCACAAAGTTGGCTGGCGGTGAGGGTGTAGCGAAGGCAAGACACGATTATCGACGGTGGAGACTCTCCGACGACAGCTTGCTCGGAGAAGGGGCGTCGAAGGTTCGCGCGGGCCTGAGGAAGGTTATTGGCGGCGGGGTACTCCGGTCATATTTTGGCTCAGGACAAAGGGTGAAGGAGGTGCGCGCGGTCCCGTCGAAGATTTGGCGGTGGTGGCGTCGGCGTCGGCGGAAGAGACGCTCCGGCAGGGGATTGCTTGGCGGAGGGGTGGCGAGGTGAAGAAAATAGAGAGGGGATTGCGAGGAGTGCATTGGTGCTCTCGTGCAATACCAGAAGTGGTTGGGAGGTGGTCGGCGGCGAGGTGAAGTGGTGGCGCAACTCCGGCGGCGGTGTCGGCGGTGTTCCGACGGTGAGGAGATTCAACCAAGGGCGGTCGAGAAAATCCAAAAATTATGAAATATATACAAAAAAATAGATTATGAATTTATATGAATTTACAAACTTGAATCACCTGATTCGGAGTTCGGACGGAGGAGAACGAGCGATTGGAAGATTGGCGGATCAGAAAATTCTGGAAAAAGAAAAATCATGAATATTCCGAAGGAATATTCCCGTGTGAACAGTAACGGGCAGCAGCCCTGTTCACTGTCTTTGGTTGTGTCGTCGGCGAGAAAAGGCACGGAAGGTGAAGCCAATGGGTTGCTAATGACCCGAGGCACATGTAGGAATTGACGGCACGTCAAACGGAGCACGATGACGACGTCTACGGTGACAATGACATAGGGTGTGGAGAAAAGAATAATTTTCAGGAATAGAACATGGAGAAGCAAGGTAACCACGGCGTAGAACGCGGTAAGGCGAGTCTAGAAAAAAATATCGGCTAAGCCGAATCTCACCGGAGGCGACGCAATCGTCATTTGAACGACGTCGGTACCGAAATAGGAAAAACTCAATATCTTCGCGCTCGGTGCGGCGAATCCAAAACCGTCTGAAACATAGCCTCCTGGGATGGTTTGGCACGTTTTGACATGGACGGATTGTTGAAAGCATTCCCGGACAGGCGGGGACACGAAGTGCAATTTGCGGCCATGGCAAGGTGTCGGGCGCAAATATTTAGGAAAGGTTTTTGGACGAACGGAGGGGAGCACGGCGTAGAACACATCGAGACGAACTCAACACCACAGACGGCTCGGCCAACGGACTAGCGAAACACGGTGGACAAGACTTTATGCGGCCTATAGGCTGACATCGGCGTTCCGGGCAAACGGAGAGGAATTAACATGCGAGAGTTGCGGCGAATCGAAGATTAGAGCGTGGGGATCGTGATGCTCACCTTGGTTTTGGTCGGGCATACACGGTCGGCGGTGGCGGCGCGAAGAACGGCGACCGTTTTGGCCCACGGTGGCGGCGATGCTCGGCGAAGTTCGGCGAAGGGGAGGTGAGCACCGCGTAGAACGCAACGAGGCGAAGCCAACGGTGTGGTCACACGGCGGTGCTCCACCGGACGAGGCACAAAAGGCCGAAGAACGACGCTTGGTACACAAAAATAAAACTCCGATTGCGACCAAACGAGAGGGAGTTGAGACTTGAGATTTTCGGGGTTGAGTGAGGATGAGGAGAGGCTCACGGGGCTCCCTTTTATAGGGGTTGAGGAGGCTCGAGGAGGGAGATCAAAGGACCATGTCCATGAATGGCATGGGTTAAATCCATAAAAATAGCTCATGAATGAGGGGGGAAACGGTGGGAAATGAAGAGGCTTGATGAGAGGAAGTAAATGCAATTGATTTCGCTGAAAACCGTTGAGAGAATCAAAAGTTACGAGGGTTTAAAGAAGCTTCAACGTTTTTTCATGGCGCTGCATACGCACACGCACGCGACTTGCCTCCTGGAGAAGAAAGGTAGGAGAGAGAAAGAGAAAAGAAAAAGAGAAAAAGAAGAAAAAGAAAAAAAATTCGGAAAAATTCCAGAAAAAATATTTTTAGAATACTTGGAACCTGAAAAGAACAAAAAAATATTTTCGGAATTTTTTGACGTTTATTTTAATTTTTAAAAATGTTTTTATTTTTCTAGATTTAAATAATACAATAAATAACAAATAAAGCTTAAAAATCTTAGAAAAATTCATGGAAGTTTCTTAGGCTATTTGGAACTTATAAAAAAATTTCAACTCAAATTTGAATATTTTTCCTTATAAAATATTTTTTTGTTTAACAGAAAGGCTATTTTCTTTAGCAGAAAATCAGGTTAGCTAAAAATTTTAAAATTTCAAGAAATCAAATAATTTTGATTTTTATTTCAAACTAACTTATTTAATACCTTATTTACTTATTTATTTATTATTTTTATTTTTTTTCTTAAATCACCTTTCTTACGTAAAACTCTTTTTAAAAGCAGAAAATCAGGCAAATAAACTTAAACAACCATAAGTAAATATTTTTTTAAATTAAATTAAATGTGTTTTTTTTTATTTTTGGAATAAACAGCTGGGCTGTTACACCTGTTAATAGCGGCCTCTAGTAAGACATATTAACCCCAAAGTATACGTAAAGATCATATCGGCTGAACCTATAATGTTCTCATGTACGAATCCCTTTGCCTCACGATATAGATTGAGCTTAAGGCGAGACCTGTGTCATCCTCTTAATAGCTCAATCACTCTCTCGATTCCATGATGGATTATAAACTTATGACTGACTCCTCAATCACCTTGGCATGGCCATGCACTTTCATAATCCATTACATCGAGGGATCCAGAGATATCTCTCCCATAAGGAGGGGCAAATTCTATCTTGATCATTCACATCCCACTACATGTTTCATGGCAAACCCGAAGACTACTTTTATGACTACCCAGTTACGGAGTAGTGTTTAGTAGTCCCAAAATAAGCTACTACGGATGTTGGGAACCATGATAATCTCAAGTCTAATGATTCTACATAAACACTACTTGAGACCAACTGATGACACATGGAATCTCTGTAGTATCTCATGGCAGGTCTATCCAACATATGTTCACTAACATATGTCCATATTATTGATTTGGTATCACCATACCATGATCCATGAGACATAATCATCAATCAATACATATGCTGATCTTTGTCTTTGAATCATATTTGTTCCTCATATGATATACGATCAGGGATCATTTAGAAATAGCAACATTTTAGCATTAAGAGTCTCATGAATAAGTCACATACCATTGATCAATAATGATGATGTCTATTTCAATGAACAAAGTAATATATCATAAACATAGTATGTGATATATACAACATCTCCATGTTGCCTCTAGGGCATATCACTAACATTCGGCTACGTGGATGCTCGCATACATGTTAATTATTTTCTAATAGGTGTATAATGATTTATGCATGTAAAATTGTTGGCTGTGGTATACTATAACATAACGTAAAGAGATTATGTTTTTGTGGTGTCTACATTTTGTTAAGGGAGCGCTAATTTTGCGTAGTTTAGTTGTTTTTTGTGGAGATTATGTGTCAGAAAGCTAGTGTAGGACCTGCCGAGAGTACGTGAAAGAGGGAAAGAACAGACTGCAGTACATTGGTTCTAAGGACTATTGTGGTTGTTCTTTATAAGTTAGCGACCTGATTGCATATAGTGAGTTAATTTGTTGTAGAATAAACTACTGAGTTTAATCTAGCTATGCTGATGAAATGAGGGTGATGGATTGCGCAAAGCATTAGCAATTGCAAAGAAAAATATCATGTTGAAACAAGTTGTGAAGAGTAGACAAGTAAACAAGTTTATGTAGGAAGTGGTATATGTCTTGGAAGACGAAGAAAGTGAAGGGTTCTCTGGGTATGCCCAGGTAGGCAATACAGTTTTAGTTGCATTAAAACGTAATCTAGTTATGGTAGCTTTGTTGGGAAGGTTAGTCTAGCTGATAACAGGTTGTATAACAAAATGAGTCTAACCAGTTGGAGTGAGCTTTGTTGGAAGTGAAGAGCTTAGTGACATCAACACATTTTACAGTAACATGTGTGTGAACCATCGTAATGTGTTGATGCAAAAGTGAGATATAATATATATTGCGAGCAAAATATGTGGCCTTCCTGAAAGAAATAGATGATTCAGAAATAGTAGGATACGTTATCTTATTAGGCTGTTTTTAGTAATAAGCGGTCGTATTGAGAAATAGATTAGTACGTACCTAGTGTGATGCTTCACTATTTTGCACTTGGGAATAGCTCTCTTGCAACTTTGCTCTTTTTCGCAAATCGCATTACTCTGCAAAGAGGTAATAAAGATAAGAACTGTAGATCTGGAACATATGTTTTTTTTTGTTTTTTTGGTAGTGGTGTCACTAATAACGTATTACATTGAAAAGAAATACCTTTTGTTTTCTTCTGTAGATGAGGTAGGCAATTCAACTTTGTTAGACATAAGTGTATCATGCGGTCTTTTGTCACAGTGTAATGCTGATGTGATCTTACAATAGATATGTAAATGGTTAAACATAAATAAATGTATATAAGAAACACTTTGTGTATGAAATGTGTAACCTATCTAGAGTTCTGAGAAAGCAAATGATGATGGTATTTGTTTTCTTACCTGTCGAGTCTCAACAGATGCTGTTGTTAAGGGGGTAACTATTTCTGCGCATGTGGTAGCAGGAGGGGGCTGTAACACCCCGCCCATCCTCTAGGCCTAGAGTGCTACCATCATTGCATTATAATACCATTTTTTTTAAACATTCGCTAATCATTTTAAGCAAACTCTACTTTACACATAAAGCAGAGTACTTACGCTATACCGTTTTTAAGCAACTATTCTAGCTTACTAGTGGGATTAACCCTACTACAAAAGCTAGAAATGTGAAGCGTTGCAAGATCGTGGGGTTAACCATGTGCTACACCCGCCCGTGCATGACGTCCTCAACGGTCACCTAGAAATAAAACAACGAAGCAAGGGTGAGTCTAAAGACTCAGCAAATACACAATAGTACGATAAACACTAATAGAACAAGAAAGCCATTGAACCAACTATAACATACTCTGCATGCATTGTTATACTCATAACATCGTTCTCATGATTCCACGTTGACCATACATAATCCACATGCGTTTTTTATGTTCCAACATTACCACATCATCAATGCAATGCAACACTGCTCTACATGCACATTTGCTCATCACATTGCAAATACCGGTATTACCGGGTGAACACCCGTCGATGTTCACCCAACATCTTGGGCCCACCCATATCGACACGGGGGTCTCTCCACTCCCGTGGAGGCCTACCGAAGTAGGAATTACTTAAGAGCACTCGAGATTAGTCCACTAGCTTTGCTCGTAGTTAGGAACTTTCTCATCACCCTCACTCTTGAGTGCACAAGATGCAAATGCATATGCCTATTGTCACTCATAAGTAAGCACCATCATGTCATGTAATCATTGTATTTCCACATCAACACTATCACATTATGTAAACATTGCATATTCATAAACTCTATGGCCTACCGCTCTACCATGCACTTGCCTGTTAACCAAGTAGAGCGAAGCGATGTGCAGACGACGTCGACTCAGGACCTCCACCTGAATAAGCAATTAATCTGATTTAACATATCATAAAGAAACCAGAGATTAAATGGACGACGACGATGCTACATGCATATCCTGGTTCTGGCATAAAATGCCCGGGGTTAAGGACCCGTCAAGCAGGTACCAAAACCCCCTTTTTTATTTATATTTTTTTCTTCTCTTTTCTTTTCTTCTCTCTTTTTTCCTTTTCTTCTCTTTTTTTCTCCTTTCTTTCCTTCTTGCCCGGAGCGTCTCTCTCTCTCTTCCTCTTCTCCCTACCTCTCTCCCTCTCCCCTCTCTCTCTCACCTACATCGCCGCCTCTCCCCCTCTCGCCTACACTGCCGCTCCCCCTCTCTCTACCGCCTGCATCGCTGCTCTCCCTCTACCTCTCTCTCTCTTGCACGCGCCTATGCCGTCGTCGCCTCTCCCACGGAGCTGTGCGCCGCTGACTGCTCCGGTGGCCGTGCTGCCTCTCCTTGGCTCGATGACTTGCGTCGCCTCCAGGTGTTGGATTCGTGGCCTACGATTTGGATCTGGCTCCTCTAGGCCTGATTGCTTCTCTTCTCTTATTCTACTTTGGTTATTAATCACTTTTGCTTGGCTTGATTTGATTTTTGAGGACAGGTGAGGAATGGCTTGGAGGTGCTTGCTGTGGCTCGACAAGACGGAGCCCAAGGTCGCTCGCATGCCGGGGGAGTACGTGGTGACCATTGGGGGCGAGTGCCGGCCACCAGTAGTGCGCCGCCGCTAACCTCTTGCCAAGGTGCTCTTCCTACTCTCTATTCCCTCTTACTACTGTTGGTTGAGAACTCGTGCTAGTTCTATTGTGTGATGTTGATGCTACGAGCTAGCATGGTTGATAATCATTGGGCGTAATGATCTACTAAACTGCTAGCATGGGTGGGGTTTGAGGGCAACCTTTGTTGGTGAGGGGTTGACTGCTTTCGGTTGAGGTGATGGTCGCGGATTGGTGGTCGCTGTCCCAGTTGCTAGCGTCAATGGTCCCAACGAAGGCCTCTTTCGCCTACAGCTTGCGGTCCCCTCGCCTAGCCTCTTGCTCCTCTGGCTTGACTTCGGTTGGCTGTGTGTGCACTTCTTCTGTTGGCCTGTGATTGAGCTCTGGAGGTTCTTTTTGGGGGCTGCTCTTACTGAGGGGTTGTATTGGGTCTGATTTTGTTGCCTGTGATGTGGTGCTATCTGGGCAGTGCTATATGGGGAAAAGCCTTGCTGGCCGCTGGCTATTGTTGGGGAGGTTTATCTGGTGATGAAATGGTTTCTTGGCTATTTGACACATGTCGGGTTTTGCTACAGTGCTCATAATGTAAAACAGGTTTTTTTCTGCCGAATGATGAACCTATGGTTGTGAGAGGTGCCGACTGGCCCCCGGACGGTCAGGTATCTCTGTGAACGGATTACCCCACCCAAGATTAACCTCAAGGCTCTCATGACAAAACCCTTCTTTCCTTCCTCTACTCTCTCTTTTGCAAAAATAGTGGTA
This sequence comes from Melocanna baccifera, assembly GCA_036346265.1. Taxonomy (NCBI): domain Eukaryota; kingdom Viridiplantae; phylum Streptophyta; class Magnoliopsida; order Poales; family Poaceae; genus Melocanna; species Melocanna baccifera. Next base: position 8,967,414 of record CM070694.1, on the reverse strand, counting down.
TTACAGGGGTGGTGTTAATGGAATAGGGATAAGCTGCTGTTCATGGTGCGCAATGGTTTGTATTTGTATGGGCGCTATTGTTGCAACTTTTGGTTTGTTTGCCAGTAGTAGTCTGTTTTGATCTGCTTGGGCTGCTATTGACCGTACATGAAATGTTGGAATATCACTCTGGAGGGAGCTTTCTGACATTTGGACAATTATTTCATATTTTCAGCCAATAACTGCTTTGATCTCATCTGGAATACATTCTGCTTGGCCTTCAGTCGCCACAACCAAAAGCATAGGAGGTTTTCCAATTAGTTCTTGACCTATGTCACCAAAAAACATAAACTCTACATGGATGTGTGTGTTTTGTTCATCGTTTCAGGATCAGTGCCATACACATTGATTTTGTATCTGTTGCAAGATTTGGAAAACATATTATGTATTATTTTTTTCATCGTGTAAGCACAAATAGTAGTAAAAGTTTGAAGTGTATAAATGCGCAAAGAGCTGTATACCTTGATTTTGCTGTTGTAGCATTACATCTTCGACATCTGTATCCATCTCCATTTGGGAAAGTTTTTTTCCACCATGAAGAGCATGATATGTACCACCATGACTGTGTTGGTACTAAGTCTGTGATAAGGATGGTAAGTCTGTATCGCTAACCCTGTGTGTAGTATACTTGGAAAGCGTCAATCTGTAGTCTATGTAAAAAGTGAGCTGTAAACATATGTTTAAGGTATAGATTTCTTCCATACCAAGACTTCGTGAGGTATGAGGTTTATTAATTCACGCACTGTTGTGGGGGTTGGACTGCTCTGACTCTGGGTACCTCCTTGCCATTCAATTTGGTGCGAACAGTTTGTAATTCTGTAGAGCACATTATTAATAAAATTGAAAAGAATGCATAAATGCTATTAAAAGGTAATACTGTTTGTTCAATGACTGTTCGATTGATTGGGAAAAAAATGACAAGTAGTACAGGTTTTATAGAGCGTGTATTTCTGGTATTGGTATATTGATATACCACTTTGATGCAGAACTGCTTTGCAATGCGAGCTAGCCTGATTATGTATATGAAACGATTAGTATGTGTTAAGAATGCAGGAACAAAAAGTAAATAAATAAGTTAGTATCTTTTTGTGTGCAGTTGGTAGATGAAGGAGAGTTTATGTTGTAGACCTGAGTATGTACCAACAGACATGCCAACAAATAAAGTAATGATTGGTGTATCTTGAGAGTTGGTGAAGAAGAGCTCAGCATTGAATGATTCAGCATGATGGCCCCACAATGTTATAATTCTTGCTTCACTATGAACAAGTTATAAGCTATACTATTGTGCTGAAGCCGATGCAACAATGATATAGGTATAGATTATAAAGCGAAATAAAATGCGGAGAAGCAACATATGTTATTTTAATAGTGCGTTTAACTGTTGGGCCTAACTTTGTTATTGTTTCAGTGGCTGGTAAAACAACGATTATAAGGGCAACAACATCTGATGTATATGGAGGTTAAATGAGAATGGGAAAAAAGAGTTAATGTAAGTGTATGAGGATGGTGTATTAACTGTATATGTATAGTTATAGATATACCAGATAGTAAAGATTTTTTCCCAATGCGATTCTGTAGAACAGAAAAAGGTACTGCATTATATGCGTAAAGAGGAAAACCATCTGGTTCTGGTAACATTTGGTTAACTCTTGTGTATTTTGTAAATCGAGCAGAAATAGCACTATCAACTGCTTTGTATGTCTATTTTGCTTCAAAGACTTCGAAGTATTCAAACTCATAAATGGATCCTTCTTTTAGCAAAGTTGTAAACGTATGAAGTCATCTTTGGGAAACTATTCCTTCCATAGCATGACCCTAAAAAAAGGTTATAGTTGATGTTAAATGGTAAAGAATAATAGTATTATATATACAAGAAGATACAAGAAAGAGTAGCAATGTGATAACAATGTTCTGCATGCTAAGAGTAGAACTATCACAAAAAAGAACACAGTTTGTATGGAGTAAATAAGCGAATCGATTGAGGCCTAAATACTTGTTCATCAAGCATGACGAAGTCTAGGTGGTATACATCTGTTGGATCTTGTGGATTTTTAAATTCCCAAAGCCGTACTAAACGGACAAGGATCTTCCATTTATGTGAGCTCTGATTGATATGATTTAGTAATGTATACATGTTGTGGAACCTGTGCAGAATACGAAGTTATGTAATGCGAATTAGAAGAGTATTTTTTATGACACAATAATAATATTGTAAGCTATATTACTGAAAGAATAATTAGGTCTGAAAATTCATAATGTAAAAAGGAATAGATTAGTGTGAGCGATATATATAAGGAAGAAAAAAAGGGAAGAATAATATGCGCAATATGTGTAAATGGATAGCTTCATATGTGGTGCGTTGTTTGGTATGAAGTTATATAAATGCATTTAGTAAATTTCATTTATGCCATGTGTATTTTTTCTGGAATACACTAAGATAGGTAAAAACGTAGACAAATTGGAGGAAGAGGCATGTATTTTATATCTATGGAAGGGAAGCATAATTAGATGTGAGAAGATAGAAGGCTCAAAAAGAGGAAGGATAGCTAGATGTAATAATGGTGAACATGAAAATGAACACAGTAACGTAAATAGTGTATATAAGAAAGCAAAAAAAAGAAACATAATATATGTAATATCTATAAATGGATAGTTGCATATGTGATACGCTATTTTGTATGAGATAATGTAAATACGCTGAGTAAAGGACAGTTGTGCGTGCCTTTTTTTGGAATACACTAAAGCAAGAAGAAAACGTAAATAAAATGGAGAAAGAAGTATTTTTTTATATATAGAAGTAAAGCACAATTAGATACGCGATGGGAAAAAGTGAAACAGGAAATAAACTATGCAAGCAATGCATATATGGAAGCAATGAAGGAAAGGGAAAAACTATGCTATGCATAAACGAATGAATTTGCATGTATTGTATCTTTTAATAAAAGGAAATAAAACTGTGTTTATTAAAGCCCACCTGTGTTGAACTATTTTAAAGACATATTGAAGCAGCGGGAAAGCGCATATAGCACGTAGGAGGAAGCATTTAATTTATATCCATGGGAAACTATACAAGTATAAATCGGTATGTGGATTACAAAAGGAGAGGTCTATTTACTAAAGGTGTTTTCTATAATTGCTATTGTTAGTCTATATCAAGAGATTTGGAGCAAATCTTTTAAGCCAGAAGATTGAACAAGGAGAGGTGGAAGTATTAATAGCAGAAGGTATTAAATGGAAGTAAGCACTTCTGTGTATACTGTATTTTTGGTCTTAGTGTGTGGAAGTATTAATAGCAAAAGTATTAAATGGAAGTAAGCACTTCTCTGTATACTATATTTTTGGTCTCAGTGCAAGTAGCACCCTTGTCATTTTCAATAAGTATCTTCAAGCCTGAACGAGATGTAACTCATGATATTGCCACATATAATTGTCCATGACAGAAGACCGGGTTTCTTAGATAAATCCCAACTTTGTTTAGAGTTTGGCCTTAACTTTTGTTAATAGTCATTGCATATAAAAGCCTGATTGGAAACTGTCGGCGTTGGAGGGTAAAAGGCCATCGAGGACTTGTTGCATTTAGAACAATTCTAGGAATACAAATAGACTGACCAATGTTGGTCCCAGTGATTATACATCCTTCAAGTACTCGATCACCAAGCCTTGTGATAATGAGTCGTGTTCCATTGCAAAGACTCATACATTGATTTATATTTCTTAGCAACAACACTGGAACACCTATTTTCAAGTAGATAATATGCTGTGGAAAACCATTGACTGTTATAGAATTCAAGAATTCAGGTGGGTACAGAAGATCAGCATCACCAATGTGACTATCAGATTGAGAAATGGAATCAAAACTGAGATACTCTTTTGTATAACCAGGTATTCTATTGAAGACAACTTTGTTTAGTTCATCAGCAACTGATGTGACGATGGCCCGATCTTCCGAGAGATACTGATAAGTCGATTGTGGAGAACACAACGTTGACGATCCAAAGGCTCCGACCAAAACAGATCGATCTCGTCGCAATCACTACACCAATGCTCTGATGGTTATCAACCGTGCCGAACGCGGTTGACCTCGCCAAGAAGGCTATCTCCTGCAAGCGAATCGAGAACACAAGCAAGAGAGTAAAAGATGTAATTTGAAATTGTATTGCGAATAAAGATTCAGTTCACAAGTTGGGGTTTCTCAATCGGACATGCGGTGAGACTACTAAGTAGAATAATATCTTAAGAAAAACCCAAGAAAAACTAAATGAGTGCGACCTCCTTAAATAGGGGAGGAGGAGGCCGCACTTAACTAATAAAAGGGGGTGCGGTACTATTACAGGACTCGATTACAAGGTCCAAAGCCCACTTTGACTTGGACTGGAAAAGTGATGTGACTTGTTTTGTAGTTTCTGATCGTCTCGGGTGGAATTTCGACGTGAGACTAGACTCATCTGAATGTAGACTCCAATATCTTTCCAACGAGTACTCACGAGCCCCGAGAAACCTTCTGGATCAAAAGTTATGGCTGTTTGAATTAGGTGCTGTCAAGCAGTCCGAATCTGAGTCGAACTCGCGAATATGAGTTGGATTGCGCTTGACGGTTCCACTTCTACACTTGAGCTCGTGTAGTTCTTCTTCATGGTTCCTAAGAACAAGAAAATCACAAGTGAAGTATCGAATTCCCAGCGGAAATATTATTGACTCCTAAAAACGAGTTTACCTGATAGTTGAATTGATGAGCACATGCCCGAGTAATTGGACCTTGCCCATCATTCATGGAAGCAGTAAAAGGAGTGTTCATATCAGTAGAAGTGATGTCCTCATCATCCTCCTCTTCTTGAATTAGAATCGTCCTCGACTCAAGCTCATCTTGCATGTCATCCAACCCTCGGTCCAAAAGTTTTTGAACTTATCGTTGAATTTCCTTAGTCTCCTCCGGATTGGTTCTATACGTTGCATGGTTTGGCAAAGTCGCTCTCGGAATTAAGTCAATTTGGTGTTCAATCCCTCTAATAGATGACAGTTCTGGGAGCAGTTCAGCTGGAAACACATCCTCATATTGCTGCAAAAGGTTAGTGACAGCACACAACAAAGAGCTAGACACATTATTAAGTGAAAATAAAGCGTCTTTGTATATCAAAGCATAGCATGGCATATCATTGTCGACAATTTCAGCAAGATCAGATTTGGTTGCAAACATAGCATAACCCTTTAATTTAATTCCCTCAGTTCTAGATCTAGGTGCCAACTTCTCTTTCTTAGATAGAAAAATATTCTTCACTACTTGCTGATTTTCAGATTCATGTTCATGTTCTTTCCTCTCATTTGCAGCTATCTCTTTGTCACATTGCACAATTTTAGCAGGTGTCAAAGGTAGTAAAATTATTTTCTTTCCTTTGTGCATTAGAGAGTACTTATTACTTCTACCATGATGAGTTGCATCGGTATCAAATTCGCATGGACGACCTAATAAAAGTGAACAAGTTTGCATAGGCACTACGTCGAAATCAGCTACATCATAATAGGAATCAATGAAAAAATACACTTTCGCAGATTGTGTTACCTTCACCTTACCACTATTGTTGAACCACTGAATGTGGTATGAATGAGAATGTGTATGTGTGGTCAAGCCAAGCTTCTTGACCAAATCTAAACTCACCAAGTTATTACAACTCCCACCATCAATTATGACACGAACACGGCATTCCTTGACGATGACGAACATCTGAAACAAATTATGGCGCTGTAGCTTCTCCGCTTGCTCCCTTTGAGTGCTCAACACTCGTTGCACAAATATGGTTCTATAATTCTCCGTAGCAGTGGTACCTAAAATATTCTCCTATTCGCTATGTTTCTCTAGATCATCATCATTATCTTCAAAGTTAGCTGCAAAAATATATTCATACTCAACATCACTAGCACTTACATATCCACCATTTTCTGTCGCAATATACGCTTGCTAACTTGGATAATTTTTCATGACATGTCCCATCCCTTTACAACGGTGGCATATGATACCTGTCGTACGACCCGTGGAAGCAACTGATGAAGAGCTCTGCGCTGGCGTCTGCATACTAGTGGATTTATTCGCCTCAGATGCGCGTGACGGTGGTGACGGTGCTGCTGAACGCGCCCTACTCATGGAGGGGGCAGCAGACTGGAAAGCAGGAGGTGGGGCTGACTTGGTTTGCCCCGATGTCGACCTCAATGCAGAAGTACTTTCATAGTTGCTCCTATTCCATTGTTGTCTTCCCTGCAATTTTTTTCTGCTAAACAAGCAAGCTGGAACAATCTATTAATATCATTATACTCCTTGTAATCAATTATGTCCTGAATTTCACGCCTTAAACCCTTATAAAAATGAGCCATCTTATCATCCTCATCCTCTACAACATTACAGCGCAGCATGCCTATTTGTAGTTCTTGATAATATTTCTCAACAGATTTATTATCTTGGTCTAAGCGCTGCAATTTCTTACGCATATCACGTTTAAAAGCAGGAGGAATAAATCTAGCACGTATAGCTACCTTCAATCTATCCCACGTATCAGGTGTTAAACCGGAATTAACTACTTGACTCCACCCAAGGATAGCAAAATCTTTAAATTCACTAGTAGCTTGTCTGACTCTATGCACTTCAGGAACTAGATGGTTATTAAATTTTTGTTCAACTATCATTTCCCAATCTAGATAAACTTCAGCATCATAAACACCCGCAAAAGATGGTATGGTAAATTTAACTTTAGCAAATGGGTCATCATTAGCACGAGCATTGTGGTGCTGAAAATCATTACCTCCCATACCATGACGGTTGCGTTGTAGGTGGTGTCGTAGACGTACATCTTGAGCATCACGATTTTGCTTTCATTATCATCTCCCACCTCAAGATTTTGGGGTGCATCATGTTCATTCTCGCGTCCGTTGTTTGGTGGCCAATTCATCATTCTTTCAAGGCGTGTAGTGAGTGCTGCAATACTCTCATTGATGGAGCGCTGCAATATCCGTCGTAGCTTGAAGCTTCCTATCGATGTCCTCATTAATGGTAGTGTGTTGCTCATCCAAGAGCGTCATGAGCTCTCCCTTTGCAACACACTCTTGCGCATCAGACGATTCACCTGCCATGGTTAGTAGGAAACAGAAGACAACACAAAGTAATTATCCCTATCAACAACTAGGTGATGGAAGGTGGAATCACACACTCTCAAGCGTCTTACCACACTCTGACAAGTATTCTTACCAATGCAAACAGTAGGTGGTACAATCGGTGGCTGGTTCGTGATGCCGTGTCGAGCGTGGGTATGATTGCAAAAGGGAACCTGTTCTGATAAAGAGTAGGTGAAGCTTGGAAGGCACAATATGGTAGCAAAAGGATGAGCAATAATCAGTTCAGTAATAGCAAGTTGAAAGATTGTTCAAAATACTCGTCAAAGTTGCCGATCCTAGCCTAACCATAGCTAGTCAATCAAGCCCTATGTAAGGAAGTGTATGTACGCACACGTAACGATCAATGTGACTTGATGTAAGCAAAGGATAGCCTCACAACATGTACTAGGAGAGACGCTAGCCAACTACTCAAACTTCTTTCTAAGGGCACAAGATTATTCACGCGATATAGAGCACAAAACAGCGATATCGGTAAAACACGAACAACCCTCAAGATTGAGCAGATACAACAGCTAGTCTCAAGCGATAAAAAGACAGAGTTTTATGTGGCTTATATATACTCGTTTGAAAGGTTTCGATGAGATCTACAACTTTTTCAACTAGACAAACCCCAAATTCCGAAGGAAAGGTCGAATAAAACCCCCAAAAACAAAAAACCAAAAACTTGCGACGCGGTTTCAGGGCTAAAGATGGCCGATTTTGGGTGTCTTGGAGGGCGACTTGTGCAAGTTGGTCATTTTTATTAGATGTGCGCCGTTGATAGCTTTCCAACGAGTACAGAAACGTCGAATTCCAACTCCGTATGCAAAAGTTATGCCTGTTTTACTAAAGGGGGGTCGGAAATGGACTCGAATTCGATTCGGTCTTAATTCAAACGGACTCCGTTGATATTTTTTTGGAGGCTTATGGATGTTTCAAGAAGGACTCCACCAAATTTCACTAGATTTGGAAAAGGTTTGACAACCTTTCAAATTTCGGACAAAGGGGGCACTCTTTGCTTCTTCTTTCTTGTTTTTTTGCTATTTTTTCTTTTTTTTTTTCTTGCCCGAAACCCTAATTGTTTTTGTCACGTTAATGGTTGGCGGTGGATGCGGGCGGTGGATGGGGGTCGCGGCAAGGATGGAAGGTGCGGCAAGGATGAAAGGCGCGACAAGGATGGAAGGCGTTGCAAGGATGGAAGGCACAGCAAGGATGGTGATTGCGGCAAGGAAAATTGCGGCAAGAAATAATAACACACAACGACGAAGCTACACAAAGGAACACGAGGTGCAACTAGACAATGACAAACTAGACTCTGACTAAACTAGTAATCAGCAATTTGAACATGAAAATGTAACCAAAGATTCAATGAGCAATACTGAAAAGAAAATTGCAATGGCACAAGGGGTTTGGGACAGCGGAAGAACACTACGAAAAATTATTTTTGTGGGCTAATTTTCTAGAGTTTTTAGGACGATAAACATAAACTAATCTAAAAGGGACGAATTACCTCACGGGCAACCGTTGCTCTGATACCACCTGATGTGATGATGGCCCAATCTTCCGAGAGGTACTGATAAGTCGATTGTGGAGAACACAATGTTGATGATCCAAAGGCTTCGACCAAAACAGATCGATCCCCTCACAATCACTACACCACTGCTCTGATGGTTATCAACCGTGCCGAACGCGGTTGACCTCGCCAAGAAGGCTATCTCCTGCAAGTGAATCGAGAACACAAACAAGAGAGTAAAAGATGCAATCTGAAATTGTATTGCGAATAAAGATTCAGTTCACAAGTTGGGGTTCCTCAACCGGACGTGCGGTGAGACTGCTAAGCAGAATAATCTCTTAAGAAAAACTCAAGAAAAACTAAATGAGTGCGACCTCCTTAAATAGAGGAGGGGGAGGCCGCACTAAACTAATAAAAGGGGGTGCGGTACTATTACAGGACTCGATTACAAGGCCCAATGCCTACTTTGACTCAGATTGGAAAAGTGACATGACTTGTTTTGTAGTTTTTGATCGGCTCAGGTGGAATTTTGAGGTAAGACCAGATTTATCTGAAAGTATACTCCAATATCTTTCCAACGAGTACTCACGGGCCCCATGAAACCTTCTGGATCAAAAATTATGGTCATTTGAAGTAGGCACTATCAAGTAGTCCGAATCTCGCGAATATGAGTTGGATTGCGCTTGACGGTTCCACTTCTACACTTGAGCTCGCGTGGTTCTTCTCCATGGTTCCTAAGAACAAGAAAATCACAAGTCCTAGAAAGTATCGAATTCCCAGCGGAAATATTATTGACTCCTAAAAACGAGTTTACCTGATGAGCACATGCCCGAGTAATTGGACCTTGCCCATCATTCATGGAAGCAGTAAGAGGGGTGTTCATATCAGTAAAAGTGATGTCATCATCAGCAACGGTATTAGTTGGACAGATAATTGCGCGTTCCGCGAGATATCCACTATTTTGATAGTTCATACGGAATGAATCATAGATAGCATCCACAATTGCATTCAGATTGTTATTGCTTGGCAGTAATAAAAGATCATCTGGGATAGTTATCCAGGATGCCTGAAGTTCTCCTTGTATTTTAGCCATTGGAACCTGACCATCTCCAATATTAAGTACCCATTGAGCAAATGTCGAGAGAGCATCATGTTCTGTAACTGAGAGGTCTGGATTGTGAAGTCTCATATTGGTAGATAGTTTTAGTATCTAAATATGTTGCTAGAGTGAAGATCTAATAAGTAAAGCTTCAATAATTTTTGTTCTGGTACTACCCTCAATAACAGGTAAGATTTGCCGAAAGTCTCCACCAAGGATAAGAAGCTTTCCACCAAAAGGTATAGTCATGCAGCTAGCATCTTCAACAGACATAACGTCATGTAATGTTCTATCAAGTGCTTGAAAGCAATGCCTATGTGTCATAGGCACTTCATCCCAGAGAATTAAAGAAGTTTTGATAATAAGCTCAGCAAACATTGTTCCGTGTACTATACTACATAAGCTTCTTTCATTGATATCAAGAGGTATTCTAAAATGGGAATGAGCTGTGCGGCCACCTGGCAGCAAAAGTGAAGCAATTCCAGATGAAGCTACAACAAAGACTATTTGAGCTCTAGCTCTTAGTGTTGCTATAATAGCATTCCAAAGGAATGTCTTTCCAGTACCACCATGTCCTGATACAAAGTAAAAGCCACCTTTATTATGAGCAACACATGACATAATCTTGTTGTATATAGCAGACTGGTCAGCATTTAGTTTAGCACATAATGTTTGAGCTTCTATTGCTAGGACATCTTTTGTCATATGCTAACTCTTCGGTCACAAGTCGATTGCTAGAAGTAGGGTCACTATGTGATGATTCACTGCTTATATTGTATGTACCAAAGTTGAGTCCATTCCTTGAAAACACAAGAAATAATTCTTTTATTAACTGAGACTGTAAGTAATCACTTGGTATGGGATATGTTCGATTATGTAATCCCTGTCGTATTATGTATGCTATGTCATCAGCAAGGAAGCACCAATATTTATCAAATAGATTCTGAGAACTAATTACACTGCAAAAAAAGAGTACTACCATGAAGAGGTGCCTAAGTTGATGTGGTGTAACCCAAACAACTGCCTCATCGAAGAGTAAATACCATTTTGTATCATCACCAACTAAACCACGGGCTTTGCAAGCTTATTTAAAGGTAGGATAACATATACCATCAAAAACTCTGACATCTTCATAATTTTGTGCACCACAGACAACCATCAAAAGCATTCTCAGATAGAACAACTCACCAGTAGTTGGATGCACATTATATATTCGACCAATCTTCGATGCTGTACGCTTTCTTTTTATCCATTTTCTGTTAGTAATGTCCCATGTCCACTTTGATGGAAATTGGTAATAAGTATATGGTCTTGCGTCTTCGAACTGTTGATTAGCAGTAAACCATTCGGTTAATGTAGTTTTATAAGCTCTTGGATCAACAATAATTTGTTGCAGGTTAATGTAGTTTTATAAGCTCTTGGATCAACAATAATTTGTTGCAGGTCTGTTTCTTCATGGTACATAACCTTGTTTATACCAGGCATATGCATAGATAATCGTTCAATAGAAGGCATTCGGCCATGTATTTTGAATTCAAATAATAACCAAATTGCTTCGCATGAAAATAAATATCTATATTTTCATGTAGGAAAGTATCAGGACAGAATAAAAAAACCTGTATGAAGATAAATTCATATAGCTTCATGTAGGGAAGCACTAGGACGAGATATGAAAAGAGGAAATTTTAAACAATTTGTTGTAGCAAAGTGGAGTTCACTATATGGATAAACTATTACCTGCATTTAATATAATCGGCAATTTTGTCTATTCCTTGTTTAACTTGTGAATCAGCCAAGCCTGATGGTTGGGCAGCACTAGAAAAATTCACCTTTGCTCTATCTTGACCTTTAGTAAGGTATTTGAATAAATACTTCACAAGATTCGTCTTATTGCACCATTCAACATTAATGTGAGTTTGGAATTTTTTAAGCAAGCTAATATTGTATGGAACAACCCATCTATTATCCAATCTGATTCCATTCTTGATAATGAAATGATAGCCATCTTGCCGGCGATATACTGGGAAGCCAGACTTATCAAGCGTTGTTTCTAAGCTGAATTGTTTGGGATAGCGTTTTGAACACAAACCATATTTCATACATGGACATTTCTTATTAAGATCTCCGCATGGCCCATGCATCATAAATTCGTCAACAAGAGCATACCCAAGTGGATCAATAGTTGGATCAGGAATTTCAGCACATATAAGGCTATCTATGTATTGAGCAGTTAGGGCTGTGTCATGATGAGCAAGCCATATAAGAGTATGGACATAAGGCAGGCCTCTCTTTTGGAATTTAATAGTGTATAGAACTGCTATAAACAAAAAAGATAACTTATAACGAGGAAAAAACATTATTATTAAGACCAAAAAAAGTATATATATAGAAGAAACAATAGGCTAACCTGCTCGCACAACACCAAAAGTGCAGCCAGCATTAATATCAGAAATATATTCGGTAAGCTTCATATGGAACACTCGAGTTACAATATTAGAACGGTCAATATATTTCTGACCAGGATCATATTTAAGTGCATCCATAATTTTTGGCCATTGTGAATTGCATGTGAAGGTAGAAAATAAATCAGGAGCACCATATTCACGGCAGATAGCCATAGCGTCTTGACAATTGAGTGTATTATATCGAGGACCACTAGTAAAACTCACAGGAAGCAAAATTTTGACACCAATGTTTCTGCCTTGTGATGTGCCTTCACCAAGTGCATCCAAAATACCTTGATATGTTTCTGATCTTAGCACATCCTGATTGAAAAAATGAAATGAAAGGCGGCTTGTTTCAAGACATGAGTAGGAATCGACTTCTATTTGATTTGAAAGGCGGCCACAGCATGTATAAGGATTTGGTTCATTTCTTCGGTAATGACATTCATAACAGTAGTACTTAAGCATAGATACTTCATCTCTAGCTGAAGACAGATCGTCATCAGTTTCTTTATATTTTAATACCAAGATGAAACCCTTTTTCCCCATATGGAAATAATAATAGGTATTGAAGAGACATCAGAGCGGGATTCAGATGTGAGACTTGTTTTAGCTCACTGTGGTGACTTTCAACAATTATGTCAAATCTGTTATTCTCTAAAGACAGCTCACCTACGACTAAAGTAGCTAGCTCAGGAACAACTGGTAAAGAATATCTATCACCATGAGTATCAGCTGAACCAATAAGACGAATATAAACCTCTGGGTTTTCTTGAGAAAATAACCAGTCACATGCCATTCTGAATTCTTTGACTAACAAGTTGCAACAGTCAAGCATGGTGATCAAGGCAGTAACAATATTAGGATCTGCTTCATCATGTACACTATCTTCTTTATTGAACACAGACAATATGTTCTCAATTTCGTTGAATGTGTCATAAATATATAGCTGAGCATATTAGGGTTTCCGGCCTAGTGTGGGGATTGATGAACTAATACGATGATGAATGACACCATTAATACGGAAAACATAAGGACCTCTACCAGTGTTAATGGTTCTATCAACATCTACGCCCAAGGAAGTGAATGCAAACAAGGAATTGTAATGGCGTATTAAACGCATTAAATTCATTTGAGCAAGGGCCTTTATTAAAACCAATAAGTTCTTGAAGTGGGTACGGGAATTCCTTATGCGGTGGAAGAGAGACTTTTTCACCCTGACAACATTATTATAAATAATTCGCTGATGTCTAGAGGAACTCCTATGTCAAGATCTTTCTTGAAACCAAAAAATAACACCACATTTATTACATTCATAATCTGGACCACCATAATACGATCAATTGACATACATGGCTGAAACAATGTAGGAAAAGGTGTATTGAAGAAAGAAATATAGACATATGGAACAACGATGCGAAACACACGGAGAAACACTGACAAAAAAAAGGGAAATGAAAAATCATGTAAGCTAGAGCATACTGTCGAACCTTTTAGGCAAGAAATATGTTCCTTAAAAGGAGGAACACTTGGTTCTCTAAATGAAACTGGATTAAAAGACCACGTGCCACCAGAAATGTGTAGAAAATGCAATAGAAACTATGGAACAAAGCATGCTAAAATCTTTATGATTGGAAGCAAGGGAAAAGTAAAGAACACAGGAAAAATATGAAAAACAGCAGCAATTATGGAACAAGGTATGTTGAAATTTCTATAACTGGAAGCAAGGGAAAAGTAAAAAACACAACAATAATCTAGAAAGAGAACGAAAGGAAGGCACCTGTTTTAGCAACACTGCGAAGCAAATTGGATAATCTCCTTTTTTTTCTATTATTGGCTGCCTCAGTAGAACTAACCAACGGAGAAAAATGGTCTCCTATTGTAATATCCTGAACGTCGTTTCGGCCTCGGTTCCCAAATTAATCGCGGAGTCGCCCAGATTTTTGGTAAATCACGGGAGGTAAAAATAAATTCTTCAGAATAGTCTAAAATAATAAAAAAAGAATGAAAATAATTAATTAGGAAGTTTTGGGCTGTCCAGAGGGGTGGGCCAGCCAGCCCAAACGGGGGCCCGTACCCCCTCCCAAACCCTAGCACCCCCTTTATAAACCCCCTCCCTTGGCGCCTCCCCCCTTTTCCCACCCCAAGCTGCCACCCCCTGCCTCCTTGTGCCTCCCCTCTGCCCAAGTGCTGCTGCAAGGAGAAGAAGGAGAAGAAGGAAGAAGGGAAGAGGAAGGAGAGGAAGAGAGGGAAGGAGAAGAAGGGAAGGAGAAGGAGAGAAAGAAGAGGGTGATCCCACACCCCTAGGTAATTCTCTCTTATCCCAATCCCTCTGATTTCTACTATTTTAGGGTTCTTAGCCCAAGGTTTTGGTGGGGATTAGGATTTAGAACCCCCGATTAGAGAATCCCTGCTGTTTGCCTGTAGATTGATTCACACAGCGTTGCTGTTTGTGCCGTTTAGGCTCCGAAAAAGATTTTTCCTGAGTGTCTCCCCAAAAGGAAAAATGTAGAGGACAACGATACACATCCACTGTATTTTTTCCAGATTTTTTGGCCATGTAAGTTAGGCGTAACAAGGTCTGGAATCTCGTTGTTCGTCAGGGGTGCATACAGGGACAGACCGCTGTTCAGATGGGAATTAGGGGTAGAAGATGATTTTTAAATTTTTTCTCATAATTGAGAAAAAGGTAGGGAATTCAGTAATATAGCTGCTGTAAAAGAACCAAAATTTTTAGAGCCTTGATCTGTTCTGGGGATGCGTTAAAAGTCGGCTGTCCAGACTTTCAGAACAGAGGACGTCCTCTATTTTGTGCATTAGATATCACCTTGTTAATGACAAGATAAAAATATGTGATCTACATAAAAAGTATAGGTGTTTAAGTGAGGAATCTAGATATATAACTTTTGCTGTGATTAGTTTTATATTTTTAAAGATAAGAAAATGTTAAGCAGCGCCACTGCAGTGGAAATATTGTAGAACCGTTACGCAGGGAAGGATGTTGTGGGGTTTAGGGTTTTGGCGACACTTTTCTTTGAGAGTCATGATTGTATTGCTGTGTATTGTGCTGAGAGGTACCTTTTTGGACAGGCGGATTTGCTTCTGATCGAGCGTGATCTCGTCGCTTCACCGGTAGAGGCAAGTAAACGTAGCGGTTGTACTATATGTTTAACTTGTTAATTATTCTACCTTCACAATAATTTATTCTCTTAATTTGAGGTGCTATGACATTGTTACATGTTTCCTCAATATGATCCATGTGGTAGTATTTTAAGAACTCAACTGTTTATGATCTTGATGGTTTATTTGTGGGTATGTGAAATTGTTCTTGATGAAAAAAATATAGTTGTGGAGTAGTATTCTTTATGAACATATGGTGGTATAGGTGGTAGTATTCTTATTGAATACTTGTGATTGTGGGGGTAGCATTCTTGATGAATATATGGTGGACTATGTGATAGGTTTCCCTATAGGTCAATTAATTATGATCTTAGTGAGCCAAATATGGGCTATGTGGTAATGATCTTATGTATCGTTGGCATTGTGCATATTGAGACACATGTGGATTATGAGGAAGTATTCTTGATCATTATATTGTTGATCTCCGTGGTTAAATTATTGTGGTTTATGATTATCATAACATTCATATCATGTCATAACATTTGCATTGTAGATGTCGCAGCTTACAGCCGCGACCGTACCGGTACAGCATCGTACATTGCCGTAGTATGATGCACACTCTTACCTTGTTGGGTAAGGGTGCAGTGGAGCAAGAGCATTCATATGCATTGCATTGTGGAAAGATTATTTGCATACTTATGCAATGTATTGTGGTGAAGTTATTTTGCAAATAAATGCAACTTTATAGTTGTAATGTGGATGTGGCTCATGAGAGACACTTGTGGTATAAGAAATGTGGCGGTGGTCGTGGAATGGGGTTCACCCCTTGTGGTTGGTAGGGGTTGAGATTGTGGTATGATATTCTTTTCTCTTGTGGTAACTGTTGATAGCAGTTGTGAATGCGAGAAATAATAAAGATAGTGAGGTAAAACCTGTTGATGTTTTCCTATCATTGGTAGTGGTAGTTGGTTGAAGTTATGAAGTAGACAAACAAGATTTATTGCTAATGTTTTATTATTGTTAGTATTAAATGTGGTTAGGGCTATATTCGTGGTCACCGTGGAGAATAAATATTGATGATTAACAACATTGTAGTTTGATTAGCTTGTTAAACAGTTTGATTGCTGAGATTTTATCTCACTCTTGTTTTCCCCCTTCCAGGTGATTCTTGAGCATGCATGGGAAGGGTAGGGCGGCACATCACTGTCACACAGCATACGATGTTTTATATTGTAATAAATAAGTGTAGTCTCTGGTTATTCATCATTACTCTCATTGTTCCTCATGTATAACTAATAATTTTAGGCTGTGGTTCAATTTAATTGGTTAAAATTAATAGCAGTTGTTACTTAACTAATAGTGTTCCATTACCTTTGTTTTAGTATGCTTCCGCTTAGCTTATCATGATTTAGAAAATTGTTGCCAGTTTATGTTATCTTATAAATTGGCTACCTTGTAGAGTGGTTTAGTGGTATCCCAGAATAATGTAGGTCCTGAGGTGTTACAGTTGGTATCAGAGCGGGCGTTAGGTCCGTGGTAAGTAAATTATTAAATTGACACACTGGTGCACAATAGGATGGGATGGGTCAAGCATTGTATTTATACTTTTGACATGTTGTATTGATGATTTATGTTATGATATGATCTTGCATGATTATGATTTGCTTTTACGACTGCTATGAGTGAGAATAGTCGTTGATAAGAGGTACAGGTTATACCACCGTTCGTGGTATGGGGTTAGTGATGCAGTTACCTTGGGTAACTTAGTTGCGGATGTCATGAGTAAGTTTCTTAGAAAAGTTGTTATCTTTCTTGTGTTGATTTTGGCCAATTCTTGGCCTTTTGCGGTTGATGAATTTCTCTTGAGTTAGTGGTTTATTGCAGTTGCTGGGTGCCAAAAGGCCTCTAATCGTTTTGAGGCAACTGTTGTTTCTTTTGATTGATGAGATGCTTTTACTGCTCGTGAGCGCTGTTAATTGGTGAGATTGGTTTTCATGTTGTTTCCACCTTTCCTATTAGAAAATATGACTCATTTATTCATTTGATATTTTGGAAAAAAAATAAAGTTTTATGTAGGAAGTTTGTTGTTTGCGAAGCCTTGGCTTTATGCATTTCTTTTTAGTTACTTCGGCTATTGAAGATTGATTCCTTTCTTTGCTAAAAGGAAGTGTTAAAACCCATTGTGATGTTTTGTTGTGTCTAAGTAGGAGGTGACAATCATATAAATAATTAATAAGGTATGAATTATCAAGCTAAGATGTTGGTGTGGTGCATAATTAATCTCTACTAACGTCCTTGAAAGTGTAGTTGACTAATATGATATTGATCTGTTGTAGTTTCTTGAAGAAATATAATTAAGAATTTATCTATACATGTTTAGAAATCATGTAGTTATTGAGGAATATAAAAAAATGGTTTGATTATTGTGGTTGTTTAAATTTCCAACTTATTGGGTAGATTGGATTATGTGGTCTTAAGTAATTAATCTAACCATTTGGGATGGTTAAGTAAGGAGATATTGGAATATTGTCTTAGTAATATCAACCTTTAATATGTCATCTCTTTACATACTTGGTGGGCATATATAACTGCTAAATTAATGTAACTTTTGCCCTGCTAAAATGTTGAAACATATATAAAGAAATAGATAAAGATTGATGTATTGACTTGTGGAATCTTATCTTATTAAGCTAGTAATATGGATGTGTAAAGTTATTTTGTTCTAATTTTTGAACATAAGTTGGAATATTGAATCTATTCTCACCATTGTTTTTATGATTGCAAAATAGAGATAGGATAATGAATGCTGCTATGACAAAATAATAATCAATTATTGCTAGTAATAACTGGAGTGCAATCAATTTGTGCTAAATTAGCGTTGAGCATCAATAAGAAGTGAATGTATGAAATCTAATAAGAGATTTATACTAGCATGTTTGCGATGTTGTCATGTTCTAATATCACCTTGTTAAAGAGTTTTGTTTTAATATGGTAGTTTATGTACTAGATTTTTCCTAGATTAAGTAGTTGGAATCTTATTTACATAATAAGACCATGATGAACTGATTTATGGTGTTCCTTTTGGAAAATATGAAGGAGTAAGAGGATATGATTATTCTGGCAACGAATATTTTATCTTGTTGTTAATACAATTGATATTGCATAGTTGTGATTATGGTGTTGAATGTTCTAAATAAAGGAATTTGTTAGTTCCATGATACTATTTAGATTAAAGGATTTGAGATTTGCGGTTGGGACCTTTTTGGACTTTATGACTTATTTGGTAGCCGAAATTATTTGAGCAAAGTGGCGTGATGAATGCTTTTATTAGTTTTAGCTAAACCTGGTGTTGTGGACTTCAAGCCTCTTTTGTTGGATTTGGCGGGATGCTATAATCAAAGAAAATTGTTTCTTGATAAAAAAGAGTTGTACTAGAAGTATTTGAGATCTGAGATGATCTTATCTTGTGTCTTCCAACCTCATCGCTATTTAATTTTTCTCTTGGCCTTTTAGTTCTTGTGAATGATAGCAATTTTCTGTATACTGGAATTTATTTCTTCTTACATCTTTTTCTAAAAAAGAGTAATCGATTTGTGTTGCGAAGCCTTTCGTTGCGTGATGGCAACTAGATAGTGGTAGTCTGGTAGATATTTTATTAGAAGCCTTAAATATCACGATGATTGTGGTGCATTGGATATATATTGTCTCCGTAGGATAATCCTTGGAAAGAATTTGATTTAAATAGAATGTTGACTTGGAGTCAAATAATTTATTGATATTAAGAATTGAGCATATGTTAATTATGGAGTGGTAAGGGTTTCCACCTAAGGTCTTCCCTATCTTATACGGGAAGTTATTGTAGGAGTCTGAATTTTACCTTTTGTTATGCTAGAACCTTAGAGGCCCGATGTCTCTGTGTGGGAATAGTGGATCAGAGTGGTATTCCAATAGTGTGAGGATCGTGGATAGTATCTTTGAGGTGCACTAAGAATTATCTGTCAAAATAATTCCGTTGGTCGAGGGCTGGGCTAGAGTATGATTTACGGGGGCAGTAGAGTCTATCTATAATGGAATAAATGATGTACTCAGCTTGAACTCATTGTCGGGGTTGCCAACTAAAGATAAATGCGTTGGTGTGTTGGGCGATGATTTGGAAATTCTTGGTTGAAGGAAGCTAAATTATTGAAAGAAATAGATTGGGAAATATTTGTTTTCTCGAGTAGTGAAATGCTCTCTTGATTTTGTTTATGCTGTGTGTTTTTGGCAGAGGTCATCTGCAAATTGAGTTGTTTTATGTTGAAGTAGTCTTTTCCAGTTAGGAAAAGAAAATGATTATTTTGGTCTGTCGAGTGATTTTCACTCTTGGTTTATGTGGTGTTGTTTCTCCAATTGTCTACTTGGGGAGTGGAAAAGGTTTTGTTGTGAATCCTTCGGTTTGGATCATGGTCCTTGAAAGGACAACTGGTTGCTAGTATGTTGTTCGAGGATCCTTTACTCTTCTTTTGTTGGGTTCTATTGGTAAAAGATATTGTTTGTGCTTCAGGCATAATGATGTGGGTGAAAATTTGTGATTAATTCTCTAAAAGTGGTATAATGTATTATTCCGATTATAATAAATAGAGGGAAACGTTTAAAGAATGAGGATGGTATTAGATAGTAGTTTAATAGTTGTGGTGGGGAATTTTGCGATAATGATAGAACCTGTTGGCCGCTCAGAGCGGGCCTAAGAGTTATGCGGACGTTCGGCTTAGACCAACATGAATCGTGGACTCGCCAGAGCTGGCCGTGAGGAAGAGGGCCATCAAGCATGTGAGGGCCCTCTGAACGAACCAGTCCGAGTGGGAGGCGACATGGAAGCTTGAAGACCGAATGCTTAAGAAGAGCCCGAGCTCTTCGAGGCGGAAGAGTACCCATAGTTGTGGTTCCATTGGGATATTCTATCCTTTGGTTGTTCTTTCCTTAATTGTTCTTTTGTCTCGTGGGTTGAGGAGTTAGATTCGAGGACGAATCCTTTTTTAGGTGGAGAGAATGTAATATCCTGAACGTCGTTTCGGCGTCGGTTCCCAAATTAATCGCGGAATCGCCCGGATTTTTGGTAAATCGTGGGAGGTAAAAATAAATTCTTTGAAATAGTTTAAAATAATAAAAAATAATTAAAATAATTAATTAGGATGTTTTGGACTGTCCGGAGGGGTGGGCCAGCCACTTTAGGCCAGCCCACCCAAGCGGGGCCGTGCCCCCTCCCAAACCCTAGCACCCCCTTTATAAACCCCCTCCCTTGGCACCTCCCCCCTTTTTCCCACCCCAAGCCGCCACCCCCTGCCTCCTTGCGCCTCCCCTCTGCCCAAGTGCTGTTGCAAGGAGAAGAAGGAAGAAGGGAAGAGGAAGGAGAGGAAGAGAGGGAAGGAGAAGGAGAGGAAGAGAGGGAAGGAGAAGGAGAGGAAGAAGAGGGTGATCCCAATCCCCTAGGTAATTCTCCCTCATCCCAATCCCTTTGATTTCTGCTATTTTATGGTTCTTAGCCCAAGGTTTTGGTGGGGATTAGGATTTAGAACCCCCGATTAGAGAATGCCTGCTGTTTGCTTGTAGATTGATTCGCGCAGCATTGCTGTTTGTGCCGTTTAGACCCCGAAAATGATTTTTCCCGAGGGTCTCCCCAAAAGGAAAAACGTAGAGGTCGACGATACGCATCTACTGTATTTTTAAATTTTAGGTCATAATTGAGAAAAAGGTAGGGAATTCAGTAATCTAGCTGCTGTAAAAGAACCAAAATTTTTAGAGCCTTGATCTGCTCTGGGACGCGTTACAAGTCACCGTCCAGACTTTGAGCAGAGGACGTCCTCTGTTTGTGCATTAGATATCACCTTGTTAATGATAAGATAAAAATATGTGATCTACATGAAAAGTGTAGGTGTTTAAGTGAGAAATCCAGATATATAACTTTTTGCTGTGATTAGTTTTATATTTTTAAAGATAAGAAAATGTTAAGCAGTGCCACTGCAGTGGAAATATTGTAGAACCGTTACGCGGGGAAGGATGTTGTGGGGTTTAGGGTTTTTGCGACACTTTTCTTTGAGAGTATGATTGTATTGCTGTGTATTGTGCTGAGAGGTACCTTTTTGGACAGGCGGATTTGCTTCTGATCGAGCGTGATCTCGTCACTTCACCAGTAGAGGCAAGTAAACGTAGCGGTTGTGCTACATGTTTAACTTATTAATTATTCTACCTTCACAATAATTTATTCTCTTAATTTGAGGTGCTATGACATTGTTACATGTTTCCTCAATATGGTCCATATGGTAGTATTTTAAGAATTCAACTGTTTATGATCTTGATGGTTTATTTGTGGGTATGTGAAATTGTTCTTGATGAAAAAAATATAGTTGTGGAGTAGTATTCTTTATGAACATATGGTGGTATAGGTGGTAGTACTCTTATTGAATACTTGTGGTTGTGGGGGTAGCATTCTTGATGAATATATGGTGGACTATGTGGTAGGTTTCCCTATAGATCAATTGATTATGATCTTAGTGAGCCGAATGTGGGCTATGTGGTAATGATCTTAAGTATCATTAGCATTGTGCATATTGAGACACATGAGAGACACTTGTGGTATAAGGAATGTGGCGGTGGTCGTGGAATGGGGTTCACCCCTTGTGGTATGATAGGGGTTGAGATTGTGGTATGATATTCTTTTCTCTTGTGGTAACTGTTGATAGTAGTTGTGAATGCGAGAAATAATATAGTGAGGTAAAACCTGTTGATGCTTTCCTGTCATTGGTAGTGGTTGTTGGTTGAAGTTATGAAGTAGACAAACGAGATTTATTGCTAATGTTTTATTATTGTTGGTAGTAAATATGGTTAGGGCTATATTCGTGGTCACCGTGGAGAATAAATATTGATGATTAACAACATTGTAGTTTGATTAGTTTGTTAAACAGTTTGCTTGCTGAGATTTTATCTCACTCTTGTTTTCCCCCTTCCAGGTGATTCTCGAGTATGCATGGGAAGGGTAGGGTGGCACATCACTATCACACACCATATGATGTTTTATATTGTAATAAATAAGTGTAGTCTCTGGTTATTCATCATTACTCTCATTGTTGATCATGTATAACTAATAATTTTAGGCTGTGGTTCTCTTTAATCGGTTAAAATTAATAGCAGTTGTTCCTTAACTAATAGTGTTCCATTACATTTGTTTTAGTATGCTTCCGCTTAGCAAAAGAGGAACAATACAGGCACAAGCCTAGAACTGAAAGAGAGAAACTTGAATGTTTGAAAAGAACATCGGAAAAAAAACAGAACCATAGAAGGATCTGTAAATATGGTAGGAAATAAGACCGTAAATGTAGAGATCTCTTGTTGATGTCATATTGCAATTTAAACACTGCATAGACAATAGCTAAAGCTATGTGCAAACCTCGACACCAATAATATCTAAAGCCATTTAGTTTAAGAAAATATGTACGTTCTATTCTAGGCTAGTTAATGAAACCATAACTAAACTAAGCTACACATGAGAGAAGCATGCACGAAACGTAATGAAAAAAGCATTAATCAAAAAGAACTACTATAGGCAGTATAGAAACAAGTATGTAAACAAACACGTAGGCTGTGAAAGCGTATAAATAGAAATACGACAAAGTCACTACATATGTAAACGTAAAGAAAATAAATTCAAAAAAGGAATAATAATAATGGCACCATAATAATAATAATTAAATAAATGTGGTAAAAGTGAAGAGAAGCAACTTACAAATAGAGAACGACAAGAACAAAATATGGTGAGAACTCTTAAGATCAGAACCAAAATAACACTGGTTTACAGTACAATGCAGCAAGCTATCTGGAAGCGCTCCTGTATAACACTAAAAAAACAACACAAATATTAGAGCAATAACAGAAATTTCTGCGAATCATATCGGTAAGAACAACAGAATCATAAGAGAATTGGCATGTACAGTAATAAAGAAATGTTTGCACTAACGGAAGTGGAAGAACCAGAGGCACGAAGAAACCAGAATCGACGCAGGAGGAATGCGCACTATAGAGCAAGCAAACAAAGCAAGAAGTGTGTAAATCACCGGCGAAAGAAAAATCAAAAGGAAGGAGCAAGCGGGCACGGTACGCGAACCAAAATAGAAAACGCAGGAGGAACGCGCAACACAAAGTAAGCAAATAAACCAAAAAATGCGCAAATCATCGACGGAAGAACAATGGAGAAAAAAGAGCAAGCGGGCGTGATAGGCGAACCAAAAGGCAAAACCAAAGAATCCCTGGCAAAGTCCAAAGGGCGTACGCACCAGCAGACTGAAGGGCACGACAACAAAAAACGAGGCTCACCACACCAGCGCACACCACCAAAGAAAGCAAACAAGCGGGCCACCACCGTCAGAGGCAAGGGCGTATCAAAACCGGCGTTCACAAAGCGAATAACGTAACACTACCCTTCGCGAGAACAAAGAGCAAGCGGACCCAATATGCGAACCAGAAGGCAAAACTAAAGAATCTCTGGCAAAGTCCGAAGGCCGTACGCATCAGCAGGCCGAAGCGACCTAAGAATAAAAAATGAGGCTCACCACGAAAGCGCAGACCACCAAAGAAAGCAAGCAAGTGGGCCACCACCGGTAGAGACAGGAAACAAAAAACAGAGCGCTACCCTTTGCTATCCTTCATCTCGAAGCTTTCCGCAGCATTACTCTTCACGCATGGGGCGCACACATGAGCAAAAACACAAATAACAACACGCAAGCGGTAGCACACCACGCAGAAGCAAACCAAAGGGGCACATGAACAAAAAACAAGATTTACAATGCAAAGGCTGTTAAACCATGTGGTCAGGTCTAGGTTATTTTAGATGATGAATAATTGACAACATTGATTATGATATTACTTATGGTGTGTTGCGTGTGTGAATTGATGTTAGTCGAGTTTGGATGAACTTGTGCGGAAAAGTATTCTTTGGTCTTTGCATGTGCGGGATAAGTATGGAGGCGATCGTGGTCGGTGACGAGGAGGACCGGGACTAGGATAGGAGATCCGAGGTCAGGTGGTCGAGGGAGTCACGAGATGGTCGAGTTCATGCTTGGGTACGTGAAGGTCAAAGGTGGATGATGCGTGAAGAAGATACAGGAGGTGCGGTCCTGGAGACTTCGACGTGTGGAAGATTTGAAAAATCGGAAGCGTAAAATGAATTAAAAAAAACCCATGTTAGGAAGAGTTTTGGGTCCCTTGAAAAGTAATGGGCCAAAAGTTTAGCTGAGGTAAAAAAAAGCCCAAAACGAATTGTATTAGGGTTTTTGAGTGTTTGCTACTATATATATGTATGAGGTGGTGCGGCGGCTTGGTGGGCCGTGGCCTTTGGGAAAAATAAAAATAGTGGCGGCGGCTGTTCACGTGCCGTGGCTTTTGAGTTGGAGGCTACCAAGCATCCACGTCGTGATTTTCTCTGTTCGGCGCGTCAAGATTATCGTCGTCGGGGCCACGCAAATCACACGGGCTGCGGTCAGTGGTGGACATTTGAATGCCAAGGTTAGTAACTTTTGAAGAGTAAAAGATTAGAGGCTTTCTTGGGCAGTGGCTTTAAAAATATATATATATATATTGCTGCATAAGTAGTGAAGTGATTGACTAGATGTGCGTGCATAGTTGATGCGTGATGGCCATAAGTCGATGCTTGATAGCCATAAGTCTTTTGACTAAAAAGCATGCATGTGGTCGCGTTGTTTGAAAAAGAAAGGATGATTGCTATTGTTCTTTGGTTTTTCCTTGTGCCTACGTGAATGCATGCAGAAATTGGAAGAGTGTTAATTAATGCAAAGTAATTAGCTAAGGTTAATTAAGTCCTTACTTTAAGTCTCATACATACGGATCATGATATATAGAGATTGTATTGCATGCATTGTGGTTGGATATTTTTGTATGCTTCTGAGAATTGCAGGTTTATAAATTTTAAGAAAAGCTTTCGCTAAGCGCTGCAATCATTCACCCCCCTCTGATTGCCATCGACGATCCTACAAGTGGTATCAGAGCCGGTTGCTATGGCTTCAGAGAGGTATGTGAATCGTCCCCCCATGCTAGATGGTACTGATTTTGCTTTTTGGAAGTGTCTATGCAAGCTTACATTGAGGCTCAAGGTAGCGATGTTTGGAGAATAGTTTCTACACCATATGAGGTTCCTACAGTTGTTACTATTTTAAATAAAGCAGATATCGATTTAAATGCTCAAGCTCATAACTTACTATTTCAAGGAATTTCTATAAAGAATTTGATCGTGTAGCTCATATTAAATCTGCTTATCAAATATGGAAAACTCTTTGCGATTATCATGAAGGAACCACTAAAATTAAAAAGGTGCGTAAAAATCTTTTTCAAAAAGAATATTCTGATTTTGCTATGAAATCTGGTGAATCCATTGATGATCTCTTTGCTCGCTTTGAGAAAATATTAAGTAATTTACGTGGTGTTGATGTCATCCCTACTGATGAAGATAATGCAACTAAAATTTTGAGATCTTTAGGTTCCGAGTGGTTGATGGTTGTCACAACTATTAATCAAACTGTTGATCTAGATACTTTAACCATGGATGATCTTTATTCCAGTTGAAAACCTATGAGATGGAAGCTTTGCCATCTAAGACTGAAAAATCTTCATCTTTAGCACTTGTGACTAACCCTATGCGGGTTGCCGTCAAGCTCTTTGTCTTGTGTTTCTTTATGCGCTTTGTCGTCTTTTTGAGAGGATCAGTTCGAGCAGCTCCCTGAAGAGGATTTGGTGTTGATATCCTCACGATCATATAAGGCACTTAACAATGTGAGGATGAGAAAGCGAGGTGGCGTTTCAGGTCCAATTAGGTGCTTCGAATGTGGCGAGCCAGGCCACATTAAGATGGACTGCCCGAAGTTCAAAGGGAAGGTGATCAAAGAAGACAAGAACCATCGACGTCGTCCATCTAAGAACAACAACACCAAGGGTAGCAATTTCCGTCGCAAGTTCGTTGAAAAGATCATATCAGCTATTGAGCGTCTTGATTTGAGTGATGTGGATTATGAGAGTTGCGACGATGGCCATGACGATGATGATTCTAAAGGTAAAAAGAAGAATAACGACTTTACGGGCATGTGCTTCATGGCACAGAGTGACATCGACAGCGATCTTGATGAGGTAAGACCGTCTTATGATGAGCTTGAAGATGGTTTGGTTAAACTTGCTATTGAATTAAAAAAGACCAAAAAGAAATTGAAAGAAAATAATCTTGTTGTTGAAGGCTTAAATTCTGAGATTGATAGACTTAGAGCTTCTATTTCTGATAATGAATCATGTGAGTCTTGTCAAGTTTTACATACTGAATTGGAGAATGCTAGGTCAATTAATGCATCAAACATGGATCAACTTAGAGATGTAACAGCTAAATTTGATGAATTAAGTTTGGCACATAACTCGTGTGATGAAAAATTAAAATGTGCTAATGATGAAATTGGAAAGCTCAAATTTAGTTCTTCTACACGTTTAGAATCAAGTATTTCAAATGTTCAGTCCAAAGCTTGTTCTAAATGCAAATTGTTAGAAGCTAGACTTAACTCATCTCAAGAAACAATCCAACAGATGCTTTATCATGAGATATCTTCTTGCTCTAACTGTCCAAAACTTAATACGGAGATAGAAGCTTTGACTAGACAACTTAATGATTTTGCTGAAAAAGAAAAATTGGCTCAGTCTAATGCTTCTAAGGATCTTGTGAATGAATCTTTTAGATGCACAACTTGTTCCACCTTGGCTAAAGAAAATGAGTACCTTAAGGACACTTTAGAGAGATTTTCTTTTGGCAAGAAAAATCTTAATATGATTCTAGACAAGTCAAAAACAAGTGTGAAGAATCAGGGTCTAGGATTTAATTTTATTGAACATGCCAAGAATAATCCTCCTAAAGTTGTTAAGCTTCTTGAACCTGGAAAAATTGCAATAAAGTCTGAACCAAAACAAACTGTTTTTAAATCTGCTGGTTTTGTGCAAAGTTCAGTTGCTAATGCTGTAGGTGCTAGCTCATCATCTCAAAAGAATTCTAATTTTATTAGATTCCATTGCACCTATTGTGGAAAAGATGGTCACTTGCATGAATTTTGCTTTAGGCGTGCTAAGAAAGAGAGGAGAGAAAGATTGAGCGCAATGAGACAAAAATATGTGTCATATTTTGTTCCTAGAACTTATCAAAGCTAAGTTTTTAGAGAATTTTATGATGACTTTAAATCTGCTTCACATCTGGTTTGAGATTTAATTCAAATAATCCACGTTCTTTTGGCGTTTTGATCGACCACATGCACGTGATTTTGGTTCTAGTTTTGCTCTTGTTCCTCCACATCGTATATCTCAATCTTTGGATTCCTAAATCTTACTTCACTTGATTGGGATTATTCGAGGAGCTTGTTGTTTAAAATTTCAGAAGTTTTGTTTATTATCCTTGTCAAATAACTCATCAAGTCCAAATCATTGAAACTAATTGAGAAATAGAGCTCTCTTTATCATATTTATTCATATCTTTGTGTAGCTTTGATCATGACTACTTATAATTAATTTGCTATATTTAAATTAAAAATATGATATGGCGGAATATTTTGACTAGATTGATTATACTTATTACATTGTGATGTCCATCTAAAATGATTAGCTTGATTGTGAGTCTTATTTTAACTCTTGGCCATGAGGCTCGCATGTTTCATGTTACAATTTTTAAAGCACTCAGTTTGGCATGTTTTAAAAAAAAAGTATAAAAGAAAAGAGAATTGAAAAGATGTATGCTTCAAGCATGCCATGGTAAACAAAAAGAAAAAGCACAAAAGTATGTCATTGTGAAAAGAAGTATGCTACAAGTATACCACATGCCTAAAAATTGAGTGTAGAGCAATTTGTGACTGCTAGCCCGTCTCGAGTTAAGGTTTGCTTCACTTTTAGGCTTTGACTTTTCTTTGTGATATCTCATTGTGCTTTTTATAATTAGTCTGGTCATTGTTGCGATGCCTGTCATTGATATAAATCGCTTAAACGTATTGACAGACTTGTTTTGACATTGCTATATGATATATGGCTTTATATGATCTAGATTGCTCTACTCAAAAATATGACTTGGTTGCTTATTAAACACATGCAACATGACTTGGATAATCTACAAAGCTTCTAAATTTTTATTCTCATTGCTCCTTCTTAGAATTATCTTTTAAAATTTCTTGATGATTACATTGCCAAAGGGGGAGAGAAAGTTGAGAGGTGGAGTTTGAGAGTTTGGCTTCAGTTCTTCGCTTAGATTTGTTGGAAGTCATGTCAACATAATATGTTGTCAATGTATTCATCAAGGGGGAGATTGTTAAACCATGTGGTCAGGTCTAGGTTATTTTAGATGATGAATAATTGACAACATTGATTATGATATTACTTATGGTGTGTTGCACGTGTGTGAATTGATGTTGGTCAGGTTTGGATGAACTTGTGCCGGAAAAGTATTCTTTGGTCTTTGCATGTGCAGGATAAGTATGGAGGCGATCGTGGTCGGTGATGAGGAGGACCGGGACTAGGATAGGGAGATCCGAGGTCAGGTGGTCGAGGGAGTCACGAGATGGTCGAGTTCATGCTTGGGTACGTGAAGGTCAAAGGTGGATGATGCGTGAAGAAGATACAGGAGGTGCGGTCCTGGAGACTTCGACGTGTGGAAGATTTGAAAAATCGGAAGCGTAAAATGAATTAAAAAAAACCCATGTTAGGAAGAGTTTTGGGTCCCTTGAAAAGTAATGGGCCAAAAGTTTAGCTGAGGTAAAAAAAAGCCCAAAACGAATTGTATTAGGGTTTTTGAGTGTTTGCTACTATATATATGTATGAGGTGGTGCGGCGGCTTGGTGGGCCGTGGCCTTTGGGAAAAATAAAAATAGTGGCGGCGGCTGTTCACGTGCCGTGGCTTTTGAGTTGGAGGCTACCAAGCATCCACGTCGTGATTTTCTCCGTTCGGCCGCGTCAAGATTATCGTCGTCGGGGGCCACGCAAATCACCTGGGCTGCCAGTGCAGCGGCTGGACATTTGAATGCCAAGGTTAGTAACTTTTTGAAGAGTAAAAAGATTAGAGGCTTTCTTGGGCAGCTGGCTTTAAAAATATATATATATATATTGCTGCATAAGTAGTGAAGTGATTGACTAGATGTGCGTGCATAGTTGATGCGTGATGGCCATAAGTCTGATGCTTGATAGCCATAAGTCTTTTGACTAAAAAGCATGCATGTGGCTGACGTTGTTTGAAAAAGAAAGGATGATTGCTATTGTTCTTTGGTTTTTTCCTTGTGCCTACGTGAGTGCATGCAGGAAATTGGAAGAGTGTTAATTAATGCAAAGTAATTAGCTAAGGTTAATTAAGTCCTTACTTTAAGTCTCATACATACGGATCATGATATATAGAGATTGTATTGCATGCATTGTGGTTGGATATTTTTGTATGCTTCTGAGAATTGCAGGTTTATAAATTTTAAGAAAAGCTTTCGCTAAGCGCTGCAATCATTCACCCCCCCTCTGATTGCCATCGACGATCCTACAAAGGCAAAAGACTCATAACCATGAATAAATTAGGCCAAAACATAGCACTTCTAACTAAGGCAACACAAGAGGACCGTACACCTCAGTTCTTGTACAGACAAAAAACCAGTATAAATATTAGGACAAAAATTAGAGCAGGATTCAAAATCTGTGGCAAGCACACTCACAAGAATGGGAGAAAACACACAAACAAGGAGGGAAAATAGACTGTAATGGTACATAAACCAGAACTCGGAAAAAGTAACCCCTGCAAGAACACTGTAAACACTAGGAT
The DNA here is from genome assembly GCA_036346265.1 of Melocanna baccifera. Lineage (NCBI taxonomy): Eukaryota > Viridiplantae > Streptophyta > Magnoliopsida > Poales > Poaceae > Melocanna > Melocanna baccifera. The sequence continues at coordinate 8,937,217 of CM070694.1, read as the reverse complement.
AGAAACTAAGTAGAAAAAGCAATAGCAAGAAAGCACCAAGGTGTCGCACACTATCTGTAAGACTACCAATTGTGGAAGAGACTACCAAGTGGCTACTAATACTCTGCAGAAACCAAAAAAGCACCAAAGAGGCACACATTATATCTAAGGCTATGTAATCCAAAAAAGGCATTAACACTGTAATACAAAGCGGCACGCATAAATCCTAAAAAAAAGCTATCCTAATTCAAGGGAAGACCCTATACAGCATCGTAGAAAGACCAAAAGATTTGCGCATCGGCAATATTCAAGGCTACACAATAAATCACAAAGAATCTATGGGGAAACGGGCAAAAGCATAAAAAATGTGGAAAGCATGAGAAATCTGAGGAAAAAACACATTGTAATCCAAACCGGCTAACACGAATCTATAAGAAAACGGGCAAAAGCGTAAAAAAATGCGGAAAGAATGAGAAATCTGAGGGAAAAAACACATTGTAATTCAAACTGGCTAACACAAATCTTGGGGGACCAACACTACATAAACCGTAAGAACAAGTATCCTAATTCAAACACGTAATCCAGATCGGTTACCATTGCATAAATCGCAAGAACAACAAGAAGCAAACAAACACATGCCTCAACAGAAGAGTATCTAGCTACCATTCCACAAACCGGAAGAACAAATCTGACAAAAAAACACATTGTAATCCAAACCGGTTAACACAAATCTAGAGCACATCATCGTAGAAAGACCAAAGGATTTGCGCATTGGTAATATTGAAGGCTACGCAATAAATCACAAAGAATCTATGAGAAAATGGGTAAAAGCGTAAAAAAAAGTGGAAAGCATGAGAAATTTGAGGAAAAAATACATTGTAATCCAAATTGACTAACACAAATCTTGGGGGACCAACACCACATAAACCGTAAGAAGAAGTATCCTAATTCAAACACGTAATCCAGATTGGTTACCATTGCATAAATGGCAAGAACAACAAGAAGCAAACGAACACACGCCTCAACAGAAGAGCATCTGGCTACCATTCCACAAATCGGAAGAACAAATCTGAGAAAAAAACACATTGTAATCCAAACCGGTTAACACAAATCTGGAGTGGGTAACACCACATAAACCCTAAGAAAACCCTAACAAAAACTATCCTATAATCCAGATCAACCACCATTGGACAAATCGCAAGAACAACAAGAAGCAAACAAACACACGCAGCGACAGAAGAGTATCCGGCTACTATTCCACAAATCGAAAGAACAACAAGAAGCAAACAATACCTTGCACAAGAACGCAGACCAAAGAACCGGAACCACAAACAAACTGCAAGCGCCGCAGGGAAAGCGCGCATTACAGAGGAATCAAGCAAACCAAGAAACGCGTAAGCCAACACCCCAAGAAGAACTGAGAAGAAGGAGCGAACGGAAGAACCAAGAAGAAGGAGCGAACGGATGCGCTACGCCGACCAAAAAGCAAATCAATCCCGCGGAAAAGTTGGCACAGGACACGAAAACCCACACAGGATGCATCACCCTTCTTCTCGAAGTTTTCGACAGCACAGGCAGGAGCAAACGGACTAAACGTGCACAAGCTGCGACCTGCTAACCACCGCACGAAAGCGCTCGAACTGCCCGAACACACAGCAGTGCTCGAATGGTCGAACCCACTCGCACACACGCGTCGAACCAGCAACGCACAGGCGCCACGTGGTAGGGACGAGCGACCAGGAACTCCCCCTCTTTGATTTACGAAGTATTTTGCAGCAAAACAAAGTTAAAAATATTTTTTTAGAAATTCGTAGGTATAGAAGATGAGATGCAAAAAATAAAATTTTATTTATAGAGCGCTGTAACATGATTTTTTAAATAATTTAGTTTTTATTTAAAATTACAATAATATACTTTCGTTGAACCGGTGGGCTATACGTCGACAAGTCACGCACCGGTTCACCGATTTAAAATAATAATAATAATATTTATGGATCGATCCAATGGAAATAATTATGGAAGAATAAAGAGCAATTTTTGTAGGTAATACATATAGCAAATCTCTAGGTTATTTTTTAGGGAAATAAAAGGGAGGAGACAATATAGGTTGGTTCATTTGTGATTTTTGTAGATTGTTAAGGGTATAAAATCTGTTAGACTCGCATTAACATTTTGTGATCGTCATATGTTATTGTAGTGCGATTAATTTCTGTAGAATTATGTGGGGACGATTGAGGTGGTAATCATTCGTAAGTATGAAGGTAAGTAATATTACGATAAAACTTGGAATCACACAAAGAACTCGGAATTCAAGGGTACGAACCAAGGATGGCATACTATGCCTTTAGAAAATTAGAAATATATGAGATATATGGATGGAAAGGGTCGAATTACTGTGTAGACCGCGACTATTTGCCCTTTCTCATGAGGTCGATGTTGTGGTCCTCACTAGCCGCCCTAGCCTTGGCCACCAGTTCGCACTTTCTCTTGCGTTCCTCTTTGTGAGTCTCGCGCTCCTTGCGCCTGCATGCCTCTAGGTGAGTTTGCGTCTCCCACCGGATACACTCGCTTCAATCTTCGGTGCACCACCGCTCATTCATCCTCTTGCGTGCTGTTTGTGTGTCCCACTCCTCACAGTCGAGCTGCCAATGGTTGTGTAGATGCATCTCCCGATCGATCCATTTATGGTACGCGCATAGCGGATCTGGAGACTATAGGAAGAGAGGAGAGCTTGTTAGTGTTTGCCATAGAAGATAACTAGCAGAAGAATATATTGTAACTCATCCTTACTAGCTGCCAGTAGCGGGCCATGTCCCAACGTTAGTTGGAATAGTCTCAGGCATAGTTACCGCAATCCTAGTAATGCATGCCCAAGCTCAACCGCTCCTTAGAATTGAAGAACTTGCATGTGTCCCTGCACCAATAGGGGGCTCTCCCCTACGGGCCATTCCTGCAGCAAACGCTCGATGGGAATGTTCAAGTATAGGTGGGGTTGGAGGTACGGGGGCCTTTGTTTCGGGGAGGTGGCCTCCTGGCACAGTCCACTTGTTCGTCTTAAACTATTGCAGCCCTTACGAGTCGGGTGATCTCCTCCCATTACTTCTCCATGATAGCGATGTAGTGTTGCAACCATGGTGCAGGAAACACGGTGTGGAAGGGGTAGTACTTATAGGCTAAGCCGACATGGAATAAGCTTTGCAAGTCCAATTTAGTTTAGGCAAATTCGTGTCTGTGAGGCAGCAGCACGCTGGATGATTCATGGACTAGCGTAGCATCAAGTCATTGCACAAAGTTACCCTGTTTGGTCTTATCAATGCGTAAGGTCATCTCGTTTAGTCTTGTTAGTGCAAAAGGTAGCCTTGTTGAGTCACGTCGTGGGCTCGAGGAGGTATCTTGTTGTAGCATTGAATCATGTCGTGCGAAAAGCTGATTCGTTGGGTTATGTTGCTGCAACAAGTTGACTCGTTCGGTCTCATCACTGCGCAAAACTACCTCGCTGAGATAGAGATATTGCATTTTATCATAGCTCTTTGAATAAAATGGTTCAAAAGTCTCACAGTGTACCAAAAAATAGGTGGGTGCATTTGTAACACCTGAAGGTGGGTCCATTTGTAATACCATAAAATCAATCTAGAGTTTGAAAAAACCCAACAGGATCATGGCCACTAGGGATGGAATGGATCGAATCGATCGAATAGTATCAAATACGAATATGAATCTATATTTTTAAAACGAATACGGATACGAGTTTGAATATTCTCAAATACGAATACAAATTCGAATCGAATATATACTTAATTCGGTCGAATACGACCTCCTACAACTTCTGTAAAAAAATCTCGATAGAATAAATTTATGTAACATAATTATATGACTACAATGTCTACAGTACACATCTACAGTACAGGCTAGAGAGCAAATGCAGCAATTTGTTCAAAGAGACAAGTCCAAACGGCCTTACTAGTTACTAGTTAGAGGCCTTAGGGGGCAGCCAAGTGAGTGAGTGACTAGCCGCTGGGCCAATCGGTCATTATAGGAAACGGATCGAATAGTCTCGAATATGAATACAAATATTCTCGAATATAAATGCAAATATGAATATTCTTAAATACGGATATGAATATTGATTAATATGAATACGGATATTTTCGAATACGGATTTTGCTTACCACATTTGTGTTTTGTCGAATACAAATATCGAATAAAACAGATTATCCGTTACCGTTTTCCACCCCTAATAGCCATCGGGCGTTGCATCAAGGCCACCGTGCATCTATGATACAAGAGTTTGTTATGCAGGTTGTAGTTCTTAGATATGAAAACATACATCATATTACAGAGAGCTGAAGTTGGAAGGCGTCTTCCTCGCGCACACACAAATCAATGACTGATCTTCTGAAAGCGCTTCTTCCTGACGACCATGCGTTGTGGCTTCTGCATCTCACAGCTAAAAACGTAGCTATAGTGAGGTGGTATGGGAGATTTCCATGCTAGGGCCTGAAACTTCCCGTCAGGTGGTATAGCACTTCCACACAAAACCTCTTGCATCTTTATCATGGGAGCTTCATCTTGAGCAGAAACTATTTGATAATCATTAGAGATCGAGCAATACTCATCAGTTCTATCTATTCTTCGAACACGTGCTTGTTTCGTTAACTGCCAGGGACTCACTGGATGTGCACCATACAAGAAAGGATACCTCTCTCTGCATTCCCTTACGCATGACCGAGCCATGGCCCAGAACTTTGCACTGAAATTAGCTCTCAGCATGCTTGCCATGATGTTCCCCGCTATGAAAGAGCCATTCAGGTCCGCAGCCATCTCCATAGCCACCGATGCTAGTCTCGGACCCTCGGTTCCTCCTCGGGATCAGCGCTTCCAAATGCAAGCGCCTTAAAGAAGTACCAGTATGCTTCTGGAGTGAGATATTGTACCCTAAGAGCTCGTGCTGTTCCAAACCTTCCAATCTTGTTAGACCGGCTAGAAATTATGATCTTGCAGCTATTTACTGCGTAGCTTTTATAAGCTGAATACAGCCTTCTCCATGCACCCTCGTCAATATCTCCGTCTAGTTCGACAATAACCAAGATCTTATCTTTCTTCGAGCCGCGGATTTCTTGCTTTATCATCCCACCATCTTTTAGTGATGTACGCCTTCCATCCCCGAGATCATCTTCAGTAAAGAGCACGATTCGGGAGAAGGCCGTACGCACCCTTTCGTCGTTGCAGACATGCTCGATAAGGGTGCTCTTACCAGCTTTCGCTGGGCCAAGAACTGGTAGGACATCCAAATTTGCACCGCCTGGAGACCCCGTCTGCAACAGAAAGTTGATGATGTGTTCCATCTCGACATGGCGGCCGAACATACACTTCTCCAAAAGCAAGTACGTGCTATAGGGCTGGCGGTACAAGCGAGGACAACCTTGCAGAAGCATGACAAACTCACTCGTATCTGTGACGATGATCTCTAGACGGCTGAGCACTTGCTGCAGCTCTCTTTGACCATGGCTACTTCCTCCACACAACTGAACACGCTTGGCAGGATTGAACATGGAAAGGGCAAAAGAGTGGCTCGCTAGCCCAGGATCATCTTTGCTGTTCTCTTCCTGGTAAGCTCGGGTTCGGTACCTGAAGTTGTCCAGCGCGTAGTAGCCTCTGTGCATGCCCTCTCGCAACAACTTGAGTTGCTCGAGCATGGCTTGGCTTGTGATCTGCCTTCCCTCTGCTTCCTCGACCACGACGTGAACCCGCAGCAGCTTGCGCCGCAGGCTCTCCTCCATGGGCACAGTCGGCTCCTCCTTGCAGAGTGTTTCGATGAAGAAAGATATGGATCGATGGGCGAGTTCCCCCACGAATGCGGAGAAGGCAATCTCCATTAGAGTCTAGAGTGTCTAGATGAAGAAGAAAGATAGACGTTACAATGTCAAAGTCTTTGCTTCGATGTCATGTCTTTAGTATACTCTTGCCACACGGCAGCCAGTCTAATCGATAGCGAAATGGTAGGCATTCGGAATGCTAGAATGTTTTATTCGTTAGCTTTGCTTGGACACTGCTTCGGTGCTGCACTCAACGCGACCCGCCTGCCTGCTGCACGGGAGAACACGGCACAAGCGAAGGCGCTCCTTCACCGTGGGACCTACTGGCCCTCGCCGTGATCAGACGTGGCTGACGACTGCTCCTGTGCGGGACGCGTCGTCCTGCTGGCTCCTTCCACCAACGCGACCTTCCGTGGGACCCGCGACGCGACGTCCTCTGCTCTCTATCTCCACGCGTCCACCTCATGCGGTTCACGTGTTGGACCAAAGGAACACAGCCGCCTCATACTACATTACTATTTCTACTTATATTAAACCCGGGGAGATTTGACCCCAGACAGCCCATCCACGTCATCTTCTTTGTACAGAAGCCCTCCGATTTTAAATTTTACATACAGGTCCTCGATTTTGTAGAAAAATCCTTGCCATATCATCTTTTTTCACGAAAAACCCCTCTATTTTTTGAAATTATGTATAAGTTCTTGTTTCTGTTACGTGAAGAGAAAACAATGCAAACACACACAAACAACAGTAGATGATTTTTTCCCTGGGCACTAACCGCTCTCATTTTCTTCTCTATTTCGGAAAAACCAAGGATTACAAAAAAACGTAGGGTGCTATCCAGCAAACAGGTGATGAGGACTAACCTGCACTCCCTCGGGCGAATCCCCCAGGGTGATGAGGACATGATCTCTATGAATACAACCATATTTATTATGCCTGTTATTCTAATTACAAAAGCGCTTATGCATCACTTAAATTATCAAGTGAGCTCGTTTTTAGGAGTGTATTTATGTCATATGAACTATACGATGCCGCCTAATAATGAAAATGTATATTTACGCAGGTATACAAGGAGGATTGCATCAACACTACAAACTCGTGATTGGGGTTTACCTAAATGGAAGCCAATCAACATATCAAAACTATGTCGATGTCTCTCCCAACTCTTTCTCAAGGTCATCACATCACTTTTAGACCAATGCAAGCAAGAGTTCATGTGGAACACATTTTGCAATCCAATTCGGCCTCCAGATCCAAGTTTAACTTCAAACGTGCATAACTTTCACATACAGATACGGAGTCCGTTAGAGGCCCATGAGTACTTGATAGAAAGCTTATCTCATCCTCTTTCCAACGGATCAGGCCTCATCTCTAAATTCTTTCTATACGCACTATAATTATTAAAAGAATATACTATATCACCTGTTTAGACCAAACTGGGCCTTATAATGCTTGGGCCCAAGGGGAAGACGCTCCTCTTGGCCCGTACTATTCATGATCATACTAATCACATAAACAGTGTTATGAATAGTATCATCCCTTTATTTCTTAGTTATGTGCGGTTTCCCCTCCCCTATTTAAAGAGGCTGCATCCCTCTAATTTCTTTGGATTTCATTTATGTTGTAATGCTTTGAACGTCTTTACGGCGTCCCTGGGAATATTTAAAGGAATCATGAAGTTTCTTGGTTTTTTGGTGAATCGCGGGAGATGGGAATAAAATTACGGAATTGTCTAAAGTAGATAAATAAATAAATTAAATAAAAATAGAATTTAGGCTGCCTAGAGGGGGGCCTAGTCACTTTGGGCCAGTCAGCCCAAAAGGGGCCCCTTTTCTTCCCCCAAACCCTAGCCATTCCCTCCCCCACCCCTTTGGCCGCCCCCACCCTCCTTGGCCACCACTTCCACCTCTTGGACGCCCCTCCCTGCTCTCTCTCTCTCTCTCTCTCTTTCCCCATGGCTGAAAAGAAGAAAGAAGAAGAAGAAGAGAGGAAGAGAAGGGAAAAGAAAAGGGAAGGAAAGAGGAAGAAGAAGAGAGAAGAGGGGTGATCTTGAGGGATCCCCTAAGTAATTTTTCCCACCTAAATTCTCCCTGTTTAAGGTGTAATTAGGGTTTATGGCTCGAGATTAGAAGTGATCTAGTGGGGTAATTAGCTGATTAGCGTTATTCTGCTGTCTGCGCGTAGGTTGATTCGTGCAGCATGACTGTTCGTCTAGATTAGAGCATCAAGACGATTTTTCCTGTAGATCTAGCCAACATGAAAGTTTTAGAGGACGTCGAAACCTAGATTCTATAATTTGTTTAGATTTTTTGGCTGTGGTTTTTTGGCGCAGCAGAGTCGGGAATTTTGCTGTGTAACAGAGAAGTAGTTTGAAACTAGTTGCTGTTCAGGTACAGTTTCAGAGGGGCAAATGAATTTTATAATTTTTCCCAAAATAACGAAAGTTGTAGGAAATCATGTAAACTAGCTTTTGTAAAAAAATCATGAATTTTAGAGCATTATACAGAAGTTAGGATTCATTAGAAGTTTGTTGGCCAGATCGTCAAAGCAGAGTCTGTCCTCTGTTTTGCGCGATATATTACACCCTTTTAGCACCAAATTAAAAATAAGATGTCTACTAGAAAACTGTAGTTTTTTCTCTGTAGATTCCAAAAATATCTTATTTGGTGTACTTGACCTAGTAATTTTAAAGATACAAAAAAAACAACGCTGTTGCAGTGGGCTGGGCGTAGGATTGTCAAGTGGAGAGGGTATTGTCGGGTTTGGGGCTTAGCGGCAATTTTATTTTCTTAAGATGTAGATATCTTGCTGTAGTCTTATGCTGAGAGATAATTTTGGACAGGTGGCTTCGCTCCTAACTATGCGTGAGTGCTTCGCTTCATCGGTAGAGGCAAGTAAACGTAACGGATATGCTACCGTTTAACTCGTTAATCATACTACATTCACATTAGATAATTCTCTTAATCTGAGATGCTATATCGTTGTTACATGTTTCTTAAATGTGGTCTATGTGGTAGTATTTTAAGAATCAATTGTTTATGCTCTTGATGGATTAATTGTGGTTATGTGGTATTGTTCTGGATGAAACCAATATGGTTGTGGGGTAGTATTCTTTACGAGGATATTGTGGTCTATGTGGTAGTATTCTTAATAAATATATTATGGTCCAAGTGGTAGTATTTTTAATGAACATATTGTGGTCTAAGTGGTAGTATTCTTAATTAATATATTGTGGTCTTAGTGGGGTATTCTTAATGAATATATGGTGGTCTATGTGGTAGTATTATCTATGAATCAATTGATTATGATCTTGGTGAATCGAATGTGGATTATGTGATATTATCCTTATTGAATCATATATGGATTATGAGGTAGTATTCTTAATGAATATATTGCTAATCTTTGTGGTTAAATTCTTATGAATCATGTATATCATATCATACATATCATGACATGTCATTTGCATCGTGGATGTCGCCGCACATAGCCGCAACCGTACCGGTACAGTATCGTACATTGTCGTAGTATGATGCACACTCTTATTCGAAATCCCAACTTATCAGTACTTCATAAATATTTGCAATTTCAGATTGCTTGTTATCTTATTCTTGCATGTTCTACGGTTTCATGTAGTAATAGATCTTCGTGGTCAGGTCAACCGCATTTTTAGCACGTTTGATAACAATTCAGAGTGTGGTTTAGTGATTACTTGGTGTTTTAGTCGTAACCAGTTAGAAGGCTGCATCGTCAAAGTTGTTCTCCTCCAAATCGAAATTATCATCCTATAGAAAGATCAGGACCCCATCGCCTCATCAGGGGGTATCAGAGCTTCAGTTGACTAGTAAGATTTCTTGTATCCCTAATTAGTAGATTGATTTTTATTTCCTATAGTCCAAAAAAATTGCTCTACAAAAATAGTTAATTTCCGCTGTCCAAACCCCGTTATGCTTTTCAATCTATTAGTTTTGGTTTGCTAAATTAAATTTGTGTGCATATTAGCATTGTCTAGTTGCTAGTCATATTATTGTTACAATATAAATCCAAACAAAAAATCCCCACGTCAAAATCTATCAAGAACACCACACACCATAATTTCCAATTTCGGCCAGATCAGTGGTTTTTCTGCCACATCCACAAAAAAATGCTATAACTTTCATTTCTGATATCCTTTTTGAGTGAAACCACCACCATTAGATCTATAAATTCCTTATCTAATTGTCCCTAAAATTGTGATTCATTCCAAAAAGGCAGTTAAAAGATATCTATGGAGAAAGTTGACACAAAATTTTGGATTGAATCTGTAATAGTCTGCACTTGTGATTTTTGTGCGAATTGTTCTGTCAATTTCTAGAACTTGGCCCCAACAATAAAGTTGTAGAAAAAGCCATTGAAAAATAAGAAAAAAAATAATCATTAAAAAAGAGGTAACCGACGTTTCATTCTGTGGACAAAAATCTGTCATTCTAATATTTGGGTGAATCATTGTGCTTTTCAATTCCAGATTACATTCTATTGAATTATCTTGTGTCTATCAATCCTATACATCGTTATACACCTAATTTAGCCTTCATCTATGTCGGGACCGGAGCAACAACTCCAAGTTCCTCTGTGTAAATCACACTAGTCTAGGATTAAGCTAGTGCACACAGTGGATAACAAAGACTCATATCATGTGCAATGGTATTTATTCATTAACTAAATATGGGCCTGATGGCCAAAATTTACATCAATAGTTCATAAACCAAAATTAAATAAGCAATGGAAGAAGAACCTAGAAAGCAGCAGCCCATCCTGCCTGCCCACAGGCGAATGACTGTAAAACGTGGCCTACTCATCGTTATTCTCAATGAAGTTAATGAAGTCCTTCTCTGAAAATAGTGAATAAAGCAATATGAGTACATAAAGTACTCCACAAGCTACACCAGGAGGTTTAACAGAGTGAATGCATGCATAAGGATAACAAAAGAAGGCTTAATAGGTTACTTGTGTGTAAAAGCAGAATTCAAGTAAATGCAGTAAATAGATTTAAAAGCTGAATTTGATACAATAGATAGAAAGAGTAATTTAACAAAATAATATCGTTAGTGTAGGCTCCGACAAAACACTAACCTATCCACATGTATCCCACCAGGTCCATCTTTTCCAAAAAGATCTCATACGGATTACATCCATCCAAATGCATTTTCATCTTCCATGGATTCCATCCATCTATAGGCCTTTTCAGAAATCATTTTAAAAACCAAAGTCTAATCCATGAAAAACTTTACTCGGCTTGCCCATGACCGTGGGCACGGCTATCCAGGATAGATTATACACTCTGCAAAAGTTGTACAGCTTTACCCACAAGATATGATTATTTCATATTGTCGGCCATTACACGCTTCCGTAGGCGTGCGACTAAAAAAAATCATAACAAGACCTTTACAATGCTAAGCCTTCAACCTGGTCACGCCGCCACTAAGGTTTCACCATAACATGAATCCACACGCTGGAGCCCCCTCTTATGCCGTGTGAGACTTCTTATGGCCTACGCCACGCTCACATTCAACCTATAGCGAGACCAAAATTGGGACCTCACAAATTAGTTAGCCAGGACTGTCCCATACTAGTCTTGTAGTAGTATGATATGGCTTTGTAGTAATAGCTCACAGACGAGTTCTTAACTCGACTTAGGCTCATTCCACATACCCCTTGTGCTTGACAATCAACATTGTGTCACCGAACAACAATGCATGCCAGCACCCACCATCTAACCATTAGCCTTGGTCCAAACCAAGATTTTATATTTTTCTATGAAACATTTATATTCCTTCTTGACTCACCGAAGTCAATAATAGATTTTAGAAACTCATCATTTTCCAGTGAAACAAATATTCCCACTTAAATCATCGTAAGTATGGCTAAGCAATTCTATAAAAATTTCTAGTCAATACTATTGTACTAACTAGGTTTTCATCTATGGTGACAAGGCATAAGGAAGTTCAATATCAAATTTGGCCATACACAAAGGATTTGGGAATAACTAGAATTTAAATCGTATTTAAACTAGGTTTGAATAAAAGTACGCATGCATAATAATTTAAAATCAACATAAATAATTTAAATTACTGGGAGCAACATGATCAAGGGTGTAACTTGTCGTGTTTGAAGTCTTGGTGCTGCGAATCGTCGAAGTCAAACTCTTCGGAATAGTCGTAGTCTACACGCGGAAAACCAGAACAACTAAACTCAAATAAAACCCAAATAAAATTCAAAAATTATAAAATAAATGCTGGGAGATAGAATATGAATTTAGGAATTTGAATTGGTCCAATGGAGTTAGGGCGAATGAGGACGACTTCTGGAAGTTTGAATTCCAAAGAAATGAATAAAAGGAATTCTTAGAATTCTTTTGTGAAGAAGAAGTGGCCGAAAGCTACAATATTTTTGTGTGGTCGAAACCATTATCGAATCAACGATTGAAATTGCGAAGGTCAAAGTCGAAGACAGAGACTCCAAGTATGGGTGAAGTCGAAGTCGAAGATTCGGTCGAAGACTCGGTTGGAACTGTACCGTGGTCGAAGAATTGGATTATGCAGAGTGGTCAAAAGAATCGAACGACTTGGAGAGATTGGACGGCTTCGAGTGGTCAGAGAGATCGGACGGTTCAGAGAGGTCGAAGGGTGCGGAGGTTAAAATAGTCAAACAACCATGGTCGGCTCCAAGGTCAAAGGCCGAAGTCAAAGTCTTCGAGGTCGAAAGTCGAAGTCTTCGAGGTCGAAGGTCGAAGGCTGGAGTCGAAGTCTCCGAAGGTCAAAGTCAAAATCGAAGTCTTCGAAGGTCGAAGTCTCTAGTGTTGAAGGTCAAAGTCGAAGTTGAAGGCTCCGAGCAGTCGAAGTCTAAGAAGCCTCCAAACTATCGAAGTCTAAAGAACCTTTGGACGATGAAGTCTAAAGAGCCTTTGGACGTCGGAGTCTTATGAGCTTGCGAATGGTCAGAGTCTAAAGAACCTCTAGACGTCGGAGTCTTATGAGCCTCCGAACATCGGAGTCTAAGAATCAGATGGCTGGGAGAAGTCGGACGGCTTCGCATGATGGGATCCGAGTGATCCAACGGCGGCGAAGACCAGGGAGATGTATAAAAGAGGGAGAAGAGTATGAGTCTGGTTTTACCTTGGCGCAAGGTTCGGGCTATACAGAGCTGGCTGGCAGCGAGGGTGTAGCGGAGGCGGGACACGATTGTCGACGACGGAGACTCTCCGACGACAGCTTGCTCGGAGAAAGGGCAGCGAAGGTTCGCGCGGGCCTGAGGAAGGTCACCGGCGGCGGGGTACTCCGGTCATGCTTTGGCTCGGAAAAAAGGGTGAAGGAGGTGCGCGCAGTCCCGTCGAAGATTTGACGGTGGTGGCGTCAGCGTCGGCGGAAGAGACACTCCGGCGGGGGATTGCTTGGCGGAGGGGTGGTGAGGTGAAGAAAAGAGAGAGGGGATTACGAGGAGTGCATTGGTGCTCTCGTGCAATACCAGAAGTGGCTGGAAGGTGGTCGGCGACGAGGTGAAGCGGTGGCGCAACTCGGGCAGCGGTGGCGACAGTGTTCCGGCGGTGAGGAGACTTAGCCAGTGGCTGGTCGAGAAAATCCAAAAATTACAAAATATATGTTGAAAAATAGATTATGAATTTAGAAACTTGAATCACTTGATTCGGAGTTCGGACGGAGGAGAACGAGCGAATGGAATATTGGCGGATCCGAAAATTCTGAAAAAAGAAAAATCAGGAAAGGAATATTCCTGCACAAAACTAACATAGAGTTGCTTTTGGCCACGACGCCGGTGAGAAAAGACATGTGAGGTGAAGCCATCTAGCAAAATGGGTTGCTAAGGACCCGAGGCACATGTAGGAAGTGACGGTATGTCAAACGGAGCACGGTGACGACGTGTACGGCGCCAATGACATAGGGCTAGAGAAAAGAAATATTTTCGGGAATAGATCATGGAGAAGTAGGGTGAGCATGGCCTAGAACGCAGTGAGGCAAATCTAGGAAAAATATCGGATAAGCCGAAAACTCACTGGAGAAGACGAAATCGTCGATTGAACGACGTCGGTACCGAAATATGAAAAACTCAATATCTTCGCGCTCGGTGAGGCGAATCCAAAACCGTCTGGAACGTAGCCACCTAGAATGGTTTGGCACGTTTTGATGCGAACGGATTATTGAAAGTATTCCCGGACATACGGGGACGCGAAGTGCCATTTGCGGCCATGGCTAGGTGTCGAGCGCAAATATTTGTGGAAGGTTTTTGGATGAATGAAGGGGAGAACGGCGTAGAACACGTCGAGATGAACTCAACGCCGCAGATGGCTCGGCCAATGGACTAGCGAAACACGGTGAACAAGACTTTATGTAGCCTACATGCTGATATCGGTGTTCCGGGCAAATGGAGTGGAATTAACAAGCGAGAGTTGCGGTGAATCGAAGAGTAGAGCGTGGGGATCGTGATGCTCACATTTGTTTTGGTCGGGCATGCACGGTGGGTCGGTGCTGACACGAGGAACGCGGACCTGATTTGGCCCACGGTGCCGACGATGCTCCGGCGAAGTTCTGGCGAAGGTGAGGTGAGCACCGTGTAGAACACGACGAGGCGAAGCCAACGGTGTGGTCAAATGCGGCGGGGCTTCACCGGACAAGACGCAATAAGCCGAATAACGGCGCTTGAACGACAAAAAGTAAAACTCCGATTGCGGCCAAACAAATAGGAGTGAGAACTTAAGATTTTCGGGGGTGAGTGAGGATGACAAGGGGCTCACGGTGCTCCCTTTTATAGGGGCGGAGGTGGACCTAGGAGGGAGATCGATGGGGCATGTCTTTGAATGGCATGAGTTAAATCCCGCAAAAATGGCCATCAATGAGAGGGGAAACGATAGGGAATTGAAAGAGCTTGATGAGTTGAATTGATTACAATTTATTTTGTAGAAAATGATTGAGAAAATTAAAAGATATGGGGGATTGAAGATGCTTCACAGAACAGCCATGGAGGCTTGCTATCTGTTCATGCGCACGCACGGGAGGTAGAAAGGATTAGGGAGGAGAGAGAAAAGAAAAAGAAGAAAAAGAAAATTCAGAAAAATTTTAAGAAACTTTTTTAGAGATCCTTGGAACATGAAAAGACCAAATAAAATAATTTTGGAATTATTTGACATTTATTTTAATTTTTAAAAATATTTTTCATTTTCTAGCTTTAAATTAATAAACAAATTACAAATAAAGCTTAAATCTTAGAAAAATTCATAGAAGTTTCTAAAGCTATTTTGAACTTATAAAAATATTTTCAACTAAAATTTAGATATTTTTTTTATAAAATATTTTTTTATTTAACAGATAGGCTCTTTTCTTTAGAAGAAAATCAGGTTAGTTAAAAATTTTAAAATTTCAAGAAATCAAATAACTTTGATTTTTATTTTAAAAGAACTTATTTTTTATTTTATTTTATTATTTTTTACTTAAATTACTTTTCTTAAAAATAACCTTTTTTTAAGCAGGAAATCAGGTAATTAAATTTTTTTTAAACTTAAGAAACTAAAAGTAAATGTCTTATTTTAAATTAAATCAAATGTTTTTTTAATTTTTTTAAATAAACAGATGGGCTGTTACAAACTACCCCCATTGAAGAAAATCTCGTCCCCGAGATTTACACGGGCTAGCAAAGAAATGGGTATGGATCTTACTCTGCATGGCTTGAGCAATGATCTAGTTCAGACGTCTCTTCGTGAACTTCAATGTCCTTTTGCTTACTGTCTAAAGGGTATTGACAGTCGGCGTTCCAGAATGATACTTCCAAAGATTAGGAAAGATGAGACTTAAGACAAAGGAGAAATAGGGGTCGTTTTGCACAATCCAACAAAACACAAACTAGCAAAAACCTTTATTAAGAAAATAGCAGATAGCAGTTACGGCTATCAACAAAAGAGAAAACCCGATAGCTCGTAACATCGTCTAATAGCTGCCTAACAACTTATCCTAAAGGGCAAATGTTGCCTTGGTGTGATCCTTCGTGGCTCTTTGGGTACAAAACGCGATACTTCGATGCGATGATTGAAATGCTGGCAAAGACGAAGAACTACTTTTTGAGCGGCTTCTTGCTTGGCTCTTTTAACCGAGTAACTGCTTCCTTTAAAGCGGTAGCGAAGATTTCCTTGTCCAGTTTGCTTGGTGATGAGAAAAGTAAAGCGGTGTCCCATCGCTTGATTTCCATGGATGTTTCTCCGGTGCATGTAAATAGCTCAACGTTGAAATCCCAAACGACGGAGTAGTCGATGAAGGCCCATACTTCATCCATCCTTCGGTGCGTCTTGATAAACATCCATCTATAGTTGTTTGAACAAGATGAGAGTTAGAAATATGATTTCATGTAATGACACAAAGATGAGAGAGGTTTGAGAGATAAGAGTAAGCACAGACTTAGAGGTGAGGATAAGCAAAGCTTTTTGAAAATATTTTTATTATTTAAGGTAAGTACTTAAGGTCAAACCATTCTATTCTATCTACGGTCACGTCTTAGGGTCATTATAGCTCTGATACCATCTCTGTCGGGACCCGGAGCAACAACTCCAAGTTCCTCCGTGTAAATCGCACTAGTCTAGGACCAAGCTAGTGCACACAGTGGATAATAAAGACTCATATCATGCGCAATGACATTTATTCATTAACTAAATATGGGCCTGATGGCCAAAGTTTACATCAATGGCTCATAAACCAAAATTAAATAAGCAACAGAAGAAGAACCCATAAAGCAGTAGCCCATCCTGCCTACCCACAGGCGAATGACTGTAAGACGTGGCCTACTCATCGTTATTCTCACCGAAGTTGATAAAGTCCTTCTCTGAAAATAGTGAATGAAGCAACATGAGTACATAAAGTACTCTACAAGCTACACCAGGAGGTTTTAACAGAGTTCATGCATGCATAAGAATTGACAATGGAAGGCATAATAGGTTATTTGTGTGTAAAAGTAGAATTAAGGTAAATACAGTAAATAGATTCAAAAGCTTAATTTGATACAATAGAGAGAAATAGCAATTTAATAAAATAATATTGTTAGTGCAGGCTCCGACCAAACACTAACATATCCACAGGTATCCTACCTAGTCCATCTTTTCCCAAAAAGATCTCACATGGATTCCATCCATTCATATGCTTTTTAATCTTCCATGGATTCCATCCATCCATAGGCCTTTTCAGTAACTATTTTGAAAAACCAAAAACTAATCCATGAAAAACTTTACTCAGCTTGCCCATAACTGTGGGCACGGCTATCTAGGATAGATTATATACTCTGCAAAGGTTGTACAGCTTTACCCACGAGACATGATTATCCCATATTGCCACCGGATAAACACACTTCCTTTTGTGTGCGGCGAGGATATCATAACAAGGCTGTTACAATGTTCCGTAATCAAAATAGTTATGCCGTCACTAAGATTTCACCACAACTTGAATCCACAAATTGGAGCCCCCTCTTGTACCATGTGAGACTTCTCACGGCCTACGCCACGCTCACATTCAACCTATAACGAAACTATGTTTGGAACTTCACAAATTACTTAGCCAAGTCTATCCCATACCAGACTTGTGGTAGTACGATATAGCTTTGCAACAGTAGCTCATAGACCGACACTTAATTTGACTTAGGCTCATTCTACAAACTCCTTGTGCCTGACAATCAACATTGTGTCACCGAACAATAATGCATGCCAGCACCCACCACCTAACCATTAGCCTAGATCCAAACCAAGTTCTATATTTTATTTTAAAACATTTTATATATCTTCTTGGCTCACCGAAGTCAAGAATATATCTTAGAAAATCATTATTCTGAAGTAAAACAAATATTCCACCTTAAATCATTCTAAGCATAGCTAAGTAATTCTATAAAACTTCTAGTCAATACTATTATACCAACTAGGTTTTCATCTAAGGTGACAAGATATAAGGGGGTTCAATATCAAATTTGGCCATATATAAAGGATTTGGGTATAACTAGAATTTAAATTGAATTTAAACTAGATTTGAATAAAAGTACGCATGCATAATAATTTTAAAAACAACACAAATAATTTAAATTACTAGGAGCAACATGATCAAAGGTGTAACTTGCCTTACTTCGAAGTTTGCTGAGGTTTATCGAAGTTATATTCTCCGGATTAGTCGTAGTCTACACGCGAAAAGCTAGAAGAAACTAAACTCAAATAAAATTCAAACAAAATCCAAAAATTATAAAATATATATTAGGAGATAGAATATGAATTTAGGAATTTGAATTGGTCCAATGGAGTTAGGGAGAAGGACAACGACTTCTGGTAGTTGAATTCCAAATAAATAAATAAAAGGAATTATTGGAATTCCTTTCTTTGTGAAGGAAGAGTGGCCAGACGACTTCGAGTGGGCGAAGAGATCGAAGAGTTCAGAGAGGTCGGAGGATACAGAGGTTAAAACAGTTAACAATCATGGTTGGTTCGAAGATGGAGGTCGAAGTCGAAGGCTCCGAGATCGAAGGCCAAAGTCGAAGTCTTCGAGGTCGAAGGTTGGAGTCGAAGTCTCTGAAGGTCAAAGTCAAAATGGGAGTCTTCGAATGTTGAAATCTCTGGGGTTGAATGTCGAAGTCGAAGTTGAAAGCTCCGAGTAGTGGGAGTCTAAGAAGCCTCCAAACGGTCGGAGTCTAAAGAACCTCTGGACGGTGGAGTCGAAAGAGCCCTCGGACGTCGGAGTCTTATGAGCCTCCGAACGTCGGAGTCTAAGAATCGGATAGCTGGGAGAGATTGCAAGTTATCTTCGTACTCGGTGGTCGAAAGTAGTGGTGGAAGGCTATGGTCGAAAACTTTAGAGAGTGGTCGGGAGCGGTCAGATGCTGATGTGGCATGCCACATGGCACTATCGTGGCTGCCACATGGGTTGGGTGCGAACATGACTTGCCAAGTGGGTAAGAGAAGGGAATGGCTTAGTGGAGGTCGTTAGATGGGAATCGTACGGTGATAATGCACAGAGAATTTTGGACTAGTTTGAAAGTTTATAGGAGTTTGGATAGTCTAAATGGGTCCTGGGGGACGTTCGGACCATCCAAACGATGACGGGCAGGGGCGACGGAGCGACGCACGAAGCCCGTGGGCCCATTGGCGGTGCAGGTCACGGCGGCGGTTGGCAAGGTGCGAAAAAGAGAGAAGGAACTGCAAGGAGTGTGTTGGTGCTCTTGTGCATCACCGCAATTGGCTAGAAGGTGGTTGGTGGCGAGGTAAAGCAGTGGCGCAGCTCAGGCGGCTGTGGTGACGGCATTCCGGTGGTGAGGAAGTTTAGCCAAGGGGCGGTCGAGAAAATCTAAAAATTATGAAATATATACCAAAAGATAGATTATGATTTTATATGAATTTAGAAATTTGAATCACTTTATTCGAAGTTCGGACGGAGGAGAACGAGCGATTGAAAAATTGGCGGATCAGAAAATTCTAAAAAAAGAGAAATTGGAAATATTCCAAGGAATATTCCTGCGCACGAACAGTAACCCGTGAGAGTGTTTTGGCCGTGGAGGTGGTGAGAAAAGTCGCGGGAAGTGAAGCCAACTAGCAAAGTGGGTTGCTAGGGACCCGAGGCATATGTAGAAAGTGAAGGCCTGTTAAATGGAGCACGTCGACGACATGTACGGCGCCTAATGGCATAGGGTTGGAGAGAAGAATAATTTTTGGGCAAAGAATATGAAGAAGTAAGGTGAGCATGGCCTAGAACACGATGAGGCGAGGCTAGGAAAATTATCGGCTAATCCGAAAACTCTCCGGAGGCGACGCAAACGTCGTTTGAACGACATCGGTATCGAAACACGAAAAACTCAAAAATCTTTGTGCTCGGCGAGGCGAATCCAAAACCGTCCGGAGGGTGACTACCAGGGATGGTGTCGGACCCCGAAGTAACGACTCCTGGATCCTCTGTGTAAATCGCACTAGTCCAGGATCAAGCTAGTGCACACAGTGAATAACAAAGATTTATATCATGCACAATGACATTTATTCATTAACTAAATATGGGCCTGATAGCCAAATTTTACATCAATGGTTCATAAACCAAAAATACATATAAACAATGGAAGAAAACCAATGAAGTAGCAGCCCATCCCGCCGCCACAGCGAATGATCAGAAGACGCGCCTAGTTGTCACCATCCTCACCGGGTTGTTGACGTCATCCTCTGCAACAGATTTTAGCAAGGTGAGCACATAAAGTACTCCCAAGGTAAGCACATAAAGTACTTACGCAAGTTACACCGGAGTTTTAACAGAGTGAATGCATGCATAGGGATAACAAAGGAAGGCTTATTAAGTTTATTTGTGCAAAAGCGATCAATTTAAAAACAATAGCATAAGTGCAAAAGCTGAATTTTATATAGTAGATAGAAATAACAATTTAACAAAATAATATCGTTAGTGCAGCTCAGACCAAACACTAACCTAGTCACGAGTATCCCACGGTCCATCTTTTCAAAAGGTTTCACATGGATTCCATCTATCCATATGCTTTTCAAAATCTCTTATGGATTCATTTTGTTAGTGCAGGCTCGACCAAACACCAACTTATTCACAGGTATCCCACCTGGTCATGGATTCCATTCATCCATCCATAAGCCTTTTTCAGAAATCATTTTTCAAAACCAAAGTCTAATCCATGAAAAACATTACTCAGCTTGCCCATAACCGTGGGCACGGCTATCCAGGATAGATTATACACTCTGTAGAGGTTGTACAGCTTTACCCACAAGAGACGATCATCCCACATTGCCACTAGATTAACACACTTCCTTTGGTGTGCGGCGAGAGATCATGACAAGGCCGTTACAATGATCCATAGCCAAAACAACACGCCGCCACTAAGGTTTCACCACAACTCGAATCCACGAGTTGGAGCCCCTCTTGTGCCATGTGAGACTTCCCACACCTACGCGCGCTCACATTCAGCCTATAGCGAGACTATACTTGGAACTTCACAAATTACTTAGCCAGTCCGTCCCATACCGGACTTGTGGTAGTCTGATGTGGCTTTGCAACATAGCTCACAGACCGGTCCTTAACTTGACTTAGGCTCAATCCACATACCCCCTTGTGCACGACAATCAACAGTGTCACCAAACACGAGGCATGCCAAAGACCCACCACCTAACCATTCGCCTAGGTCCAAACCAAGTTTTTATATTTTCTTTGAAACATTCATATTCATTCTTGACTCACCAAGTCAAGAATAGATTTTAGAACTTATCATTTTCTAGTGAAAAAATATTCCCACTTAAATCATTCTAAGCATGGCTAAGCAATTCTATAAAATTTCTAGTCAATACTATTGTACTAACTAGGTTTTCATCTAAGATGACAACGCATAAGTAAGTTCAATGTCAAATTTGGCCATACACAAAGGATTTGGGTATAACTAGAGTTTAAATCAAATTTAAATTAGATTTGAATAAAAGTACGCATGCATAATAAATTTAAAAACAACATAAATAATTTAAATTACTAGGAGCAACATGATCAAATATGTAACTTGCCTTTCTTTGAAGTTTGCCGAGGTTATTGAAGTTATACTCTCGAAATAGTAAGTAGTCTACACGAAAAGTAAGAACAAACTAAACTCAAATAAAATCCAAATAAAATCCAAATTTTATAAAATAAATGCCGGGAGATAGAATATGAATTTTGGAATTTGAATCGGTCCAAAAGGAGTTAGGGCGAAGGAGGACGACTTCTGGAAGTTTGAATTCCAAAGAAATGAATAAAAGGAATTCTTGGAATTCTTTTCTTTATGAAGGAAAAGTGGTTGGAAGCTACAATATTTGTGTAGGGTCGAGGTCATGATCGAAGGTGTAGTCGAAGACATGGTCAAGACCATAGTCGAATTAACGGTTGAAGATGCGGAGGTCCAAGCCGAAGACAAAGACTCCAAGTACGGGTGTAGTCGAATTCGAAGATTAAGATTCGGTCGAAGACTTACTCGAAATTGTATAGTGGTCGAAGAACACTATAACAGTCGAGAACAAATGGTAATCGAGTCAAGTGGTCGGGCGACAATGAGCGCCGGTGGTGGAAGCGAAGGTACTCGAGTCGGCTCGACTCGACTCACCGAGTATTCTTCCAACTACTCCTTGCTGAAAAGCGAAGGTACTAGGAGACTTAGTGCGAAGAGTGACGGTGGTCGGCGACTATGGTCGGAGGTAGACGGAGATGACGGTGGTTGGGAGTATCAGTAGTCGAAAAAATAATTGTGGTCGAAAGGATTGGAGTTTATGCGAGTGATCAAAAGAATCGAATGGGTTGAAGGGTGCAGAGGTTAAAGCGGTCAACCAACCATGGTCGATTTGAAGGTGGAGGTTGAAGTCGAAGGTTCCGAGATTGAAGATCGAAGTCTAAGTCTTAGGTCGAAGGTCAAAGGCTAGAGTCAAAGTCTCAGAAGGTCAAAGTCAAAATTGGAGTCTCAGAAGGTCAAAGTCGAAGACTCCGCAATCGAGTCTAAAAGCCTTCAAGCAGCGGAGTCTAAAGAACCTCGGGCGGACGAAGTCTAAAGAGCCTCGGACATCGGAGTCTTATGAGCCTCCGAATGTCGGAGTCTAAGAATCGGATGGCTGAGAGACGTCAGATGGCTTCACGTGACGAGATTCGAGTGATCCAACGGCAGCGAAGACCGGGGAGGTGTACAAAAGAGGGAGAAGAGTATAAGTCTGATTTCACCTTGGCGCAAGGTTCGGGCTGCGTAGAGTTTGCTGGTGGCGAGGGTGTAGCGGAGGCGGGGTACAATTATCGACGGCGGAGACTCTCCGATGACAGCTTGCTCGGAGAAGGGGTGTCGAAGGTTTGCACGGGCCTGATTAAGGTTACCGGCGGCGGGGGTACTCTGGTCATGCTCTGGCTCGGAAAAAAGGTGAAGGAGGTGCGTGCGGTCCCGTCGAAGATCTGGCGGAGGGGTAGCAAGGTGAAGAAAAGAGAGAGGGGATTGCGAGGAGTGCATTGGTGCTCTCGTGCAATACCAGAAGTAGTTGGGAGGTGGTCGGCGGCGAGGTGAAGTGGTGGCGCAACTCCGGCGGCGGTGTCGGCGGTGTTCCGGCGGTGAGGAGATTCAACCAAGGGCGGTTGAGAAAATCCAAAAATTATGAAATATATACTGAAAAATATATTATGAATTTAGATAAATTTAGAAACTTGAATCACCTAATTCGGAGTTCGGATGGAGGAGAACGAGCGATTGGAAGATTGTCGGATCAGAAAATGCTGAAAAATGAAAAATCTTCGGAATATTCCTCTGTGAACAGTAAATGGCAGTGGCTCTTTTCACTGTTTTTGGTTGTGTCGTCGACAAGAAAAGGCATGGGAGGTGAAGCCAATGGGTTGCTAAAGACCCGAAGCACATGTAGGAAGTGACGGCACGTCGAACGGAGCACGTTGACGACGTCTACGGTGACAATGATATAGGGTGTGGAGAGAAAAATAATTTTCGGATAAAGAATATGATGAAGTAAGGTAACCACGGCGTAGAACGCGGTAAGGCGAGTCTAGAAAAAAATATCGGCTAAGCCGAAACTCACCGGAGGCGACGCAATTGTCGTTTGAACGACGACGGTACCGAAACACGAAAAACTCAATATCTTTGCGCTCGGTCAGGCGAATCCAAAACCGTCTGAAACGTAGCCTCCTGGGATGTTTTGGCACGTTTTGACGTGGACGGATCGTTGAGAGCATTCCCGGACAGGCAGGGACGCGAAGTGCCATTACGGCCATGGCTAGGTGTCGGGCGAAAATATTTGTGAGAGGTTTTTGGATGAACGGAGGGGAGCACGACGTAGAACGCGTCGAGACGAACTCAATGCCGCAGACGGCTCGGCCAATGGACTAGTGAAACACGGTGGACAAGATTTTATGCGGTCTACAGGCTGACATCGGCGTTCCGGGCAAATGGAGTCGAATTAACATGCGAGAGTTGCGGCGAATCGAAGAGTAGAGCGTGAGGATCGTGATGCTCACCTTGGTTTCGGTCGGGCATGCACGGTCGGTCGGTGGCGACGCGAAGAACGGCGACCGTTTTGGCCCACGGTGGCGGCGGTGCTCGGCGAGTTCGCGGCGAGGTGAGCACCGCGTAAAACGCAGTGAGGCGAAGCCAACGGTGTGGTTAAACGCGGTGGCGCTCCAGCGGACGAGGCGCAATAAGCCGAAGAACGCCGCTTAGAACACAAAAATAAAACTTCGATTGCGACTAAACGAGTGGGAGAGGGGACTTGAGATTTTCGGGGTTGAGTGAGGATGAGGAGAGGCTCACGGGGCTCCCTTTTATAGGGGTGGAGGAGGTCCGAGGAGGGAGATCAAAGAACCATGTCCATGAATGGTATGGGTTAAATCCCGCAAAAATAGCTCATGAATGAGGGGGGAAACGGTGGGAAATGAAGATGCTTGATGAGAGGAAGTAAATGCAATTGATTTCGTTGAAAACCGTCGAGTAAATCACGAGTTATTGAAGTTTGAACGAAGCTCCAAAACGTGGCCATGGCGCTGTGCCTCTGGTCTGCACGCACGGGAGGATTCTTGGAGAAGAAAGGAAAAGGAGGAGAGAGAAAAGAGAGAAAAGAAAAAAAAAAGGAAAAGAAAAAGAAAATTTGGAAAAATTCTAAAAAAAATATTTTTAGAATCCTTGGAACCTGAAAAGAATAAAAAAAATATGTTCGGAATTTTTTGACGTTTATTGTAATTTTTAAAAATGTTTTCCTTTTTCTAGTTTTAAATAATACAATAAATAACAAATAAAGCTTAAAAATCTTAGAAAAATTCATGGAAGTTTCTTAGGCTATTTAGAACTTATAAAAAATTCCAACTCAAATTTGAATATTTTCCTTATAAAATATTTTTTGTTTAATGACAGGCTATTTTCTTTAGAGAAAATCGAGGTTAGCTAAAAATTTTAAAATTTTAAGAAATCAAATAACTTTGATTTTTATTTCAAACTAACTTATTTAATACCTTATTTATCTATTTATTTTTTTTATTTTTTTTCTTAAATCACCTTTCTCACGTAAAACCCTTTTTAAAAGCAGAAAATTAGGCAAATAAACTTAAACAACCAAAAGTAAATATTTTTTTAATTAAATTAAATGTGTTTTTTTTTGGAATAAACAGTTGGGCCGTTACAGATGGTTTGGCACGTTTTGACATGAACGGATTGTTGAAAGCATTCCCGGACACACCGGGACGCGAAGTGCCATTTGCGACTATGGCGACGGGTCGGGGTCAAAATTTTAGGAATGATTTTTGCGGATACGGCGGAGAGCACGGTGTAGAACGCGTTGAGACAAACTCAACAGTGCAGATGGCTCAGCCATTAGACTAGCCAAACAAAGTGGACAAAACGTTAAGCAGCCTACAGGCTGACATCGACATTCCGGGCAAATGAAAAGGAGTTAACATGCGAAAGTTGTGGCGAATCGAAGAGAAGAGTGTGGGGAACGTGATGCTCACCTTGGTTTTGGTCGGGCATGCACGGTCGGCTGGTGGCGACGACGCTCCGATAAAGTTCTGGTGAAGGCGAGGTGAGCACCGCGTAGAACGCGATAAGGCGAAGCCAGCGGTGTGGTTAAACACAGTGGGGCTCCACTGGACGAGGCGCAAAAGGCCGAAGAACGACGCTAGGAACACAAAAATAAAACTTCGATTGCGACCAAACGAATGGGAGTGAGGACTAAAGAGGTCCAAGGAGGGAGATCAAAGGACCATGTCTTTGAATTGCGTGGGTTAAATTCTCGCGAAACGGCTCTTGAATGAAACGGGAAACGGTGGGGAATGAAGGAGCATGATGAGAGGAAGTGAATGCAATTGATGTCACGCAAATCCGTTGAGAAAATCAAAAGTTATGGAGGTTTAAAGAAGCTTGAAGAAACGTAGCCATGGCTGTTCTGTGAGTTTCATGAACGTGACGCCCACTGGAAGAAGGAAAAAGAGAGGAGAGAGAAAAAAGAAAAGGGAAAAAAAGAAAAGATAAAGAAAATTTAGAAAAATTTCAAACAAATTTTATAAAGATCCTTGGAACATAAAAAGATTAAATAAAATATTTTCAGAATTTATTGAAGTATATTTTAATTTTTAAAAATATTTTTCTTTTCTAGCTTTAAAATAATACAATAAATTACAAATAAGGCTTAAAAATCTTAGAAAAATTTATGGAAGTTTCTAAAGCTATTTTGAACTAACAAAAATATTTCCAACTAAAATTTAGATATTTTTGTTTATAAAATATATTTTGTTTGTCAAATAGAAAGGCTCTTTTCTTTAAGCAGCAAATTAGGTTAGCGAAAATTTTAAAAATTTCAAGAAACCAAATAACTTTGATTTTTTTAAACTAACTTAATTATTATTTTATTTTTATTTTTTTAAAAAAAACTTGTGCTTTATACTGAGCGATATGACCGGGCGCAAAGTAACACGGATGGCATGTCGCGTGGTTTGCTGGAGAGGTGGAATGGCAGGGGCGGATCAGTGGTGCTTTTACGGGGAAGAGGTGGAGGGGGCCTGGAGAGACGCTCAGTTGCTCGGGCCCCTTTATATGCGACAAAGGGAAGGTGTTCGTTGTTGCTTATTGACGATGAGTGCCGGCGAAGTAATGCCGGGGCAGTGGCATTTCAGCGAGGTGGCAGGGCTAGCGAGGTACGGCGACTAGCTCGACGGGGCGGTGCAACGTGCGGCATTGAAGTGGGCAAGGTCGATGCGAGGGTGGCGCTGAGGGGAGTAGCGGGGCGACTGACTAGGGGGAGTATGTTGGGATACGGGTAGGATACATTAGCGCAAATTAAAATTTTTACTGTGTAAATCAGGAAGCCATGCGAGTAAGAGATCATATATCGTTACCACTAGACGCGCAGTGCAGCGGAACTAGAGTTGAAACAGCTGATTCAACGAAGAGCGTGTTGGTGTAGGCGATAGTAGTCGATCATCCTCTAGCCAACCGTCTCTTCCTTGCGATCGTCCCGATCAGCGCCATAGTCGTAGCAGCGTCTCTACCGAGGTCCATAAATCTAGGGAAGAAACACCGTGCATCAGTGTGCTAGCATCAGCGCACACGGCATGAGTTATAAGAGGTGGCAGCTAGGGTTTTAGGGATGTCGCCCTCAGCCCCCACACCTCTCATTATATAGCCTCCAATCGGATCCTTATCCTTAGGCAAATTCCATCTTGATCGCTCATATTACTTTATATGTTTCATAGTAAACTCGAAAGTTACCTTTATGACCACCTAGTCACGGAGAAGTGTTTGGTAACCCCTAAGCAAACTATTACGCATATAGGAAACAATGACGATATCAGGTCTAAGGATCGTACGTACACTATATATGAGACCAATTGATGACACTTAAGAATATAACAATTCCCGCAGTGTCTCATGGTGGGTCAATCTAAAATCACGTTCTCTAACATCTGTCTACATTGTTGATTTGATATCCCATATCCATGATCCGTGAAACATAATCATCAATCAATACATCTGCTGATCTGTAAATCATAATTGTCCCACATAATGATATAAGATCAGGAATAATTTAGAATAATTTCAAAAACACAAATAAAGAGTTTCACAAACAAGTCAAATACTTGTTGATCAATATTAAAGACATTTATTTAAGGGATGAAATAATATATTATTCAAAAGATCATAAATATAGAAGTGATAGAATCATCTCCATGATTGCCTTTAGGGCATATCACTAACAGAGTAATGGGGTACGCCGGCGCGGCATTGAAGCCGGGGCGAGGCCGGTGGTTGGGAAGGGGCGCTAGGCGTATGAGTGCCAGGGCGAGGCCAAGATGGTGCGAGGAAGCGAGATTTGGGCCGTCGAGCGAGCGCAGAGGAGAGGGGAAGGGGCTGGGCCGAACCACCCTGAGACCAAACGGAGAGAAGGAGAGCGAAATGGAGGGAGGAGGAAGAGAAGACGGCCGAGCTGGTTGGCCGAGTGAACGAGGAAAGAAAGAAAAGAGGAAAGAGGTCGGGAGGCGGCACTGAAATGGAGAGGAGGGAATGAGGAGAAAAGAGAAGGGGCCGAACAGCCAATTGGGCTGGAGGAGAGTGGGGCCAAGGTTAAATGAAAGCTTTTTGGTGATTATTGAGAATTTTTGCAATCTAATATTTTAGCCTCGTTATTTAGGTGAGAAATACTTTAAATTTGAACTTTAATCTTAAACCTTGGCTTTAATTTTTCCAGCTCTCAAATCTTGGATTTTAGAGCTTGCAATGAATTTTGGAAATTCGGTTTTTGATTGAGGACTTGATTCTTAATCTTGCGAATTTGTCTTGCTTAATTGAATTCTTGCCGATAGGAACTCTAAATCAAGAGTACCAATAAAAGTGAAATTATAAAAGAACATAAAAGGCAAAGAAAATATTTTTTTTTTGCAAATTACAATAATCCCCTACTTTTGGGATGTTACACATATCAAGATGAAGGACCGAAATGGCAACAGAGATGGGGTGAATGTTGCAGAAAACTGCACTTAAAACAACACTGCTGGCTGAAAATAGAGTAGAGAAAACCGTAACTGAAATTAACACAAATTGCTGTCCAAAATAGCCTGAAAATCACAAAGTAAAACCTTAAAAACACAAAGTAAAAGCTGAAAAGCACAAAGCAAAAGAAGCACAAAGTAAAAGTTGAAAGCTGAAACAAAAATCAGCAGCTAGCAGCAGCCAAAAAACCACAGATAGATAGCAGAAAATAGCAGCAACTAAACATAGAAAATGCTCCCAGAAACCTGGCTGAAATAGCTAAAAAGAGAGGCAGAGCAAGCCGAAAGAATTAGAAGAAAAATTCAGAACAAAACAGCAAACAAGGAACACATAAACTTATCTCCTGTCATTTCCTGATCGCAAGAATCAAATACTTTGCTCTCAGAAATACTAGCCAACGGGCCTTGTGAATATATCCAGTTCTAAGCCAAGAAAATCTGCAATTTAACAAAAATTTCAGAGAGCCAAAAAGATTGGAATACTTGCTTTCGGGATGAACTAGCCAAGAGGCCTAGAGATGTTTCCCAGTTCAAAGCAAAGAAGGAGCAGTCAAAAGATCAACTGAAAATTAGAGAAAACCGATTTGCTTATGGAAATTAACTGACCAAATGGTCTTGAGACATATTTCCACCACAAGTATGAACAAGGTTTACTCAATCAAGAACTGAAAAAAAAACACAGGAGCCAAACATCTCAATCAAAAAGATTTCTTAGAGAGATGAATGATTATAACAGAGGAATGTTTACATCAACTCATCTCAACACACAACTCAAGAACACTCAAAAAGAAAGAGCACAAGTGCTGCCCTAAACCCCCATACAACTCTCTCTCTCAATAACATAAGCCCACCGGAGTCAACAAGCCAAACCTCTCCCTTCCTTGCCCAGCGAACCTCAGTCAAGCGGAGAGTGAAGGCTCGGTACTGGGATAAATCAAAAGCGATTTCGGCACCCAATACTGAGTCACACGTCAAGTAGAAGAAATAGCCACACACGACTGACCTCTATCTACCCTACGCTCTCTGTCGCTCAAAGAAGCAGAAGGTCTGTATGCAGACCTGAAGCTGTTGCTTGGTCCGACTGTTACAGGAGAACTAGTCGGAGCACCGGCAACATGCTGATTACGTCGTGGGTAGCCATCTCGACGAGGGAAACAAGATCTACCCTCAGAACGGCGGAAGTCACAACCAGAGGCATATCGAGGACGAAAGCCAGAAAACTCAGAAAATCCAATTTCTTGATGCTGCCCAACACCACCAACAGAAGCAAACCTAGACCTCGTGTTGGTCTTAGGTGCACTCAAGGTCTGGGGCTGACCCTGAATACGCTTAAGAGCCTCAACACAGGCTCTCCGCGCGATCTTGGCACGCCTGAAGCATAGCTTGATCAAGTGTCTATTCTTTTGACAGAAGATGCAATGATACTTTACCTTCTGAGAGGTAGAAGTAGCATGATGAGACTTCTCCTTCTGAGAGGCCGAAGCAACAGGTGGAATCACCTTGCTGTCAGAAATCCCTTGGACAAAGCCTGCTGATTTGAATTGAACTTTCTCGTTCCTAGGCTTAACCTCGATCACACCTGCGGCTATGGGTCTGAGCACGGCAGGTGGACGCTTCCTAACATCCTCAAGAAAATCATGTCCTAGACCTTGATTGAATTTGCAAATCTTGAACTAGTCTAGAATAAGATTTAGCTTCTTCTTACCTCCAACAAATCTCTCAAGAGTGTTCATAAGATACTGACACTCCCGAAAGAAAGAGATGCAAGAAGAGCAGGGGAAAGAGGAGACAGCAGAAGGTAAGGGAATAGAAGAAGAACCAGTAGCAGAAGAGTGAATGGATTATGCACGCACAGCCGACTCAGAAGGGACAGACCTACTGCTAACCATTTGGTTCACGTTGCTAAGCGTCTCCACCTATGGCTTATCTAGAAGGTCCTTAGTTAGCTTCACACATTTATCATCCAAAGCAATGAGTTCAAATTTTAGTTTTTCACAATTATTGCATGGTGAGCTAACAGGGTACTTAGATGCATATTGAGCCATTTTCTTGTTATGATCAACCATTTCTTGGAATTGCTTGGAAACAGATTCAAGTTTGGCAGTCAATTTAGGACAGTTCAAACATGAAGCAATAGGTTCAAGCAAAGAGGCATGCAATTCAGCAATTTTGTGATCTGCCTTATTTAAGTTCATTTTTAAGTTATTACAACTTTCACAATTTTCAGGCAGATCAAAAAGCATAGTGCAAAGACCTCTAAAAGTATTGTCCTTATTCTCACATGAGGTGCAAGAAGTAGACTCAACTGTAGGTGAAATAGAAGCTACCCTACTCATCTCTAGTTCAGCAAGCAGACTAACATTCTCCACCTTAAGTATATCAAGCTCAGAAGTCAAACTATCATGAGAGGTCCTTAGTTTCTTCATATCTCCAAGCAAAGAAGAACATACATCACAAACGTCACGGGAGGGAGCAATTATAAGTGAAGTAAGCTTCCGTGACAATCTCTCTACTTCCTTCTCAAGATCTGCAACCCTAGCTCTAGATTTAGCATAAAACTTTCCTTGCTTAAGAAATGCATCATTGAGCTAGTCGTAGGAGAGACATACCTCATCGGAGTCGCTGTAGAGCTCGCTGTCACTGATGTCAGTCTCGTTGGCCATGAAGCACATGTCGATTTAGTCGTCGCCATCCTTGGGATCTTGATCATCCTTGCCGTCGTCGTCACTCCACCCCTCTACGTCGCTGAAGTCGATGTCGTCGAAGGCGGTGAGAACGCGATAGAAGAGCTTCTTGGCTTTGCCAAGGTTGCGGAACTTCTTCTTGCCTTGAGCGTGAGCTGAGAGATTCTTGTTGCGGTTTTTGTCGATGTAGTCGTTCTTGGTCACACCGCCGTAGTTGTTCTTGCCCTTCTCTAACTTGGGGCAATTTGCTCGAACGTGGTTGGAGCCACCACACTCGAAGCAAATAATTGGGCCACTCCTCTTCCGATCCCTCACTCTCTTGTACGTGTGGGAAAACTTTCTAGCTAAGGGAGCGAGTTGGTTTTCTAGAAGCTGCTCTAGTTGATCATCGGAAATTCCACACAGAGCAGTAAGAGAAAATCCAGAATTAAAGTCGGAAGATCCAAAGGCAGAGCTAGGATCGGTGACTAAGGCCATTGACTGCGACTTCGACTTTCGAGAGGCTATGTCAATCCGTGAGTCTTGAGGTGTGAGTACAACGCGTCAAGAGTCAGAGTCGAGAGGTCGGTCGTGTCTTTAATCGTGATCACCTTCATCTCCCAAACACGCAAGTCAAGAGCGGAAAGCATCTGACGAGCATTGTCCGAGTCGGGGTATGTGAGACCGACCGCTCGGAGGTTGCTCATAATCTTGTGAAATATCGAAAAACACTCATCCAAGGACTCACCGGCGAGCATTTCAAACTTGTTATAATCTTGCTTGAACTGGTCCTGTCGTACGGTCTTAATCTGCGTGGTGCCCTCATGGTATGCATCGAGAGTTACCCAGATGTCGTAGACCGACGAGACATGAAAAATGCAATCAAATTCACTCCTGCTCAGACCTTGGATTATAATGTTCCTTGCCTTAGCATTTGTCTCAACATCAGCCATGTTATTCACATTGATGTTTTCATCGGCAGGAACAGCAAAATGAGTTTTTACTTTTCTCCAAATCGCATAGCCTTGAGCCTGTATGTAAGACTCTATCCTACTCTTTCAAAAAGAATAGTCGACCCCATCGAAGATAGGAGGCTTGGTGAAATACCTGTCTGTCGCTATGGCTCGCAGACCTGTTAAGATCTATAGACGAAAGTTAACCGGCTCTGATACCAATTGAAGGACCTAAATGGCAACAGAGGGGGTGAATGTTGCAGAAAACTGCACTTAAAACAACACTGCTGGCTGAGAATAGAGCAGAGAAAATAGCAACTGAAAGTAACACAAATTGCTGCCGATAATAGCCTAAAAATCACAAAGTAAAAGCTAAAAAGCACAAAGTAAAAGCTGAAAAGCACAAAGCAAAACCTTAAAAGCACAAAGCAAAAGAAGTACAAAGTAAAATCTGAAAAGCACAAAGTAAAAGCTAAAAAGCGCAAAGTAAAAGCTGAAAAGTACAAAGTAAAAGCTGAAAGCTAAATCAAAAATCAGCAACTAGCAGTAGCCAAATAACCACAGATAGATAGCAGAAAATAGCAGCAACTGAATACAGAAAATGCTCCCAGAGACCTGGCTGAAACAGCTAAAAAGAGATGCAGAGCAAGCCGAAAGAATTAGAATAAAAATTCAGAACAAAATAGCAAACAGGGAACACATAAACTTATCTCCTGTTACTTCCTGATCTCAAGAATCAAATACTAGCCAACAGGCCTTGTGAATATATCCAGTTCTGAGCCAAGAAAATCTGCAATTTAACAAAAATTTCAGAGAGCCAAAAAAATTAGAATGCTTGCTTTCGGGATGAACTAGCCAAGAGGCCTTGAGATGTTTTCCAGTTCAAAGCAGAGAAGGAGCAGTCAAAAGATCAACTGAAAACTAGAGAAAACCGATTTGCTTATGGAAATTAACTGACCAAATGGTCTTGAGACAGATTTCTACCACAAGCACGAACAAGGTTTACTTTCTCAAGAACTGAAAAAAAAACAAAAACACAGGAGCCAAACATTTGAAGCAAAAAGATTTGTTAGATTAAGACAAAGAAAAATGAATGATTAGTAGAGGAATGTTTACATCAACTCATCTCAACACACAACTCAAGAACACTAAAAAAAGAAAGAGCACAAGTGCTGCCCTAAACCCCCATACAACTCTCTCTCTCTCAATGTAACATCCCAAAAATTTTATTCCTCTTATTAAAGCATTTATTGGATTTTTCCTGAATTTCCTTCCTAGCCTTGATTTAAGAAAATTAAAAACTTTATTTTATAAAAGCCAACTTGATTTTTGCTGCATTTCATGAAAGTCAGAATAAATATATTTTATCTTCCTAAAGTCAAATTTGAAATTATATTGATTTTCAGGAATTTATAAAGAATTAAAACTTCCCGTTTTAAGTCAAATTGTACTTTTTCAAATCATAAATATCAAATTGGGTGAAAAATATTTTTATTAAGTCTCAAATAGTCCCAGAAA
Source organism: Melocanna baccifera (assembly GCA_036346265.1). Lineage (NCBI taxonomy): Eukaryota > Viridiplantae > Streptophyta > Magnoliopsida > Poales > Poaceae > Melocanna > Melocanna baccifera. The sequence goes on along the minus strand of CM070694.1, from coordinate 8,903,756 downwards.
GTTCTCTGGATTTTTCAGAATTTATTTGGTATTTTTCTGAGTTTTCTAAAGCTTATTTTCGTTTTTGGAAATCAAAAAGGAAATTAAAAACCCAAACCCTCCCCAGAGCCGACAAGTGTCACCCATCGGGCCGATCCGCGCTCCCAGATCTGTTCCTAGCCGTCCGATCTAGCTTACCGATTAGATCCCGGCTTCCCCTATCCTCGGGTCGACACGTGGCAAGCATCGAACCGTCCCCTCCCCGCCCGAATCAATCCCCGCCGCTCCCGGTCACTTACCGCTTCGCCCGTTTCCCTCCTTCCTCCGCCCGCTGCGTGGCTCAATCCAAGCCCTTGCCTGTTGCCGTACTCAATCGTATCCGCTCCCTCCCACTTAATGCACCGACCGGTCTGGATTCAACCCCCGTTGCCGGATGAGATCGTGGCCGTTTCTGGCATAAAGTCGCGCATTACGCCTCTCCTCGCCGTCGCATTCATTCTCTTCGGCCGTTTCCACTCCGGCGATCTTCGCGCAACCGTTACTGCCCTCCCCAGCCTATAAAAGGGCCTCCCCGGGGTCCCTCTACCCACACCGCCCCTCCCTCACCCCTCAATCGAAGTCCCCGAGCCTCACCGACCTTGCTGGTGCCCAGGCGATCCCCGGCGACCGTCTTCCCGAGCACGTGCGCCGCCGGAACCCCTCCGCCGCCGTGAACCCCTCCTCCGACCGCCGCCCCTTCTCGCTGATTTCCCTCTCCGGTCACTCTCGGGATCTGTGCCAGGTACCGATGCACTCCTCGCGTTCTCCTCTTCATTTTGGTGCCCTCGGCGCGCCGCCGCCACGGAGCTCGGCGACCCTCGGGCCCGAGCGCCGCCGCGGCCCGGCACGCCAGTCGGCCGTCGGGCGGCCGGGCAAGTCGCGTGGCAGCGGATGGCGGCTAGGTCGGCGCCACCGGCGCTTCCCTGCCACCTCGCGCGCGGCTGTCCACGTCGGCATAAAGCCGTGACGAGGCAGCCACGAGGCAGCCACGTGGTGCCAGGTGGCAGCCACGTGGAGCCACGCCAGCACCACCTCACTCCCCGCACGCTCGCGTGCCACGTCAGCATTGCCCCGGTACATGGATCCATTCCATCGTAGACCGGCCCCACCTGTCAGCCTCTGTTAATTCCAGGGCTGACGTCATGCTGACGCAATAAACCGATTTCCCGTATAAAAATAATTCGGCCGAAAACTAATTGCCTTGCTGACATCATAACCTTTTAATTTCCTTTACAAAAATAATTCTCGCTGACGTCATAAATCCTTTTTCGGTTTAAAAATAATCCAGAAAATGAGCCTTTTCTTTTATTTTGTATTTAAACTTTGGAAGGCTATAACTTTCTCATTTTAACTTCAAACTGACCCATTCAAATTTCTAAATTTTTCTGAAATCATGATCTACACATTTCTGGAATAATTTTGAAATTTTGAAATTATTTGAATTTTATTTTTGAATTTTCTTTGAATTAGCTCTTTACGTTAGATTTCGACGATTCCGGAGAATTCGAGTTCGACGATTCTCAGCAGGACTACGATCAAGGCAAGTTACACCTTTGACCATATTGAACCTAATATTTTAAATTTAGTTATGTTATTTTACTGTATATGCATGTGTACTTCTATTCAAAGTTAATTTAAATTAAGTTTAAATTTTAGTTATGCCCATGATCCTTTGGCTATAGCCAATTTTGAATCTCGAATTCATATACCTTGTCACCCTAGCTGAAAACTAGTTAGTACCATAGTATTGACTAGAAATTTTATAGAAATGCTTAGCCTGGCTTAGTATAACCTTAGGTGGGATCAATTCTTTCACATGAAATGACAGTTCCTTTGAAATCTTGACTTCGGTGAGTTAAGGTTGGTTTATGAAAATGGTTTAAAAATAGAAACTTATGTTTTGGACTTAGGCTATTGGTTAGGTGGTGGGTGCCGGCATGCCTCATGTTTGGTGACACCTGGTTGATTGTCATGCATGTGGTTATGTGGTTGAGCATAAGTCGGATTAAGGACCGTTTCTGTGATTCATTTTACGAAGTCACTTCATACTACCACAAGTCCGGTATGGGACAGACCTGTCTAAGTAATTTGTGAAGTTCCAAATATAGTCTCGCTATAGACTGAATGTGAGCACGGCGTAGGCTGCGGGAAGTCTCACATGGCACAAGAGGGGGCTCCAACTCGTGGATTCGAGTTGTGGTGAAACCTTAGTGGCGGCGTGATTATTTTAGCTATGGATCATTGGAACAGCCTTGTCATGAACTCTCTGCCGCACACCTAAGGCAGTGTGTTTATCGCGTGGCTCAAGTGAGAGGGAATGCCTTGTGGGTAAAGTTGTACACCTCTGCAGAGTTAAAACCCATCTGGATAGCCGTGTCCACGGTCATAGATATACTGAGTAAAGTTTTCACAGATTAGACTTGGTTTTAGTAAAACTTGGTTTTCGGACAAACAACAATGGTTTTGACTATGGTCCGGGTGGGATGCCTGTAGTTAGGTTAGTGTAGGTCGGAGTCTACGCTAACGATATTACTTGTTAAAAACAATGTTTCATATACTGTATTAAAATTCAGCTTTTCGTACTTACATTATTGTATGCGAATTCAAGTATTGATTTTTCCGCACATTTACCCTATTAAGCCTTCCTTTGAAATCCATTATGCATGCATCAATTCTGTTATATCTCCTGGTGTAACTTGCATAAGCATTTACTTGCTTACCTTAGGAGTACTCTTCGTACTCACCTTGCTAAATCTGTTGCCAGATTTCGACGGCAACTACGACAGTGAGGACTACTTCAGCGAGTAGGACGCGTCTTATAGTCATTCGCCTGTGGGAGGCTGGATGGGCTGTTCTGCTACCTTTATTGCTTTCCGTTGTTTTATTTCTTTTGTTGGCCATGTGCCCTCTATTCTAAGACTTGGCCGTAAGGCCTCATTTTGTCGTTTAATAATATTTGGTGGTGATTTTTGCATGATATACATTACTGTTGACCCTGTGTGCACTAGCTTTTCCTGGGATAGTGCGTTCACACAGAGGGACTTGGAGTTGTTGTTCCGGGTCCCGACACTCAAGAACATAAGCCCACACATGGAGAGAAAACTTTAACATTTATAGAGCACAAGCATTAAAGAAAACCCTAACACTCACACCCTTCTCTCTCAATCTCTCCCACTAGAGAGCACTCTCTATTTATAGCCTCCACTAATGGGTTTACAACACACTTTACCCATTAGCTCTCAACTACTTTTAGCACTTTACCCATTAGCTCTTAACAACTCGTCACTTTACCCATTCTCTCCTAATCAAATCCGCTTCCTTTATGCAGCCTTGTGTATTTACGAAATTGCCACTCCTGCACCTTCCTGGAAGCTTCATCATTTCTTGCCGCGCAAGCCTCGCAACCATTTTGAGTCTTCGACACATCCCGACCGCGCCGACCTCAGCACCGCCTGTGCCTAGGCCGGTCACCCCGTGTCTCGCCACAACTCCATCTCAAAAGTCCTGCAGTCATCACAGACAAGAAAACACATCACATAGCACTGCACAAAAAATTATAATTAAACAATAGCATCAGTAAATAGCACAAAATACCCAAGACAAACTCAAGCTTTTCAGAGCACGTGTCAATTACTCATCACATACACAGGGTTACCTCCACATGGTCTCTCACAAGACCATGTCAATGTTTCCTCTAACTCTTCCTCAAGGTCACCACATTACTTTTGGACCAGTTTAAATAAGAGTTCAAGTGGGACATGTTTTGCAATTCAATTTGGCCTCCAAATCAATTCGGATTTAGCCTGATAGGTCCAACTTCAAGCGTGCATAACTTTCACAGATGGAGTCCGTTTGAAGTCTACAAGTACTTAATGGAAAGCTTATCTTGTTCTCTTTCCAATGAATCTTGCCTCATCTCTAAATTATTTCTATACACACTACAATTATCAAAAGAAGGTGCTATATTACCTGTTTAGGCCAAATTAGACCTTGTAATGCTTAGGTCCAAGGGGAAGGTGCCCCCCTCTTATTTCTTACTATTCATGGTCATACTATTCACATAAATAGTGCTTTGAATAGTACCATCCCCTTATTTCTTAGTTATATGCGGCTTCTCCGCCCCTATTTAAGGAAACCACACCCCTTTAGTTTCCTTGAATTTTGTTTGTGTTTAGTTTGCATTCGTTGCAACTTGTATTTTCTGCGTGTGTCGACTAGACCACCTGGTCAAGATCTTTTTTAGGATTAACTATGTATTTGAAAATCTATTGAACTTCTTTCTAATGTTTTTTTCTAAGATTAGCTATGTATCTACTAAGAACACTTAATGATTGAGATAAATCAAAGTAAAAATATACCACGACATACATAAGAGAGCCAATTGCATTGATATATATAACTCTAGACATATTCTTAACTTCATCATCTAATTATTGACATGACGTTGAAGAAAGCATGAATGTGTCACTAATGAGAACTCACCAGTTTGGCCTTATGTAAGTTGAAATGTTGAAGGACATTATCAATGTACTCCTTTTGACTTAGGTATAACTTTTTAAACCATCCATCTTTGGTAATTTCCATGCCAAGAATATCTTTTGTTGCACCAAGATCCTTCATCTCAAATTTGTTGTTCAATTATGCCTGCAACTGTGAAATTTTGTCTATTTTTTAGCAATTAGTATATCATTAAAATATAGGAGCAAGTAAATAGCTGAATCATTATTAATCTTTAAGAAAACACAACTATTGTAATAAGATATTTTGAAATCTTGAGAGATAATAAAGGAGTCAAATCTCTTGTACCACTATCTGGGTGATTATTTGATACGGGGTCGCCTGATTTTCTCGATGTAGGATGGATACTCGCGGGAGTCTTGATGAATCGTGGCTATCCTCCAATGCCAATGCAAGGGACAAACACTCTTTAATCCGCCAAAACACACTCGCGTCGATTCGCCGACCACCAAGCGAAGATCTATCGTGCACCTAATTCCCAGTGGAAAGGATGAACGATCTTGATTGGAGAACACTCCTAATTCCCTCACGGAATTTCGGCAGCAATGATAAACTCAAACAAACTTTAGTAGATTGATTATTCTCAAAAGTATTGTGAGCCCTTAGGCTGCCAATACATGGCTTATATAGGACCATGGGACGTCCATAGAGTCCACAAACATAGTACAACTCAACTCTATATGGTTTTAGATATGAACTCTCACAAAAAGGAAACTAGATTTTACAGTTGTCATATTGTTTTAGTCATAACTTTTGATCCAAGATGAATTTGATGCTAGGGATAGATCCATTGCGTAGCCCTAGAAATTATATTTCCAACGAGTACAAGAACGCCTGAATCGGACTCCGTTTGGGAAAGTTATGACCTTTTTAGTGACTGCCTGTCAGGCTGTCCCGAACCGAATCCGAATTGAATTCTGAGTTGAATCCGAGTTTGAATCCAATTGGCCTTGTGGGAGGTACGAATTGGGCTTGAAAATCTTATCCAAAACTTGTAGTTTAAGTCCTTACTCTCCCACTGCATGGGCTTTACTTCTTCATATCTTTGGCACCTAATGTGATTCCTCTTCCTTTTGCCTCTCAATTGCTTTGCCATTGACAAACCTAACAATGCACCATTTGATAACATGAGGTAGCATTCTATTCTTATAAATAACAATATTATATTTAGTTTGGAATAAGTTCACCTGGCAATACTTCATGCGGCTCAATAATTCTTTCCAGTTGAATAATATATTTAACTGAAAAGTACAAGACACGTGCGTGTCCGCATCATCCTCCCCTTCTTTAAGAAAAGCTGTCCTCGGCTTTTGATAGCGTGGAATTATATTAAACAAAGAATACAACGTGTATGCATGGTATATATTTTTGTCAACAATACTTCTTTGGCTTATCTCATCATTAATTTCTAAAGGTGTAGTAAACGGAAAGAACAACATATATGCATGATATATGTAAGAGTCAATTGTTGGGGCATTCTCATTATTTTGCACAAATTGATGAATATAGTATCGACCAAAAGACGTAGGTATTGCAATATTATTTTTCACATCATTCTCTCTCTCATAAAAGAAAGTCGTCCTCGACTTTTCTATAGACAGATCATTAATGGGAAAAATCAGATTTATTTGTTCATACATAGGAAAGAAAATTTTGAGCGGCCTCCATGTTTCAACTGCGCTACTCTGATTATTTTTACATGGTTGTACATTAAAGATCGAACAAGTAGACTTATGAAATCTTTGTAAATAGTACGTGCAATTGTTGAAATTAATCTCATTGTGATCATAACATGTCATAAAAGATTGTTTATCCATAATATGCGATTTCAATTCTGTAAGCTTATCACATGTAATGCAAATTCTGTGAACATAAAATTTGTCATCTACACCATAATCTCCAATCAAATTGAACTTATATGTGTAGGCATAGGTACTAACTAGTGATTTTGAACTTGAAATTTCAGCAAAATTATAAATCACACTAGATAGCTCTCTAGGATCATCAAACATAATATAGCACAAAGAATCGTTAGGAGATATTCTAGTAAGAACTTCCTTATGAGTAATCAATTCCACATTATGTAAATTGAGCAAAGAAATTTCAGGATATGGAATTGTTGGTTGATCATATGAGTTCTCACAATTACTCACCTTTGCACAATTAAATTCAGCACCAATAGTGTTACCTTTATCGTCCTCCTCAGATGATGTAGGCGCTGGGTGTTTAAAATTATTAGGATGCACCCACGGGGCAGTAAGCACTTTATCCCTTCCCGTGGTTATCTCCTCCTCATTTGGCTTCAAAGGTGCCGATTGTTGAATATTTAATTCTTCATCTTTAATGTCAACCTGCACAATATGAGAAACAACACTAGAAGTAGATATTAATGTGTTAGTTTCAGATACATCCTCACTTTGTCTATCTTCTACATCTATCTTTTTTTTGGTGTCTCTCTCACACTCTCAATTTGGATTTTCTCAACCTCACATATAGTGGAATTACACAGCTCATTCTTTTTATCACTCTCACTCAATTTGGCTATGTGGCTCTCATCCTCACATGGGTTGTGGTGTATCTTAGGAGCTATATGTAGTTTTAGAATACTATATATCTCCTTGACTGAAGGGGAAGTCCCATGGTCGGTCATCATCTTCTCATGTGTCACACTAGTAGAAGTAGCAGAATTGAAGTATGAACTGAGAGAAAACTGTGGTGTACGTCTCTCCATAAATTTCTTTTCCTCTTGAATAGCACAATTCATCAGATCTTGCATACTACTAAAATATTTATTTTGAAGTGTAGCGGCGATCTTAGAATTCAATCATCTTTTGAAGTATGTCTTCTTTTGTAGTTCACTAGTGACATCGGCCCGGCGTAATGCATCTTGTAGCTCAAAATAATATTCTTACACAGTGTTACTCCCTTTGTGATACTCTCCAAATGGCGAAGCAATCCCCATGCATAATCAGATGGCACAAATTCTCTCCTCATGAGTGCCTTCAAATCTGACCAAGATTTAATGAACTCTCTTCCAAATTGTTATTGCCACTAACTATAAGTATAATCTTGAAATTCTCTAGTGGTACGCATCACCTCTTTGGCTTTAGGAAGATTTTGAAATCTAAACACTTTCTCTATTCGCCATTCCCATAAAAGATACTCCTCTGGATCTTCACTGCCATAAAAAGGATTATAGCTATCTTCTTCTTATTTTGGAAGAAGTGCCCGCACAATATTATTCACGATGTTCGAGCGTAACACTTTCATTTGATGATTGAATTCAATGCGCATATCTTGCACGGAATTATTCATCTCCGCTTTCAGTTGCTCTTTCAAGGTGGAAGAAGTGGCGGCGAACTCATTGCGCAAAGTCCCTCTCAAAGGTTGGAATTGAAAATGACTCGCCGGGGCATACTCCTCTCCCATATTATTGTCTCCACCTGTCATGGTTAGTTCTACAAATAACACACAAATACCACAACATATATACGATATGTGGAGTTCACTCTATTTCACTTTTTCCTTACCAAGTAAAGTTCTTACCGTCCCGAAGTGAATTGAGACTAAAAAGAAACTTACACTTGATGGTGGCTACAATAGCAAGTGATGATCAAGCGGATTTAAAAGTGGCTCACAATTGCACGGCAAAGGATATTTAGTGGAGTTTGGTTAGAAAGTATTTATCCTACATATTCTGAATTCACGATGCTGTAAACTTAAGTAATAATCCAAGTTAGAAAACTCTTGCCTATGTGCTGATCCAAAAGATATAAGTGAAGTATATGAACACACACGCAATGATCAATGTGACTAAATGCAAACAAAGAAATGAGCTAAAAGAAATAATCCAGAAATAGTAGCTCGTTTTGCATCAAGTACTACGAGAGACGCTAGCCAATTGCAATAATAACAATTTGAGGGCACAAGATTATCCAAAGAAATTAAATACACAATCTGAATTTATGGACTAAGATTAACTCACCCAAATTCGGCCAATACTTTCTTTTCTTTCTTTCTTTCTTTCTTTCTTTCTTTCTTTTTTTTTTGCTCAAGCCGTGACTCCTTTTTTTTTTCAATCGGCTGCCTTCTTTTTTTTGGCTCCTTTTTTTATACTCAAGGCCGAACTAGGTTGAATTGTTCGTAGATTCCATGCAAGTCCAAAGTTGTTCAGCAATGTGTAGAAAATTCTAGAATAGCCCTAAAGCAATTATCAAAGACTAGTCTCAAGGTTCAAAGGATTTAAGTGAAAATCTTAACAGATGCTCGGAATTCAAATCGCAACAAATTTCAGACGGTCTGAATGTGTCCAACTAAGATTCTTGTGGCAGCTAGGGTTTCTTGTGGCCAAATCAATCAAGAAAAAAAGGAAACTCAGATATATTCGGATGTGATATTCTTTCAAGATGCACAAAGATCTTATGTGGACAGTAAGAACACGATTTCAAAAAGTAAATTAAGTCTACTTTTTTTGGATGCTAATTGATAGATCAATTAGTAGATTTTCAAGGATTAAAGACGCAACGATCAAGCAATGCAAAAGGACACTAAGATCAGCACGTAAACAAAATTTCTAATTGATCAAAACTTAATAAAACTCACGAAAATAACTGATGCGAAACTAGGGTTTGGGTATTTTTTTGAGGTAATTTTTGGTTTAATGGACTATAGGACAAAATAAATCAATCTAAAAGTAAAGGGATAAGATCCTACCGAGTAAACCGCACTCTGATACAAGATGATACGGGGTCACCCGATCTTCTCAACGTAGGATGGATACTCGCGGGAGTCTTGATGAATCGTGGCTATCCTCCAATGCCAATGCAAGGGACGAACACTCTTTAATCCGCCGAAACACACTCGCGTCGATTTCACCGACCACCAAGCGAAGATCTATCATGCACCCAATTCCCAGCGGAAAGGCTAAACGATCTTAATTGGAGAACACTCCTAATTCTCTCACGGAATTTCAGCAGTAATGATAAACTCGAACAAACTTTAGTAGATTGATTATTCTCAAAGGTGCTCTGAGCCCTTAGGCTGCCAATACATGACTTATATAGGACCTTGGGACGTCCATAGAGTCTACAAACCTAGTACAATTTAACCTTATATGGTTTTAGATATGAACTCTCACAAAAAGGAAATTAGATTTTACAGTTGTCATATTATTTCAGTCATAACTTTTGATTCGAGATGAATTTGATGCTGGGGCTAGATCCATTGCGTAGCTCTTGAAATTATCTTTTCAACAAGTACAAGAACGCCTGAATCGGACTCCGTTTGGGAAAGTTATGACCTTTTTAGTGACTGCCTATCAGGCTGTCCCGAACCGAATCCGAATTGAATTTTGAGTTAAATCCGAGTTTGAATCCAATTGGCCTTGTGGGAGATACAAATTGGGCTTGAAAATCTTATCCAAAACTTGTAGTTTAATTCCTTGCTCTCCCACTGCATGGGATTTCCTCCTTCATGTCTTTAGCACCTAATGTGATTCCTCTTCCTTTTGCTTCTCCATTGTTTTGCCATTGACAAACCTAAGAATGCACTATTTGATAACATGAGGTAGCATTCTATTCTTATGAATAACAACATTATATTTAGTTTGGAATGAGTTCACCTAGCAATGCTTCATGCGGCTCAATAATTCTTTCGAGTTGAATAATATATTTAACTGAAAAGTACAAGACACGTGCATGTCCGCATCATTATTTCAAACCATGTAGAGATTTCTTCTACTTGTAAGCAAAATTTTCCTTTCTCGGAATGATAAAATCTTCTGATTGCTCTATATAATTGTCTTCCTCTAACTCCCCATGTAAAGAAGTAGCTTTTCATGTCCAATTGCACAAAGTTCATAATTATGCATAGCCATAATGTTGAGTTAAGTACGAATAGAACTATGTTCCATAACTGGGGAAAGACATCTTTGCAATTAATACCTAAAATTTGGTCGTATTCTTTTGCAACGAGCGTAGCTTTTTACCCAACTTCTTTGGTTGGTGAAATGCCTTTCTTTTTCTTGAATATCAATTTTCAATGAATAGGCTTCTTCCATATTACCAACTTGTCTAGCTCCCATGTGCCATTCTTCTCAAGAAGTTGCATCTCATCATGCATGATAGTCATCATCTTTTTGAATTATCAGAAGAGCTAGCCTCTGAATAAGTTGAAAGTTTTATAGTGCCTTCAATATATTCTGTCACATTCAAACAATAAGCTTTACCAACTTCAATCAATCTTTTAGGGTTCGAAATTGGCCTCCTCTCTCTATTACTGCAATAGAACATTGTATCAACAGCGCGATAACAGCAGGAGCTTCCTATATATTTTCCTTTTCAACTTCTGGTGTTGATCCTGAATTAATAACATGCTCCACCTGCACTCTTGATGTCTGCTACTTCTCAATAGGAACATCAACGGATAGTTTATCATGCAACACATCAGATTCATCAAATGTAATACTTCTGCTAATAATCACCTTTCTAGTTCCAAAGTTTCATAATTTATATCTTTTCACATTAGGCTTATAACCAAGAAAATGCACTTAGTGGGTCTAGGCTGTAGTTTATCATTATTAACATGAGCATAAGTAGGATAATAAAAAATTCTCAAGTTTGAATAGTTTGCTGGAGAACCAGATCAAATCTCAATTGGAGTCTTCTTATCGATTGCTAGGTTAGGAGACCGATTAATCAAATAACAATAGTAGAAGCATTTTCAGTTCAAAAACTCCTAGATAAGCTAGAGTTAGATAACATGTAACATACCTTTTTCATAATGATTATGTTTATGCATTCGACCACACTATTTTGTTGCAGAGTATTAAAGATGGTGTAATATCATAATATCCTCTGATTTGCGTAAAGTTTCAAATTATCTAGAATAGAACTCTAAACTATTATTAGTACACAGCTTCATGATATGCTTGCTAGTTTATCTTCAATTATAATGTTTCACTCCTGAATATCTTGAATACATCTGATTTGTACTTCACAAAATATGTCCAAACTCTTTTCAAGTAATCATCAACGATGGTCAACATATAGCTTACACTTCCAAGGGACGGAACATATGACTCTCTTCATAAATCAGAGTGAACGTAATCCAATATGCCTTTTGTAAAGTGAGTTGTAGTACTGAATTTCACCTTTTTTTACTCACGGAAGACACAATGTTAAAAAAAGTTCAACTTGTCAATGCTTTGACCATCAATGAGTCCTATTTTGCGTAACTCCATCATGTCAGCTTCACTGATATACCCAGATGTGTATGCTAAAGATTAGTGGTATTAAAATTGAATGGTTTATTTGAGGTAACAACAATATTACCTGAAATTGTAGTGCTTTGCAAATGATATAAGTTAGCAACCTTCATATCACCCTTCATCATAACGAAAGAGCATTTGGAAACCTTTAGAACTCCACCTCCTTGTACTCTTTAGTATCAAAAGTATTCAATAAGATAAGATTTCTATGTAAATTTGGAATGTGTGGAACATCCAATAAAATTCTAATGGTGCCATCAAACATCTAGATCTGAATAGAACCAATATCTGCAATCTTGCATGGTGAATTATCACCCATACCCATAGATCTACTTAACGTTGTTTCATAGGTAACGAACCTTTCATGGTTTTTACTTATATGAAGTACGGGCTGAACCAATAATCCACTAATCACCCATTTTTGAATCACCGACGAAAGCAACAAGAACATTTCTATCAGAACTTTCTTTAACAACAGTGGTGCCTTTAGCATTGTTCTCTTGTTAATTTGTTTTCTACTTCAAATTGTGATTTATATTCTCCTTGTTATTTACCTACCAGTACTCAGATATGTCATGTCTATCTTTCTTGACTGGATTTTGATTTGCTTCTATAATTTGTACTCAAACTTTTGCCTCTGTAATGACCATTAGAACTCTTATCCTATTGTTTGCTACGGACAACTAAGCATTTTGCATGTGTACTCAATTTTTTATTCGAAACCATGAGTTCAATAATGACCCATCTTTTGCCATCTTGTAAGAATAAAGATTCTGTTTTAAATACATCTTGCTAGTTAGATATTTAGTCATGCAAATCTACTCTAACTTCAACCATAATGTGGTGATGGTCTTCTCCCTCAAAATCTCCTTAGAATATTATTTTATAGATAAAGATGTATCAGAAATAAGACTTTACGATCTTTTATTTGTTTCTCCTCAAGGAACCATATTGCAAGCAATCTTGTTGACATCCAATAGAGTATCATCCAAGTCAAGTTGTAGCTCGCATCTTAACTTGCTGTAAAGAAAACCTCGTGTTTTGATCTGGCAATGAAAGATCATACTTCAGAGTTACTATACAGAATAAATTCTGAATTTCCTAGTACAAATATATGGGTAAGGGCAGATTCAAATGTGCTTAAACTTAGGATTCTACATGTTAGACCATGTGGTTAGGTATAGTATTTTTTTATAGTGATGAATAATTGACAACTTTATTTATCGATATTATTTGAGATATGTGGCAGTGTATAGACTGATGTCAGTCAAGTTAAAGAGAATTTGTGCCGGAAAAATATTGTTTGTTCTTTGCATATGCAGATTGAGCATGGAGGTGATCGTGGTCGATGACGAGATGGACCGGGACTAGGATGGGGAGATTTGAGATCAGGCGGTCGAAGGTGTCACGAGGTGGTTCAGCTTATGCTTGGGTACGTGAAAATCAAAGGTGGATGATGCGTGGAGAAAATACAGGAGGTGCAGTTCTGGAGGCTTTGACATGTGATAAGCTGGAAAAATCAGAAGTGTAAAAATAATTTTAAAAAATCCATGTTATGAAGGGTTTTAGATCTCTTGAAAAGTAGTATGCCAAAAAGTCTAGTTGAGGTAAAAAGGATCAAGATGAGATGTATTAAAGTTAATGACGTATTAGAGTAGAATGAAGATTTTTAGAAGGGCTAATGGTGGCCTTGGGAGTATGAAAGGAAAAGTGAAAAGTTATGTACAAAACGAAGAAACGGAGAGCAACTAGATAATTAGAGTTGCGGCGGCCGTGACTTTTTAGGAAAGAAAAAAAGAGAGCCTGGCGGCTTTTTCCTGGCTGGCCGTGATTTTGGAAGTCAAGGAGAAGTTAGAAGATGCAGTCCATATGAATCTGCATTGCGTGTGGTGCTGTCGGATGATTGAAAAGAAAAGTGCACGGCTGTTTTGCTTCGGCTGTGATTTGGGAAAGGAATAAAGATGCCGGCGGCTGTTTCGTGCGGGGCACTGGAAGAAAAAAATCCAGTGCCGGCGGCTCGTTACGAGGCGGAAGAAAAATAGCGCGTGCGAGCGAACAGAACAAAAAGGTGAGTGTGCGTGTATTGATCAGGTGATTAAGAAAAAGAAGATTACCGTTGCTTTGATTACTACTTCTGATCAAGCTTCTTTGCTACTTGTCATCTTTTTCTTCCACGTAAAGTGACTGCATGCATGTGTGCTATTAGCCCAATGAAAAAGGTGCCTTAACTTTTTAGATCAAAGAGGCGGTGGTTGCAGCGATTTGTTGGAAAAAAAACAGAAATTAAATAGAGATTGCTTGTATGCTTAATTTAACAGCAACACCTTAATCCATTGGAAGCAACGTCAGAACACTTGCCATGCTCACGTGGACTTTGTGCGTGAGGAGAGAGGAAAAGGTAATTAGTGAAGCTAATTAATTTTCTTTTTGGCATTACGCTTGAGGTTCATGCATGCATTGGTGAAAACAAATATAGATTATTTTGTATATATTGTGGCTAGATATTTTTGTACGTGCTTCTATGAATTGTAGATTTATAAAATATAAATTAAAAAAACACTTCCGCTAGGTATTGCAATCATTCACCCCCCTCTGATTACTATCGACGATCCTACACTACAGTAACTCGTCGTTAAACCGTGCATTTTTTTTAAGATGGAGTCTACAGAAAAATTATAGTACAAATTGTACTAAGTACAATTGTACCGATCAAAATCGTATGCGACTATTTTTCTTTGCATATTGTCTATCGTGAATAGACCACAATTTAAAAACTACAATCATAAGCCATAAGTTATAAGTATAAGTCACAGTCCAAAAGAACCCACCCTATGACTTCATTGGTATACCTTCAGTGTACATGAAGCAATAAAGACTAGAGATACTCTGGGCTAGACATTGATCTACATGAAACTTACTATGTGGTTGCACTCAATTTCCTTTCCAGGATCCCGAAGGGATCCACGAAGCGCCACACGGGTTCCTCATACATAAGGGTCTTTGGACCGTTAGCACATCCGTCTTCTTGCTCCTTAACGACCGAGGGTTGAAATCTTTCGACGACTAGGGAGGCGTCATCCGAGGCCGATTCTAGTGGATCCCTATAGAATCTTCTAGAAGCAAGCTCCTCTCGCTTACGCTCGAGTGACTTCTTCCTCTCGCTGTTGAAAGAATGAATGGGAATCCACCTAGTCTATCCACCGAAGCGGTGACCTCCGGGGGTACTTGCTCTCCATTCCAACAAACCAGGAATGCTGGAATGGTTTTGGTTACTGACCAGGGGAAATCATCTAGTTCAACCTCCTTTTCTTCTCAAAAAGAACTCATACTGATGATCCTATATGCAAGAGGGTAAAGTCCCATAGATAATTCCAACTGAAAAGGGAGAAAGAATATAAATGGAATATTATGCGCTTGCTCACCCTAAGCAACTAAAGGAAACTCGCACTATTAGGAGAAGAGAGAAAGTACTTTCGAAGCATCCGTTTACCTGCCTTGAGGAAGAATCCAAGGAATGATCGAATTCAATGATGAATGGGAATCGTGTCACTTCATCGGTACATTCTTATCTACCTCTCCGGAATGAAAACTCTACTGGTTTTGCGAATTTTCCCCGGAACTGGAAAATCATTTTGAGTTCTTCGAACATATTGGAGATCTTCGAACATCATTTCCAATAGATGATTCTTCCTTTATCTTAGAGGCATACTCATATGACCTTTAGCGAAGAATGATCTTTCATTTTTCCTTCATTGCCACCCGAAAAGCGAACTCTATTGGCGTGCCTTCGAGTTTCAGAGGCATAGGTGAACTATTGCGAAGGCCTGGGTCATCTTGCGGAGATCTGCAGAAAAGAGACGACCCGCTTCGTTTGTGGCGCCTTCGGCCACAGATCTTTCTACTGTCCTAGGCGGTAGGAACTTGTTGCTATCTTGGTTGGTTTGAGAGCAGGCACTATCCATATATCCAAAACCGGAGGAGGGTTTGGGTTCGTCGTCTCTTTGTAGTTGTCGCAATCACTTCAAGCAGTGGGAAGAACAAAAGATGTGTGGAAAGTCCTTGGGCTGTTGAACAGAATCCAACCACACTAGAATGGTTGGTACAAAGCCCTCCAGCCTTTCATACTTTTGGGGAACTTCCAATGGTAAAAGAGACAAAGGGGACGTTCGGAATAGCGATGGCTTCTGGCTGATTTTTTATTGTAGCTAGCTGATTTTTTACTGTAGCTGAGTTGGTTTATTGGGCAGAATTAAATTTAAAAAATATAAAAATAAAAATGACATGCTAATTTATCACAGACAATGCAAAGGAACACAGGCAAAACACAAAACACAAAAAACAAAAAAAAGAAAAAATGTATAGTAATCCAAAAGTCGGCCAATCGCCCAACGCCACCGCTCACAGCCATCGTGAGCAGGGCCAAAAAGCTAGGCGCACCTCTCCCCAATTCCTGCTTTGGTTTCAGCCCCGACATAACCTCTCTTAGTACCCCCCCCCCATCTGTTTCTGTTGGTTATTATGCTAGCTACCATATGGACCGAAATAATAATCAGCAATTCGTAGGGTTTTTTTTGAAAAATCAAGGACATATATGTATTTCAAAAAAGAGGAGGGTTTTTCTGAAAAAATGGTGGACCTATGCATAATTCCTAAAAATTTAGCACGCAGAAAGAAGGCCTTTTTGAAAAATCAAGGATCTATACGTAATTTCAAAAGTAGAGGACCTTTTTGAAAAGCAGAGTAACTTCTCGTGAAATGATAGGGATCTTTTATAAGAAATAAGAACATATATATAATTTCAAAAAGTAGAGATTTTTTTCTAAAAAATTTCAAAAAGTAGAGATTTTTTTTCTAAAAAAGGTGACGTGGTCCTCCAGCCTTCATATAGGGAGTATGTCATGAGGGATGTGACCTCCAATCTGCTTAAGAATTCGCTTGGCCTTTCCTGCTAAGGTGTATTCGGAAGACAGAAGGATCCTCAATCCCATTCATTTTCCTGCATTTCTTAGGCCCCGCTCATTTAGATTTGAGCTTCTGACTTCTGGTTTATTTTTCACTATTAATAATTTTTGTCTTTTTCTAATTTTTGGCATTTTAAAGCTTTTTTACCGGTTCTTTTTTGTATTCGTTTGCATTATACATAATGAGCTAATCTGTTTTTTCTATTTTTAGATTTGTTTAAATTAACTATGCTAAATAAGTTACCGTTAGCTACAGTATAATTTCAATCAGTTACAGTACAATTTCAATCATAAGCCGTTAAAATTCAGCTCAACCGAGCAGTCTCTAAGGCATTAGGGTATGCCAAGTCGCATTCCAGATTATCCAGATGCTTACGCCGGATGGAATGCTCTGAGCAGTTTCGGTTCTTATATATCCGTAGATGGGATTCGTCGTTTCTTCGTTGTTGTCACGAACATAGCATACTTACGTTTCCTATTCTGCATCTTTCTAGTAGTTCTTTGATTTATATCAGTACCATCACTTAATACTTCGGCATTAAAATGTTTACTTGCTTTATTTTCTTCCAGCTAGGGAATTTGTTCGGTGTCTCGGAGTTGTCGCGACAACAAGCAGCAAAACAAAGACACGGTAGAGAAAGGTGGATCCCCGGCGACATCTTTTAGGCACCAGAATGGATATATCTAAAGAATCACAGATCGAGATCGTTTTCGCTTAACCAAAGGAAGACCCTTTTTGCTAATAATATAATACAACAAAAATCTATCTCTATCATAGCTAGAGGGATAGGTCTCAATTTTTATACAGTGTTTTACGTATGCAGTGGTGTTCGCTGTCAAGAAGCTACGGAAGAAAGTTCAACGACTAGTAGTAGCAAGAAGAAAAGGTGGATCCTTTTGTACAATAGGTAAACTTCTGATATCAGCTTTTTTTAGTTTCTGCTTTTAGTTTCTACTTTTTTTCACTATTCAGTAATTTCGTCTTTTTTTCTAATTTTTTAAAGATTTTTTAAGCTTTTTTATATTTTTTTCTGTATTCCTTTGCATTGTCTGTAATGGACTAATATGTTTTTTATATTTTTATTTTTTTAAATTTAATTATACTAAATAAATCAACTCAGCTATAGTAAAAAATAACCCAACTACAATAAAAAAAGGCAAAAGCCCATTCCAAACGCCCCATAAAGTATCAGCGAGTTCCCATAAATTTCTTCGTTCGTACCGAACCGCTCGCAGAATCAAAGTCTTCTTCGGCAGGACCTAGACACGGAGGTTCGGGAAGTAGCGTATGACAATCTCGCTGATTCCCCAGGTTCAGGTTGATTACCACAGAAGATGTCTAGCTCCTACAGCAGTTGCGACAATGCAGACAAGGGTCGGAAGTTTCCAGTATCAGTACTCAAATACGGGCCTGTAGTCCCGAAGTATCAAGTGATGGTACTGATACAAATCAAAGAGCTGCTAGAAAGATCCAGAATTTTCCAAATAGAACAGCATCCCCGAGCAATTCAACCAACAGGCGCATTGTTTGAAAGGATAAATAGATGGCATCAAGGTCGACTGACTTGCTGGAAAGAAGCGAAACTCGACTGCTTGGACAGAATTTCCTACTCTTCAGTTCATAGCACATCCATTTCTAACTTATATACCTTGATGAGATATCATAAAGCTACATCACAATCAAATTGTGGGTGATCTCTCCACAGTGTTGTCCAACACTCTGAACAACGTCCTGTACCCAAATAGTAAAATTCAAACTATCATGTTCCAGAGCTTTAGCTGTTAGGCGGTCGAATCTTGCTCTTGGTGTTAGCAAGATCCTTACTCTCATCGAGAGGATGACACTCTTGGAGATGGGGCAATTTTCTTGTTGTTATTTCCCACGCAATGCCATACCAACCTGAGGGGTTGGGGATACATATTTATAGGCCAAGATGGGCCAAGCATATGCTGTCCTAGAGATGCTAAAGCAAAGATGCTAGTCTAAGATACTAAAGCAAAAGCACTAAAGCAAAAGCAAAAAGCAAAGATGCTAGTCTAAGATGCTAAAGCAAAGCTAGTCTAAGATGCTAAAGCAAAAGCAAAGAGATGCTAAAGCAAAAGCAAAAAAAAAAAGCAGAGACACAGCACAGACTTATCCATCACTTTCCCTCTAAGTCTTGTGTGTCTCCTTGTGGGGAATCTGAGCCATCCCGATCCTAGCGCGAAGCTCCTGGAACTTGATCCGCCCAAGAGACTTGGTCAGGAAGTCGGCGAGCTGGTCTTGAGTGTTGATGTAGGTGGCCCGGACACTCCCTTCATCCAGGCAGCTTCTGATGAAGTGATACCTCACCCGGATGTGCTTGCTACGCTCATGGAAGACAGGGTTCTTCGCCAAGGCCAAGGCGGACTTGCTGTCCACCCTGAGCTCCACTGCCTCCGCGTCTCTGCCAAGGAGATCGCCAAGCGGCCGAGCCACCCACGAGCTGAGTAGAAGCGGTAGTGGCTGCAATGTACTCGCCTCGCGACTAGACAAAGCCATCACCGCTTCTTGACCGATTGCCGGTGATCGGACATTTGCCGAGGAAGTCTGACATCCGCCGGTGCTCTTGCTCGTGTCGATGTTGCCGGCGTGGTCGCCATCATCATGCCGATGAAGTGCGCGCGCGGGCACCTTGGGTAGTGCAAGCGTGGTCGGAGGTGTCCGCGACGTAGCGGAGGATCCTTTTCACGGCTGCTGGTGCTCGTCGTCGGTCGCTGCATGAACCGGTGGCGTGGGCGACGGCGAACGCCAAGTCGATCGGCGTGTGGACAAGGTAGCGAAGGCTGCCCACAATACGCCGATCTTGCGTCGCGTCCACCTCCTCCGCCGTACTCTCACGACTCGGCTTGACCTCTCCTCCATAGGAGTGTGGGTGGGTTGCGATCGGTGAGGCCGCCACTCCACGATGCGCTTGGCGTGAGCGGTCTGCGAAGAGAGATGCCGGGTGTCTGGTGGACCTCGATCCCGAGGTAGAAGGAGAGGGGCCCGAGGTCGCTCATCTGGAAGGTGGCCTTCATCTCCGCCTTGAATGCCTCGATCTCCTCTTCCTTGGTACCGGTGATCACAAGGTCGTCGACGTAGACGCCTATCAGCAGGGCATTGCCTCCCTTGCCCCGCCGGTAGACCGCGGCCTCGTGAGCGCTCTGCTGAAATCCCATTTGCTTGAGGGTGGAGTCCAGCTTGGCGTTCCAAGCTCGCGGTGCCTGCCGCAAGCCGTAGAGGGCCTTGCGCAGGCGCAGGACCTTGCTCTCCTTGCCGGGGATGATGAATCCCGGCGGCTGGCGGACGTAGACCTCCTCCTTCAAGTCGCCGTTGAGGAAAGCAGACTTGACGTCCATGTGATGGACGCACCAGCTCTCCTGGGCTGCGAGGGCAAGGAGGAGACGCACGGACTCCATCCGTGCAACAGGCGCGAAGGCATCGTCGAAGTCGACTCCCTCCTGCTGAACGAAGCCACGTGCCACGAGACGCGCCTTGTGCTTGATCACTTCTCCAACCTCGTCTTTCTTGAGCTTGAAGACCCACTTGAGAGAGATGGCGTGGTGGCCGGCTGGAAGATCGGCCAGCTCCCATGTCTTGTTTCGCTCGACGGCGTCCATCTCCTCCTGCATCGCGGCACGCCATGCCGCGTCTCTCTCCGCCTCGGCAAATGAACGAGGCTCGCCGTCGTCCTGTGCGAGGTGCAGCTCCGCCTCGAAGCGCGCTGCGCCAGGTTCCGGGGACCGGCGGCTCGCCGAGGAGGTCGTCCACGTACGGTAGCGCAGAGGCTCGCCGCCGTGGTAGGCGTCGATGCGATCCTCATCGTTGGATAGCGGAGTGGCAAACTCCACCGTGGCGCTGCTCGTCGTGGGCCGAAGCTGCCGGTGCCGAGCCTGTGGGAGTAGGCGTCGGTGTAGGAGAGCGAGGCGTGGCCGGCGGTGCTGGCGGTGGACTCGCCGGAGCCTTTGGGCTTGCCGGAGCTGGTGGTGGCGGTGGTGAAGGGCTCGCCGGAGGTGGTGGCGAACGAGGTGGTGGGGTAGGCGAGCTCGGTGAAGACGAGCTCGGCTCCCCGCCTCCTCGAAGTGGGCGTGGTCGGCGATGAAATCGCTGTCGTTGGAGTCGAGCCGTCATCCACCATCTTGCCCCGTCCACCTCGCCCTTCGTCGAACACGGCGTCACGCGTGATGCGCCGCGCCGTGTCGCAGGTCGAGGACGCGGTAGGCCTTGGTGCCCTCCGCGTGGCCGATGAAGACCTGGCGTGCTCGGTCGTCGAGCTTGCCGGCGTGGTTGAGCTCCTTGACGAAGGCCACCCCCAAGACACGGAGGTGGCTCACCGCGGCTTGCGCCGTGCGGGCCTCGTATGGCGTCTTGCCGTCGAGGGCCTTGGTGGGGAGCGGTTGAGCAAGTGGGCGGCGATCATCACCGCCTCACCCGGTAGAATGCCGCATCCTCTCTGCTGCGAGGAGGCGCGGGCGGTGGCAACCACCGTCAGGTTGCGGCGCTCGGCGGCGCCGTTCTCTGCGCGGGGTGTGCGGCGCGGAGAAGTGACGATGGATTCCCTCGTCGGCGTAGTGCGCCGCGAACTTCGGCCGCCGTGAACTCACCGCCGTTGTCCGTGCGTAGGACCCGAAGCTTCCGGCCGCACTCCGCCTCCGCAGCAGCTTGAAGGCACTTGATGGCGTCCACCGCGGCTGCCTTGACGTCGAGCAGGACAACCCACATGTAGCGGGACACGTCGTCGACGAGGAGGAGGAAGTAGCGTCGGCCTCCAGGTGTAGCCGGTGTCACGGGGCCACAGAGGTCACCGTGTACGAGCTCCAGCTTCTCCTTGGCGCGGAAGCTCACCTGGCGAGGGAAGGGGAGCCACCGCAGCTTGGTGAGGACGCAGGTGTCGCAAAACTGCTCCACGTGGTCGATGTGCTGCATGCCCCGCACCATCTCCTTGCTGCCGAGCTGCCTCAGGGCCTCAAAGTTGAGGTGCCCGAAGCGCTCGTGCCACCTCCAAGCGTCGTCGTCGCGGCGGGCTGCAAGACACAGAGGTTGCGCCACCTGCGCGTGAAGGACGTAGAGGCGGTTGCTCCTGTTGACCTTGACGAGGAGCCGGCGGCGATGATCCCAGATGCGTAGCACCCCGTGCTCGATCTCCACGCGCGATCCGTTCTCATCCACCGTCCCAAGGCGATGATGGAGTTCCTCAACACGGGATGTAGTAGACACCGGTGGCGGCCGGTGCTCGCGATCTTGGCGGCGAAGGCAGCGAGCCGACGCCCTTGATCTCCACGGCGGGCGTCGCGAACAGCGGTGCCTCGAGCGCTGAGTCGAGCTCGGAAAAGTACTCCGCCGCCCGGTCATGTGGTGGGTGGCGCGGTGTCGAGCACCACCCGTCGGTCTTGTCGTTGCCAAAACTGTCGCCCAGGAGGGCGTGTGCATTTGGCTCGTCAAGGTGGAGGAGAGTCGCTGCGGCGGTGCCTGCGGAGGTAGTTCCATGCTCACATGAGCAATGAACGAGCCGCCGCTCCTCCTCCTCCGCTGCGCGGCGTGGGCACGGCGCGTCGTGGTATCGACAATCCTTGGCCCAATGACCAGGCTTGCGCGCAGCTTGTAGCAAGCGAAGTCTCGTGCGGCCTTTGCTTGCCGCCGCCGCCACTGGCGCCTCCACGGTCATTACCCTCGGCACGTCCTCGCGCCCCGGCCTGGGCGTCTTTGCGCGGCTTGCCGCGCTTGCCACGCACGCGGTCGCCTGTCGTGGAAGAAGGCTCCCCCTTCTTCCTGTCACCTTGGCCGGCACCCATTGCTCCAGTGAGGAGGAGCTTCCGCCAATGGTGACGGGTCCCGAGGCGCTGTGGCTCATCGCATCCAACGACCTTGAGGCGACCCAACGCCTCCTCGATCGTCATCGTGGAGAGGTCCAGCGAGAGACTCGATCGGCGAGCCATCCGCTTGTACTTCTCGGGGCGCAGCGGAAGAGGTTTTCCACAGCTCTCTCTCTCACCGTAGGTGTCGTCGCCGAACTGCACCAACTTCTGCAATAGAGTGTTGAGACGGAGAGCAAAGTCATCAATGTCCTCACCTGGCTTGAAGGCCAGGTTCTCCCACTCCTTGCATAGTGCCTGTAATGTAGACTTGCGGGCGCGGTCGCTGCCGATGCATCTTTGCGGCGATGGCGTCCCAAGCCTCCTTGACGATCCGCTTGTTGGTAGCGAAGCGCATCTCGGGCGGGGCTGCGGCGATGAGAGCATCCAGTGCCGTCGATCCTGGTCGTAGTCGACGTCGCCGTACCGGACTGCATCCCACATATGCCGCACCTGGAGCTCCTCATCACCGCAGCCCACTTGACGTAGTTGGTCTTGGTGAGTGTGGGCCACCCACCGCCGGGGCGGCGTCCTCGACGGCGACTGGTACTCGTGGTGCCCACGGCATCGAACCGGGAGAGAGCGCGTCGCTGTGAAGGTCGCGCTCTCGCGTCGACCGTCGCGCCGCCGTGCATGCCTCCTCGAGAGTGCGCCGCGCGTCGCGCTGTCTGCGCTGCCGCCGCGCTCGTGGCGTCGCGATCGCGCCATCGCGCCCTTCGCCCTCGCTGCCTCCCTTTCCAGTAGCTCAAGGTCCACGTCGGTGTTGTCATCAGCAGAGACGGAGTTGCTGTTGTTGCTGCGTAGAACCTCGACCTCCGCTGCCGCCACGCGTTGCATCTGCGCCGCCGCCGCTTCCACCTCGCTCGGCGCTGCCCGCCTCGCCACCGCCGCCTTGCGCCCTTTCGCGCCCGCGGCGCTTTGTATCACCGCTCGCTCGCGTTCCTGCGCCGCAGCGAGCTCGGCATCTTCTTTGCCGCCGCGTGCTCGGCGGCCGAAGGCCGAGGCATCCTGTGGACATGGCGCGCCACCGGGGGACTGCTGCGTGGAGAGAGAGCTGCCTCTGATGAGCTGCTGCTCATCTAAACAGGGGGGAGGAGTGAGCAGAGGCAGCCGGAGCTGCTGCTGCTGCTAGTTGGGGCTGCTGCGAGGCTGGAAGGGAGGCTGGAGAAGGGATTGAGCAGGAGATGCTCAGGCTACAGGATAACCTCGCTCTGATACCACTTGTTAGGCGGTCGAATCTTGCTCTTGGTGTTAGCAAGATCCTTACTCTCATCGAGAGGATGACACTCTTGGAGATGGGGCAATTTTCTTGTTGTTATTTCCCACGCAATGCCATACCAACCTGAGGGGTTGGGGATACATATTTATAGGCCAAGATGGGCCAAGCATATGCTGTCCTAGAGATGCTAAAGCAAAGATGCTAGTCTAAGATACTAAAGCAAAAGCACTAAAGCAAAAGCAAAAAGCAAAGATGCTAGTCTAAGATGATAAAGCAAAAGCTAGTCTAAGATGCTAAAGTAAAAGCAAAAGAGATGCTAAAGCAAAAGCAAAAAAAAAAACAGCAGACACAGCACAGACTTATCCATCACTAGCCACAGTAATCTCCTGTTCATAGCTTTGAGCGCTTGTTTGGTGTTCTTCCCCAAACCAATAGAACAAAGGTTAGCTCTGCAGCTAGTCCACAAGCAAGGGCTGTAGGTCCATTACCGTCCGGCTCCCGACCGAAACTAACGGAGTCATCCCAACTCTCGGATCGGAGATGCGACGACTAGCTTCTTGTTCCTTTCTCTTCTTTGTCTGTCCACTCCCTTTGTTTTCAACAGTCTTTGGAGCTTCTGGTACCACTGGATTTTATTGGCGTATTGTGACCACTGAACTCTGATGGGAATGGTTGTTCCCAGTCGACTCGGTACTAGCTTGCTGCATAGCTTCAGCATTGACAGCGGAAAACCATCCCATGGAGCGATGGCATTAACTAACTTATAACTTACCGCCCTGGTCAATTGGGATTGCATCCATGACATGCCAGTTGCTCTCTGATCCTTTTAGCTACTTTGTCCAGATATAGTAGAACATGTGTTTCTATCCAAAACATACACAGAACTAACAAAACACTGCATATATTCTGTGCCTTGAACATACATATACAAAATGCCATCTTGTCTGACCAACTAAAGCCAAGAGCAAGACCTTGCTTGTCAATCTTTCCAAAAGTCCAAACCCATAAAAAAATATAGCTTCAATATCCAAGAGGCTGGACATTTATTTCCTAAGTTTTCAAATCTGCAATAAGATGACAAAAGGCAAAACAAGATGGGATTCATGAAATTAAAACCTGATCAAGCAAAACCAGTGTGCCAAAAAAACACATGAATCAAAACAGCTGCCGAAAAATAGGCTTTGAACTCTATGAGAAGACAATGAGGCTTAAATCGATGGGCCTTTTAGATACATATGCATGCATGTTATGCTCCTCACTTCACATTCAAAAAATGCATACGTAACTACAGACCCACACACTATACCTCTTATTGAGCCTCTAGAATTTATATCTTTGCAACAACGGTTACAAAAAAAAAATTGGCATGTCACAGGATTAGTCAACCATGCAATTCAGAAAAAAAAATCAAAATTAAATTAACAAAATCAGAGTGAAAGAAACAAAAAAATTAAAAAGAATGTTTGCCATTACCGCCCCTCCTGCTTTAGGAAAACTGAACCTGAACATTCCTATGACCAATGACAGTGTCTGAAAATTATGGAAGAACTTTTAAAAAATAGTTGCTGAAAATCTGACTAATATGTTATAGGAAAGACCAATATACATGTGAATAAGGTACAATTTTTTTATTAGTTCCAAACCTTGAAAATGCTTGCAGACAGAGGAGTTTACCAATTAGGGGCCATAAATCTGCTTCATGAATATATCAAACAATGGTACCTTCAATTTATCACTTACAAACCCCAAAAGAAGTTTGAAATTGATAGACTCGAATATACTTCTGAAAACATGCTGAAAACCATACGTTTTTTTATAGTAACTTCTAAAACAAAAAAAAACTATGATTACACTAACCTAAGCTCTAGGCACATCAAAATATTTCTTAACTAACTGCAGAAAAATAACTTTCCAGGCGAACAAATCTCTGTACCATCAGGACTACACGATTATAGTGTCAAAGAAACAGCTTCCAGGTTACTTGTACTAATTAGCACTAATTCGAAAAAAACACGGGCAACAAAGTACTGAAAATATGTTACACTAATACAATTGGTACTGATCTTTTGAACAACGTATGCTGCTTGACAACCAAGTAGACACTACCTGTCTTTTGCAAATCGTGTACTTGTCGCTTTCTCCTTTTTCTTAAACAAAACACACACTTAAGTGGAGAGAAAACATTTGGATTTGCAATCTGAATCGTTTACTTGTCTCAAAGAGTACTTGTCGCTCTCTCCTTTTTCTCAAACAAAACACACACTGAAGTGGAGAGACAAAACATTTGGATTAGCGAACTAACAAAGCATTATCGTTGGTCAACACAAAAACAATCTATCAGCAAGTCTTAGACCTAACTGTCCATCTATATAACTTGACTATGTGAATTTCTAGGATTAGGGTCTTAGGGAACCCCCACTGTTGTAAACAGTGAAGCATACAAACAAGTACATCATTTTAAATACACATTTTTAGTTTTTCATTTGTAATCCTGTGCATTATATCAGTTTGTTAGCTTCCGGTTCTTTTGGTCCTGTGCATGGCTGTTTACCGGCCGTGCGCAATTGTTTGTCCAAGTCACGCGGCATGAACTGGACGTGCGGGATGGCGTACGATGCAAGCAGTTCATGGCACACATGTAGGGTGGCCTCAATGGCCAAGTTCCATTTTACTTCTCCTATAAATAGCAAAGAAGCCAAACAGAAAAAGCTGCAGCGTTTAGAGCAGCACAAAATCCTCTTGTGTTTGTGCGAGTTTTTCTCTTCCTTCTCTTATCCAGTCCGTGTTCGCATTGTGTTTGTCCAAGTGAAAGCGTGACTTGATTGAGGCAGGCATTACTTACAGTTGATATCAAAGCCTGGTTGGCTTGATCCATGATGCTGCACTCAAGGTCCGCATCTCCCCGGTGCACCTAGTCATCGTCTCCGCATCCCAGAGGCCACCCCGACGAGAGCAGCGGCACTCTGGTGGTTCAGCAGGTCGTGAAGGAGGTCGGGGGATCGGCGACGTTTCCAACGCTGACACGGACCAACTACAGCGACTGGTCTCTGGGACGCTGTCGAGACCGGTGGCACTGGATTGCAGGAGGTCAAGATGGCGCTGGAGGCCATCCTACGCGTCGTCCCGCCGAGATGATCTCCACACTCGCCATCAAGGCGAGCGCCAAGGATGCTTGGGACACTGTCAAGACCATGTACGTCGGCATCGGTCAAGTGCACAAGGCAAAGGCACAGCAGCATCGGAAGGAGTATGAAGGCATCGGCTTCTGAACGGTGAGACAGTAGATGACTTCGTGATGCGGCTCAGCGGCCTCGTCAACCAACTAAGCATCCTCGGCGATACGGAGCTGTCTCAGAAGGTTGTCAAGAAGTTCCTGCGTGTGGTGCCCTTCATGTTCTCCTAGTTCGCTCTCACAATTGAGACCCTGCTCGACCTCAACACTCTCAGTGGAAGAGGTGACCGGGAGGCTCAAGGCGGTTGAGGATTGTTTTCCCACAGCAGGCACAAAAAGGGGTGATGGAAAACTGCTACTTTCGAAGGAGTGAATTGTGCTGATGACGGAGCGGCAGCAGGGGGAGGGATCCTCAAATGGCTCCAAGAAAGGGAATCGACGTCATCGGCCGCCACGAAGGAAGTCTGACGGCTATGGCGTGAATGATGGCAAGGCTGGATCGAGATCCGATGGGGGGCGTGACGCCTCCAAGGATAAATGCCGAAACTGTGGTAAAATGGGCCAGAGACTGTTGCAACAAGCTGAAGCGGGCTGAGCAGGCTCACCTGACGCAGGGCGATGAGGATGAACCCACACTCCTGACGGCTAGGGTGAGCGTCACCTTTGATTCCCCACCGCCGCTAGAATCCAAGCCACTCCGTAGTGTCAAAGCGAAGATCTTCGTGTAGCCGGATTGGGCGTCATCTTCGACTCCCTACCGTCAGCTGGTCGAGGCAAAGGTCTTTGCATAATTGGATTAGGTGGAGGAGCGCGATGCCAGCGTGTGGTACCTCGACATCGGTGCCACAAACCACATGACCGACTCCCATGCTTCCTTCTCCGTGTTCGATTCCAGCATCCTCGCCACCATCAAGTTTGGGGATGGATCTATCATTGACATCGAAGGGCGCGGAACCAACTTGTTCGCGTGCAAGAACAGCGAACATCGCGCCCTCACAGGGGTGTACTACATTCCGCGGCTCACCTCCAAACATCATAAGCATCGGGCAGCTCGACGAGAACAGGTGCTAGGTGCTAATCAACGATGTCATCTTGAGGATCCGAGACCAGGAGCAGCGGCTGCTAGCTTAGGTCAAGCGCTCCCCCAACCAACTGTACACGCTCAGGCTAGACATCACGCAGTCGGTGTGCCTCTTGGCGAGGAGCTCAGAGGACACATGGCACTGGCATGCCAAGTACGGCCACCTAAATTTTCAGGCCATGCGCAAGCTTGCTCAGCATGCCATAGTGCGAGGGCTGCCACTGATTGAACATGTGGAGCATGTCTGCGATGCTTGCCTCGCCGGGAAACAGAGGCAGGCACCCTTTTTGAAACAGGGGAAGCATCGATCAGAACATGTCCTCGACGTCAGCCACGACAACCTTTGTGGCCCAATCTCGCCAATGATGCCGAGCGGCAACCGCTATTTCCTACTACTTGTGGATGACAAAAGTAGGTACATGTGGCTAACTCTCCTGGCAAGAAAGGACCAAGCCTTGGCAGCGATCAAGCGGTTCCAGTCCTCGGTGGAGGTGGAAACAGGGCGTAAGCTCAAGGTCCTTCGCACCAATCGTGGTGGAGAATTTACCTCGGTGGAATTTGGCGAGTACTACGTCGAGCGCGGTGTGCAGCGGTAGCTCACAGCTCCCTGTTCTTCAACACAAAATGGAGTCGTCGAGCGCCACAACCAAATCGTCATCGCCATGGCCCGAAGCACGCTGAAGGCAAAGGCCTACCTGGGATCTTCTAGGGTGAGCCATCTCTACTGTCGTCTTCATCCTCAATCAAGCGTCGATGCGAAGTGTTGATAGGATGACGTTGTACGAAGCTTGGCATGGCGAACAACCAACCGTGCACTTCCTTCGCACGTTGAATTGCATTTCACACGTCAGGAATGTGAAGATGCATTTGAAGAAACTAGACGACCGGAGCACGTCCATGTTCTTTCTCGGGTACGAGCCTAGCTCCAAGGCATACCGAGTGTTCAACCCCACCAGCAAACACATGCACGTGAAGCGGGACATTGTCTTCGACGAGTCGGCACATTAGGATTGGAAAACTCACACCGAGCAAGGTACGATGAATTGCGATGAGCCATTCATTGTCGAGTACCCCCGCTGTGCTTGTACCAGGGACAATGGATACCGTGGACTCAGCCAGTGTTCAAGAAGGTATGACACCACCACACTCAATGTCGCCCGCTGGCACACACTCAGGACATGCATCGGTGCCAGGCGAGTGTACAGTTATGCCAACGACTCTGAGCAGGCGCGCAATGACACCAGCTACACCAGGTGGGTTCGCGGTGATGCTCGTGGCCTCTAGCGCGGTGGAGTTCACCTCGTCGCCCTCCAACCCAACAGCAACACTCGACGCCGAACATGATGAGGCCCTGCTCTAGTTCCGCACCATCGACAACCTCATCAGGCCATCTCTAGCTTCCGGTGTAGGATCAAGGATAACCGACTAGAGGGGTGAATAGGAGGTTACAAAAAATTTTCTCTTCTAAGTTAGTTTATCACATTTTTTAGCTAGGCAATATTTCAATGTAAATAAAACCTACACAATTCTAGTAAATCTAAGACACCACAAGAACTAGTTTCTACAAATATCTTTAGCACAAGCAAGTTTAAACTATCACAACTACCACAAAAATGCTAAATATATAAATACGGAAAAAGAGACAAGGAAATAACCAATTGACACACGATGTTTTACCGTGGTGTTCAGAAATTTGCCGATTTCTCCTAATCCACGTTGAGGAAAACCCAAGCGATTTGGACCGGCTCCACGAATTAAGCCTCAACTTCTCAATCCACTATTGGCTGTCATTCCTCCGATCAAGAGATGGTGGACACCAAACCACTCATAATTTTGGCGCCGGGCCTCTTTACAATCTTCTTGAAGAGATCACCTCGCAATCTTCCATCGAGCCGTCTAGATACCGGCAATCACAAAGAATAACAAATCACAACTTCGTTTGATGGCAATCAAGTGCCAAAGAATCAATCTAGAGATAAAATGCATTTGAAGTGGGTCAACTACCTCAAATGACTACACAATGATAAATGAGGTGTAGAGAGAGTATTCAATGCTCAAGGATGTTTAACAGTGTCTCTTCCATTTGTCTTTGAGTAGGTGGAGGAGTATTTATACCCCCACCAACCAAATATAGCTGTTGCATAAAATAATCCTGAAAAATTAGAGTGAGCGGTAGTACCGCTGTACAAATTATGGAACTATCGCATGTGTACTGTAGCAACAGTAACGGCTATATCAGCGTGTCAAAACTAGCCGTTTGAAAATCGGCGCGGTCTACCACCATTGAAATCGCAGTAGTTCCGATCTTCGGTAATTCCGATTTCTAGCGCGGTACTACCGTTTGCTTTGGGGCCAAAAGTTGACACTCTGTAAAACATACCACTTAGTTTTTCGGAGCTTCCGAGTTCCAGTAATTTCGATAGTTCCGATTTGGAGTGCGGTCATACCACTGTGCGGTAGTTCCACCGTTCATTTTCTGATACTACCGATCTCAATGAGCTTAAGTGTTTAAGAGGGTGCTCTCTGAAAAAAAATGTATCGCTCGAAATGCCGGTGCTACCAAGTTTCGGTAGTACCATAGTTAACACGTTGGTACTTCCGGACATCGATAGTTCCGCAAAATTTACTCCAGTCCTTTGATTTTCCTGACAAGCACAGTTGGCTTTCAAATTTAATTTGAAGTGCAAACATGATCCTAAATTGATCCAAATGGCACAAGAACATACTTTCAAGTTATTTTCTATAATACCTCTTAATAGTACGATAATTAGCATATAATTCAGCCTTCCAACTTTTCTCCCAAGACCGACAAAAATCAAAAAGAATGCTATAGTACTTGTACCTTTGTCTTGAGCCACATTGATCGTCAAATTGATCTTTAGGATGCATCTCACATTTATTGTTGAGACTAAACCTTTTGAACACTCAGTAAATATATTAGTCCCATATTCTTATAATGTTATTAATTACCAAAACCATTTTTAGGAGTCTAGATGTTTTCAATCTCCCCCCTTTTTGGTAATTAATGACAACACAAGCTTTATGTGAGAAGATTTAAATTTTTGAATATACCATAAGTTTGAAAGCAAGTTGTATATTCTTTTGTGCCTTTAAAAAACAGTTAATTTCTACAATAAACTTGAATGAGTTTAAAGAATTACTTACTCTATAGAGTAAATTTAAACAAACGAACTCCCCCTATATATGTGCATAAAGATGACAAGATACATTGCAAGTACATGTTAAGGAAAAATTCAGCGGAGTTTCCTTTATTTGTTTAATAATGAGGGAAAATGACAATTGCAATGATATTAATTATATAACAAAAAAGCACAAGCTGCAATTGTAGAGAGAGTCATAATATAGAACATGTACAATACTCAAAGATATGTGAAAGTGTGACCATGATAGTTCAATACATCATAATAGAAATATATATAACTAGTGGCTTCTTGATCCTTCTCCATATCTTGTCTTTGTATTTCTCCCCTTTGGCATCACAGTACCAAAAAGAATTATTCCTAAGGAGCTTGAGAGGAGGGGCTGTGATGATGACGACCATAGCGGACAGGGGAGGAAGGACGAGCTATGACCTACTCGAGAGAAGATACCCTGATGAGACGGTAGCAGTCAAGGATGTAAGCTGAGCGGTAGTCTTTGTTCGCCGCTTCCCTAAGCTCAATATGGCAGAGTATATTTGAGAAAGAGTGACTGGCTCCTCTTCTACTTGTGTAGTTGCAGCATCTGCCTATTGAGGTGGAGGATGGGGAGCTCCAGGAATGGGAGGATCTGCTCGTGGCTTATAAGCTTTGTGGACGCCACCCAAGCCACCATGATATTCAATCTTCCTAAGAATCAAAGCCATAATGTATGGAGCGTAATTAATCCGTTTGATTCTGTCATTTTTGGAGGAGGCTATTTCTCGAATAAGGAGATCAACCACATCGAATTTTTGGCCGTTCATAACATAGTCAATTAGATTCCAAACATAACCTCTTATAGCATCATAATTCCCACTCTTGGGAAGAATGGTATGGTTGATTATCCTGTTTACTAGGCTTGGTACAGGAAAGAGTCCGACAAGCTTGCCTGAAATAAATCTAGTATTTTGATCATAGTACTCACATATGGTAGGGAGCTCAGGAGCGGGCTTGTCATACACATTCTCATGTGCACTGGACTCTGTCCTGAGAGCTAGCTCAAACTCATATTTGTTGGAGTCTAGGTACTGACTTCCAGTCATCTATGACATAAATCGGAAATCAAACAAAACATACACAGTGGAGTAGAATTGTCTGATAATGTCTTCATTATAGTCCGACTTGTGAGCCATAAGATTTTGTAATTCAGCCCTTTGAAATAGCCTATATGTTCCCTCATATTTGTCGATCGAGTCCAGGTGATTCCAATTAATATACTTGTGATTTGCGAAAAGTTTGCTTGGACTATACAACTGCTCATACACTTGCTCCTGAAATTTTGTATGAAACCTTAGGTTGAAAGAATTATTGGGGAGCACAAATTGGTTTCTATGACGCAGGCGAACATATTCTTCAGTTGTTATTTTTCTGGGGTCTATTTGTGGCTCTTCTGGCTCAGGCATCTCCTCATCAGACTGTTCGAGAGGTAAGCTCTCGTACTGAGCTGACTCTGTCTCAGATGCAATTGTCTTGCCTCTTTTTTCTCTGAGCTTCTGAGCAGACTCATGAGCAGATTGAGAGGAAGCTGGAGTTGAAGGAGTAGAAGTGCTCACCCTATAGGTTTTGCGACCAGCATTCCTTGTCTTTGACATCTTGAAATATGAGGAACAAATACCATAGATAAATTGGAAACATCCTCAATAAGTTTTAAAACCAATGAAATTAAGTTGATGTCTTTATCAGGGAAATCGAAATACCTACATGGAACGGACGGTAGTTCCAGCATCCAGTAGTACCATGCGTATGTGCGGTAGTTCTAAGATCCGATAGTACCGCTTGTCATGTGGTAGTTCTACTTCTCTTGATCCATTTCTAGGACGAATCATTTAATGAAATTTTTGGTGTTGTTCTTGATTGGATCCATGAAAATGACGTGTCAACATCATTAGACATCAAATGTACTGATTTGTCCAAGAATAAGTCAACAAATCATTCGCATTATCAACCAAAACCTAGACGAGACCTATTGTAATCTAACAAAATAATTATCATTAGTGAACCCTAATAATGTAAGTGCAAAACTGAAATCACTACACCACTACAACATACAATGTCACGCAGATGGTGCTGCCATCGAATACAAGCCCCAAGCTCCATACGAACCACAGTAAGCAAGGGCATGAGCCACTTAATTACAAGCTCTAGGGCAGACAAACATCATAGGGGCGATCGAAATAGCGATGGCTTTTGACTTTTCTTTGAAAAAACATGTAGTGGCTGAAAAACATCAGAATGAGTTGGTTTATTGAGTATAATTAAATGCAAAAATATATAAAAACCGAAAACAAAAACGAAAAAAGTATAAGTAAATTTTTATTAAAAACAAAATTTTTTCTTGTGCAGGTCTTGGAGCTACGATGCACCTCTGATGAAAAAATCGCCACCGCCGCGTTCACAGAAGCTGAGTTGATCGGGGCCATAGAAAAAAATTAAGCACCATGAGAGCAGGCTTAACGAAGTGGGTCACCGTTCGGCGCTTGATCCAGCTCAGTGCCACGATCTAATTTAACTACGTTAGTTGCATCTGTTTCAAACA
The DNA here is from genome assembly GCA_036346265.1 of Melocanna baccifera. Lineage (NCBI taxonomy): Eukaryota > Viridiplantae > Streptophyta > Magnoliopsida > Poales > Poaceae > Melocanna > Melocanna baccifera. The sequence goes on along the minus strand of CM070694.1, from coordinate 8,869,931 downwards.
TCATATACATTTGTCATTTCCCGGCCCCTGCTAACAGCACCTGGACACCCAGCCACAAGAGTTTGTATTAGGGCCTTTTCATGAAACATCAAATAGTAAGAAAGCAAAAATAAAAATCCTAGAACTGCTTATGTACAAACAAAGTGCTAGGGTGTCTAATCCTGAGATCAAATCCTTAAAACATGAATTTCATCATTCCGTGTACTTTAGAGAGAAGAGAAGATGGGTCAATCGATGCACAACAAACTCAAAAAGATAATACTCCATGCCCAGATTAAATCAGCTTAATTTTGGAGCCCCTAGAACACAGCACTACCCTGCAAATACTAACAAAAATACTTTAATTCTCGGGACCATGGGCAATTTCCACAATGCTTTCCAAACATTTTCATAGCTGTGACTCTCCTCTCCTCTCTTGAGTTTTAATCCTTCAGACTATTGCATGATAAGCCGTCTTAACTGAATAAATTACTGATCTTTCAAAGTCCCAGCCAGGACAAAACATCTTCTGAAGCTTGTCTCGGGAGAGGAATACCTAGAATTGCCTCAGCATCTACTAGCAATAAAATTCTTCCAATCTTATCCTCATCCCAATTTCTTGTGGACTCATTAAATAGAATTTATATATATACATTTTACCACTGTATGGTCCTTAATTTGTCCGGCAGCAGGAAATGATGCCATCTTCTGTCAAGATTTAGCACTGTCCACATGCAGAAAGCCTGCAATGGACATAAAGTCGCATTCACATGTTTCATTTCATCACATGGCCTTAGCGACTTGAACTGCAGGGGGAGCAATGTTTCCCAGACGAAAAAGAACAAATTTCAGATCCTGTTTTAATGTTAAAATAGAAGTGGTACTATACATGTCCATATGTTCCCTTGGGTTAGCCATCTTATCTAATTAGAGCAGAGCACCATCTAATTATATCAGGTTCTAGAACTACTCCAATAATGAGCATTAGATTGTAAATGATAAATATTAAGATTTTCCTAAGCATGCCCTGCCCCTCCAAAGCTTATCGACTGTGAAAGCTAAATTAATCATATCGCACAGCAATCAATCTAGTGAAATTAATAAACCATGACACAAATCTGATGAAAATGCAACTACAGGAACAAAATTGCAGGTCAAATTTTCACCTAATGCCACGATAAATTACTGAAGCGTAATGGCAACACCTTCAGTGAGAGAGACGAGAGATATCAGCCCGGCAGCTTCTTGAGGGACATGGACGGCGTGGTGCAGCGGGTGGCCCTGAGTGCGTCGAGCTCGGCGAGGACGTCGTCAAGGGTCCAGCTTGGATGGCGCCGAGGGCCTTTGCCTCCGCTGCCGCCGCGCTCGCCAGCAACATCAGCATGACGCAGGTGCTCGGCGATGGCGCTGTCCAGGCGCAGCTCCGTAGCTGCGCCACCCAGTAGGCCAACGCCTTGACCACTCGTAAGGAGGAAGTGGAAACCACGCCAGGCGAGAACGGCGACGAGGACCTCCGCGACATCCTTGACCTGTGGGAGGCCACCAGATCGCCTCGGAGTCTACCAGATCTGGGCGGGGGCGGCAACTGGATTTGGGCAACCACGACTGGATTTGGCTCGACAACCGCAATTTGGCTCGGAGAGGTGGAGGTCGCTGTGTTGGCTCGGGATCGCCGTCTTGTCGCATGGTGTGGCCAGGGACGCTAGGTTGTTGCTGGACCCGCGCGGTCGTCGTCGGGAGGCGATGCGAGATCCGCACGACATAATTGAAAGTTTTTTTTTACTATATCTATTATTGCTGTAAGATCTTTTTAAAAAGATCAATATGTCATTGCAAATGATCTAGTAATAACACGATTCTCTCTTAATGTTATCTTTAAGAACTCCAACTCACTTAAAAACAATAGTTCCAATAATTTATCCTTAAATTCATTCTCTAGCTATTTTTTAATATATTCACAACAACTTTCATCCTCACACTCAAAATTTATTTCTTCCGCAACTAGAATTTTGAGTGATATAACATATATTTCTCAACAACTATAAAACGAACATTAAAGTACTGTACATTGGGCTTGAAATGGCATGAAGCAAATTAAGTTGCTTCATGTCTTTTGAAGCTCAAGTATATAGTGCTGTAATATTCCTCTTGTACAACTAATACTCCAACTCACAGTGTTTCATGCCATTTTTACTTGACTACTAAGATAATTTTCAGTCTTTGCTCAATGCATTTTACCATAGCTAAGAGAGCCCCCAAAGCCAACCGAAGAAAGCCTACCCATAGAAGTAAGGAGAGGAGAGTCGGAAGAGGAGAGACAAGAAGGTAGTGAAAACCGAAGGAGAGCATGGACCACTGGGGGCTTAGAAGGCCAACCATGAGGACCACAAGGTGACATCTTCGGCAATGACAAGGGACAATCATTCACATCTTCATCCACGTTAGGACAACACCGAGACCACCCCAAAAACCTTACCACTTCCTGCCTGACATAAGTTGGCCCACTTTTCCTCCTACATCCATTTCTCCATTCCTTTTTAGGTTCCACATCAAAAAGACATTAATAGATCTGGATGGTTATAACACACATGAGGCAAAAAAAGTGGGATTTAAAATCCATACCTTCAGGAGGAGAGACGACGGGGAGGAGAGAACTCATACATGCATTGAATTTTGGTTCCAACACACATTAATAGATTTGGATAGATCTATCACACATGAGGTAAAGAAGAGGGATTTGGGATCCATACCTTCGGAAGGAGAGGCGGCGTCAGGAGGAGAGACAACGTCAGGAAGGAGAGGCAGTGCTAGGAGGAGAGGCGATGGGGCCACCATATCATGTGAGGAAGAAAAGGGTGGAGACATCAGATTCTGCGGCGATGTCGGTGTTGAAGGGGGGACGAGAAGATGGAGGGGTGCGTAAGTAAGGAGTAAGAGCGCAAACCCTAGCAGTGGCCCTATTTATAGAAGAACTCTTATAGACAATTCTATTATGTTTGTGATATAGTAGCGTATCATAGAGAATTCCATTATGGAATTCTCTGTGATACACTACCATATCACAGACGATTTTATTATGGAACTGTCTGTGATGTGGTTTATATCACAGACGATTCTATTATGGAACCGTTTGTGATACATATATCACTGATGGTTTGTGCCACTAAACCGGTTGTGATAGTCGATGATACGAGAGTGCCCGATTTTCACAGCGTAGGATCTTACTTGAAGGGTAAATATGTGGCTAACCTAAACTCCCGTGAATTCAGAAGAACGGAAGCACACGATTATCTATCTCAATTACAGACTCCCATGTACCAAAATTCAACTAGCAACACGCTCTGGATCTCTGTCTTCTCACCACACCAATAAAGACGATGTTACTGGTCCATGAGGAATAACAAGAACATCGGTAACGATAATTTGGTAGAACGCTAACTAGTCGGCTTCCTAACTCTCTTGGCAGCACACAACATAAACCAAGAGCAAAAAATTGCTTTGACTCAAAATTAACGTTCGAGAGTTATAATAACTGGAATCCTATTTTAATTTCTAATTTAAACCAAAAGCAATAAAAAGTGGTTGGCTGGTCATCTTGGTTTGGGCGCCCATGAGGTGGGCCCCACGTGGTGGCTGGCCCATGAGGGTGGCACACAACTCCCTTGACAATAGCCTAACTTTTCTTGCGGCCTAAGTATTCGTTTTCAGTCCGTTTGAAGCTTTGGCATCGTCATCATCTCAAAACTAAATCAAAACAAATATTAAAGCCTAAAACAACCTTAATATATCTTATTATAGATACAAACCAGCCCGTGAGATATGGAACTTGGCCAAAAACTCAAACGAGCTCAGAATTGAAAACTGGACACAATTGAGATTCTGAAGCGTAGTCTTCTCCAATCTTCAATTTATAGTTTGAAAGTTGATTCTAGCATCTTGGTGGCATTTCTCACTGATATAAGTGAAGTGACATCGTCTCCTCATTTTAGACATTCTCTTGGTGCGCCAGTCTCTCTCATCAGCCGCTTGATAGCACCATATTCTTACTCTCCTAATAATATGAGAATACATAAAGTAGAAGTATTAGGTAGCAAGCTGTCCTTAGTAGTGAAATAAGAGGAATTTAGGGTCAAATTCACCTATTTAGTGAATTTTCTTGCTCTAGCTCAAGTGATTGGTCCTTTGTACAATTGCTGCAAAGTTTCAGCCATTGGACCAACACTAGTCTTGTCATTGTTATTGTTACTTGAATATGATGATAGAGGTGATAATTGTGTACATGAAGCCTTGATAATAGTGATATTCTCATCAGTCGAGCTCCCAAATTTCCTCTATAAGCCTGTAGTAGGAGCTTGGGCCAGCGGTATTGAAGTGCACATGAAATACATCTATACAGACACCTGAGTTTCGGACTGTGCTCTTTCTATCTTAATCTATTTGTATAAAATATGTACCTTTTAATATCATATCTTTGCCATGTCATAATTATAAATTTTGGTCCTTTTATCGATCATTGTAGCATTCATTTAATGACCTTCCAGTGAATCGTACCTTCAACCACTTGTTGAACCGACAGTTGTGCTGTCTTGTAATCCAAACTTTCGATTGGCCTGGATTCTCTTAGCGTAGCATATCCTTGTGCTCTTCAATATATAGGGACACTTCAGTTATGTGTTGCAAGACCGTGCAATGGGCTTGAGCGTACGTATCTAGATCAAGAGTTATTGTTTATATCCAATGGTCTTGATACCCTCTAGCCTCTCCTCGTGATAAAATAGAGGCACATCTATTGGTTCGATCTGAGTTATGTAATCGATGCAGAGCCCAATTATCTCTTCAATTGCATAACCTTCGATAATGCTACCCTCTGGTCTAGATCGATTGCGTATATAGGACTTGAAAATTCCCATAAATTCTTGAACAAGTACATATGATGTAAAAACATGAGACCATATATCTTTATCTCTTTCAAAAAGTGGACAATGAGATGGACCATGATGTCAAAAAATAACAGGGAGAAATACATCTCAAAATGATATAGAGTCATCACTACTTCGATTTGTAGAGCATATAGTCCATCCGGATAGATGACCTTCTGAGCAATTACGTTAAAGAAATAACATAACCTCATGATTATCACTTGAACCTTGTTCGGCAAAATACTTCTAATTGCAACAGAAAATAATTATCATTAGCATACGATAGTCATGAGATTTTATGCCAATTAATTTCAAATTTTTTATGGAAACAAGTATTTTCATACTAGCGGAGTGACCAGACGAAACTTTCACACCATATAAGCACTGGCATAGTTCAGTTGTCTCGAACTTAGACAGAGTGTTGTAAGCTAGGGAAGATATGTTTGGCCTTTATCGGTCTCTATCGGTGTTAACTCAGTCCTGATGTCATAGCGACTATGTCTACCGTGCGTTGATACCATCCATTGTTTTGTCATGAATGTTCAGTAAGAAACCAATCAAACTATCATATATATTCTTCTCTATGTGTATGACATCGATGCAATTGTAAACTTCTAAGTACTCCCAATAAGGTAAGTCTCAAAATATTGATATTTTCTTTCACATATTCTTCTGACGGGTTCTCAACTTACGTCCCTTTCCAAGCGTAACAATGATATCCTTGACCATATCGTAGACTTCTGTTCCGCTAAAAGGCCTTGGTGCTGAGTCATCCTCTTTCTTTTATCAAATTATTTCTTCATCTTGCGGTTTAGGTGACACCTTAAAAGGAATCTACGGTGACACATGTACACAGTTTTGCATGAATTGTAAAACTACACACTCTCGAAATAATCTAAGTAGTGTAGACAGACTTTGGCTCATTTTGTATTCAACCTTGATAGATTACCAAGGGCAAAAAAATCATTGATGCTGCAGAACAACATGGTGCGTAGAGTGAAGTTCTCTTATTTGTACGCATCTCATATCTGTACCCGTTCGTTCCACAATGTCATAAGATCTTCCACCAATGGTATTAGGTACACATCAATATCGTTTTTAGGTTACTTTGGTCCTTGGATAAATAGTGACATCAAAATATACTTCTGCTTCATACACAGCCAAGGAGGAAGGTTGTACATATATACACTCATGGGCCAGGTGTTATGTTGGCTACTCATATTATCGAAATGATTCATTTAATCTATACTTAACTCAAACCTTATATTTCTCAGTTCTGTACTAAAATCTACAAACATCCTATCGATGTTCATCCACTATGTAGAATCAGTAGCGTGTCTTATCATTTTATCTTTCTTATGCTCCTTCGAGTACTAACGTAGTAATCTTGCATCCTTTCAGTTCGCAAATAAACACTTCAAATGGAAAATTATAGGTAGATACCACAATATCTTAGTAGGAGGTATTTGCTTCACCTCAATGCTTTTGCCGTCATCAGAGTCATTTTTACGCTTGTATCGGGATGCTTTGCACATCAGACAAATATGTAAGTTTACATATGCTTTACAGTAGAGGATACAATCATTTAGATATGCATATATTTTTTCTACTTCCATTCTCAATGGACAAAGAACATTCTTGGCTTGGTAGGTGGTTTGAGGTAACACATTTCTCTCTGAAAGGATGTTCGCTAGGAGTCCTAATAATATCGTGAAACTCTTGTCGGACCAACCATTACTTGCCTTCAATTTTAGCTGTTCAAGAACGGATGACAACTTTGTGTATTGCAGCTTGAAGTCCGGGAACAAGGGTTTCTTCAAGTCCTCTATTAAGCTCTCGAATTTACTAAACTCTTTTTCATTATAGTTCCCTTTTGTATCGTGTAGCATCTGATCCAGATTGTCATCATGCGACCTATCCTCATCGAAAGCATAGTCCACAACCAGAATATCGTTGTCTCTCTCAACGATGTTATAACTACCTTTCTGTATAATCTTCTCTTCACCGTGACTGGTCTAACATATTATCCCCTTTCAGAAACCCCTTAAAATAAGTAAGCTTTGATCTGTGCTGAGTTGGCAAACATTTTCAGATTATCTCAACCAATACATTGACAGTACATATATTCCATCCCCTTCTTCAACATATCATATTAAGCTGTTTTTATAAAAGTAGACACACCATTAATATACTCTTCACTTATATGGTTCTCAACGTACATCTAGTTTCGGTCCATCTACGCTACGCATGTAACAAATTAATATCAAATTAGATTATTAATGTTACTATAGCTAGTTAACCTAATATTTACACATAATTATCATTCACCTTATAATAAATTGTTTATATCTAAATTAAGTAGCTTGCTACATACTATTCATGAAGCAATATATATATATCAAGTAAGAATATATTGAAATAAACTAATATATTGAAGTAAACTAGGAGTAGTGACCCATTTTAAATTAGAGCAAACAACCAATTAAACTAGATCTAAACCTAGTTATCATCTCTCTTTATTACAAGGTATATAATTAGAAGCAAATTCCAACTTCTAATCACCAAGAACAAATCGATCTACAAGCTAGATCTACAAAGCGGTATATATGCTTTCACCAAACTCCCCAAAGCTGGCCATCTCCTTCAATGCAGTGCAATGATGATAGACCTGTCAGGACCCTGCTGACTAGGCATTTAATAACGCAGCGTATCCCAGACATGTTCAACCGCAAACCGTCTGTGATACATAATTATCACAGACGGTTCTCATTAATAACCGTTTGTGATAATTACTTATCACAAACGATTTATATTAATAACCATATGTGAATACATATAACAAACGGTTCTAAAATAGAACTGTCTGTGATAAATACTACAGATGGTTCTAAATTCATTATCATATATATAAATGCAAATTCCATAACACCTCAAAAGTAAATATGTATTACTTAGTTGGTTTTTACCAGTCAGTAACGCTGTTATGTCATTATAAGGAGGCTATTTATATATATAAAAGATAGTAAATACAAATTCATTTGCTTGTTTTTACCTATGGCCAATCGCTTTTTACAAAAGATAACAAAAAGTAGAAACCTAACTGTTTAAAGTTTTTTCTAGTGGCGGAGGTAGTATGCTATCTCTGTCTTCAAAACTTCATAGGTAAATTCTAGTGGTCAGCATCGGATGGTTCGGGATCATTAATGAACAAAGCCCAAAATGCATCCACCTGTTGACGCGCTCATTCGAGTGTCTCCCGAACACCTTTCGACTAAACAATTAAGTTGAATTGAGCCCATAGGATCTCTTTCCTTTTTTGAGCGGTCTTGAAAAGGTTGACACGGTCGCCTACTGCCTCGAATAAGCACTCCAAGCGACGGCAAGTCTCCTGGAGACATCCAACGTCATTGTGGAGGACCACGTCGTTGGCGAGGTTAGCTTGTCAGAAGCGGGAGACCAACCGGAAGACGTGACAAAGGAGGATGTCAAGACAGTGGAAGGTAGCCTCCAAATGCTTTAGCAAATCCTCGAACATAGGAAGGAGGACACTGTTGGTATAGTGTCCTTCCGCAGCATCTGCTAGTGTATGATCGGCGAGGTGCTCATCCAGGATGGCCAGGTTGGCCATCAATGCCTGCGACAAGGAAGAGTAGGGTGCTATTTATTTGTGCTTGAGAGACAAGAAAGACAAGGAAGATAACCGGTCGGTGAGGTGCTTATACAAGATCAATGATATAGGGATTAATCTCTAGTGGCGAACGATCATTTTTACACAACAAGGAATACATTCAACGCGTGAGATGAAAAGATGCATCGAGAAGCCGAAACGATCGAAGAGGAGTCCATCGGGGAGACGAAGAGCTATTTATGTGTTTATATATATATCACAGACAGTTCGAACCACAAGCTATCTGTGATACGCAACTATTACAGATGGTTCGTATTAATAACCATCTATGAACTATCACATACGATTCTAATTAAAAACTATTTGTAACATTTGCAATTATCACAAACGGTTCGTATCAATAATCGCATGTGAACTATCACAGATGGTTATTAGTAAGAACCGTCTGTGATAGTTGCGTATCACCGATGGTACATGTTCACACTTGTAAAACTGCTTGTGATAATTACAGCATAGATGATTCTTCATGAACCATCTATGATAAGACGTCTAATATAGCTTATTTTGTAGTAGTGATGTCTTGGTTAAACAAAATTGATTTAGACTTGTGTGAGTGATCATGCAATAGTGAGTGCAGTTTCTACATCTAGAAATTGGAGTCTCTACAATGTTAATTAAGGACATAACTTTGTGCCTCATTAAATTGAGCCTTATTGTACAACTATATGTTTAGTATAGGGTGGACCTAGAGTAATAAACTGCTTTACACTAGTGCTACACTTGCAAGGTTGTACATGTAGGTATTTTATTGGTGTGAACATGGAAAGAGTGCGACACAATGGTGAACTACTCGTTAAAAACGTAAACTTGGGATACGAGGATATGTTTTCGGTAGGTGACCTGGCAAGGGCATGCTGCACGGTTGAGAGGGTAAACTCACCAGGCACGGTGGTACTAGAGTGTAGCAGCATAAAGGCCTTGTTATGATCACTCAATCGTATATGATCGTATGACGAGTCATAGCAAATATGATGAGTTGATTATATCTTATAGATAAGGTATATAATCTCTACAGAATGTAAAACTGTTCGAACAGCTGTGTCTACGGTTATAGACAATACATGAATTTGACATGAAGGTTGGACTTTCATAAAACCTTTGGATTGTGGCTTGCTTGGGAAGTGAATGGGGAATTCACTTGTTGTTTTAATACAAATCTCTAATTTAGTTAATGTAGGATTTCAACACAACTTTTAATCTACTTATTGTACTTACAATCAACTATTGCTTTCTGAAAAAAAACCATATGGGTGTCCTTTGTTCAAGTCTTGCATTTACATATAACTTATGAGTACTCTATGTACTCATCCATGCAATACACGTTGTTGTTCGGTTGTCGAAGAAGAATTAGAGGATCAAGAGTTCTAGAGGAAGAGTACTTCGATGATTTTTAGAACTAGGATGTGCTCTCTAGTTGATTACTTCTAGTTTTTAACTGAAATTTTACTGTAGCTGGCTGATTTTTTACTATAGCTGAGTTGGTTTATTGGGCATAATTAAATTTTAAAAAATATAAAAATAAAAGCGGCATGTTAACCTATCATGTACAATGCAAAGGAATACGGGGAAAAAAAATAAAACACAAAAAAATCAAAAAAAAGGAAAGAGACAAAACGCAACAGTACCTGGAGAAGCTGCCACCCAACGCGCAACCAAGTGGAGTGCGGCCATAGAATACACGTAGGGTTTTGGATTAGGTAATTAATCCGGGTCCCAACATAGAACTACCAGTTTTATATCTCTGTTCACATGTGAGCTAAGACAACTGTCAAAATCCGTTGTTCTCCAGAATGGTTCGCTGTGAATTCGATTGAGACCAATAGTTGATTCTGAAAGATAAGATTGCCAGAAAATGTACTACTGTTCCAAACGAGTTTAGAGTTCTTCTTAGTAAAAGGATACACATCTGCGTGCTAAGTAGCTTTCAAGGGGCCTAACCAATTCGTAATTCACCCACAAGTCTTGTACTTTAGTGACCTCTCGTTTCATTTTTCTCAAAAAAAAAACTTTTCTGAACAAGCAAAAACAGCAATCCAATTACTTATGAATTCAGAGTTTCCATGCAAAATCCTTACACAAACGAAGTTTTTTTTGACACTGGAACCAACTAGAAAACAATATAAGTCCACTCTCTTAAGTAATTGGATTGAACATAGATATCTATATAGTAGTTTACAAGTATACTCCCCAAGTGTTCCAATACATTACGGTACATAACATCTGTGGGCACACCAAACAGTCAAGCAAAGCACATGCAACATTTGATGGGGCACGACAATTGTGAACACCACAGACACACGCAAATATATATTATCTTCCGCCCGAGAGGCTGGAGAATGTGCCAAAACTTGTCATTAACGGCGAATACGGCATGGTGCTGGGTGATTCAAATCCTTTGTTCTGCGTCAAAACCTGCATAGTGAAGCTGAAATGTGTTGGTGTAAGCTCTGGGAGTGGCATATCACCTTCGAGGTACCGCACGACTTGCCGCATGCTGGGTCTTGCACTAGTGAATGGGTGTGAGCATAAAAGTCCTAGCTTTAGCACCAGACATGCCTCGTCAGTGTCATAGTCAGCTCGTAATCTTGCATCCACGGTCTCGGTGAGCGACCCGTTACACCAATGCTCTACAACCCAGTCGAACAACGTGTGCTGGTTTCCCTGAGGATTTTGCTTAATAATAGGCCTTTGCCCACAGGTGACCTCAAGAAGAAATATGCCAAATGCAAATACGTCTGTCAAAGTGGAGGCCTTACCCGTGCGTACCAGCTCCGGCGCTAAGTACCCCATGGTTCCAACCATATGTGTGGTTTGTGGATCAGTGCCATGGTCATACAGCCTTGAAAGACCGAAGTCACCTAGCCTTCCATTCATTTCACTATCCAAGAGCACGTTGCTTGGCTTAATGTCTCGGTGGATGACGACTTTCTCCCACTCCTCATGGAGGTAGAACAAGCCAAATGCGACACCCTTGATGATGCGGAACCTTTGGGCCCAATTCAACGATGGTTTGCCATCTTCGCAGTACAGATATTTGTTCAGGCTGCCATTTGACATGTAGTCATACACCAAAAGGAGTTCGCCTTCTCGCCGGCAGTAGCCAAGTAGAGGCACGAGGTTGCGGTGTCTGAGCCGGCCGATGCTAACAACCTCAGCGATGAACTCCTTCATCCCTTGCCTCGACTCATGGGACACCCTCTTCACGGCTACATCCATTTTAGACTTGGGGAGCACCCCTCTGTACACCTTGCCAAACCCGCCCACACCAAGTAGGTTCTTTTTCTTAAACCCTTGCGTGGCATGGAGCAAGTCCTTGAAGGAGAATCGGTGTGGCCCAAAATCAAGCTCCCAATCTTTCCGCAGCTCAGAATACATCAATCTCCTACGAACAAGTAGAATGATAGCGATTCCCACAGCAAGGACGAATGTTGCAGTGGCTATAGGTGATGGAGATATGCTCTAGAGATAATCATAGAGATGATTCTGTTTATTATGTTCATGAATTATTGGATAATTTATCTTGTTCCTTGAATAACATCGTCAATATTTATTATCAAATGTGTGACTTGATTGTGAAACTCTATATTGCTGCGATGATTATTCTTAGATGATCCCTAGTCAAACATATGAGGACACATATTAATAGACTAGCATATGTATTGGTTGATGACCATGTTTCACGGGTCATAGATATAAAGATGTTAAACCAATAATATGGACACATGTTAGCAAACATGGGGTTGGATCGACCCACCATGAAACAACTGCGAGAATGTTGCATTCTTACCGTCATCGATTGGTTTCATTCACAAACGTATGCTATGTCCTTAAGACTTGAGATCGCCGCACGTACTCAAGATGCATAATGACCGACTTAGGGTTGCCAAACACTACTCCGTGAATCGGGTAGTCATAAAGGTAGCTTTGGGTTTTGTTATGATGCATGCATTGAGGCATGGTCGATCAAGATAGGATTTGCCCCTCCAAGCAACAGAGAGATATCTCTAGGCCTCTCGAGTGATTGGATTCCAGAAATGCATGGCCATGCTATTCACGGTTAAAGAGTTAACCGTAATCGGAATTCAAGTCACATAATCGAAAGAGTGGTTGAGCTAACCAAACAAGGATGACACGTATCGCTTTGAGTTTAACCGATATCGTGAGGTAAAGGGAAATGCATAAGTTTTGTTGAGGTTCGTCCGATATGATCTTTGCATATACTTAGGAGTCGGTATGTCTTGCTAAGGGCCGCTGCGATTAATGGACGAGTAGGAGTACTCGGGCTATGTCTAAGTGTATGTGAACCTATAGGGTTGTACACTTAAAGGGCTGGGACCTAATTCGGATAGTGATCCGAATTCTTATGGGCCATGAGTTCCTAATGGGCCTCCAGTTCGAGACCCATTATGATGGATGCCTATAAATAGAGGGAGGTGGCATAGGGTTTGCGAAGAGAATTTCGAATTCCCAAACCCTAGTTGCCACACCATCCCCATCTAATACCGCGCCGCGCGCTAGCACTCCGGCGTGGTGTTCTTGCCCCGTACGTGTGGATACCTTGGAGGTGTTGATGCGAAGCTTCAACACTAGGACGATCCGCAACTTGTGACGAACGCAAGGACTTAAAGGAGGAGACGCTCGCAAGAACGACTACAACCGCATCAACGCGCTACATCGACTCTACTTCGCTACGAGTCCGCGCGCCTAGAGGTAATCCGTGATCTATTACTAGAGGAGGTCCCTTTTACGCGGTAGAATTTTTGAAATTATGCTTGCATAGCCTACCCGTAGATCTTCAATAGGCAGGGTGATCTCCAAGACTTTGGAACGAGGCTTTGGGCCAAGACGTGGTAGCTTTGGGAGCTTGGAGAGGTCAATGGCCGGAGCAGGTCTATTCATGGCAAAACCCCAACCGAGAACACAGTGTCGTGTGCTGATTGCACCGGTTGTGGCCGAGAAACCTATGTAGGATGGGTCTCTGAGGATTGTTGAGAGGTTACAGGGAGCTGAAAGCAGTGGCCTCACAGGTTTGGCCACTCCGAGAGGAGCCAAGGTCACGTCGATCTGTGTGGACTCTCCGTTGTAATCCGCCCATACCTGCATCGCCTTGCCGCTAATGAGAGTCAGGTTGTTGAAGAAATTACTCTTGTCATCGTAGTATCCGGTGTGGTGGGCTTGCAAAGAGTGGAGACTGTTGATGTTGATGCCAACGTGGTTGTTGTCGATGTCTTTGAACTCGTTGTTTTGGGTGGTATCAAGCTCGACCGCGAACATGTGGTTGCTCACGTTGCCGTCGTTCCCGCTGTTGAGGAGGCCTATGTACTGCGCCCATGTGTTGGAGAGGTTCTTTGTCGGAGCAACAAAGAAGGCCATGCCATCGGCGCTTATGTCGGCGTGGACGGAGAGGATGGCGAAGACGAACGTGACTGAGAAGGATTGCACCGTGCCGTTGGGCGTCTTGTGGAAGTTCAGTGGAGTTGGGTAAAACGCGTGGCCTAGATTGATTGTGTCGTTGGTGAGATCAAGGAGGCCGTTCGGTGCAGGGGCGGAACTGGGCCTCGGACTGGGTAGGCTATAGCCTGAAGCCCAGCAGAACTCCTAATACTACCCCCCTAATATATACACTCAAAAACTACAGCCCAGCGGCCCCAGCCCGAGGCCCAGGAAGAATGGTAGCCCCCCCGGCAGGCGCACACCCGGCCGGCCGGCCGCCGACGAGGCGATGGCAGGAAGATCGGCCCGGCCCACTAAGACATCATGTCATCATCAATTCGCAAATGAGTGATTGACAAACCCTAGCACAATTGCTTTTTACAATTGACCTGCGAGCAGCTGTGGAAGTGAGGAGAGAGCGCTCGGCTCATGGTCGCCGCCAAGCCAGATCCGCCATCCGGGTAGGGGAGCGCCGGCGCGAGGCCGAGAGACGAGAGGAGCCAACCAGGCGCGGGGCGACGAGGAGCGGAGCAGCGCTGGGCGGCAGGGGAGCCGCCACCGGAGCTGGCCGAGCAACGCGGGGGCGGCGAGGGGAGCCGGAGCCTGGCCGGAGCAACGCGGGGCGGCGAGGGGAGCCGGAGCACTGGAGCAGCGTGGGGGCGGCAAGGGCCGAGCCGCCGAGGGGAGCTGGGTGCCTGGGCCAGCTGGCTGCTAGCGCCTGGAAACCGAGAGTGAGAGAGATCGAGGGGGGACAGAGAGAGACTGAGAAACCGAGAGGGAGAGAGACTGAGAGTCAGTGAGTGAGAGAGTGATAGTTTGAGAGAGGAGTAGAGGACAGAGGCCAAAGGGAGACTGCCAGACCGGAGAAATCGAGTGAGCCTGGTAAAATTTTGTTTACCTCTCTTAATTAGTTAATTTACTATTTTAGAGTTAAGACTTAACAGTTTATATTTACAGTGTATAATTATATATAGATATCATATGAGATAGTTGATAGTTTAATTCTTAGAAGATGAATATTATCTTAATTCTTAGTTGATAGTTTACCTCTCTTAGTTGATAGTTTATCTTAATTCTTAGTTGATAGTTTACATTTGCTATTTAAGGATACAAATTACAAAATGAAGAGGAGCAAGACATTGTCATCGTATTTTCCAACACAAGAAACACAGTCAAATAGACAATCCAACTCGAACCAATCTCCAGAACCAGAAATATTAGGAACTGGGGCTAGTAACACTGGGCAAAACATTCAGCTTAATCCAGATGATATTGTTGCCGATCCTTGTGTGATTCTTCCTCCCATGATATGATTCCTTTGTGTGTGTATGCAGATTGGGAACCTAAGCGCAGAGTGGCTGGATGAAGAGAGAACCAAGGTCGTGGGCCGTGGGCTTCCCCCCAAAGAAGAAAGGCTTGACTGGCTACGTTGAGAAGGACACCGTAGGACAAACCAACATCTACTTCACCAAGGTAATTCTTTGATTACTAAAACCCCTTGCAGGTTTAGTTTTCGAAACATTCAGTGGCAAAACTGAGAGGGGCTGAAGTTTTTGCCATTTAGTTTCTAATATGATTAGCACTAATTTTGCTTGCAAATGTTGGACAATTAGCATGAGCATCTAGAACGTTTTGATCAAATGGTCTGAGTGACTATTGTCCTTGGGAAGCCGCAGTCAGGTTCACATGTTTGGTTTTCATCATTCACACACACACACAGGTGTAACTCTTATCCACAATCTTTTCTTCATCCAAAACTGACAAGAACATGCACTGCCATGGATACGATAGAGCAAATCTTTGTTATACCGTAGTGTGAATATAAATTAGCGTTAGTTCTAGGATGTTAGTCTATTAGAGTTTAGCCTGAGGCACAGCGAAATTCTGGATCCACCACTGGTCCGGTGTGACCATGGCGTTGCCGTCAAGAGTAAGGTTAACACCAGCAAAGCCATGGTAGACGAACTGGTCGTCGCCGGTTGTGAAAGCTGCAAGGTTAAGGACGAGGGAGAGGATGGTGCAAAGGAGGAAGGACGTGTGCTTCATCTGAGGCATGTCTCAAGCATGGACTAGACAAAGATTCAAGGCATATTAGGCCATGGACGGTTGTTTACTCTCTCTCTCTCTCTCTCTCTCGTGTGTGGCAGGCCAGGAAGAACATCTCTTTAACTAAAGCATGACCTGCACGTCAGTCTGCCTGCGCTACCTATATTTTTTCTTCCCGGTGTCATGGTTTTCAGAAGTAAAATGTTAGTCGTCGTCGCCAGACAGCTGTTAAAGCCAAGAATATCACTTATTTGAACAAGTTATTGAATGGAAATTTGGAGAACTAATCCAACATTGACAAACAACGACACGTAGTTGCTATAAGGGAAGTTTTCTTGTGCAGGACAGCGTTGCGTCAGGATAAAGAGAGCAGTTTTTTTTCCTCGGTGCAGAGATAAAAATCAGCTTGTGGCAAATCCGCATCAAGACTTCAAATCTCGGCAAGTTCTATTTCTTAATTACCACGGTAAGAGTCATTTTTAGCTAGCCAGAGTTTTTGATCTATGTTCAAGATCATACCTTGTTCTCTAAAAAGTAGTGTCATCAATGACAAAGCATCACCGAGTATGATAGCGAAGGAGAGTTTCGCCGTCTTACTGCATCATCCGATGCTCACGATGAACAATTATGCAACCTGGGTAATTAAGATGAAGGTGCTCATGAGGGCTGAAGGAGTGTAGGACGCAATCGAGAATGACAACATCAATGAGCGCAAGGAACAGATGGAATTGGCAGCTATCTATTAGGATATTTTAGAGGAGATGCTCTTCCTACTGACCAGAAAGGAGACAATCAAAGATGTGTAGGAGATGTCGAATATGTTATCCAACTCTACATCGCAGGAATGTGCATGAAGCCGGTGGTGATGTTGAGCCAAGTCCGGGACATTGAAGAGATGTGTTCGCCATCCTAACTCAAGTACGTAGAGTTGAGTCCGAGACGTTGAGGAGATGTATCATCGTTCAGTATTGAGTATGACTTGGGTAAGTCATAGTTGAAACCGACTTGCTCAACGAGTTAGAGTCTTTGCATCTCGATAGACCTGTACCAGTTGAGTTGGGTTCCAACATGTAGCTATGCATTTAGCTTGCATATAGATTGCTTCATATAAAGACGTAGATGATAATTCATAATGCATTGAGACTTAATTACGAATATGTTGAGTCAAGATTAGGAGGGAGAATCTCTGATACCAATTGTTGGCACAGCTCCAAGAGAAAACTCACACATTGCAGAAATAAACAGAAAGAATACAGGAGAATTTAGTCTGGCAGCAACTGCGTAGCTGAATTTTTTGAATTTCCCTATTCTCTTTCTTGCTCTTATCTTTCTTGCTTCTATTTTTTCTTTTTACACTACTACAGAAAGCCTAATACTAGACACCAAATCACGACGGTTTGACAAAACCGTCTCATGGAACGACATTAACACGACGGTTTTAATTTGAACACCGCTCGTGTTGATGGCGCCGAGAAAACGAGTATCACGCATCGTTCTACCAATAAACCGTCGTGATATTTCCGTATCACGCACGGTTTGTAATAAAATCGCTGCGTGATAATCCGCATTATCACGTATGATTTTTATTTAAACCCGCTGTGATAAGTTGATATCACGATTTATTTTGTATTACAAACCGCTCTCGATAATCTTAGAATTATCACGATGCTTTGTAATACAAAATCGCTCGTGATGTTGTCTGTCGATGTTAATATATAACTACGTAACGGTTTGTATTACACATTGCTTCTAATAACTTATAACCTACGTAACTACCGAGACAAGAGATCATAAATTCAATGCCGTTAAGATTGTCCTTGCCCTCGCACTTCCTCCTCCAACACGGGCAAATGATCGTGAGCATAGTCCATAATCTCGTAGAGGATTACATTGTAAGCTTCCTCGGACTCTGCCGTTTCTGCTTGATTGGCAATGCTATCCATTAACCTGTGCAATGCCACAAGAGCTTCTTACGCTCTGTACACATTGTTGAGAAGGCTAGGGTGAGGGCTGTTTTCCTTTCTTGAGCGGCAGAGACACCTCCGTCGACGGCGGATGATCGGTCGAGTCGACGGATGCAAGAAAGTTGGGGAAGAGAGCAGGCGTGTGTGGAGAAACCGCTCCGGATGTAAATTGCTGGCCGCTGTGCAAGGTTCCGCCGAACAACTCTTGATGAACAAATGAGAGGAAGGAGATGATCACCAAGCCATATTGCATGTCTGCGTTGAGAATTAGGCCGCGCGCATATTTAACCTTTAGCAGACGGTTCGATACCAAATTAATGATCGAGACAGCTCGTATGCCGAGACGCCAGATAACGCTAGTGCTACCGAGTCCCGATGGCGCTACCACGCACGCGATTTTATTTTGGAGACCGTCAGTGATGAGTATCACGAGCGGTTCTTACTAACGAACCATTTGTGATAGTCAAACATCGCGCATTTTCTTACCAATGAACCGCTCGTGATAATCGGAATATGATGACGGTTTTAACTAAAATCGCATCGTGATGGTTGATATCACGGACGGTTTTTAAGTACAAATCGTCTGTGATAGTCAAGTATCATAGACGGTTTTTTTTTACAAACCGTCTGTGATAATGCTGCTATGTATTTATTGCGCCGCTCAGACCGCATTTGTCTTCATTTCGATCTAGATCTTAGCCTGGTGCTGCAGCTGGAGGCGGCAAGGCTTTCAGGCCATTTTTTTGGTGGAACGAGGCTTATTTGGCAGGAGAGCTTTGAAGATTCATTGAGTTCTTGGTTGCCGTAGATATGGTTAGTAATGAAATTTGTTTTTGATTGCAATATCAAAATAAGTTTGATCTAGCTAATTAATTTTTCGTGAACTGTTATATATATATACTTTGAAGATCTAGCTAATTTAGATTTAGCTAGCCTCAATGCATGTGGTATGTATGTAGTAATAATTAATTAAATTAATTTTAATACTAAGTTGTTATATATGTACATTATATAGGACCGAAGCTGGATGTATACTGCAAACCGTGTGAGTGAAGAGTACATTAATGGCGTGTCTGCTTTTATAAGAGCTGCCGAGAAGGATATGTTGAATAAGTGGGTGGAATATATGTATTGTCCATGCACTGACTGTGAGAATTTGAAGATATTTAAGAATCGAGAGCAGATTGAAGCGCACTTGATTCGGAGGGGTTTCAAAAAGAGGTATACATGTTGGACCAGTCATGACGAAGTCAATGATATGCCGCTGGATGACATCGCCGGCGAAGTCAATGATATGCCGCCAGTTGACATTGCCGGTGAAGTCAATGATATGCTGCCGGATGATGATTGTGATTCGGATTTGGATAGGCTGCATGATGACAATTTAGATCAGATGCTTCGTGATGTAGAAGAGAACTATGATGAGAAAGAGTATATTAAATTCTAAGGCTTGATGGAGGACTCAGAGAAACCTTTGTTCACGTGCTGCAGGTCAAAGTACACGAAGTTGGCAGCTGTGCTTGAACTGTTAAAATTGAAGGCAAGCAACGGTTGGTCCGACAAGAGTTTCACGGCGCTGCTAGGTCTTTTAGCGGACATGCTTCCGGAGGAAAATGAGTTGCCTAAAACCACGTATAAAGCCAAGAAGGTTCTTTGTCTATTGGGAATGGAAGTAGAAAGATTTGAAGTTAAATGGAATGAAGTCTCATGATTGTCATGTGCTGATGACACAGATGCTCCCTATTGCAATTCAGAATATTTTGCCGATTAAAGTCCGAGAGACAATCATAAGGCTATGTTATTTCTTTAACATAATTGCTCAGAAGGTCATCGATCCCGAAGGACTACATGCTCTGCAGGACGAGGTGGTGATGACTCTATGTCATCTTGAGATGTATTTTTCTCCTCCATTTTTTGATATCATGTTCCATCTCGTTGTTCACGTTGTGTGGGAGATAAAAATATGCGGGCCCGTATTCCTACGTAGTATGTACCCGTTTGAGAGGTTCATGAGAATTCTTAAGTCCTATGTACGGAATCGATCTCGGCCGGAGAGCAGCATCGTCGAAGGTTATGCAAGCGAAGAGGTCATTGAGTTTTGTGTTGATTATATGGCTTAGATTCAACCGATAGGTGTGCCCCAATCTCGTCATGAGGGGAGGCTCAAGGGTATCGGAACTATCGGAAGGAAAGCAATCACTCCATATGGACGCAGCGTGCGCAAGCCCATTTCACGGTCTTGCAACACATGACCGAAGTGGCCCCTTATATCGACTCAAAGACAAGGATGTGCTTCGCAATGTAATCCGAGCACTGGATGTTTGGATCATGAGACAACACAACGATCGGTTCAACCAATGGTTGAAGGAGCAAATCGCTAGGAGCTCGTCAAGTGAGATGTCGACATGGTTGGCAAAAGGGCCAACATTTACAGCCAGACATGGCAAGGATATGACATAAATGGGTACATATTCTACACACAGCTCGGGATGTAAAGAGCACTAACCGAATCAGCGGTGTTCGTGATAGATGCGTTCAATCTCGATGGGGTGAGAAACTCGTACTATAGGTTCATAGAAGAGATTTGGGAGCTCAGCTACGTGGTTTTCAAGATCCCCTTATTTCGCTGTCGTTGGGTGCATCTCCCCCAGGTGAAAGTTGACAAGTACGGTGTCACTACCGTGGACCTCCAACGTGTCGGGTACAAAGATGAACCATTCGTACTCGCCAACTAAGTTGTTCATGTTTTCTATGTAACCGACCCGGTAAATAAGAAGCACCATGTAGTTCTTCATGGAAAAAGGAGAATTATCGGAGTAAAGAATGTAGTGGACGAGGAAGAATACAATCAATTTAATGAGTTACCTCCTTTTGGAAATGGCATAAGGGTCGACGAAACTAGTTACGTACGCATTGATCATCATGAAGGGTTTATTTTTAAAGGAAATAAGCAAGTGGAATGAGAATGGCGACATATATGTGGGCATTTGCGTTAATGTATATATATAACAATGCATGTATGGGATGTATATATATGTGAATTGGCATTTATGTATATAACAATGTATGTGTGTGATATATTTATGAATTTGCATTTATGTATAAGTGAAAATGTGTGATATATAGGTAAATTTTGAGAATAAGTCATACAAATGTATCTCTATGTTCATTGGGTTGTTGTAAAGAAATATACTGGGTTGTTGTAAAGAAATAACTACACTGGGCAAAGGCTTATTGAATGTTTGGTTAGTGCAATCATATTAACTACAACCGGGCAAAGGCTTATTACGACGGTTGTAAGTTTAAATCCGTCTGTGATTATTATCACAGACGGTTCTAAGCTTCGAACCGTTTGTGATATTTATTATCATAGACGGTTCTAAACTCAGAACCGTCTATGATATTTATTATCGCGCACGGTTCTAATCTTAGAACCGCTCTGTAATAAGCCTTTATATATAACCTCGCCTAGGGTTTTGCGTGTACAATGCCAGTTATTAGCAATACCAATCAAGACTTTATCGCTCTCCTGATCCTCGAGCCCGCCGCCGCCGCCGTCCATCGAGCCCGCCGCCGCCGCCTCGGTCCTCGAGCCCGCCACCGCCGCCTCCGTCCCCGTGAGGCCGCCGCCGCTGCCGAGCCGTCGCCGCCGCCGCCTCCATCGAGCCCCGAGCCCGCCGCCGTCCCTCGAGCCGGTCGCCCTCCTCCTCCTTCGGGCCCGTCGCTGGCCGCCTCCGTCCCCCCGAGCCCGTCGCCGTCCGCCTCCGTCGACGGTCGAGCCCTATTGGCCGCCTCCGTCCACGCTCGAGCTCCTCTCACATCGCCAGAATCTTCTCGGTGAGTCCATCTTCAATTCTACGTATTGATCTTTTCTGTTATAATCAATATTGTTCATATCAAATGAATGTTAGATTGATTATGGTGATCTTTTCTGTTGTCCAGTAAGTTATATTCATGATCTGTTAGTTTCTTGTAATAGAAAATTTTGATTTATGCTCAAGATCTAATATATAGTTGTCATATAACTGTTGCATAGCATTGTGCTGATTTTAGATACATGATATTTATGTTGCGCATAAATTTCTACTTGAATAACTTCAAATGTTTATATGTGTATGTTGATTAAGTCATTTTTATACCTCTGGTATCATGCATGTTGTATAACTAGGAAAGAATAGGCACTTGAACATATATTCTTGTTATTTTATAAATCTTATTGTTGTTAAATCTTACTGTTATGCATATGCATATGTATATGTATATATATGTTGCTAATGAACTTAGATATGTATATGTATACTTGAATATATGTATACATATATTGGAATTAAATTTAAGTATGTGCTTATACTGCACTATTTACGTATATATGAGAAGGCCAACATGTCATCCGCGCATTCTTCAACATCATCGCCGGAAGCGTCTGCTCCAAAATCAACACGCAAAGCAAGAGAACTATCGAAAAAGCCTGAGGGCCGATTAACCATCACAGAGGTCGATAGATCTGGGACCTCTCTCCTTCCTCAGAAAGCAGCAAGGGCATTTCGAAGAACGATCGGAATAGTTGCACGAGAACGAATTGAGATCACATTTGATTCGTGGAAGACCGTGAGTGAGACTCGGAAACGTGCAACACCACGACTCCGTGCAACATCGTGCCGTGCTTGCGGCGTGCAAAGCATGGAAGAACTTCAAGAGCGTGCTTGTCAAGGACTATGTGGAGAAGGATCTAACGCCCTTCGACAGGTATCCATTCCTGGAACCACAATGGGACGAGTTTAAGGCGATGAAGACGACCGAAACTTTCAGAAGTGCAAGCACGGCGCACAAGGCCCTCCAGGCAAAAAACACACATCCCCATAGACTCGGCACAGCTGGGTATGCGGGTAAAATCCCGCAGTGGAGGCAGGAGAACGAACAGGCAATCCTGCGGAACACCGCCCCGCCATTTACCATGATCCCGGACGAGCGCGTTCAAAATTGGATTAGAGCGAGATCATCTACCACGTCGTCGGGGGACATCTCCTTCCGGAACCCTACAGACCAGGAAGTGTCCCACCGCCTTGTAAGATATTGAACTACGTAGCTTGTAATTACTCCACAACTTCCTTGAAAACTAAATGACATGTCGGGCTCTTGCAGGATACATTGAGTGTCGAATCTTCCTAGTGATCATTTCAGTCAATTAGGGAGAAAGATATACTCTCCGCAGCACTGGGAAATAAGGAGCACCCGGGTCGTACGAGAGGCCTTGGGTTTTATGTTCCTTGGAAACAAGGTTTCTCAGATAACTCCGAATTGTATCGGAGTAGGAGGAGAAATAAAGCCGAGCGTGACGCATGGCTACGAGAGGAGATCAAGACATCTCTTAGAGAGGAGCTTGTTGATTACGTCAGAGATGAGGTGCGAAGACAAACAGAAGAAAATCAGCAGGCCGCCGCCGCCGCTCCTGTGCTAGCCAGCCCCCTCCACCGTCGGAGTAGCTACGGGTCCAATCCTACGACGGAAAATGAGGGCAGATTTCCTGTGGACGACATGCTAGAAGCTACGAAGTGCAAGCTCCAAGTGAGATATGCCTCCATTGCCTTGTGCGCTGCTTGGGGCCTGGCATATCCATTCGGTGAAGGGGCCATGGTGCACCGCACACATTTAGCTCCAAGCTTCGGAAAAGTGTCTGTGGATGATGTGCATGCCAATTTCGAGGTCGTCCCGCTACCGAAGCCCCCCAACAACGAGATCGTGACTCTAGGGCAAGCCATTGGAACCTTCGTCCAGTGGTCCAAAAGAGACATCTGCCTGGAGGCTTCTTCACCGTGGCAGGTTCACAAGGGCATACGAACCGGTCGACTTGCATCGGTGCCATCTCCATAAGGTCTATCTCCACCACCGCTACCGCGACCGTGATGAGTCCACGGGAGCTATTCCCAGTGCAACAACTTCCACCGGTGCTACCTTTACCCTCCACCTACAGCTGAGGTAGCAAGGACAGCCAAGGCAGCAAGGGTAAAGCACAGAAGACCGATGATGATATCCCGTACCTGCTATTGGCCCGCAAATTCGTGCTTGGAGAGCCGATGGTCGACCCGGTGAGGCGCCTCCCATTACTATCAGTTAGTTGCAATAAATTACACATGTGGTATATGGAACAATCCAATAAGCCAGAACGAGAACGGTGCTCAGGTATCACTGTCAAATTCAGGATGTGTCATTTTTAGCACGAATTTCAAGATGGTGTCTTCGTGGTGACCTTCGATGATTTATTTAATCTTTTCACGCTCAACGCTCTCAACACCTCACTCGTTCGATGCTGGACGCTGTAAGTGTGTACAATCACAGTCTCTGTTCATGTCATACCGATAAATGTCATATATAATTTGTTGCTTTCGTGTGTGTGTATATATGTAGACACATGGTGACTATAGCTAGATCAACCAACTCATCGGTTGGTTTCTTGGACCCACACATGGTCGCCAGTTCTATCATCAACGAGAATACTGCCTTTGTCGAGAGATACATTGCAGCAGCACTGCTGGCTTACCGCGATAAGGAATATATACTTATGCCCTACAATCAGGATTTTCATTAGATTTTAATAGTAATTGTACCAAAATAGAACAAGACAATATACCTTGATTCCCTAAGTAAGAATAAAACCGACTACACAGTTGTCCGCAAAGTAATCGATAGGTAAGTACATTTTCTCCATACATACATATGTTGTACTCTTTCTTTCCTTCCGAATGATTAAGGTCAACTTTTTCGAATCACGTAGGGCATTCACGATATACACTGAAAAGGCACAACCCTCGACGCAAGGGGCCAAATCCCTGACACATGATCTAAAATTTAAGGTATTCGCTAGTACATATTAATTAATCCTAAGCAACAGTTGGTAGTAATGCCTCTTGAATTAACACATTCTATTTTTTGCAGTACCACCAGCAGTAGCCGGGCAACACGTGTGGATTCTACGTTTGCCACCATATGAAACTACTCCTCGATTCCGTGAGGATCACCAATTCCACTTCTAAGGTTTGTCAATATTCTCATAATTACTTCATACTTATCAAGCTATATATATACGCATTACTGATATTCCTATCGACAGTGCAAGCGTCCATCCCAAAACCGCATTGAAACAGCCCAACCTTGAAGGAATTCTAGAAGAGAGTACCTACTTTTGGTGGCTAAAGTCCTAAATCCAAAGCGAGAGTTCCACAACGCATAATGATTTTTTTATTGTTTATCACTCGGAATGAGGTCTCGCGAAGAATAGATCCATAATCAACGACTTGTTAGGTCTGCACAAGCAATACTTGGATGGCAATCATGCACCATCCAAGTAATGTTTGTGCAACCTAACAAATTCGTTGATTATGGATCTGCTTTTCGCGAGACCTCGATTCCGAGTGATAGAGTAATAAAAATGCAATGTTACCATCAAAGTGCAAATGCAATGTAGATCTTTTGCAATTATGTATTGTTAATGGATATTTTACTTCATTTCAATTAATTGATTTGTGAAATGGATGTTTTATGTTTGTGAAATGAATTGAGATATGAATTGGATGTTATATGTTTCTGAAATGAATTGAGATGTGAATTGTCTGTATGTGTACATGTTGATCTGCTTGTTTCAGAGGGCATGGCTAGCATTTCCTGAGGCTAGCCAATAAACAGAAATAGATCTAGGGGTAGGGAAGGATAACAGACGGTTTGTAACTACAAACCATCTATGATAGCTAGCATCACAGACGGTTTGTACGAAAGAATCGTCTGTGATATAGGCAAATCACAGACGGTTTTTTGTTAAAAACCGTCTGTGAAATGCCTATATCATAGACGATTTTTTCTTACAAACCGTTTGTGATGCTAGCTATCACAGACGGTTTGTAACTTCTGTGATATATAATCCACAGACGGTTTGAAAACCGTCTATGATAACCTTCAATTATCACTGACCCATAAACTCAGACGGTTCAGAAAACCGTCTGTGATGACGTTTTTGAACCATCTGTGATAATGGTTTCTGTAGTAGTGTTACAAAATTGGTTACAAACTTTCTCATTATATAGGTTAATACCCTACTATTAACATACATACTCGAATTTCAAGTTAGTCATGACTTTAACTTAAGTAACATACAGAGATAGACTCTACTATATCTTAGACTCGATTTAAACTCTAAGCTAAGATTATTTCCAACAGTTGTCGACATACCAACGCGAATCGTAACGAAAATTTTGTACTTCAACAAAACGCCCAAAAACAATATATTTATTGTAATGTAACACGGAAGTAAATTTATGATTTTTTAGATGAAAAACTACAAGACTATTTGCGTTGCTCAGATGTGGTCGCGAGTCAAAAATGTCGCCATCTATGAGGTCAATTGAAAGCCAAAGTGTCGCTACTCGCTAGTAGGTCTAATTGATTTTGTTCCTTAAAGATCTTGGAAATTTTGGTGCCGTGTTTGGACCCTGCTGCTTCATTGCCACAACTAGTCTAAGCACGTGGTGGCATCGATGCGACCACTGTAGTCGCTTGACTATGCTTCCATAGCCCCATAACCCACTCATAAGATGCTCGTAGCTTCCTGAAAATGAAAAATGGCATTCAAAGTTTGTAATTATGCTTCCATAGCCCCATAACCCACTCATAAGATGCTCGTAGCTTCCTGAAAATGAAAAATGGCATTCAAAGTTTGTAATTATGCTTCCATAGCCCCCATAACCCACTCATTAGATAGCCCCATAACCCACCCATAACCCACTCATAAGATGCGACCACTGTAATAGGCTTGTTTGATATGGTTGTAACTTATGAATTTTGGCTGAAATTTTTAAATTTTAACTGTTTGTGACAGAGACTACAGAAAGAGAGATATTTATGATCTTAATGAATCGAATATGGTTTATGTGGTGTTATTTTTAATGAAACAAGTGTGGCTATGTGGTAGTTTTCTTTATGAATCGATTGAGGTCCATGTGGTTAAATTCTTATGAATCATTGATATCATATCATGCATATCATGATATGTCATTTGCATCGTGGATGTCACCACACATAGCCACGATCGTACCGATACAGCATCCTATATTGTCGTAGTATAATGCACACTCTTACTTTGTTAGGTAAGGGTGCAGTGGATCATATGCATTCATATGCATTTTCATTGTGGATCGATCATTTGCATACTTATGCAATGTGTTGTGGATGAATTATTTGTATACATATACATTTGCCCACAAGGGTCACTTGTGGTACGAGGAATGCGGTTGTGGTGGAGTGGGGTTCACCCCCCCCTTGTGGTATGGTAGGGGTTATGGTTGTGGCATGAGGTATTTCTCTTGTGGTAACTATTGTTAGCGGCTGTGGTTGTGGAAAATAATATGGTTAGTGAGGAAAATATGTTAATGATTTACTGATGTTGGTAGTAGTGGTGGTTGTGGTTATGAAGTAGGCAAACGAGACTTAATTGTTAATATTTTATGGTTGTTGGTAGTAATTGTAGTTAAAGTTATAAATGTGGTCATTATGGGAAATAATTGTTGATGCTTAAACTATTGTAGTTTAATTAGCCTGTTAAACAGTTTGCTTGCTGAGATTTTTATCTCACTCTTGTTTCCCCCCTTCCAGATGATCCTTGAGCATGCATGTGATGGGTAGAGCGGCACAACACACACCATTTAATGATTTATGCTATAATAAATTTGAGGAGTCTTTAGTTATTCATCTATTTCCCTCATTGATGTTCACTTCAATTTAATAATGCTATACTGTGGTTCACTTATTTGGTTAAAATTATTAGTGGTTGTTCTTTAATTAATAGATCTCCATTATCTTTATTTTGTTATGTTTCTGTTTAGCTTATCATGTCTTAGAAGATGTTGTTAATTTATTTTACCTTATAATCTGGCTAGTTATGGAGAGGTTTAGTGGCATCTCAGGGTAATGTGGGTCCTAGGGTGTTACAACTAGCTACGGCTCTACATGAAGCGATCTACGTGTAAACTAAAAACATATTCACATGTAAGAATACAACTCTACTGGTATAGCTCCATTCATATGCAAAGACTCTAACTTGATGAGACAATCAGTTTCAATTACGACTTACCGAACTCATACTCCACATAGGATGATGAACACATCTCCTTACCGTCCCGAACTCAACTCCACAAACTTGACTTAGGATGGTGAATACATTTCCTCAAAATCTTGAACTCAACTTAGCATCAGAACAGTGTCGGCTCATCATCACTGAGAGCTTTAGTAAGAAGCATTTTGTCCTTCTTATTTGATGTGTGGTTTTCTAAAGCGAAGTGCCCGCAATCATTACAATTATAGAACCTCACCTTTTCCTTATGAAGCTTCCAATTCCTATGGCCTCGACCACCACCGTCGGAGGTGTTCTCGTCTTTGTGCTTCAATGATCGGACCTCTCACTTGGTGCAAGTTAGCAGGACCTATTCATCACCATTGTCACTGTTGCCATAGAGTGTTCCTCACAAGCCTTAAGACGACCGATGACCAACTCCATGGTCATCGTCTTTAGGTCTCAAAATTACTCTATAATAGAGGCAATTGGAAGGAACTTTGAGGGGGATAATACAAAGGAATTTCTTCACCATGTTAACCTCTTCCACTTTCTTGCCAAGGGCCCGAATCTTGTTGACGATGATTGTCTACTAGATGATGAAGTCATTGACTGACTCTATCTCCATACTCAGCACCTTAAACTCAGTCTTGAGAGTTTGCACCTTTGCTTCCTTCACACCATCGGCGCCAAGATGTATCTTCAATGCCTCCCGCACATCTTTGATCGTCTCCTTTTTTGGCTTATAGGAAGAGCGTTTCCTCTAAAATGCCTTGATAGATAACCATTAATGCCATGTGGTCCTTGTGCTCATCGACGTTGCTATTCTTGATCGCGTCCTACACTCCTTGAGCCCTCATGTGCATCTTAATCTTGATTGCCCATACTGCATAATTGCTCATCATGAGCATCGATAATACAACAAGATGGTTGAACCGTCCTTTTGCCATCACACCTGATGTTACCTTGTTACCAGTGCCACTACTTCTTAGAGAACATAGCATGATCTTAGGCATAGATCAAGAACTTAGAATCGCTAGAAATGAATTTCTTTCTCTGCTCTCTATCCTTGCACAAGAAAATGGGAATCTCTTTTCTCTCCCCTACATCAAGGTCAGGAACTACTGCCTGCTGTTTGAACCAAGGAAGCAAAAGCTATTGCTGATTGAGCCTATGTCATGCTTTTTGACTAGGGACCAAAGGCCTACAGCCAAATATGGCTGGATTCTTTTCGGCTTAAAGTTAGCTTATGCTTGTACTATCTATAGTAACTAGCTTTTAATGGTGCATTTTTTCAAGGTCAGGTCAATAGAAAAATCATTGTAAAAAGTGTACTGAGTCCAGTTGTACTGGCCAAAATAGTATGCGACTATTTCTCTCTACGTACTACCTATCACGAATAGTCAGAATTCAAATATTTAAGCCATAAGCCATTAGCTCAAAGAACCCACCAAAAGATCACTTGATTTGCATTGCTGCCTCTCACCTAGACTGAGGAAACCCACCAAAAAAGCATATACTGTTGATGATCTTCATCTCTTCTATCCTGTCGTCGCTTGGATCGAGGAAGAAATCGAAAGCCAATTGAAGTGCTGCTATCATTCTCAGGTTTATCGCTGGACTACATGTAACACCCCAGGACCCACATTACCCTGGGATGCCACTAAATTTGTAATGCCCTGAACGTCTTTACGGTGTCCCTGGGAATATTTAGCAGAATCACGGAGTTTCTCGGTTTTTCGGTAAATCGCGGGAGACGGTAATTGTCTAAAGAGAAAAAATAATACTATTAATAATAATAAAAATATTATGGGCTATTTTAGAGGGAGGGAGACCTCCCACATTTGGGTCCAGAGCAGCCCACTAGGCCTAACCGCCCCTCCCCTTTTTATTCCCCTCCTACCCCCTCAAACCCTAGCCGCCACCCCTCCTCCCTTGGTCGCCCCCCTTTCCCCCACACACCCTCCCTGCTCTCTCACTCTCCCCCATGGCTGCCATGGCTAAAAGAAAGGAAGAAGAAGAAGGGAGGAAGAGAAGGGAGAAGAAGGGAAGGAAAGAGGAGAAAAGAAGGAGAAGAGGGGAGATCTTGAGGGATCCCATAGGTAATTTTTCTCATCTCAATTCTCTCTATTTTAGGTGTTTTTAGGGTTCTTAGCATGAGAATTAATGGGGGTTTAGCAATTTGATTCTCCGATTAGGGAATTCCTGCTATCTGCGTGTAGTTCAATCCGTGCAGCGCAGCTGTTTTTGCAGATTAGACCTACGAAACGATTTTTCCTGTGGGTCTGGACAAAAGGAAAATTGTAGAGGATAACGAGAGCTATTTTATCTATTTGTTTCAGAATTTTAGGCCACGGGATTTGGGCGCAGCAGGGTCGGGAACCTTGTTGTCTGTCAGGGGTACAAACTAGGACAGATTGCTGTTCGGGTGTGATTTAGGAGTAGTAGATGATTTTTATGTGTTTGGTCACAACTGTGAAAAATGTAGGGAATTTAGTAATCTAACTACTGTATAAAAATCATAATTTTATAGCTTTATACTATGGTTGG
This sequence comes from Melocanna baccifera, assembly GCA_036346265.1. Taxonomy (NCBI): domain Eukaryota; kingdom Viridiplantae; phylum Streptophyta; class Magnoliopsida; order Poales; family Poaceae; genus Melocanna; species Melocanna baccifera. The sequence continues at coordinate 8,839,256 of CM070694.1, read as the reverse complement.
GGTGCAATAGAAGCTGGCTGCTCAGATTGTTAGAACAAAGAACGTCCTCTGTTTTGCGCGTGTTAAGTTGCACCTTGTTAGTAACAATATAAAAATAAGTGATCTACTTGAAAGATGAAGGTATTTAAGTGTAGATTACAAAAATATATCTCTCTGTAAATGGTTTAATCGTTTTAAAGATACAAAAAAATTAAGCAGCACTACTGCAGCGGGCAGAATGTAGAACCGTTAAGCGGAGAGGGATGTCGTGGGGTTTTGGAGTTTAGCGACATCTTTACTTCTTAAGTCGCATTTTCATTACTGTAGTATTGTGCTGAGAGGTATTTTTGGACAGGTGGTTTTGTTTCTGAACGCGCGTGATTGCTTCTCTTCAACGGTAGAGGCAAGTAAACGTAGCGGATATGCTACTATTTAACTCGTTAATCATTCTACACTCACACTAGTTACTTCTCTTAATTTGAGATGTAATGCCTTGGTTACATACTTCCTTAACATGGTCTATGTGGTAGCAATTTAGCAATCAATTGGTTATGCCTTGATTAAAATGTTTGTGGTTATGTGGTATAGTTTTTGATGAAACAAATATAGTTGTGAGGCAGTATTCTTAATGAACATATTTTGGTCAAGTGGTAGAATTCTTAGTAAATATATTGTGGTCTTGTGGTGGTATTCTTAATGAATATATGGGGGTCTATGTGGTAGTATTCCCTATGAATCGATGGATTATGAACTTGGTGAATCAAATGTGGATTATGCGGTATTGTCCTTATTGAATCATATGTGGATTATGAGGTTGTATTCTTGATGAATATATTGCTGATCTTTATGGTTAAATTCTTATGAATCATTCATATCATTCATAACATGTTATGATATTTGCATTGTGGATGTCGCCGCTTATAGCTGCGGTCGTATCGGTACAGCATCGTAAATTACCATAGCACGATGCACACTCTTACCTTGTTGGGTAAGGGTGCAGTGGATCATATTCATTCATATGCATTTTCATTGTGGATGTATCATTTACATACTTATGCAATGTGTTGTAGATGATTGATTTGCAAACAAATGCAACTTCTTAACTTTATGTGATATGGGCTCATGAGAGTCCCTTGTGGTATGAGGAACATGGCTGTGGTCGTGGAATGGGGGTTCACCCCCTTGTGGTATGTAAGGGATGTAGTTATGGCATGAGGTATTTTTTCTTGTGGTAACTGTTGTTAGCGGTTGTGGTTGCGGTTATGAAGTAGGCAATCGAGACCTAATTGTTAATGTTTTGTGATTGTTGGTAGTAATGGTGGTTAAGTCTATAATTGAGGTCAATGTGGAATTTAAATGTTGAAGTTTAATCTATTGTAGTTTAATTAGCTTGTTAAATAGTTTGCTTGCTGAGATTTTTATCTCACTCTTGCTTTTTCCCCCTTCCAGGTTATCCTTGAGCATGCATGGGAAGGGTAGAGCAGCACATCATAATTGCACACCATCTTATAATTAATGATGTAATAATTGTTGAGTCCTAGTCATGGTTTAAATTCTCTCATTGATATTTGTTTCAAATTAATAATGCTAGACAGTGGTTCATTTTAATTGGTTAAAATTGGTAGTGGTGGTTTTTTATTAATAGTGTTCCATTACCTTTGTGTTAGTATGCTTCCACTTAGCTTATCATGTTTTAGAAAATGGTTGCTAGTTTATGTTATCTTGTAAATTGGCTAGTTTGTGGAGTGGTTTAATGGCATCCTAGGGTAATGTGGGTTTTGAGGTGTTACAAAACCACTCCACAACTAGCCAAGCTACAAGATACAATAAACTGGCAACCTCTTCTAAAACATAATAAGCCAAGTGGAAGCGTAACAAAACCATAATGTAATGGAAAAATATTAATAAAAGAACCAACACTACCAATTTTAACCAATTAAAACAAACCACTGTCTAGCATTATTAATTTGAAACAAACATCAATGAGGGAAATAAATTCATGACTAAGACTCCACAATTATTACAATATTAATCATAAGATGGTGTGCAGTTGTGTTGTGCCGCTCTACCCTTCCTATGTATGGATCACGTGAAAGGGGGGAAAAGCAAGCGTGAGATAAAAATCTCAGCAAGCAAGCTGTTTAACAAGCTAATTAAACTACAATAGTTTAATGTTCAACATTTATTTTCCAGATTGACCACAATTATAGCCTTAACCACCATTACTATCAACAACCACAAAACACTAGCAATTAGATCTCGATTGCCTACTTCATAACCTTAACCACCACTACTACCAACATTAATAAAGCATTAACATATTTTTCTCACTAACCTTTTTCTTTCTTGCAATCACAACCGTTAACAACAGTTACCACAAGAGAAAATACCTTATGCCACAACCACATCCCCTACCATACCACAAGGGGGTGAACCACAGTATATTCACTAAGAGTACTACCACCTAGGCCTCAATATGTTTAGTAAGGATACTACCACTAGGACCACAATGTGTTCACTAGGAATACTACCACTATGACACAATATGCTCGTAGGAATATTACCCCAAAACCATATTTGTCTTATTAAGAACTATACCACATAATCACAATTAATCCATCAAGGCATAACTAACTGATTGCTAAATTTCTACCACATAAACCACATTAAGGAAGCATGTCAACAATGGCATAGCATGACAAATTAAGAGGATTAACTAGTGTGAATATAAAATGATTAACGAGTTAAACAGTAGCACATCTGCTACATTTACTTGCCTCTACCATTGAAGCGAAGCGATTACGCGTGTTCAGGAGCAAAACCACCTGTCCAAAAATTATTTCTCAGCACAAGTCTACAGCAAGGTAATCGTGACTAAGAAAATAAAGACGCTGCTAAATCCCCAAATCCGACAATACCCTCTCCGCTCCACGATTCTACGCCCAGCCTACTGCAGCAGCGCTGCTTGTTATTTTTGTAACTTTAAAACTATTAGGCCTATCACAGCAAATGAGATATTTCTAGAAACTACACTAAAATACCTTCAATTTTTAGGTAGACCACTTATTTTTATTTTGTTGCTACATGGTGTAATGTAACGCGCAAAACAGAGCACATACTCTGTTTCAGCAATCGGGCCAGTCAACTTCTAACGGTCATTACCTTCTGTGAAAATCTCTAAAATTCATGATTTTTATATAGTAGTTAGATTACTGAATTACCTATAATTTTCATAATTGTGGCCAAAATCATAAAAATCATCTACTACTCTGAATCTACACTCGAACAGCAATCTGTCTTGGACTACACCTCTGCCAAACAGCAATGTTCCCGACTCTACTGCGCCCAAACCCCGCGGCCTGAAATTCTGGAAAAACTATAAAAAAAATAGATCTCGTCATCCTCTACAACTTTCCTTTTGGCCAGACCCATAGGAAAAATTGTTTCGATGCCCTAATCTACGCAAACAGCCGCACTGCACAAATCTAACTACGCGTAGACAACAGAAAATCACTAATCGGTTAATCAATTTGCTAATCCCTTTCTAATAACGTGCCAAGAACCCTAATTACTCTAAAAATAGAAGGGTTAGAGATGGAGAAAAGTTACCTAGGTGATCCTTTGAGATCACCCCTCTTTTCTTCTCCTCCTCCTCTTCCTCTCTTCCTTCTCTTCCTTCTCTTCTCTTCCTTGATCCCTCCTTTGCAGCAACTAGCAGGGCAGCAGCTTGGAGGAGGTGTGGAGGCACAAGGAGAGGTGGGGGGTGGCGGCCAATGGGTGGGAAAAGGGGAGGGGCCAAGGGAGGGGTATTTAAGCGGGTGGCTAGGGTTTTGGGTGGGAGGGAGTATTTAAGTGGGTGGCTAGGGTTTTGGGTGGTGGGAGGGGGTGCGGCTAGGCCTTTTGGGCTGGCTGGCCCAAAGTGGCTAGCCCACCCCTCTAAGCAGCCTACTCCCTCTATTTTTATTTAATTAATTTATTTTCCACTTTGGATAATTTCATAATTTTATTCCCGCCTCCCGTGATTCACCGAAAAAAATCAGGAAACTCTGCGATTCCATTGAATACTCCTAAGGACGCCATAAAGAAGTTCAGGGCATTACACTACAACTGTAAGTAGGAGACTAGAATGAGTCCAGCTTAGATTCAAAGCAAAAACAGGCTAGAAGCAAATTGCTTCATGAATCTCCTGTGCTCTGATACCTTATTGGCCTGGCCCAGGAGAAAACTCACACATGCATAAATTCACGATGGAAAAGAACAATTAGAGAATAATGCAAGAGAATTGCCCTAGCCACAACTACGTAGCTGAGTTTTCTAAATTTTTCTATTCTCTTGCTCTTTCTTTTCCAAAATTGGTTACAAGCATCCTCATTATATAGGCTAATACTCTTGGACTAACATACGTAGTCAAATTTTAAGTTGGTCATGATTTCAGTAATGCATGGACACAGACTCTACTACGTCTCAGGCTTGATTTAAATTCTAAGTTAAGATTATTTCCAACAACTTGTAGGCAGCAAGAACCAAAAAGGGAAAAGAAAAACAGAAATTGGGCTGGGGCAGGTGATGTGCACCGTAGTCGAGTCGAACATGGCTAGCCGCCCTATATATCTGAGGAGCTAGGGGTGTTGTGCCTACCATAGTTGTACTAAACCGAGCCACCCAAAAACCCTAACCTTGGTGCTGCCTTCACCCAGGGCACCACTGCCACACTGTTGTTCATGATGCTGTTTGCTGCTTAGGTGAGTGTTGTCGAGGATCGTAGCCGTGGGCTTGCTATGGCAATCTGATCATTGCCGTAGGTGCACCGTGGCAAACGTGCTACATGCCTTGGCCACGTAGAGCCTGCACATGCCAGGGCTATTGGGCAATGCTACCGTGGCCACGCACAGGAGGCTGCGCCAGCTGTAGCAACATGTCTAATCCATGAACCGGCCCTACCTATTACGTCAACTTGCATTCCCCGTTGTTCTATCTATCGCTTCCAAGTTCTAACCACCTCATCTCATATAGGGATAGTGATGAGAGGGATGGCCCGATCTTCCGATGAGATGGATAAGTTCGATTTGATATGACGTTGACGAAGAGGCTACTTGACCGAGACGACCAAGTCCGTCCTGCAATCGCTACACCACACCCTAGTCGCTATCAACCGTGCCAAGAACGCGGTTGACCTGAACACGAGGTTCAATTCCTGCAAGCAATCGAAGAACAAGCAAGAACAAGTGAAAGAGCAATCTTATTACGAATATGACTGAGAAACACAAAGGGGTTGAGGCCTGCAATCGCAGTTGTTGGTCTAGTCGACACAAGAACACACGACGAAGTTTCACGGTGGAAAACTAATCAAAACAAGCCTGAGTTACATGGCCAAATGAGCCTCTATTTATAGGGACACGCAGGTCCTTGCATATGGAAAGTTCTCAATACATGGAAAGTATTCAAATCATAGCTGATTCTATCTCTGTTTCCAAAACCGAAGATTGTTTTGTTGATTGCGTCGCGCACAAAAGGAATTTTGGATGGGGTCAGATCCGTTGGAAAGAGGACGAGCTTTCCATGCTGTACTCACACATTCCAATTGGACTCTTGATGCGAAATCTATGAGCATTTAAAGTGGAACTTGTCATGCTTTGAGTCACGCCTTGTTTTGGTGATTCCAATGCGCATGAACGAATTTGGAGGTGGGGCCAAATCCATTGGAAAGTGGACGAGCTCTTCTTTCTTTGCTATACTTGCACACCTCAAACGGAGTTTTTATGCAAAAGTTATACACATTTGAAGTCCAACCTATCAGGTGACTCGAATTGATCCGAGACCGAATTGAATTTTAAAATGTGTCCCACTTGAACTCTTGCTTGAATTGATCCAAAAGTGACGTGGTGACCTTGAGCAAGAGTTGGGAAGGTATTGACTTGGTCTTGATATATTGGTCGGCTTCTCTTTTGGTGGACCCCAACCACGAGTGCATAGCGTTGATGCAATCCTCCTTATACAGCTAGACAAAAATATATTTTCATCTTTAGATAGCATCATATGCTCAATTAAAATAAATCAAAATCAAAGAAACGAATTCACCATTTGTTTATTCTTGGGAGCTTTGGTTGTATGAGTATGTGGCATGGTCACATCATCCTCCCCTTCTTGATAGAAAACCGTCCTCGGTTTTAATAGATGTGTGGTCTCACGTATTGCATGATCTTGGTCATAAATCTCGGTACATGACAAAGAACGCAACAAATTCAGTATATGTAATATCATAAGTTCTTTATCAAACAAAGTAAACTCTCTTAGAAACGATTGTACCTGATTGGTAGTATTATCACTAGATGGCGTATGTTCTTCATCTTGCTCCCATTCTTTAGAAAAGGTTGTATTGGATGTGACTTGATATTGATGATCTCAATGAGAGGCAAATTCTTTTTCGCGCAAAAATAGGGAAATGGTTGTGGTGTATGGAAGCAGCCCACAACACTCCCTTCTTGAAAGGTTTCTGTAGCTTACAAACAGCAGTAGATAAACTAGAAATAATAAGGTTAGTGCCATTAGTTTTCTCTACATGATTATGTTCCTCCTCCAAAGTTGAACCTTTCAGTTCTGAATTTATCCAAATTGATGAACCATATAATTTCCTTTTCATCATACTCGCCTATTAAGTAAAATTTATAGCGAAATAATGAAAGCGAATTGGGAATCTCAAATAACTTCTTTGTTAGACAACTCAGTTCACAAGGATGATCAATCTCAATATAACTGAAAGTGTGCGAAGAAGAAATCTCATTCAGCTTATCTATAGCATGGATCAATTGCATATTGACAAAATCAAAACCATTTATTTCAGCATATGGATTTAAAATTAAAATAGAAGAATCAGGTTTAACTTCTGGTTGTGGCAAAGATATATGTAAGAAATTAGCACACAACTCATTATCAATACTTAAATCAATGCAGTTGGAATTTTGTACTTGAAACATGTGTATATCAGAATTACTTTTCACAATGTTTTGCTGTAATGTAGCATGAACAGTGGACAATAGTTGTTCTTCACAGGCATACTCACCATGAGTGATGATAGCACCATTATATTTACCTTTCTGTCTCTCCTCACATGATGTAGGGGCATCCATCATCTCATCTTCTTTGTCAAGTAACTCATTGATCTCTTCAGCATGGTTCTCAACTTGCTGCAAGTTGTTAGTCATAGAAAAAGGCACAACCACAGGTTTGCATTCATGTGTCCTATTATCAAGTATTCTCAATTCTTCCGCAATCTGACTCTCAATCTTACAAGCAAGTATAAACAAATGAGAGAGAGAATTATATTCTTTGTGAACAAGAAGGTCTTGAATTTCCTGATTAAGCCCACTTAAGAATCTATTCTCCGTAGCTTCAGCATGTTCCTTTAAACCACAACGCAATAAACGAGTTTTCAGTTCATAATAGTATTCTCTTACAGTTCTACTACCTTGTCTGAAATGTTGCAATCTAGCTAGCAAATAATCAACATAATTTTTAGAAACAAATTCATCTCTCAAAAGTTTCTTCAATGCATTCCAAGTTTGATGCACTCTACCATATCTACTAGATATTTCCACCAAATTATTGCATTATCAATGAAAACACTAGTGGCGGCTCTAATCTTTTGCCTATCCGACCAATCATAACATTCGAATTCTTTCTCTAATGGTATCTCCCAGTCAATATAGGCATCAGGATCAAATTTTCTAGCAAAAAATGGAAGAGCATACCTGACTTTAGTTAATGCATCATCATCCTCATTCGACGAAGGTTTCAGAGGAAACAGTGCATGTCGAGTAGCTGTGGATGAACGTTTATCAAGGTTCTCAACTCTGTTGTTGATGGTGGTGAGGGTTTTATTAAGCCGATCCAACACGTTATTGGTCTCACAAAAATTCCTATTATGTGATCTTGATCCTGTCATGGTTAGTAGAAAACAAGGAAATACACGAGAATTATGTAAGTCCCTATAAACTACTAGGAAGTGGAGCTTGATAAGTCACACATCTCTCACACTCTTACCAAACTCTTACATGTTCTTACCAATGCAAACAGGTGGTGCAACCGGTGGCTGGTTCGTGATAGTCTTGACTTGAGTGATGAGTATAGCGATTACCGGTACGTCAAGGCCTGTAACAGTTAGTAGTAGGTGTAGCTTGGAAGGCTCTAGATATGTAGCAATGGAGAACAATCGGTTAATTTCAGAAATTGCATGGAATTGAATTATAGTTCGTATCTAGCACTTAGCCTTATGTTGCTGATCAAAGAAGGATAGATGAAGGCTAAAACAAGTGGATATCAAAGTATAGGAGTTGTAGACACAAGATAATTCAATTGAATGCAATTGGAAGTGGAAAACACAACTATTGACCCAAAATATTAGAAAGTCAGAATTCTGTCCACTGGACCAGTTGTCGGTATTTTGGCCGTAACTTTTTGTCAGTTGCCTCTTTTTTGATGATTCTTTTTTTCCTGGTTTACTGACGGCTTTTTCTACAACTTTTCTTTTGGGGCCAACTTCTGAAAACTGACAGAAAAATTCTCACAAAAATCACAAGTGCAAACTATTGCAGATTCAAAACAGAAATTTGGGTCAACTTTCACCGCATGTATCTTTTACTTGCAGTATTGGAATGAATCGAAATTTTGCAAGTAGATGGATAATGAAGTTAGGAGTCTAATGGAAGTGGTTGCACTCAAAAAGGATCAAGGAATCAAAAGTTATGCTGTTTTTGGTGGCAGCTGCACAAGAGGGAGTCTTCTGGCCGAAAATCGGAGATATGTTCTCGATGGATTTGGAAGTGGGGATTTTTGTTTTTGGACTTTTATGGGACCAATAATATGACCAGCAACAAGACAAAGCTAAAACGGACACAAATTTAATTTAGCAAACCGAAACTAACAAATTGAAAGGCACAACGGGGTTTGGACAGCGGAAATAACTCTTTTTGTAGGGCAATTTTCTGGTTATAGGTATGAAAAACAAATCTAGATGGATAATCTCATCGGGCAAACTGTGCTCTGATACCAACTGATGAGAGGGTTGGCCCAATCTTCCGATGAGATGGATAAGTTCGATTTGATATGACGTTGACGAAGAGGCTACTTGACCGAGACGACCAAGTCCGTCCTGCAATCGCTACACCACACCTAGTCGCTATCAACGTGCAAGAACGCGTTGACCTGAACATGAGGTTCAATTCCTGCAAGCAATCGAAGAACAAGCAAGAACAAGTGAAAGAGCAATCTTATTGCGAATATGACTGAGAAACACAAAGGGGTTGAGGCCTGCAATCGCAGTTGTTGGTCTAGTCGACACAAGAACACACGACGAAGTTTCACGGTGGAAAACTAATCAAAACAAGCCTGAGTTACATAGCCAAATGAGCCTCTATTTATAGGGACACGCAGGTCCTTGCATATGGAAAGTTCTCAATACATGGAAAGTATTCAAATCATAGCTGATTCTATCTCTGTTTTCAAAACTGAAGATTGTTTTGTTGATTGCGTCACGCACAAAAGGAATTTTTGGATGGGGTCAGATCCGTTGGAAAGAGGACGGAATAAGCTTTCCATGCTGTACTCACACATTCCAATTGGACTCTTGATGCGAAATCTATGAGCATTTAAAGTGGGATCTATCATGCTGAGTCAGCGTCGCCTTGTTTTGGTGATTCCAATGCGCACAGAACGAATTTGGAGGTGGGGCCAAATCCATTGGAAAGTGGACGAGCTCTTCTTTCTTTGCTATACTTGCACACCTCAAACGGAGTTTTTATGCAAAAGTTATACACATTTGAAGTCCAACCTATCAGGCTGACTCCGAATTGATCCGGAGACCGAATTGAATTTTAAAATGTGTCCCACTTGAACTCTTACTTGAATTGATCCAAAAGTGACGTGGTGACCTTGAGCAAGAGTTGGGAAAGGTATTGACTTGGTCTTGATATATTGGTCGGTTTCTCTTTTGGTGGACCCCAACCACGAGCGCATAGCGTTGATGCAATCCTCCTTATACAGCTAGACAAAAATATATTTTCATCTTTAGATAGCATCATATGCTCAATTAAAATAAATCGAAATCAAAGAAACGAATTCACCATTTGTTTATTTTTGGGAGCTTTGGTTGTATGAGTATGTGGCATGGTCACATCAGATAGAAATGGATCGAATACGATCGAAAAGACTCAACTACGAATATAAATTCATATTTTTAAAACAAATATGAATATAAATCGAATGTCGTAATGGATACGAATTTGAATCGAATATGTACTTAACTCGGTCGAATACGAACATCCTTCTACAACTTCTGTAACAAATCTCGGTAGAACAAATTTATGTAACTAGCCATTGGGATACAAATTTATGGATCGAATACAAATCGAGTAATCTTGAATACGAATGTGGATGTGAACATTCTCAAATACGGATACGAATATTGTCGAATACGAATATGAACATTTTTTAATATGGATTTTGCTTACCATATTTTTGTTTCTTCAGATATGAATATCGGATAAATGGATTATTCGTTACCGTTTTCCACCCCTAATCTCATGCAAGAGTTGCCGAGGAGTGTGACGGATGTGACGCGGGGAGTTCGGGGGACATGTCGGAGTGGAGGTCATGGGGAGATTATGAAGAACTGGTGACTTCATCGATTCCCTCTGACTGTTGGGCTTTAGGTAAAATTATAGACCTTGTTCCCCACTGTTTTTGGTGTATTAGATCGATGCGTGGTAGATGAGCAGTGTTGGTGGTGGTTTAATTGTTGCTGGGCTTCAGTAAAGTGTGTTGTCCTAGATTGTGGGCTAGTTTTGCGGTCTCTGCATGCTGTTTTATGAAATTTTCATAACATGAAAGATGTAGAGAAATTTTTTTCATAGAGTACTAGATCACTCAGAAGTTGACTGTACAGAAATTAGTTACCAATGGTAGCAATTGTGTTATTCTGCATATTTAGAATAGGTAGTAGCTGAATTAAAATATGGTGATAACCGAAAGATGTAGATATTTTTTGTAGTTTCCACAAGTGTTATTATTTGCTATGTTTTGAACCGTAGAAAAATAGATTGAAATTATGAAGCTTGCTGTCTAGTGTTGCAACTGAATGACCTTTGGAACTAAAAACAAGGGTTTAGATGATTTAATCATGAAATCTGAACAACTAGAAATATTTGTGATTTTATGTGTAGATTCCATAACATATATGTTTTATTATGTTTGGGTTACAAAACTGTAAGTTATGGTTATTTGATCACTGAGATAGCGGGAGGATTGTTTGGTGAAGGGAGAATATTGTGTTAGGTTTGCACGTAGGAGTGATGTTGATCTATTTATCATGCATGTACTACTGTAGTGAGGTTTTGAGGTTGGGTAATGGTTTTTTTAGGATGTGATGTTACTTCTAGAGTGGTTTTGGCTACGTATCGCCCTGCTTTTTTTGATAAAAAAAAGGTAAGTGCAAGGTAGAATAATAGTTTGTGATGGTTGCGTGTGACTTGTTTTTGCATGGCATATTTTACAGAATTATTATAAGATTATATCTTTCTACATGTAGATTATATGATGATCAAAGATGCTTAACTAGAATTATGTTATTATCGGAAACAATGTTGCATCATTGCATTGCACCTATACATAGGATCTATCTTGGGTAGGTATTTCATAGGAGTGAAAAAAGAAAGACCTACTTCGGTAGACACTCCACGGGAGTAAAGAATGAGACCCTGTATGAAAAAGGATGCGGCAAGAGTGGTTCATTGATCTCTCCGCTATATCGGTATAAGCTACAATGACAAATGAATCCACATTGTACTACATGAAAGAGAAAGATACAATTTTCAGATTTTACAGTTTATAGTTATGAGATAAGTGAATATGATTTGTTTATGCCACTGTTTTACTATGTTACTTGCGGAGTCATTAACTCACTTTTATTTTGTTAATGTTTTGAGGTAACCGTTGATGGCAACATGCATATAAGTGGGAGTAGCACACTTACACCACATCTATTGAACAATGCTTAGTCATCACATTTAACATATTTGGACATTTAATGGTTTTGCTCAACTTAGTTAGAACTTAGTATTTGATATTAGGTGGAGATTATTGGACTTCTGTGGGACATGGTTGGTTTCATACACTACTACAAAAAGATTTATATTAGACGTCTCATCACAGACGGTTCATCAAAACCATCAGTATTAAATGCAATCATAGACGGTTTAAGTTTAGAGACCGTATGTGTTAGTGCCAACACTAAAAACTGTCTGTGAAGAGATAATATCACAGATGATTCATGGTGGGCACCGTCTGTGAAATATCACACATGGTTTTTATTAAGAACCGTCTATGATATTGCCAATATCACAGATGGTTTTTATTTAAACCATTTGTGATACATTACAAACGGTTTATATTACAATCTATAATAATAAAATTATCACAAATGATTTGTATTAAAAACCATCTGTGATATGTTTCTTGCCTCGCAATCTCCTAAAATTTCATAATCTCTTGTCTGAGTCCGAGTAGAATTTCGTTCTGAGATACCTTTAGTAAAATGGGTATAACTTTTGCATACGTTGTCCGTTTTTGACGTTTTTATGCTCATTGAAAATCTAATGATGAGCCCGATCCAAAAAAAAAAAACAATTAGGTCACATTAGTCACCCTCTAAGAACCCCCTAAAATCGACTATTTTTAGCCTCAAATTTGCGTCGCAAGTTTTCAATTTCTATTTTTGCCAAAATTTTTGATCTTTCCTTCGGAATTTGGGATTCGCCTCAACTACAAAGTTATAGATCTCATTGAAACCTTTCAAACAAGTATATATATGACATATAAAACTTTGCTATTTTATATTTGAGACTAGCTGTTTATATTGCATTGATATATATATAGCAGTTTATGTATCACAGATAGTTTGTGGTTCAAATCGTCTGTGATAATTATGTTTCACAGATGGTTTGTGGTTCAAACCGTCTATAATAATTATGTTTCATAGACGGTCTGTGATTCAAACCGTCTGTAATAATTTAGTCCCTGACTGTTGGGCCCGTCGATCCTTCCCAACCCAATCCTAGCCAATAGAGACCCACTAACCCCTACCCACAGATCTAGCTCCACCTCTCCATCCCTGCACCAACGTGTAAGCATGTAACATGTATATAACTCGCGACGTGCATGTGTGCTTGCAGGGGCAGCCTCCCGACTGGTAGGACTTCGTCGGCATTGTTATGCTGCTCTTCATCAACTCCACCATCAGCTTCATTGAGGAGAACAATGCCAGCAATACCACCGCTACCCTCATGGCCACCCTCGCCCCAAGCCTCGACATCATCAGCATCAAGTTTGGTGACATCATCCCGGTGGATGCGAGGCTGTTGGAGGGTGACCTGCTCAAGATCGATCAGTCGGCACTCACTATGAGTCCCTCCCTGTTAACAAGTTGCCCGGCAACAGCATCTACTTTGGCTCCACCTACAAGCAAGGCGAGATAGAGGCCTCGTCGGCATGGTTGAGCTTCCATTGTCTGCTAGGATCTCGATTTCTTGTATATTCTTGCCATGTTTAAGAGTTGGGTTCGTAGGATTCGAAGATGTGTTCTTGCTATATTCTTATTGTGCTAGATTTTTAACCTGCTCGTTTGTTTTGTGATGTTGTACTTGTGGATTCTAATCTTAATGGAAATGGAATGTGCTGCTGTATTTGCTTATTTTCAAAAGGCATAGCTAACATTTCCTAAGGCTAACCGGAAAACAAAAAAATTAGATATAGAATAAACTATTACAGACGGTTTTGTAGTATAAACCATCTGTGAAGGACTATCACAAACGGCTCGAACCAATAACCATATGTGATACTCGTACCATCACAGATGATTCTATCTACCAGCCATCTGTGATGGAAAAGTATTAAAGATGGTTCTATATACCAACCGTCTATAATACTTGCCTATCACAGACGTTTGGCAGCTAGAACTATCTATGATGTGTGAGTATCACAAACGATTTTTTGTTCGAGCCATCTGTGATAGTATTCTTTATAGATGGTTCTAATTACAAATTGTCTATGTTGTACTTATTACAGATGGCTCACAAACCATCTGTGATAACCTCCGATTATCACCGACCCATAAGTTCAGATGGTTCAGAAAACCATCTATGACGATAATTTCAAATTGTCTGTGATAATCCTTTTTGTAGTAGTGATATATCTATGGCTGATGGTGAACTATCGTTATTGTTATTGTGTTTCGTTTATTCCTACATATCATGATTAGTCATTTGAGTTTTATGCTTGTTCCCTTTTGATATTTATTCATGTCATAGTGATGTTATTGATGTTGGTTTTTATTTGTACCTATTTAATTAGGTAGATGCTGCTGAAATTTAATATTAGTGCTTTTATTTTAGGCAGATATTGAATAGTAGTAGCATTTTGTCACTAGAGGCGGCGCTAGCCCAGAGTCATCGCAGTAGCCATGCGCCACAACAAGGGGTGGCAGGCTCACTGACAATTGCTTGTAGAGTTGCCAGCGACCTCACTAGGGTAGAAGTCAGTGTATGTCAGGGAAGATGGTGTCGACAATGGGAACAAACCCAACGTTCCTAGGAGAAAATCGGGGAGGAGACACTAGGCAATGCGGTGGAGGATCAACATCAACGCTGTCTTGCTGGCGAGCCATGGAGGCAGTTCTATGTGGCTGTAGTGTTAGACGGGGACCAGGGTAGGTGAATCAGTGGTGGTGTTCGCGAGCAGGATATAGGGAGGGAGAGTGGGAGTCGAGAAAGGGAAGGGAGAGAGAGATGGTGTGAGGGAGGAGATAATAGGTATAAGACGGGGAGGAGGGGCGGCAGATTGGACCCTGGCTCATCTCGGCCTAGGACAGTGAGAAGTTACCGTGATAGGCTAGCCGTCACAGCTTGCTAGGAGGTGAGGTGGCCCAGGGAGGAAAGAAAGAAAAGAAATTCTGAATTAAATATAAAAAGGTAAATAAGAAGTTCTAGGAATTTGGAGAAATTTTTTATATTGTAATTATAAATATCCTTGTGCTTACGTTACGACTTCAATAATTATTGTTATACAAAGTAATATTTTTGAACATCATATGAATGAATGCGAAGAGTAGAATTAGAAGCCGCGTCAAGATTGCAGACGGCTCCAGAAGTGGCGGAGTTGGACGCAGGGACTCGAGGCAAGTCTACAGTATCATGCGGTTATCTCGAATCTAACGGATCGATGGTAATAGGATTAGTTCAACCTCGAGAGAATATCATGTCCGAAGCATTTGTAGAATTGATTGCTCGATGGAAGAGTCTTGGGTGTGAACATGTGACAGGGCACAGCGGAAAATTTAGACCAAAGTTAATCAAAATCTCAATATGCAATACGTAGCTTTCTCTTCTCCACTTTTGACACACACATTTTACTGATGGACATCACATTAAAGTATCAAGGACTACTTTGCAATATCCTAATGCCAGAGCCACCCATTCCCAAAACTTACAACAATTAGCCCTATAAATACACCATCCTAACCAAACACTATCCTCAGTCCTCACCACTCCAAATTAGGGAAAACCCACACTCAAAACCTAAAGATATCTAAACAGTTCCACAAAAACTACGAATTACACACACACACACACATATATTCCATGGCTAAGGCACAGTCAATGGCCGCGCTGCTTGCCGTCGTGATGGTCCTCGCGGCGTCCACTGAGGTCGCGCACAGCATCTGCAACCTTTCGAGTGACGGCATCCGGGCGTGCCAGCCGGCGGCCGCCATCCGCAACCCGACGGACGGGCCGTCGGCCGAGTGCTGCGCTGCCCTGGCGGGGGCCGACCTGCCGTGCCTGTGCCGGTACAAGAACGCCGCCGGCATATGGATTAGGTTCTACAAGATCGATGTGAACCGCGCCATGGCGCTGCCGGGCAAGTGCGGCCTCACCATGCCCGCCAACTGCTGATCGCTGGCCATGCACGCATCGATGCATCAAGAAATATAATATACTAGTCCTAAGTAACTACGAGAATAAATGAAGTACGTACAAGACTGGTATGTGCTTCTCTTGGTGAACTGTCATTTGAGAGCTCTGCGCGGATGTGAATCTCAGTTGTGCATGAACAAATTAATCAGTGCAGAATGAAGTGTCAGAAGTGTACTATACATAATGTTGGCTTGCCCCGTGCAAAGTTGGCCGATTAATTGGAACTATTTGCCAAAATTATTATGAACATATTTTATGCACGAGCTTTGCATGCATTTGTCAGAACTCTTCTTTGCTAGCAATGCTTCTAACTAATTTATCAGGGGGAATTTAGGTGTTTTAATCGTGTGACCATAGTCAGTTCTATATCTTCAATCTCCTACATTAAGTCTTTAATAATTTGACATCCTAAATCTTCACCGTGTCACATTCCTAAACTACTTAACGTGGTAGTTATGCGGGGACGTTATCGTACTCTTGCAAATAGCTAGCAATGCTCTAACGCACATGTAATTTTATTGCCAACACATTTATTTGAGTTCATTTTATGGTCATTACTGACAGACTAGTTTATGAATTAGTAATAGATAGTGCTTTGGACCATGAAATTAAATAAAAACTATTCATTAATGAATGCATCTGAACGGCCACATATTTTAATAATGATTTTAGTGTTAAAGAAATTGTATTGATAAGTCCTAATTAATTAGGACAAATTTTTTTAACAGCCATCAGGCTTTTCCGGTTTCAACCATTCAAACTTTGACATGATTTAATTTACTAATTTCTCTTTCTGAACTTGCAAAAATTTGGATATCAATGTCATTTTTTCTACATTTAACATTCAAAATAAATAGTTTTACGCTTTGAATCCAAAATTTGAAATCAAAATGGGTGTTTTCAATTTTTGTACAATTCAGTTTTATACTTTGGATATTTGATTTCTATTCATGTAATACATAAATTCTGCCAAATAACTGAAATTTCCATTATTTGGTCATTGTGGAAATATATGAGTGAGCAATTAATGGTATGTAAAATCTTGATCAAAAGTTTGAGTTGTCTATGAAAAAATAGAAAAGTAGATACAAAATTTCACTACTTCATATTAGAATAAGACCACAATTTTCCTAATATCACTGCAACACAAACTCCTTGTAGTGATGTTTTTATAATATAGTAGAAATCCTTTTTTTTCTGTCTCTACATTGTTGCAGAGACTTTTTTTTTAACGCCGCATAAGTGTCTATATGCATTGTCATTGTGAACGTAGAGACACATTATTAAAACGCCTCTATATCATTTGTGGCATTTTATAGAGATGGGTCATTATGTCTTCAATAGAATAGATACATTTTATAGTGGTGATACTAGTGTGGACTCTTACAAAGGCTAGTACTCGAACTCTCGACTTCATGGGAATAGTACTTTCCTTAAACCTGTCACACTAGTTATCTCAACCTCACCACTTCACGTGTTTAGTTGTGCTTAACAATATTTATATGTAGCTCATTTAACACATATCAACCACTGAAAAAACGCCTTTAGATAGTTAAAAGCATCTCAAAAATGTCTTTACACGACAAAAAAATTTAGATAAATTAGAGAGAGTCTCAAAATCGCCTCTTGAGTACAAAATCTAGGGCAATATTTAAAGTATCTCTAAAAAAACGCCTCTAGAAAAATGCCACTACAATGGATTTTTCTTGTAGTGCATAAAATTAATACATCAACCACCCATACCATTTCGTAGCTTTAAAAGCATGGGTAAGATCAAGGTAGAAATTTAATAGCAACCAATACAATCTTAAATCTTAATGATGTATATCGTAAAACATCTTAATGAGAAACTGGACTAATTAATACTGTGACACAATGTAATACAATAAGCACGGACAAGTGATGGTCGGCAGCAAATATCTGATAGATATAAACAACACACGCTTTTCGTACTAATCTGAAGTGCCGGTCGACGTCTGCGCCAAACTTTTGAAGTTTTCAAATATTATCATGATCAGCAATACCTGAGCTAGCTATCCACCAACAACCGATCATGCATACTGGTGCTCCCCCAACTGCACTACTGAAGTCGGCAAAGCTCCTACCAGCGGCCCAGATCAACCCGATCGATCTTTGTACGGTCTTAAGAATGGCCCTCAAGCTGGAGTAGTAGATTGACTAGATTCATCCAATTTTAACCTTTTAACGGAACGTGGTTGTCTAATTAACCCGATCGATGGACGCACTACTATAAAAAGATTTATATTAAACGTCTCATCATAAATAATTTATAAAAATCGTCTGTATTAAATGCAATCATAAACAATTTAGAGTTCTTATTAAGAACCATCTGTGATATTGCCAATATTACAGACAGATCTAAATTAAAAATCGTCTGTGATATATTTTTCGCTTCGCGCATCTCTAAAATTTCATAATTTCCCGCCTGAGTTCGAGTAGAATTCCGTTTTGACACATCTTCAGTAAAACGGACATAACTTTTGTATACGGTGTCCGTTTTTGATGTTCTTATACTCGTTGAAAAGCAAACGATGAGCCCGTCGCCCTCGAAGACCCCCCAAAATCGGCCATTTTTAGCCTCAAATTTGAATCGCAAGTTTTTGATTTCTATTTTTGCCAAAATTTTCGATCTTCCCTTCGAAATTTAGAGTTTGTCTCAACTACAATGTTGTAGATCTCGTCGAAACCTTTCAAATGAGTATATATAAGACATACAAAATTTTGTTATTTTATATTTTGAGACTAGTTGTTTATATCGTATCGGTATATATATAACCAATATCACAGACGGTTCTTACCAAAGAACCGTCTGTGGTACTATTATAGATATCTGTGATAATTTGTTCTCTGACCACTAGGCCCGTCAATCCTCCTCAACCCAATTCCAGCCAATAGAAACTGACCAACCCACACCCTACGGATGGTAGCTCTCCCTCCTCTATAAATACTCATCCGAACCCATCCACCCCCTCCCTTCAAATGCGTCTTAAGCTTCTTTCCTCTATTGTTTCTTCTAGTATTTGAATCTGTGGGGTTTAGGTCTCCATCGTAGCCTCCATTGTTACTACTTTGTTGGGTTTAGGGTTGCCCGGGAGCTTACAGTGAGGCAGCTGCTAAGAAGGTCTACCCAAGCTTGTGATGGTAGATTGTTCTATGCTATGTTGCTTTCATTGTTCTCTTCATCGTAGCCTCCATTGTTGTTTTCATTGTTTTCTACTATGTTTCTGCTATTGTAATGGTGGATTATAATCTTGTGATGTTGTAATGGTAGATTGTAATCTTGTGATGTTGTAATGGTGGATTGTAATATTGTGATGTTGTAATGGTGGATTGTAATAGAAATAAAATGTTATCTGCTATGTTTGATATCATATTTGCTTGTTTTCGCTTGTTTTCAAAAAGCATAGCTAACATTTTCTAAGGCTAACTGAAAAATAGAAAAAATTTTAGGTATAGAATGAACTATTACAGACGGTTTTGTATAGTATAAACCGTCTGTGACTCACACATCACAGACGGTTCTAAACTAGAACCATCTGTGATAACCTTCGATTATCACTGACCCGTAAATTCAAACGGTTCAGAAAACCGTCTGTGATGATGTTTTTGAACCATCTATGATGATGATTTCTATAGTAGTGACGCTATCAAAACCTTGTGATTTCCTACCTCTTCAATTGAATAAATGGTTTCTTCACGCTAGCGTGAGGCTATTTCCATCAACCCCATGATATATATATCGATGTAGGCACAACAATCTAGGATCAGATGCACGAGTTCCAGAACCTCGTATAGAGACGTTTTTCTCTATCTCAATACTATTGTGGAGACTTTTTTTTAGAAAACTTTTACAGTATATTCTACTGATAGTAAGAGAGTTATAGTAGAAATTGAATCTGACCATTAGTTTATGAGAGCAAAATAGATTTTTTTTTTGTAAATCTAATTTTTGTGAGGATATTATGAACTTTTTGTCTGAACCTATTATTAATCATTTTCGTCGCCGCCACTTCTCACCTGTGCCCTATGCCGCCGCTGCCGTCTCTTGTACGTGCGCTGCCGCAGCGCTTGCGAAAATTACTCTTACACCATATGTTCTCTTTACAATTTTACCTCTCTTAGGATTCTACTACTAGTACTGCCGATGATAGTACAACTAAATCTTAACTAATCTGATATATTGAATTAAAAAAATAGATGGCTCATATTCATTTTAAGGTACTATAAAAGAGCCCTTTTTTAAGCGCTGTATAAGCGCCTTTGTATGCATTGTTGTTATGAATGAAGAGACGTCTTATTAAAAGCTATATTCTTTGTGGTATTTTATAGAGACGCTTTACTGTGTATCTAAGGAAACAGAGGAATACATAGAGACATTAGATTGTGCTACTATTATAGCGTGTGTGGACTCTTACAAAGGATAGTCCTCAAACTCAACTCCTTTTAGACTTGTCACACTCCCCATTTGTTTGATTAGTTACGTCTTGTAATATTTATACGTAGTATTTTTTAACACAAATATCAACCATCTAAAAAATGCCTCTTGTACAGAGTTGGAAAGCGTCTAAAAAAATGTCTCCGAAATATCTCTACAAGACAAAATTCTGCATGTGTCTTGAGAACGTTTTAAAACCATCTCTAGAGTACAAATTTTTTTGGTGATTTTTAAAGTGTCTCTAAACAATGCCTCTGTACCATAGAACTTATGATTTTAGAGAAATCGAAAAGCACCTCTAGAAAAGTGTGAATACAAGGGTTTTTCTTGTACTGCAGGCAATCCTTAAACCAATTAACAACCTCGGGACATAATTTCCCAATCACGGTTCTTGCAGAAAGCATAAAATAACATCCCATTCATGGTTGATTCCCTGTGCTAACTTTCATGGTTGGAAAAAGCTTGTATCGATGTATAGTGTTAGAACACAAGGTTGTGATGGCTGAGGGTCATGTCTTTAAAACCATCCTCCATCTTGAAAAAGGCTAAATAGTTCCTTGTACGTTTTCTTGGTTTTTTCTTATCACTTACCATGTTAAGGATATCTCGATCGGTGTGGCACCTCATAATCCCGGCAATAAATTAAATAATTTGATCCCCACCAAACATACATGCACTAGGTGGGTTATTTGTGTGGATTGTTCACTACCATTGACCCGTTGGTTGTGTGTCTTACAATGATCATGGTATAGAAAAAAAAAGTATGGTTTGCCTCACAGTAAGGGTACAGCCATCCGCATGTTAATAATTAAAGGCCATACAACGGCTGCATGCACAATCCACCACAAACTACCTTGCAGTCAAATACGAGTATATAAAATTATCCAACTTTATAAATTTTCTTTTAAATTGCTAAACATTGATCCTTCGAGAGTCTTGTCCTATTCAGTACTAACTGTGGGAGAGATGGACACGACACACATCAATGAAAAGGCAGAGAAGAGAACGGAACAAGAAAAAGAGCGAAGCATAGCAACTCATAGCATCCATCTCTAGTGCTGCAATAGCCCGTTTACCTAGCCAAGCCAACAAGGAAAGAAAAGCTTGAATAGGATCATCTGAATCCACTAGCATATCAAGCCAGTTCAACTCAGCCGATAATGTAGTAATTTGTACTACCTCAAGATCATAGAATTAACTGCTAGCATGGCATGTAGTAATTTGTACTACCTCAAGATCATAGAATTAACTGCTAGCATGGTATAAAAAGATAATGGTCACAATCATATCACGAAAACAGTAACTTTTCCAGAATCCTATAGAAATTGAACAGTTTATTGTAAAATTAAATTCCTTGCACTCCAAACAGGGCCTTACCGATTGCAAAGTTCATTTATTTTAGATGGTGCTCTTAAAATAAACAGCACGGGCACCATTCCAACTAATCACTTCCTCTGTGCTCCTCTTTTGGCGTAAAATTTGTGTACAGTTGGAAATCACATTGATCAACATATCAAGGGCTACTTTACAAATAGCCTGGCCCTATAAATAGGGCCCTACACCAAAACTTTCTTCTCACACATCCCCAAAGCAAAACTAAAACCAAAACCTCCCTGCAATCCACTAGCTAGAGAAATTAACATACAAAAATCAGCATCCATGGCAAAGCCACAGGCATTGGTTGCACTGCTGCTTGTTTTGGTGGTGTCCCTCGCCGCAATGGAGGGCGCGCACGCCATCTGCAACATGTCGAACGACGATTTCGAGCTGTGCCAGCCGGCGGCGGCTGTCAACAACCCGACGGACAGCCCGTCGGCGGAGTGCTGCGCCGCGCTTGGGAAGGCCGACCTGGCGTGCATCTGCCGGTACAGGGGCGTCGCCGGCATATGGATGAGGATCTACCACATCGACCCCAGCCGTGCCACGGCGCTGCCCGGCAAGTGCGGCCTCACCATGCCCAGCAACTGCTCGTGATGAGTGATCGAACGTACTACTATCCATTTGCATTGCGGCCGACATGATCTATGTATGCGTCAAGAAGTACGGCTAAATAAGTGAAGCATGTGAAAGGCCCTTTGCTCCTCTATCTTATATATTGTTGTGTGATTGTGTACGTGATATGATTGTGTGCCTGTCTAAACTCCATCAATGCGTGTACTGAGTGTACTGCATGCTTCTTGTGTGAGTTGTAATGTTGTCAAGTGGCCAACATGCTAGGCCCAAGAATATAGTATAAATCATAATGACTTTGTTATGCACGGTTTTAATTGGATCTACATGTGTTTGTGACTGTTCAATCCACGCCGGGCTGTAGCTTCACGAATCACATCCAGACATGCATCTTTCGCATACATGCATGGTGTTGCCTGTAAGCCGGAACTTTGCTTACGTAGATAATAAATTACTATTTCCCTTTCAAGTAATGAAACCAAGAATAGCAAGCGGAAATTACAATGCTATGTTTGTAATAGAAATGAGGGCAAGAGGAACGGTACATTTGGATGTACTCGCATTGCAGGAGGAGCCGAGGAAGCGAAAACTAAATGAGAGCAAGACTTTTAAAAAGCTACGACACTGCACTTGCAAAAAAAAAAAAAAGCTCCGTTTGATATTGCGGTGGCGTTGAAAAGCACTTCTGTTTTGAATTTCATAGTTAGTTGATAGTTGAAATCATCTTTTTTGGAGCTGTAACAAAAAAATCTTACTGGAATTAGTAAAAATTTCACTAACTAGCAAAGCGCAGCACAGCAACCGCAAGCTAAACTTAAGTTTCTTGACGATTAAAGAAGCTACACAATGTACCATCCATCGATCATAATCATCTATTAAAGGGATCCATGCTTCCTTTACCTAACACAATAGTTGGTGACTGGAACTACAAATTGCAAAGTCCCATCTGTAAGAATGGAGGACCCTATGTCAATGATTTAGAGTTTTGGTGATTAATAACTCCTCTTTCATCAAGACTAACTTGTGTTCAAGTGATGTTAAGGTTAGTTAGGTTTGGGTGATGTCAATGGGGGATGTTATTGCCTTCACTACTATAAAACAAGTTATACTGGACGGTAAATCACAGACGGTTCATACGGAACCGTCTATGCTTAAACTATCACAGACGGTTCATACTACCATCCGGCTGTGATACTATCACAGACGGTGATGCGGATATGCGCGTGTCTTGTACTTTTCCGTTAAATATCTTATTCAACTGAAAAAAATTATTGAGCCGCATGAAATATGGCCAGGTGAACTCATTTCAAACTATACTTAATGTTGTCATTCATAAAGATGAAATACTACATCATGTTATTACTTGGTGTATTCTTAGGTTTGTCAATGGCAAAACAATAGAGATGCAAAAGGAAGCGGATAACCACATTATGTGCCAAAGACATGAAGGAACAAAGCCCACGCGGATGGAGCCAACAAGAACGAAGCACATGTGGCTGGTTGGAGCCCATGTGGAAGGAGGAAAGAAAGCCCATGTGGCGGGAGAGTATAAGGACGGAGCCCAAGAACTTAGAGCACAAGTTTTGGACACTATTTTGAAGCCCAACTCAGACTTCCCACGTGCTCAATCCAATTCCAACTCGGATTCAACTCAGAATTCAATTCGGACTCGGTTCGGGACAGCCTGTCAGGCAGTTACTAAAAATGTCATAACTTTCACAAACGGAGTCCGATTCAGGCGTTCTTGTACTTGTTGGAAAGATATTTTCAAGGACTACGTAATGGATCTGGCCCCAGCATCAAATTCTTTACGGATCAAAAGTTATGACCGAAACAATATGATGATTGTAAAATCTAGTTTCCTTTTTTAAGAGTTCGTATCTAAAACTATATAGGGTTGAGTTGTACTAGATTTGGGGGACTCTATGCACGTCCCAAGAGGCTATATAAGCCCTGTATTGGCATTCTTAGAGGGGGACCAAGTTTTATGCATCAGATTGAAACATAGCTATTGTTTGTTCTTTCAACACCAGAGTTCATGCGAGGACTCTGAGAGAGAATTAGGCGATCCATTGTTCGTTCTGCAACTCAAGGTCAAGCCGTCGTTCCATTGGAAATTGAGGACTTGGCGTTCGTCGCTTGTGGTCGCGCGACGACAACTATCCGGTGTGTTTTGGGCGTATTCCGAAGAGTTGAGGGTTCGTGCATGGGCACGAGTGTTCAGCTAGCGACATCGTCTACTTCACATCAACTATCCACAGTTCCTCACTGAGAAGATCGGGACCCATTCCCGTATCATATGGTATCAGATTCTAGGTTTACTCGGTGAGAACTTCTTTACCCGTAGTTAGATTTGTTTTTTCTGTCCTATCTTCCATTAAACCGAAAACTGCAATACCAAAAACCGTAGTTTAATCTGTTTAGTTCTTGTGCGTTTTGTTAAGTTTTCGTCCATTAGAGTTTTGTTTTCGTGCTGATCCGTGTGTTTCCTTCGCGTAGCTTGATCTTTGTGTCCACATAAACCCTACAAAATTGTTGATTGAATTCCTCAATTAGCAACAAAAAAAAGTAAATTGCATTTACTTTTGAATCCTAAATTCCTTGCTGTCCACATTGCTCTCAAGAGATCCATCCAAATTCTCTTTGGGGGAGAGTTTGAGATAGTATTCACTTCCTTTAAAACCGAAAGTTTGCTGCGGTTTGGCTTCAAAGAAACAAATCACTACTTGTGCCAAACCCTAGCTGACCGAAAAGAAAGAATTGCTACAGTTGAGCTTCACTTATATCTTTTCATCAATTGAGACTAGCTTTTGATATTGCTATTAGGGCTGTTCTTGAGTATTATTTACACTTGCTGAATTCTTGAATTTGTGCAAAGGGAAGAAAACAGTAGTTTGGCCAAAAAAAGGAGTAAGTTAAAAAAGAAAAGAAAAGAAGAAAGCTTGAAAGTTTCCTGTGATTTGATCAAGAAACAGTGAAAATAGAAAGTGTTGGCCAAAACTCGTAAAAAACCTAGTTCATATTTTCAGCTTGTGCACTTATTCTCATAGAGCAATCTTGTGCCCTTACATTCATAACTATTGCAATTGGCTAGCGTCTCTCCTTGTACTTAGTGCAAAACGAGCTAGTTATTCATGTCAATTTCTGATTGCCTCTTTCTAGCTCATTTCCTTTGTTTGCATTAAGACTCATTTATCGTTGCGTGTGCGTTCATACTTTTCGCTTTAACCAATTGGATCAGCACATAGGCAAATACTCTAGCTTGGATCATTACTTAGCTTTACAATACCTTGAATATCAGATTTCATAGGTTATACACATACCTGTCCAAGCTCCACCTACACTTGTTTGTGTACTCCCTTGCTCTTGGTTACGCTCATACATTACCGGGTTGAGGTCGTTCGCTGTCCCAAGTGTCGATTTGACGTCCTTGATTCACTTTGGAACGGTAAGCTTGCCTTGTTTTCAGGACAGTAAGTTGCAAGCATAGAGAGAGCTTTTGTTTTACTAACCCAGATGTAACCTCGCTTCTTGTTTGAGAGTTGTTTCCATGTCAGGTCTCGAGGAGGATCCACCGAATCCGGAGGCGCCGGTTACGTGGACCGAGTACACTCGATTGCGCGAGATGCTACAACAACAACTTCTTGATGGTAACACTAGCGTGCGCAATGAGCTCAGGAAAGTTAACACAGGACTGAACCACCTCGGGAAGGAGGTTCAAGAATTGCATACGACCATTAATAATAACTTTTTGGAGCTGCGTGCCATGATCGCACACCACAATCTACGTGGGGGAGCACCTGCTAATGACACATGTGTGCACGGTCCTCCAAAACTACATATAGCTCCCGAGATACACCACAACCCATGTGAGGAAGAGAGCCACATAACCAAATTGAGTGAGAGTGATAAAAAGAGTGAGTTGTGTGATTCCACCATATGTGAGGTTGAGAGCATCCAAATTGAGAGTGTTAGAGGGACACCAAAAGAAAAGCGAGAAGAAGAAGATAGACAAAAGGAGGATGAATCTGAAACTAACATATTAATATCTACTTCTAGTGTTGTTTCTCATATTGTGCAGGTTGACATTAAAGATGAAGAATTGAACATTCAACAACCGACACCTTTGGAGGCAAATGAGGAGGAGATAACCACAGGACGGGATGAAGTACCTGCTGTCCCATGGGTGCATCCTAATAATTTTAAACCCCCAACACCTACATCATCTGAGGAGGACGATAAAGGTAACAATAGTGGTGCCGAATTTAATTGTGCAAAGGTGAGTAATTGTGAGAACTCATATGATCAACTAAACACTCCATGTTCCGAAATTTCAATGCTTAATTTACATAATGTGGAATTGATTACTTACAAAGAAGTTCTTACTAGAATATCTCCTAATGATTCTTTATGTTTGTATCATGTTTAACACTCCTAGAGAGCTATCTAGTGTGATTAATAAGGTTGCTGAAATTTCATGTTCAAAATCACTAGTTAGTACCCATGCCTACACGTATAAGTTCAATTTGATTGGAGATTATGGTGTAGATGACACATTTTATGTTCATGGAATTTGCATTACATGTGATAAGCTTATCGACTTGAAATTACATATTGTGGATAAACAATCTTTTGCGCCATGTTATGATCATGATGAGATAAATTTATACAATAGTACGTACTGTTTAGAAAGATTTCACAAATCTAGTTGTTCGATTCTTGGTGTACAATCATGTAAAAATAATCGAGTAGTAAGAGCTGAAGCATGGAAAACACTCAACATTTTATTTTCCATATCTACACATTTAAATCTGATTTTGCTCATTAAGGATCTGTCCATATCCTTGGAAAAGTCGAGGACGACTTTCTTTTATGGGAGGGAGAATGATGTGAAAAACAATAATGCAATGCATACATCTTTTAGTCGCTGCTATATTCAACGGTTTGTGCAAAACAGTGAGAATGTCACAACAATTGACTCTTATATATACCAGGCATATGTGTTATTCTTTTCATTTACTACACCTCCAAAAGTTTATGATGATATAAGCCAAGAAATATTGACGATTTAATATATATACCATGCATACACGTTGTATCCTTTGTTTAGCACAATTTCAGGCTATCAAAAGCCGAGGACGGCTTTTCTTGAAGAAGGGGAGGATGATGCGGATATGCACGTGTCTTGTACTTTTCCGTTAAATATTTTATTCAACTGGAAAGAATTATTAAGCCGCATGAAATATGGCCAGGTGAACTCATTTCAAACTATACTTAATGTTGTCATTCATAAAGATGAAATACTACATCATGTTATTACTTGGTGTATTCTTAGGTTTGTCAATGGCAAAATAATAGAGATGCAAAAGGAAGCGGATAACCACATTATGTGCCAAAGACATGAAGGAACAAAGCCCACGCGGATGGAGCCAACAAGAACGAAGCACATGTGGCTGGTTGGAGCCCATGTGGAAGGGGGAAAGAAAGCCCATGTGGCGGGAGAGTATAAGGACGGAGCCCAAGAACTTAGAGCACATGTTTTGGACACTATTTTGAAGCCCAACTCAGACTTCCCACGTGCTCAATCCAATTCCAACTCGGATTCAACTCAATTCAATTCGGACTCGGTTCGGGACAGCCTGTCAGGCAGTTACTAAAAAGGTCATAACTTTCACAAACGGAGTCCGATTCAGGCGTTCTTGTACTTGTTGGAAAGATATTTTCAAGGGCTACGCAATGGATCTGGCCCCAGCATCAAATTCGTTACGGATCAAAAGTTATGACCAAAACAATATGACGACTGTAAAATCTAGTTTCCTTTTTTAAGAGTTCGTATCTAAAAGCATATAGGGTTGAGTTGTACTAGGTTTGGGGGACTCTATGCACGTCCCAAGAGGCTATATAAGCCCTGTATTGGCATCCTTAGAGGGGGACCAAGTTTTATGCATCAGATTGAAACATAGCTATTGCTTGTTCTTTCAACACCAGAGTTCATGCGAGGACTTTGAGAGAGAATTAGGCGATCCATTGTTCGTTCTGCAACTCAAGGTCAAGCCGTTGTTCCATTGGGAATTGAGGACTTGGCGTTCGTCGCTTGTGGTCGCGCAACGACAACTATCCGGTGTGTTTTGGGCGTATTCCAAAGAGTTGAGGGTTCGTGCATGGGCACGAGTGTTCAGCTAGCGACATCGTCTACTTCACATCAACTATCCATAGTTCCTCACTGAGAAGATCGGGACCCATTCCCGTATCAGACGGTTATTAACACGACCCGTCTGTGATAATCGAGACATCATAGATGGTTCGTGTTAATCACCGTCTGTGAACTTTCACAGACGGTTATTAACACGAACTGTCTGTGATGTCTCGATTATCATAAACGGTTGGTATAACAAACCGTCTTTGATATTAATCGTCACAGACGGTTCGTGTTAATAACCGTCTATGATAAATTGCACTATTAATACTTGGTCCAGATCTGTCTTCATTAATTGCGCTGCATCGGTGGAGCAAGGCGGCCGGCTTTAGGGAGTTCGAGGGTGAAAATATATCGCCGTCTTCTTAGTGATCTAATCAGAGGATAGTACTCAATTACTTTTAATTATGCTTATATACATGTTTTTGTAATGGAAGTCGATCCAGAGATGATAACTTATATGCTATATAGTAGCGGTAATAATCATTTTTGGCAACCATTTGTTACTTGTGTAGCTAGCGTAGATGGATCGAAACTGGATGTACAGTGAAAACTGTGTGAGTAAAGAGTACATTATTAGCGTGTCTGTTTTTAGAAGAGCGGCTGAGCTGGATATGTTAAAGAAGGGGATAAAATATATGTACTGTCCATGTATCGATTGTGATAATCTCAAGATGTTTAGCAACTCAGCGCAGATCGAACCTCACTTGATTCGAAGGGGTTTCAGAAAAGGGTACAAATGTTGGACCAATCATAGTGAAGAGAAGTGTACACAAGAAGCTGGTAGTTATGACATAGTCGAGGGGGACAACGATATGCCAGTTGTGGACTGTGCTTTTGATCATGAGGATGGATTGCAGGATGAAAATCTAGATCAGATGTTACGTGATGTAAAAGGGAACTACAGTGAGAGAGAGTTTGATAAATTCGAGGGCTTGATACAAGCGTAAAAATGACTCTGATGATGGAAAGGGCATCGAGGTGAAGCAAGGACCTCTTGCTAAGGTGCTGTGGTATATTCCTGTAATCCCCCGTTTGAAGCGTTTATTTGCAAACCGCAAGAATGCAAGATTGATGCGTTGGCACTGGGATATTGTATGTATCACCGACGGTTAGAAACAAGAACCATCTGTGATATTGTGTGTATCATAGACGGTCGTTGTTTTTAACCGTCTGTGAAAGTCGACTATCACAGATGGTTTTTTTTGCAAAAACCGTCTGTAATGTAAGTTATCACAAACGGTTCCCAAGCCGTCTGTGATAACCACCTATTATCACTAACACATAAAAACAGACGGTTCAAAAATCGTCTCTGATGACGGTTCCGAACCGTCTGTGATAGGCCTGTCTGTAGCAGTGCTTTCATGTCCCTGAGAATGTTAATGATGGCAAAGCTTGAAGTACATTGAAGATTAAGGATCTTGTGACTAGAATTGATTCAAGAGTTGAGTTTGGATCAATTTAGTGATAGGTTTTGTTTTTGCTTTAGCCGAATTATTAGGGGGAGGGAGGGTTCAAGTCCAGTAGTTTGAGCTTGCTTAGGTTAGGTAGCTAGTTGTGATGCACACTAAATTAATCTAGCTTAATAACAGGCGGATTATTTGGCCTAGGGCATACCATAGTGTAACATCCCGAAGTTTAAACTTCTTAAGTTATGTTTATATTATCATTTCTGCATTTTGGGAATTTACAAAAAAATTCAGAATTTATTAAAGGTTTTATTTGAGTTCTACATAATCTAAAGTGCTTCTCAAAAAATGTTCATAATTTTTTAAGTAACTTTACTAATTTTTGGAATTAAATCAATTTGGCCCAGCCCATTCCTATCTGGCATGGCTGCGGCCCGCATGCTGTCCCCCGGCTGAGCCATCTCTCCCTCTCTTTCTTTTCTTTCTTCTTCATGTGAAGGCACCTTTCACCTAGTGCACTTTCTCTCTGTCCACTTTGCCGCTACCACTAACGTGTGGGGCCCACCTATAAGGCATCATCATGCACCTCGCAACCATGCACTTGGACCAAGCTTCCATGCACTTTTTATCTATAGTGCTGCTCGCACACACTTGCAAAAAAAAAAAACTAGCCCATCTGCCCCTCCTCAAGCTCCCTTCAAAAGCCCCACCTTATCACCTCTAACCCCTGTAGTCGTTGGCATGCAGGACACCGGAGGCCACCTTCTCGCGAGATCTCCCATTCAGCCACAAGAATTCCAATGAGCACAGCACCCTCGTCTCACATTTTAAAGCCAAGCCAGGCATGTCTCCTTCGTCTCCACTCCACACCTTTTCCATTTTGCTCCTTTTGGAGCAAGCTTCCTCCTTTGGTTCACCCAGAACGCCATTTTTGCTATCTCTGGGACATCACCGTGGTTGCCGTTGTTTCTAGTAAGCTATCTCCTTACCACTCATGTCTTTATGAACCACTTTGCTTCAATACCAAAACCCCTCACTTAATTTCTTCTCCACCCCAGTGAATCATTGGATCTGTGTCATCTTCCCCAACTCCGATAACCTCTAATATTTTGGTTAAAAATGTGAAAATAAAATAGTTTAGACTTGGGCAAGTGGTTTGTTGAGACCGATGCAGGTTGCATGAGATCACGGTTTGTGCTAGTCCAGTCTAGATCATTAAGAACCGAACTTTAGTGTCATGAATCCAAGTACCTCCGAACAACCACATGTTTTGTAGTGGGACAAACTTGGCAAAATAATTTATTGAGTTTTAGCTTCAAACCACACAAAGTAAATGATAGGTTTAAATGTTGATCATGCGGGCTTGGTAACGGATTTCTATGCTTGATGGGGTTCATGCATTGTGTTGCAAGTCTTACCTACACAAATATGAGCTCTCTTGATGATAGAAAATGAAAGTCCATGTCTTGATGTGTTAGCTCATAGGGTGGTTTATTGTTAGGGTAAGATACTATAAAGGCCTCATTACAATCACTCAATCACACACTATCGTATGGCAAGTCATGGAAGATTGTGGTGAGCTAACCATATCATGTGAGCAAAGTCGTACAACCTTTATAGAGTGTAAAATCTATTTGAATAGTTGTGTTCCTGGTCATGGCCATTACTTGGTAATACCACATTTGGTTAGATTTTCTGGTTTTCTAAAAATTAGTTTTAGAAATAAATGATTTTGGGAATGATATGAATGGTGGAAATCCATGCTAGAAAATTTTGGCAAAGGATCACCAATATGAAAATATTGTGACAAAGGAAATTCATTTGATTCATGTAGTTATGTATCATTATTTCTTACTCTTCATTTCTTATTAATGTCACTAAGCTTGCTTTGTGCAAAATAATGTATATAGGATAGCCACTCCTTTGTTATGGCTCCCATATATTAATAACCTTGCTTAAAGTCTTATGGAGTACAATTTTATACTCACAATTACTTGTTGAATACTATCAGAGCAAGAGAAAGAGGATCCCTTGTTTGTTACTTTTATGCCATAAAACTTGGTGATCATGATGCCGAACACTAGGACATTAACCCAGTCGGTTGTCCATGGGTTTGTGGCATTCCACGTGGGCGCTTTTTTCTTAGTTATCATTTATTTATGCTACAAGTCCTCTTTATGTGATCTATTTGGTCGGTCGACCCATTTGAGTAAAACTCGGTCATTTAGACGTATGTCAAACCTACTCTGTTTTATTTACTCATGTATGGATGTGATGCAATGATGTACCATGTGTGCTAGCTACTAATCATAGAATTAATATGGTAAACACATAAGGAATCATAATCAAATTCTGGGTCCTACCATCTCTCTAGAGAGGGTGCTTTCTATGTTTCTCGAAATTTACAGAGGTGGATAATCCGAGTAAAGGTGCAAGGTGGACGAAGAGTCCCGGCAGGTGGGTGCTGATTCCATTAATCAGCAACACAGAGAGGAGAGGTAAGAAAGAAGGCAAAAAGGTTGAAAATATGCCTCCGAGTAGAGAAAGTAGAAATAGGGAGACGACTGGCTAAGGGGGATGGTGCGTGGGTCATGGAGGGGCTGGAACAGAAGATGGGCTGGACCATGGCTACTATTATGGCATGCGAATGATTTTTGATTATTTTCCAAATTTATTATGTTTGGGAAAGAAATTTATATTATTTAAAACTCAAATAAATACTTCTATGTTTTTCCAAGCTTTAATGGTTTTCAAAAATTCATTTTTAGCTGTTGAAAATAGGAAAACACTATTAAATGCTTTTTTCAAAAGTCACAAAAAAATGAAAAAATGGAGATTTAAATATGAGATAAATTAGAATTTGAGTTTTAGGATGTTACAGACCTACCTACCTAAACAAAAATCTCGTCATCGAGATTCGGATGACTTGGAAAAAAGATACGCAAAATCGCTTATCAAGTGGTCTTCACATTCCCACGTAGCTTCCTCCTCAGTATGGTTTCTCTAATAAATCTTCCAAAATTTGATGGTACAGCTTCTAGATTGATGCTCTGGTTCCTCTAGATGAGAATCAGGTGCTCATAGTATGTGAGGTCTTGTTGTAAGTCGATGCTTTCCAATTGGGTTTGCTCAGTTGAAACTTGAAGACATTTCTTCAGTTGTGAAACATGGAATACATCATGAAACTAGAAGCTCTATTTGGTATGCTACTTCCCTTTTTGCTAATATCTTAAAGAGTCCAATGTATGGAAGTGCTAACTTCACTTTGACTTCAAATCGATGGGTACCCTTGAGCGTAGTGACCTTTAGATAGACATAGTCATATATTCAAACTTCAACTCATGGCATCCATGATCAGCATAGCTCTTTGGTCTTGATTGGGCTGCCTTCAACCAATCTCAAATTAATTATACTTGTTTTTTGGCTTGCTTGATAGTAGCCAGTCCAAACAATTGCCTTTCTCTGGTCTCCAACTAGTTGAGCACTGTTGTACACTTTCTTCCATATAAGACTTCAAATGGACACATTTGAAGGCTTGCTTGATAACTATTATTGTATGCAAATTCGACATATGACAAACATTTGTCCCAACTTGAACCATAGGATAGCACACAAGCTCTTAACATATTCTCAAATATTTGATTCACCTATGGTTTTGACCTCCAGTTTGCAGATAATAGGTAATGCTAAAAGATAAGCTTGTTCCCATGGCTTCATGAAAACTTTTTCAAAACCTCTAGGTAAATTGGGTACCCCGACCCAAGACGATTCTTTTTGGTACACCATGTATATATTCTTGAGATATACAACCCTGCTAACTTATTTCCTCGGTAAGTGGTCCTAACATGTGCAAAATATGCAACTTTGGTCGTGCGATCAACCACCACCCATGTAGATTCAAATCCTCTCTATATTCTTGGTAGTTCGGTAAAAAAATCCATTCCCACTTCATCCCATTTTCACT
Organism: Melocanna baccifera; assembly: GCA_036346265.1. Lineage (NCBI taxonomy): Eukaryota > Viridiplantae > Streptophyta > Magnoliopsida > Poales > Poaceae > Melocanna > Melocanna baccifera. The sequence goes on along the minus strand of CM070694.1, from coordinate 8,805,283 downwards.
CTGGCATGGGTAGGGGATAAAGTAATCCTGCTAGAGTATGATGTTCAGCTTTGATTTTTTGACATACATCACAAGTGGCAATGAACCTTACTATCTCTCTTTTCAAAGAAGGCCACCAATATCTTTGCCTTCAGTTTTGATACATCTTGGTGCTTCTGTAATATCCCAAAATAAAATTTTCTTTTAGAGAGGGGGGTTTTTTCTGAAATTCCCGACAACTTGGGCCTGGACTGTGGCCCAAAGGGGGGAGGCACCCCTCCCCCAAACCCTAGCTTCCCCTCCCCACTGCCTTGCAGCTGCCCTGCCCCTCCCTCTCCCTCTGCGCCCTTCCTCCCCTGGCCGAGCCCTCCCCCTGCGCCCCTGTGAGCCGCCCCTCCCCTGGCCGAGCGCCTCCCTGCGCCTCCCCTTGTGCCCCCCTGTGAGCCACCCCTCCCCTACCTTGGTGCACTGCTCCCTGCCCTGGTGCCATCCCTCCAGCAGTTCCTCTTCCCCACATTGAAGCTCTTCTACCAGTGGAACAGGTACCCTCTTTTTGTTAGATGTTTCAATGTCGATTTTCTGGACTGCCAGGGCAGATCGGGTTAGGCAGCTATTTTGGGGCAGTTTCGTGGGGATTTAGATCCGGACTTCTCCTAGAGAGTTGTAGAGGATGACTTTATCTTTCCATGAAGTGCTAGAACGCGTCGATCCGACCTTTGTAGCAAACGTTATGATTTTTCTTGTAGGACTGTTCTGCAGATCGGCAGTTTTCTCTCAGTTTTTGGTAGATTGGTTTTGGCGAATAGAAAACGGCAGAATCAGAGGTTCTCCATATTATGAAAGTTGTAGATAATTATTTCAGATTTCCAGGAAGGTCAAGAAATTACTATTCGGACACTCGGGCTGGACGTTATGGGATTTTTAGTGCGCTGTCCAGTGAACCCGACGTGAAACAGATGTTTTAGAAAAATTGGATGGTGTAGGAAGAAGATGACCGAATCAGAGAGACTCACAAACTAGGTTTAGTTAGATAATTTAATTATCTTTCCAGAAAGTCTAAGAACACCCTATTCGGACTCTTGTATCAATAGTTATGAATTTTTGAAGTTGACTGTTCTCAGAGGTAGGCAGGATGACCTGAAAGAATTTGGGAATTGGAACCGAGATAGACGATTTTACTAGTTCGTGTTGTTTTATTTGGGCAAAGGTCCGCTACTGGTATCTTAGCAAATATTATAATTATTATTCAGGTGGAGGACGGATCCCAGAGGCGGCACCTTCGGCACGTCCCTCGTTATCTCGCGGTTAAGGCAAGTATAATGATGGTTTAATATTGATAAGGTGGAAGTTCGATGTTTGTTCAATGGTATGAATATATATGTGTTTATGGTTGTGGTAACAATGTATTGGTGCTATATAGGGGTGTTGCAATTTATAGTGTTCATGAGTATTTCTGGTGCATAGATATTCTGAGTGCAAGATTTATTTTATTGGAGCATTCACGCATATGCATCATGTTGATTATTTGAAGTCTTGGTCACGAGAAGACTAAGCGCCGAGGTCCCCGTCATGTTGATGACATGACGGGCTAAAGGTCCCCATACTTGTGGAGTATGGGCAATTGGTCCCTGTACCAAATGGTATAGGCATAGGTGTGCATCGACGGATGCACACTTTGCATTACCGGTAAAATGCAAAAGAGAAAGAGATAAAGAGTTTTTGATCATTGTGCATAGCATGGCTTGTTTATATGGTTGATGAATGGGTTTGTGAAGTGATGGGCATAAATGAATTCGTTCTATCCATTATATTTGCTGAGTCGTTGGACTCATTCTTGTTGTTGTTGTTTTACTTAGGTACCGTTACGAGATCGGCATGCATGGGAAAAGGGAAGGAATAAGCTTGTTGCACATGCACATTCCACACAGAATAGAAATAAAGGCAGGAGAATTAAATGATTGATGCAAAAACCTTTTAGATACCATCTGATTATTATCTTTGGATTTAATTGTAATAAGAATTTAGGGTGTATCCGGTGCTCTTCTCTAAGTATTATATCCATGAATGGTTTGGTAAACTTTAAGCTATTTGCTTAGCCTTGAACTTATTACTTGCGGATTGTCTATTATAATTGATTTTGCTTTTAGAATCTCTGATTTAGATAAATAACAAAGGAGGCTCTGCCGAAATTTTGTATAACGTAACTAGTTATCTTTGTTTTACTTCTAGTTGGGTAGCATTTCAGATCTTTGTTTGACTGGGGTGTTACAATTGGTATCAGAGCGGGCTGTAGGTCCGTGGTTACCGAAATATTAATTTTGACACACTAAGCTCTGTAGGTGGGAATGGGGTTTGCATTGCATCTACGTTTCCATCGGTTATCATAGTTGAATGTATACTTAATGTTTGACTTTGTACGTGTTATGAGATAATCTTTTGTGCCTATGATTTGATTATATAATTATTATGTGTGGTGATAGTGGATGTCGAGAGATAGAGATTGCGGTGTGGCCATTGACATGGCCAGGTATATCACTATTCGTGGTATTGAAATGGTGAAGGATTTTTCCTTGAGCAACTTAGTTTCAGAGGTTAAGAATGAGTTCTTTAGAAAAGTTTCTCTCTTCCTTGAATTGAATTTGGTCAATTCTTATCCTGTGGTGGGGGATGAATTTATCTTGGGCTCGTGGTTCATTGTAGTTGAGGGTTTTCAATTGGTTTCTACCTATTCTTTGAAGTAATTATTGTTTCTCAGACTATTGAGACACTTTTGCTACTTGTGAGCATTGTGGATTTGTAAGGTTGGTCCCTTCGTGGGAGTTTTGTCTTGTTGTGAAACATGTCTCATTTGTTCGCTTGGTATTCTTGTTAATGAAAGTTTTATGTTGCAAAATTCTTTAACATGTGAAAGCTTAGGCTTTATGTAATTCTTTTGGATTATTCTAAATGTTGAAGTTTAATACCTCTCTTTTCTAAAGGGAGGTGTTAAAATCCTTTGGTGATGTCTTGTTATGGTTAAGTCAGAGTTTGTAATCAAATAAATTGATATGGCATGAGTATCCTTGGAAGTGAAACCGAATAAGTTGATGTTGTCTTCTTGTGGTTGTTCATGAACTGTGTTTATGAATAGGGCTATTCCTAATGGAATCAATAGAGTTGCTAAGAGGCGTGGAACTTCGATGAATTGGTTGATCAATAGGAGAGACAAAATTAGTAAACTTTTGGGATAAATTGGATCAACGGGTCTCAATAGATTAATCTAACCGTTTAGGATAGTTAAAATCAAAAGGTGTTGGATTACTGTATTAGTGGATATTAATCTTGGAGTTATCTTTGTGGATACTTAGTGTTCGTATGTAATTGCTAAGTGCAAACGTTGGGGTTTAAAAATGTGATCTATATTTACATGAAGGTGGGATTGTCAGATGATGTTATATCTTTGATGAAAGAGTTTTGGTAGAATCATTAAAAGTGTGTAGTAGATCTCCTCTAATTTAAAGCGGTTGTCGTAGTAAGGTTGTAAGGTTTTGAAATACTTTCAATTTGAGGATAGGGATGATAAAGTAGCATGGAACTATTTGATGAGATTTTGGAGGGCTTTATAATGGAAGGGTAGACGATAACGATTCTTGTTAAGAGTGTATTATTCTTGATGTTAGTAAGATTGTTGCAATCTTATTAGAAAAAAAATTGAAATAAGTTATTGTGTTCTTTTGGAAAGGTTTATGATGCACTGGTAGGCTATGATGATTCATGCTAAGAATATATAATGATGAGGTTAGTAAAACTGAGTATGAGATGATGAGGGTAGTGTTGATTCTTTCAGAAGTAAAAGAATTTGTTCGTCTTTCGTGATGTCAGTTAAATGAAATGTTTGGAGTTTTGCATTCATGATCCTATGGGAGTTCATGAATTATTGTGGTATCTGAAATTAGTTTGCGCAGAGTGACGTATTGGAAGGTTCTATCGGTTCTTAAGTAATTCTTGTGATTTGAGCATACAGGATCGTTTGCTTGAAGGTGGTAAAGTGATATTTCCATTAAAGAAAATTATGTCCTTTATTAAATTGAAGGGTGTAGTAGAGGTATTCACGGTTGGATTCAAGTTTTGTACCTTGCAACTTATTGAAGCGTGCTTAACCTCGTTGGTTTGCCTCAAAGGAATTCCTCAAGTTCCAAAAGCAGTGCTTTATTTATTTATTTATTTATTTCCGGTTGAAGTTTGATATTTTCTTCTTGTGGGACTTGTGCACTCAACTGTGGTCTCGTCTTCTATTTTCCAAGATATTGGCTATTTGACTTTTTTTTCCTTGGTCTTGTGTCTCCGGTGAGTGGTAAATATTTTACTATGTGCTGAAAAAAAATATTTCTATTTATATCTTCTTCCGAGGAAGGATTAACCAATCTGTATTGCAAAGCCTTTTAGGTTGTATAATGGCAACTCGATAGTGGTGGTCAAGTAGATGATTTTGGTGAGATTGTAGGTGTCAAGTTGTTTGAGATTCATTGAGTGATAAATTGATTTCTTGGAATAATTCTCGGTGGGGATTTGGTTTAAATAGAATGTTTGTCTTTAGAGCTAACTGATCTTATGGATTGCAATTAGTAGAACCTATAGTAGATTGTGGTTCAAGAATGTTTCGATTATTTTGATGGAACATTAGAATTATCAAAAGTATGAGAATCTTGATCGATCTTATTAGAGTATTGTGATTGGGCACTTTGCAAGGTTTAGTAGGATGATTATGGTGGTGTAGTTAATGAGATTGTAATGGTGAAGAAGTCTAACCACTATGGGCATCATCGGGATAGAAGAGATTGTTGAATTATTGCTATGCATGATTTGGTTTCAGTGAGTAACCCTCCAAGAGTTAGAATCTTTCTAAAGATAATTAGGTTGATAATATGTTTGCATGTGATTGTTAATGATGGAGCATGCTTGATTGTGGTAATTTTAGTCACCAAATTCGAGAGTCTTCATATCAATTATATCGAAATGGAAAAAAAATTTGGTTTGGTGTTTTATGCTAGAACCTTGGAGTCTAATGATGTTGTGTGGGAATATTGGAACAAGGGGAATTCTAAATAATGTGATGCTCCTTGATAGTGTCCTTTGGGTGAGGGTACTGAGTGTGTGTGCTGAGAATTTCAAGTTGATTATCCTTAAAAGGATTGTGATGAAGTGATTGTGGGTGAAAACAATGATGAGGTGCATTGGAAATTATTTATCAAAGTAACCCTGTTGGTAGAGGAGTTGGTTAGAGTATGTTATTATGAGGACAGTAGAGTCTCTCCACAAAGGTGTGGTTTATGCACTCGGTTTGAGCATAGTGTTGATGTTGCCAGTTTAAGAGAAATGAGTTAGTGTGGTGTGTCATGATTTGGAATCTTGTGATTCAAGAGAATGTTATTAAAAAAACAATATTTTCTCCGGTAGTAAAATGCTCTCTTGATTTTTTTATTTGAGCTATGTGATGATAGCAAAAATCTTTTGTGGTTTGAGTTGACTTTATGTTGGCATGTGTGGTTTTTTCGGTTCAAAAAAAAAACAAAGGAAGGGTTTGGCCTTGGAGTGATTCTCCTCTGACTTATGTGTTTTTTTTTTGCAAATTACCTACTTGGAATGTGGAGAGGTTCTCATATTGAATCTGTGATTTTTTTAGATTTGATTATTTTGGTGGGGAGTTGGTGAAGTGTGGTTGTGATGAGAATCATTTATTTTACTTGGATTCTGGTTGTAAAAGAGATTGTTTACAATGAGCACTTTTGTTCGTCAATGGTTAAAGGAGGTGCTCCTTGTTATGGTAAAGAGATCGATTGAGAGTTGGAACAAGAGTTTCGTTTGATGTGCAGGTTGTGCGGGTTGGTACCAAAGAGAATGATAACTCGAGGTATATTTAATCGCATCTGTAGTTGTGAGGATTTGGAGGGTGGTGTATCGCTAGGACCGCCTTGGGTCCTAGGGTGGGATACACAACGTTATGTATGACCCGGTGTCGAGGAGGTACCTGCGAGATCCGGAGCTATATATTTTACTAGAACTGTTATTAATTGATCATGATCTGTCCTTTGAGTCCAAGCCAGTGCGAATTCTGGAAAGATCAAGAGAAGCATTGAAGAATAAACTTTAAAGTATGTCAAGGTGCATTGGTCGCAGCAGATAGTGATAGAAGCCACTTGGGAATTAGAGTGTCGCATGCGTGAGCAATATCCAGAATTATTTAGAATAGGTGCATGTTAATATGATTAAGTTTAATTGTGATTAATCCTTGGTGTAAGCACGGAAAGAATTCAGGGTCGAATTCTGTTTAAGGGGGGTAGAATGTAATATCCCAAAATTAAATTTTCTTTTAGACAGAGGGGTTTTTTCTGGAATTCCCGGCAACTTGGGCCTGGGCTATGGCCCAAAGGGGGAGGCACCCCTCCCCCAAACCCTAGCTTCCCCTCCTCCTGCCTTGCAGCCGCCCTACCCCTCCCTCTCCCTCTGCGCCCTTCCTCCCCGGCCGAGCGCCCCCCGCGCCCGTGAGCCGCTCCCCGGGCGGCGCCTCCTGCCCTCCCTGCCTTGGTGCGCCGCTCCCTGCCCTGGTGCCACCCATCCAGCAGTTCCTCTTCCCCCCCATTGAAGCTCTTCTACCGGTGGAACAGGTACCCTCTTTTTGTTAGATGTTTCAATGTCTATTTTCTACACTGCCGGGGCAGATCGAGTTAGGCGGCTGTTTTGGGGCAGTTTCATGGGGATTTACATCTTGACTTCTCCTAGAGAGTTGTAGAGGATGACTTTATCTTTCCATGAAGTTCTAGAACGCGTCGATTCGACCTTTCTAGCAAAAGTTATGATTTTTCTTGTAGGACTGTTCTGCAGATCAGTAGTTTTCTCTTAGTTTTTGGTAGATTGGTTTTGGCGAATAGAAAACGGCAGAATCAGAGGTTCTCCATATTATGAAAGTTGTAGATAATTGTTTCAGATATCCAGGAAGGTCAAGAAATTACTATTCGGACACTCGGGTTGGAGGTTATGGGATTTTTAGTGCGCTGTCCAGAGAACCCGACGTGAAATAGATGTTTTAGAAAAATTGGATGGTGCGGGAAGAAGATGACCGAATCAGGGAGACTCACCAACTTGGTTTAGTTAAATAATTTAATTATCTTTCCAGAAAGTCTAAGAACACCCTATTCGGACTCTTGTATCAATAGTTATGAATTTTTGAAGTTGACTGTTCTCAGAGGTAGGCGGGATGACCTGAAAGAATTTGGGAATTGGAACCGAGATAGACGATTTTACTAGTTTGTGTTTGTTTTATTTGGGAAAGGTCCGCTACTGGTATCTTAGCAAATATTATAATTATTATTCAGGTGGAGGACGGATCCCAGAGGCGGCACCTTCTGCACGTCCCTCGTTATCTCGCGGTTAAGGCAAGTATAATGATGGTTTAATATTGATAAGGTGGAAGTTCGATGTTTGTTCAATGGTATGAATATGTGTGTGTTTATGGTTGATAACAATGTATTGGTGCTATATAGGGGTGTTGCAATTTATAGTGTTCATGAGTATTTCTGGTGCATAGATATTGTGAGTGCAAGATTTATTTTATTGGAGCATTCACGCATATGCATCATGTTGATTATTTAAAGTCTTGGTCACGAGATGACTAAGCGTTGAGGTCCCCATCATGTTGATGACATGACGGGCTAAAGGTCCCCATACTTGTGGAGTATGGGCAATTGGTCCCTGTACCAGGTGGTACAGGCATAGGTGTGCATCGACGGATGCACACTTTGCATTACCGGTAAAATGCAAAAGAGAAAGAGATAAAGAGTTTTTGATCATTGTGTATAGCATGGCTTGTTTATATGGTTGATGAATGGGTTTGTGAAGTGATGGGCACAAATGAATTCGTTCTATCCATTATATTTGCTGAGTCGTTGGACTCATTCTTGTTGTTGTTGTTTTACTTAGGTACCGTTACGAGATCGGCATGCATGGGAGAATGGAAGGAATAAGTTTGTTGCACATGTACATTCCACACAGAATAGAAATAAAGGCAGGAGAATCAAATGATTGATGCAAGAACCTTTTAGATACCATCTGATTATTATCTTTGAATTTAATTGTAATAAGAATTTAGGGTGTATCCGGTGCTCTTCTCTAAGTATTATATCCATGAATGGTTTGGTAAACTTTAAGCTATTTGCTTAGCCTTGAACTTATTACTTACAGATTGTCTATTATAATTGATTTTGCTTTTAGATAAATAATAAAGGAGGCTCTGCCGAAATTTTGTATAACGTAACTAGTTATCTTTGTTTTACTTCTAGTTGGGTAGCATTCCGGATCTTTGTTTGACTAGGGTGTTACAGCTTCCTAGGTGAATGGAATATGCAGACTCATGGGTGTCGAGACCTGAATATGCAAATCTGAACTCTCTGTGTATGCCGCACTAGTCCAGGATTATGCTAGTGCACATAGTGTAAACATAAATAAAATATCGACCATCTGCATGATTAGTAAAGGAAAAAACTTAAATATTAATAATTATCATTGTACAACCTTATAGCCAAACTTACAATTAATAGCTAGAAGGGCTTAAGAAACTAGCAGCGGAAAACAACAATAAGTGTAGTAGCCATTTGACTTACTACAATCAATCGACTGGGAAGTGAAGTCATGATCCGTGAAGTCGTTGAAGTATCCTTCTTCTGGTGCCTCCTGCTGATATGGCAATAGTAGGCATAAAGCCGTGAGTACATTGGCACTCAGCAAGTCGTTTGTAATAAAGATACAATATATTATGCAAGGTTTAGCAAGGGATGGCGGAAATGTTATTTTGTAGAAAGCAATACTGTAAATAAATACAATAAATAGGTTGAAAGCGAACTTTAAAGAAAATGATAATAAATAAATAACCACAAGTGAACTATCCATTCACTTTGTAAACCACTAGTGAACTAACTATTCACTTTGCATAGCTCTCCCAGCCAAGTTTGTAAGAAATATCTACCCTTTATGTGAAATGACTGAGCATTATCCATAACCGGAGACACGGCTATTCAAATAGTTTTACACTCTGCAGAGGTTGCACAACTGTACCCACATGATGTGATCATTCCCGCGCTAAAGGAAATCACAACAATGCCTTTATAATGCTCAACGTCAACTCAATTCTGACTGCTAGGGTTTTGCATCACACCCACCCTTGCGCTTTTTGGAAATTAGCAACTATATTCATCACAATGACGAAATTGAAATATCACAAATTAATTACCAAGATTTATCCCATACTAAATATGTGGTTTGTACGATAAGGCTCAGATCAATGACACACAACGTTAAGTCCTTAAATAATTCCAAGTGAGATATCTATATCACTAGAAGTGAATCCACACTTCCCCCTTTACTGCATGCTCTTATTGGTCCTAGATCATGAGCAATCCATGGTGGCAGCCCCTCCGTCGTCTCCCTCATCCCAAGTCCCAAATAAGCTACTGATTAGCGTGATGCATACGTGGGGAGATTAGTTATGTAAAGCCCCTTCTGTGGAGTTGACCAAGGATTCTTTTTTGGCCTCTAGTTCTAAGTCTGATGCCATGTCACCGAAGAATTGCCCTAACTGGAGGTGAGACATCTCCCTTTTTATTTACGTCTACTGGTTGTTTTGTAATATGGAAGGGGCCCTTTTGCTTTCTTACTTCATATTTGCCTTTGTCATATTTGCTATAGTAACTGTTGTTTGCACTTCTCTTTTTAGTTAGAACTTCAGTATGTTTAGCATATCTATCTTCTTATTTCTCCTTGATCTTTCCAATGAATATGGCAAAACATTTTCATAATTGGAATGTTTTATGCTGAAATGTCCAATGTATTAACTTGCAAGACAAATGGCATTCTCTTCGGAATAAAATCAGTTAGAGCGGCTCCTCTGTTGTCTGTCTTTAGGAAATAAAAAGGAACACCTTTGACAATTCTTATATCAGACAATTTGCTCCTAAACATTTTGATAAATATAGTTTTTATCCCTTGGTTGGAGCCTCTGGAGGAATTATAGTGCTTTGGAATAGATCGATTTTTTCTGGAAATGAAATTTTTATATCATCTTAAGAACATATTATTTAGTTTCAACCCACTACTAATTTTGACTTGTGGACTTTGTTAAATGTTTATGGGCCCTGTGCTGGTGAGCCTCGGGATGAGTTTGTGGACTGGTTACTTAACCTGCACATCCCTGTTAATCATAGATGGTTGGTATTAGGGGACTTTAACTTCATTCGCTCTGTCCAAAATAGGAATAAACTAGGAGGGGATATAAATGACATTTTAATTTTCAATACTATTATTAGTCAGCTGGGACTAGTTGAGTTACCTTTAAAAGGACACTTGTTCACCTAGAGTAACATGCAAGCGGATCCCCTGCTTGAACAATTGGACTGATTCTTTACGACAAATGAATGGACTTTGGCTTACCCTAACACAACTGTGTTTGTTTTGTCTACAAATATTTCTGATCATTTCACTTGCGTAGTCCAAATCAATATAGCTATTCCACAAGCCTCTGTTTTTCATTTTGAACATTTTTGGCAAATCACTCGGGTTTCCTAGACATTGTCAAATTTTATTGGGATTTGCTAGCTTATTCTTAGAAATAGTGCTATTAAGGTTTCGGCTGGTTTCAAAAGACTTCGCCGCGGACTTAAAATTTGAAGTAAAAGTCTTTCCAAACTTAACACCCTTGTTCATAATTGTAATATGGTTATTTTTTGGACTCCTTGGAAGAACACAAAATTCTCTTTAGTGAGGAGCACAATTTTTGGGCAATCATCAAGCATCACCTACTCTAGCTATTGAAATACCAGCAGATTTATTGGAAAAAAATGATGCACCAATCGCTGGGTCAAGCTTGGAGATGAGAATACCAAATATTTTCACGCCATGGCTACGAATCGTTATCACCATAATAATATTCCTTCTTTGTTGACTGCTGATGGATCCTTCATTTCTTCGCACGAGGCAAAGGCTGAGGCGTTACAAATGGCCTTCAAAGAAAGGATGGGAGTGTCTTTCTTTCCGTCCAGGCATTTTGATTTGCAACTCGTTTTTCCTGCTAGGCTGTCCCTCGATTGTTTAGGTGCTCCCTGGACACGTCAAGAAATTGATAATGCAGTAAATTTACTCCCCTCTGATAAAGCTCTGGGTCTGGATGGTTTTAATGGTTTTTTCATCAATAAGTGCTGGGAAATTATCAAGAATGATTTCTGTTCGCTCTATGAGGATTTTTTATGGTACAGTCAGCATCAGAAGTATTAATGGTTTGTATATTACTCTAGTTACTAAGAAGCTAGTTCCAGAAACGGTTAATGATTTCAGACCAATCTCCCTCAACTCAGTTCTTAAGATATTGAGAAAACTGTTGGCAAATGGCTTCAAAAGGTTATATTGCAATTGGTCCACAAAAACAAATATTGATTCCTAAGGAATCGGACAATTCAAAATTGTCTTGCTTGGGCTTTTGAATACATTCATCAATGCCAACAAAGCAAGTGTGAGATTATTATCCTTAAGCTAGATTTTGAGAAAGCTTTTGATTCCATTGAGCATTTTGCTAGTCTGGAAGTCATGCATAGTAATGGTTTTCCTAACAACTAGATTTCCTAGATTTCTCGTATCCTAGGCACAGGTGTAATGCCCTGAATGCCTTTACAACGTCTCTGGGAATGTTTAGCAGAATCGTGGAGTTTCCCAGTTCTTTGGTGAATCGCGGGAGGAGGGAATAGAATTCCAAAATTATCCAAAATAAAAAATAAATAAAAATAGAGGAAGTGGGCTACCTAGAGGGGGGCTAGCTGCTTTGGGCCAGGCAACCCAAAGGGCCTAGCCGCACCCCTTCCCACCACCCAAAACCCTAGCTTCCCCCTGTATAACCACCTTGGGCTACACCCCTCCCCCTTTCCTCCCCTTGGCCGCCACCTCCCTTTTCCCTTGTGCCTCCACCACCCCCCAAGCTGCTGCCCTGTCAATTAGTGCAAAGGAGGAATCAAAGAAGAGAAGGGAGAAGAGAAGGGAGAAGAGAAGGAAGATGAGAAGAGAAGAGGGGTGATCTTGAGGGATCACCTAGGTAACTTTTCTCCATCCCAAATCTCTCTGTTTTAGGTGTAATTAGGGTTCTTGGCACGGGATTAGTATGGGATTAGCAAAGTAATTAGCCGATTAGTGATTTCTGCTGTTTGCACGTAGGCTGATTCGTGCAGTGTGGTTATTTGTGTAGATTAGGGCATAGAAATGATTTTTACTACAGGTCTAGACAAAAGGAAAGTTATATAGGATAACGAGATCTATCTTCTGTAATTTTTTTAGAATTTTTGGTTGTGGATTTGGGCGCAGCAGAGTCGGGAACATTGCTGTTTAGCAGAGGTGTAGTACAAGACAGATTACTGTTCGGGTGTAGATTCCGAGTAGAAGATGATTTTTATGATTTTTCTCTCAATAACAAAAGTTGTAGAAAATCTTGTGATCTAGTTTTTGTAAACAAATCATGAATTTTAGAGCTTTATACAGTAGGTGGGGTGCGTTAGAAGATGATTGGACAGATTGTCGAAACAGAGTATGTCCTCTGTTTTGCGCGTTAAATTACACCATGTTAGCAGCAAAATAAAAATAAGTGGTCTACTTGAAGATTGAAGATATTTCATTGTAGTTTCCAGAAATATCTCATTTGCTGTAATCGGCTTAATAGTTTTAAAGATACAAAAATATTAAGCAATGCTGCCGCAGTGGGCTGGGTGAAGGATCGACGAGCGGAGATGTTATTGTCGGGCTTGGGGTATAGCGGCGTCTTTATTTTTTTTCCTTAAGTTGCGAATACCTTGTTGTAGTCTTGTGCTGAGAGGTAATTTTGGACAAGTGACTTTGCTTCTAACTGTGCGTGATCGCTTTGCTTCAACGGTAGAGGTAAGTAAACATAGCGGATATGCTACCGTTTAACTCGTTAATCATTCTACATTCACACTAGTTAATCCTCTTAATTTGAGATGCTAAGCCATTGTTATATGCTTCCTTAATGTGGTCTATGTGATAGCAACTTAACAATCAATTGATTATGTATTGATGGATTAATTGTGGTTATGTGGTATAGTTCTTAATGAAACAAATATAGTTATGAGATAGTATTCCTTACGAGAATATTGTGGTCTTGGTGATAGTATTCTTAATGAATATATTGTGGTCATAGTTGTAATATTCTTAATTAATATATTATGGTCTATGTGGTAGTGTTCCCCTTGAATAGATTGATTTTGATCTTAGTGAATCGAATGTAGATTATGTGGTAATGTCCTTATTGAATCATATATGGATTATGAGGTAGTATTCATGATGAGTATGTTGCTGATTTTGGCGGTTAAATTCTTTTGAATCTTGTTTATCATATCATTCATATCATGACATATCATTTGCATCATGGATGTTGCCGCACATAGCCGTGACCGTACCGGTACAGTATCGTACATTGCTATAGTACGATGCACACTCTTACCTTGTTGGGTAAGGGTGAAGTGGATCATATGCATTCATATGCATTTACATTGTGGATAGATCATTTGCATACTTATGCAATGTATTGTGATCAAATTATTTGCAAACAAATACAACTTCTTAGCTTTTTATATGAAATTAGCTCATTAGAGTCACTTGTGGTATAAGAAATGTGGCTGTTGTTGTGGTGTGGGGTTCACCCCTTGTGGTATGGTAGGGGTTGTGGCATGAGGTTTTCCTCTTGTGGTAACTGTTGTTAGCGGATGTGGTTATGGGATATAGTAAAGTTAGTGAGGTAAAATATGTTAATGTTATACTGATATTGGTAGTAGTAGTGGTTGAGGATATGAAGTAGACAAACGCGATTTTTTTTGCTAATGATTTACTGTTATGGGTAGTGGTTTGGGTTGAGGTAAATGTGATGTTTAAAACATTGTAGTTTGATTAGCTTGTTAAACAGTTTGCTTGCTGAGATTTTTATCTCACTCTTATTTTCTCCCCTTTCCAGGTGATTCTTGAGCATGCATAAGAAGGGTAGAGTGCCACAACACTATCACATACCATTTCATGATTTATGTTGCAATAAATATGTAGTGTCTGTAGTTATTCATCTTTGTTCCTCATCGTTAATCATCTTTAATTAATAATGCTAAATTGTGGTTCGCTCTAATTGGTTAAAATTGTTAGTGGTTGTTCCTATTTAATATTTATCTTTACCTTCTGTTTTGTTATGCTTTCGCTTAGCTTATCAAATTTTAGAAGTTGTTGTCAGTTTATTTTATCTTGTAAATTGGCTAGTTGTGGAGTGGTCTAGTGGCATCTCAGGGTAATGTGGGTCTTGGGGTGTTACAATAGGGTACTCTTCTATCTTACTGAATGGAGTGCCAGGGCAAATTTTCCAATGTAAATGCGGGTTCGTCAAGGGGATCCTTTGTCTCCACTCTTGTTCATGATTTGGGCTAATCTCTTGCAGTCGATTGTCAATAAAGCTACTAATAAAGGAGTTCTTAGACACCCCATTCCTAATTTGGCTAACCTTGACTACCCCATCGTTCTGTATGTGGATGATTCTTTGCTAATCATGCCATCATGTGGTCGTCAGTTGCTTTGCTTGAAAGGTCTTTTATCTACTTTCTCGCTTCTACGGGTTTGTGAGTCAATTTTCATAAGTCACAAATGATTCCCATCAACATCAATGCAAATAAGATGAAGCATTTAGCCCGTTTATTTGGTTGCCAGGTAGGATCTATGCCTGTCGCCTATCTGGGTTTACCCTTGGGAACTACTCGTCCTTCTGTCAAGGACTTCTCTCTATTAATTGATCGAGTGGAACAAAGACTGTCTAGTATTACAGCTTTCCTATCCTTTGGTGGTCGTTTAATTGTGGTTAATGTTGTTATCTTTTTGCAACCAATCTATTATATGTGTTTGCTTAAGTTTCCACAAAAGTTTATTACTCATATAGATCATGCACGTCGAAGGGTCCCATGATTTGTCTGTTCGTTGTCATTCCCTTGCAGCCTGGGACAAAGTATGTTGCCCTAAATGGTGTGGTGGCTTGGGTGTTTTAAACCTAAGACTATAGAATCAAGATTTACTCTTTAAGTACCTTCATGAATTCTATGGTTGGCTTGATATTCCTTGGGTTTACTTGATTCGATTCACATACTATGCCACTTCAATACCTCATGTTGCTAGGGCTTGTGGTTCTTTCTGGTGGCGTGATGTTATGAATTTTATTACCCAATTCAGAGGAATTGCTATGGGCCGTCTTGGCAATGGTCATGATATCCTGTTTTGAAAGGGTTGTTAGGAAGGTCACTTGCTATGTCATCAGTTCCCGAGGCTTTTTTCCTTTGCTAACGTGCCAAATGTTTCTATTCATGATTTGCTTGCTCATTCTTACCCATTGGCTCACTTTCAATTACCCTGTCTGCGGAGACCTTTGATGAATATGAAGAGCTTCAGAGTCAAATAAATCTAATTCAACAAAGTGATGAACATAATTCTTGAACTTACATTTGAGGCCATGGAGGCTAAACTTCGAGAAGGTACTACATGCAACAATATTGCTCTCTCTCTCCATAATTCCCCAGGATTTATGCTCATCTGTATTCACGAATAGACTCAACACTTGGGATCTTTTAAGAAGGGAAAATTTTCACATAGATGGTCTAACAACCTACGTTATGTGTGATGGGGATGAGGAGGAGACGTCGTTTCATATGTTTTTTGGCTGCTCATTCAATACCCAGTGTTGGCAGTACCTTAGGATTGCCTAGAAATTTAAAACAAGTATCGAGTACATGATCCTTCTCACCAAATGCACATCCAACCTGCCATGTTTCATGGAGATTTTTATTCTTGCTACTTGGCACATTTGGAAACAACACAATGGGATTATTTTTTATGCTTCTATTGGTAACTTGGAGAATTGGAAACTCTCCTTTAAGGGAGATGTTATTTTGCACTTTGTAGAATTAAGTCTGCTGATCATGAAAATCTTTGTAATTGGCTAGACAAACTTTAAAGTTCAGCTCCTTATACATATTGTAACCTTTTTATTTTTCTTTTTAATATAATACTAGAGTAGGAGTCTCTCCTACTGTTTTCCCATAAAAAATGACTGGTAGTTGACACACATTCTTAGACTACTATCTCTCTCTCTTCTTCACAGATAGCACTAGAGATCCCCATGGTGATGAACTTGGTCTAATAAATCCCTTTTCTTGTAGCTCCTTAAGTTGCTTCTTCAACTTAGCTAGCTTATTTGAAGGCATCCAATGTGGTCTCTTTGATATAGGGGTTGTCCGAGGCATCAATTCAATGAACAATTCCATGTCTCTTCGGGTGGTATTCTAGGTAATTCTTTTGGGAAACATATTAGTATAACAACACACTACTGGTACTTTACTTAACTCCAAATTGGTGAGGCAAGTGAGGGTAAGGTGATGAGATTTAGCTATACTTGACATAAATTCCACTCAGATACCAGGAGCACTAGTGAGAGTGATGGTTGTATTTGCAATATCTATTTGACGTTTATGTTGGGACAACAAATCCATCCCAATAATGACATCTAGTCCTTGGGAATTTCACACTATCAAATCTTCTAAAAACTCTACCCTATTAATCGTTATCTTGATCCCTGGCAAACAAACTTAGTTGTCAACTCCAACCCCGGGGATTGAATTATCATGGGTGTAGTTAGCAAGGATATTGATATCTTTTGCTGAGCAATGAAACTTTTTGAAATAAAAAATGTGATGCTCTGGAGTCAAATAAAATTGTAGCATGGGTTGAATTGATAAGAAACATACCCAACACAACATCTGGTGCCTCCTGAGCATCCTTGGCGGTGACATGATTCACATGCACATGGCCATAGTTCTGTAATGGGTTGGTGTCTTGGCTTTGAACTTGAGGGGCCACATGGCCTTGAGCTTGCACTTGATTCTTGCTAGATCCATGGGGAAGGTTGGCTCAGACTGCACCTTGATTCTTCTTTGTGCACTGGTTGGCAAATTGACCCTTCTCGCCAAACCTAAAACAAGTAACTTTGGCTACCCTGTTGCTACCACCAGGCTGCTGAGTACCATAGTTAGTGGGCTGGAAACCATGATTCACTAGATGAGGTGCTTGTGCTTGGAACCTTGGAGGTGGTTGCACATGGAAATGAGGGGTAGATGTCTGCCAGGTGTGTTATCTCTAAAATATCTGCTTGCTGATTTTTCGAGCTACCAACTTGCTTCCTATGGGGCCAGTTGGGATATGTTCCTTGTGAAAAGCTTCCTTCAACATGGTCTAAGTAATGACATGACTTTGCATGGCACAGAAGTTATCCCATCATGCACTTGCTACCCCTTAGAGTTGGTAAGATGCATAAAGAATGTTCTCATGAGCCCCACATTGTGCTATGTCCAACTTCCTTTCAATCGTATGTAGCCAGTCATTAGCATCAAGTTGCTCTCTAGATCCATAGTAAATGGGTGGTTGAGTTCTCAGAAATTCAGCAAGCTTTGGTGGCGGTTGACTTGCGGCTCTCAATGATCCTCCCACTGCCATAGTTGCAGCATGCATGTTGGCGGTGTTTTGCAAAATTAGCTAACGAATAATAGTTTGCGCTTGATGATGCCGCTCAATTTTAGTTTGCACTTGAGCCATGGAAGGTTGTGGAGGCATCTCAGTTCCATGCTAATGCTTATGCTGATTTTGTTGCTGCTCTTGCTTGTCGGACCCCGGAGCAACAACTCCAAGATCCTTTGTGTAAATCACACTAGTCCAGGATCAAGCTAGTGCACACAGTGGATAACAAAGATTCATATCATGCACAATGATATTTATTCATTAACTAAGTATGGGCCTGACGGTCAAAGTTTACATCAATGGTTCATAAACCAAAAATAACTATAAGCAGCGGAAAAAGAACCAATAAAGCAGCAACCCATCCTGCCTGCCCACAGGCGAATGACTGTAAGACGTGGCCTACTCATCGTTATTCTCACCGAAGTTGATTAAGTCCTTCTCTGAAAATAGTGAATGAAGCAATATGAGTACATAAAGTACTCCACAAGCTACACCAGGAGGTTTAACAGAGTTTATACATGCATAAGGATTGACAATGGAAGGCATAATATGTTATTTGCGTGTAAAAGCAGAATTAAGGTAAATACAGTAAATAGATTAAAAAGTTGAATTTGATACAATATAGAGAAATAGCAATTTAACAAAATAATATTGTTAGTGCAGGCTCCGACCAAACATTAACCTATTCACAAGTATCTCACCTGGTCCATCTTTTCCAAAAGATCTCATACGGATTCCATCCATATGCTTTTTAATCTCCTATGGATTCCATCCATCCATAGACCTTTTCAGAAATTATTTTAAAAACCAAAGTATAATTCATAAAAAACTTTACTCAGCTTGCCCATGACCGTGGGCACAGCTATCTAGGATAGATTATACACTCTGCAGAGGTTGTACAGCTTTACCCACAAGATATGATTATCTCATATTGTCGGCCATTACACGCTTCCGTAGGTGTGCGACTGAGAAATCATAATAAGACATTTACAATACTAAACCCTCAATCTGATCACACCGCCACTAAGGTTTCACTACAACTTGAATCCACAAGTTGGAGCCTCCTCTTGTGCCGTGCAAGACTTCTCATGACCTACGCCATGCTCACATTCAACCTATAGCGAGATCAAAGTTGGAACCTCACAAATTAGGCAGTCAGGACTATCCCATACCAGTATTGTGGTAGTACGATATAGCTTTGCAACAGTAACTCACAGACCGGTCCTTAATTTAACTTAGGCTCAAACCACATACCCTTTGTGCCCGACAATCAACAGTGTGTCACCGAACAACAATGCATGCTAGCACCCACCACCTAACCATTAGCCTGGTCAAAACCAAGTTTTATATTTTATTTTAAAAATAATTCATATACTTTCTTAACTCACCGAAGTCAAGAATACATTTTAAAAAATCATTGTTTTGAAGTGAAATAAATATTCTCACATAAATCATTTTAAGCATGGCTAAGCAATTCTGCAAAATTTTAATACTATTGTACTAACTAGGTTTTCATCTAAGGTGACAAAGCATAAGAAAGTTCAATATCAAATTTGGCCATATACAAAAGATTTAGGTATAATTAGAATTTAAATCGAATTTAAACTAGTTTTGAATAAAAGTACGCATGCATAATAATTTTAAAAATAACATAAATAATTTAAATTACTAGGAGCAACATGATCAAAGGTGTAACTTGCCTTACTTCGAAGTTTGCTGAGGTTCATCGAAGTTATACTGTGCGGATTAGTCGTAGTCTACACACGAAAAGCCAGACTAAACTCAAATAAAATCCAAATAAAACCCAAAAATTATAAAATATACACTATGAGATAGAATATGAATTTACGAATTTGAATAGATCCAATCGGAGTTAGGATAAAGGAGAACGACTTCTGATAGTTTGAATTCCAAAGAAATGAATAAAAGGAATTATTGGAATTCTTTTTGTGAAGAAAAGGCGGACGAAAGGTACAATATTTATGTGTGGTCGAAGCTATGATCGAAGGCATAGTCAAAGCCATGGTCGAATCAACGGTTGAAGTTGAGAAGGTCAAAATTGAAGACAGATACTCCAAGTATGGGTGAAGTCGAAGTCAAAGATTCGGTCGAAGACCCGGTCAGAACTGTACCATGGTCGAAGAACACTATAGCAGTCAAGAACAAAGAGTAGTCGGAGTTGAGAGGTCATAGAAGGAGTTCTGTGTGTGGTTAGGACGGTAATGAACTATAGTAGTCGAAAGCAACTATGGTGGAGAGCAAAGGTATTCGGAATCGGCTATGACTTTGACTATTGAGTACTCTTAAGACTACTCCTTGCTGAGAAAGCAAAGGTGGTTGGAGGCTTAGAGCGAAGAGTGACAGCCGTCGAAATGGTAAGCGGTTGGAAATGACTACGGTCGGAGGCTTACGACGGTCTGATGTTTAGAGTGGTCAGAGGCTTGGTGGTCGGAGAGCGGTGGTCGATAGGCTTTGGGTGGTTGAATAGATGTGGTCGATGGTCGAAAGCTCTAGAGAGTGATCGAGAGCGGTCAGGGGCTGACGTGACATGCCACGTGAGTCAGGTGTGGATATGGCTTGCCAAGTGGGTAAGAGAAGGGAATGGCTTAGTGGAGTCTGTTAGATAGGAATCAGACGATGATGATGCACGGAGATGTTTAGACCATCTGAAAGTTTAGAAGAGTTTGGATAGTCCGATTGGTCCTGGGGGATGTTCAGACCATCCAAACAGTGACGGCAGTGTGGCGCACGAAACTTGTGGGCTCGCTGGCGGTGTGAGACACGTCGGCGGTTGGCGAGGGGCGTAAAAGTGAGAGGGGAGTGTGAGAACGGCTTTGGTGCTCTTGTGCATTATCGCAAGTGGCTGAAAGATGGTCGACGGCGAGGTGAAGTGGTGGCGCTACTCGGGCGGTAGTGGCGACGGCGTTCCAACGGTGAGAAAGCTCAGACAAGGGCGAATGAAAAAATCTAAAAATTATAAAATATATACCAGAAGATAGATTAAGAATTTAGATAAATTTAGAAACTTGAATCACTTAATTCAGAGTTCGGACAGAGGAGAACGAGCGATTGGAAAACTGGCAGATCAAAAAATTCTAAAAAAAGAAAAATCAGGAATATTCCTGCGCAAAACTAACATAGAGTTGTTTTTTTGCCGTGGTGCTGGTGTAAAAAGACACGGAAGGTGAAGCCAACTAGCAAAATGGGTTGCTAAGGACCCGAGGCACATGTAGGAAGTGACAGCACGTCAAACGGAGCATGGTGACGACGTGGACGGCGACAACGACATAAAGTTGGAGAGAAGAATAATTTTTAGACATAGAACATAGAGAAGTAATGTGAGCACGGCCTAGAATGCGGTGAGGCGAAGCTAGAAAAATTATCGGCTAAGCAGAAAACTCACCGGAGGCGACGCAATCGTCGTTTGAACGACGACGGTACAGGAAAAACAAAAAACTCAATATCTTTTTGCTCGGTGAGGCAAATCCAAAACTGTCTGATAGGTAACTACCTGGGATGGTTTGTCACGTTTTGACGTGAACGGATTCTTGAAAGCATTTCTGGATAGAAGGGGATGCGAAGTGCTATTTGCGGCCATAGCTAGGTGTTGGATGTGAAAATTTGGGGAAGGTTTTTGGACAAACGGACAAGAGCACGGTGTAGAATACGTCGAGACAAACTCAACGGCGTAGACGGCTCGGCCAACGGACTAGTGGAACGTGGTAGAGAAGCCTTTAGGAAGCCGATGGGTTGACATCGGCGTTTCAAACAAACGGAGAGGAGTTAACATGCGAGAGTTGCAGTGAAACGAAGAGTAGAACATGGGGAACGTGATGCTCACCTTGGTTTTGGTCGGACATGCACGGTCGGCCGGTGGCGACACGAGGAAGGGTGACCCGATTTGGCCCACAGTGACTACGATGCTCCGACAAAGGCGAGGTGAGCACCGCGTAGAATGTGACAAGGCGAAGCAGACGGTGTGGTCAAAAGTAGCGGGGCTCCATTGTAGGTGACACAATAAGCCAAAGAACAGCGCTTGAACGGCAAAAGAAAAACTCCGATTGCGATCAAGAGAGAGGGAGTTATGACTTGGGATTTTTGGGGGGTGAGTGAGGATGAGGAGAGGCTCACGGTGCTCCCTTTTATAGGGGTTAAGGAGGTCTGAAGAGAGAGATTAAGCAACCATATCTTTGAATGGCATAGGTTAATTTCTCACGAAACGGCTCATAAATGAGGGGGAAATGGTGGGGGAAAGACGAGAGGAGTTGAATGCAATTGATTTCATGAAAAACCGTTGAGAAAATCAAAAATTATGTAGGTTTAACGAAAGCACATAGAAATGCGTTCATGGATGCTCTGCCTCTGTGTGCACACACCTAACGGTTGGAGGAAGAAGAGAATAGGGAGGAGAGAGAAAAGAGACAAAAGAAAGAAAAAAAAAGAAAAATTTAGAAAAATTCAAAAAATTCCAGAAAAATCCTTGGAACATGAAAAGACTAAATAAAATAATTTCTGAATTAATTAAGTTTATTTTAATTTTTAAAAATGTTTTTCGTTTTCTATCTTTAAATCTTAGAAAAATGTATTGAAGTTTTTAAAGCTATTTTGAACTTATAAAAATATTTTCAACTGAAATTTAGTTATTTTTTTTACAAAATATTTTTTTGAAAACAACCTTTTTTAAAAGTAGAAAATCAAGTCAACTATCATTTTAAAATTTCAAGAAACCAAATTACTTTAATTTTTTTATTTAAACTAAGTTAATTATTCTTTTATTTATTTTATTTTTATTTTTAATATTATTTTCTTTTTTTGAAAAAAAAAACCGGGCCGTTACATTGGTTAACTTGACGACTAGGGTGCAGCAAGTTAGGTTGCAACGGGTTCGGCGGTTGAGCACTTGTCAACTATGATTCGGAAGCTATCGGGCTTCCCAAATGGTTGGACATTGCACGGGTCCTTGGTCCAATCTTCCTGCTAACAAGCCAAACATTAACATCACTCTCAAGATAAGAGGGAAAAAGCAAAAGTTGAGAGAGGAAAACAACGGGGGCATGTTACGTAGTTTTAGTTTTTGCAAACATTAAAAACAAGCTCAAATAACCACATAAAGACCAAAAGGATAGCATAAGATATAATTAAACATAATTGTAGGTTTTTATGTGATTGCAAAATACAATCTCCGTTGGCAAATAGACAATTCACACGGAACAAATAGTAAAATACAAACCACCACTACTATAGAGAAGGCCACACTGGACGCCTCATCACAGATGGTTCTCCAAATCTATCAATGTTGTGATTATCACAAATGATTGTACATGTGTAACGATCTATGTTAGTAGCGATAGCTAGAACCGTCTGTGATACAAAATTATCATAGACAGTTCTCATTAAAAACCATTTGTGAATTATCATAGATGGTTCAAACAAAAGAACCGTTTGTGAAGTCTCCTATTATCACAAATGGTACTTGTTAAGAATCTTCTATGATAATTCACAGACGGCTCTTAATAAGAATTATCTATGATAATTATATATCATAGACGGTTCATGGTTGGAAGTATCTGTGATACGTTGTGTTATTAAATACCTCACCAGGCCAGGCCTGATAGTCTGCCTGCATTGCGCTGCTTTAAAGGAGGTGGCCAGCTTTGGGGAGTTTGGTGAAAGTATACCACCGATTTGCATGTGTGCTTGTGGATCGATTTGTTCATGCTGATTTGATATTAGTATTTTTATTCTAATTATATGCATTATAATCAAGAGAGATGATAGCTAGGTTTAGATCTAGCTTGGTAGTTTGCTCTAATATAAGAATGGGTCTCACTACTCCTATTCTACTTCAATATATTCTTGCTTTATATATAGATATATATATTGCTTCATGAATAGTACGTAGCTAGCTATTTTAGATGAACAATTTAAGGTGAATGACAATTATGTGTAAGTATTATGATAGCTAGCTATAGGAGCATTAATCTAATTTGACACTAATTTGTTACATGCATAGCATAGATGGACTAAAGCTAGATGTACATTGAGAACCGTGTGAGTGAAGAGTATATTGATGATGTGTCCACTTTTAGAAGAGCGGCCAAGTAAGATATATTGAAGAAGGGGATGGAATATATATACTGTCCATTCATTTATTGCGATAATATGAAAATATTTACCAACGTAGTGCATATCAAAGCTCACTTGATTCATAAGATTTCAAAAAGGGGTATACATATTAGACCAGCCATGGTAAAGAGAAGATTATAAAAGAAGGTAGTTATAATATCGTCGAGGAAGACAATAATATGCCGAATGTGGACTGTGCTTTTGATGAGGATAGGTCGCACGATGACAATCTGGATTAGATGCTACATGATGCAGAAGGGAACTATAGTGAGAAAGAGTTTGGTAAATTCGAGGAATTGATAGATAACTCAGAGAAATCTTTATTCCTGAGTTGCAAGCTGCAATACACAAGGTTGTTGAACTACAAAAATTGAAGGCAAGCAATAGTTTGTCCGACAAGAGTTTCACAGCGTTGTTAAGTGTTCTAGCAAACATCCTTCTAGAGGGAAACATGTTGCCTAGAACTACCTAGCAAGCCAAGAAGGTTCTTTGTCCATTGAAAATAAAAGTAGATAGAATACATGCATATCCAAACGATTGTATCCTCTACTGTAAATAGTATACAAATTTACATGTTTATCCAATATGCAAAGCATCTCGATACAAGTATAAGAATGATTGCGATGACGGCGAGGGCACTGAGATGAAGCAAGGACCTCCTGCTAAGGTGTTGTGGTATCTGCCCAAAATTCTCCATTTGAAACATTTATTGTCAAACCGAAAGGATGTAAGATTGCTGTGTTGGCACTTGAAGGAGCATAAGAAAGATGAAAAGATAAGACATCCTACTGATTCTGCCTAGTGGGAGAACTTTGATAGGATGTTTGTAGACTTCGATGTGGAATTAAGGAATATATAGTTTGGGTTGAGTACAGATGGAATGAATCCTTTCGATTATATGAGTAGTTGACATAGCATCTGGCCTGTGAATGTATGCATGTAAACCTTTCTCCTCGGTTGTATATGAAGAAGTACATTATGATGTCACTACTTATCCAAGGGCTCAATCAACTTAGAAATGATATTGATATACACCTAGCACCATTGCTAGAAGATCTTGTGACACTGTGGAACGAAAAGGTACAGGTATGGGATGCGGACAAACGAGAAAACTTCACTCTATGTGCCATGTTATTCTGCACCATCAATGATGTTTCTGCCCTTGGTAACTTGTTGGGGTTGAGTACGAAAAAAGCCAAAACCTGTCTGCATTACTTATATTATACTGAGAGTGTGTGGTTGAATAACTCATGCAAAACTATGCACATGTGTCTTCAAAGGTTCGTTCTAAGATATCATCCATACCACAAGATGGAGAAACAATTGACAAAAAAGGACGATAACTCAGTTCCAAGGCCTTTTAGTGGAAAAAAGGTCTACGATATTGTAACATCCCGATTTTGGCTTTTATTTTATTCTCTTATTGTGCTTATTTTAAAAATTAAAAATGTGAAAATTTTTGGTATTTTCAAAGTTTCAACTTGGAGTTGTTGGAATTTTGTGTTTTGATAAATCTTCCTTTCTCCTGTTTCACAAAAGTTCAAAAAGAAAAGAACAAGAAAAGAGAAAAAGGAAAAACCCTCTCCCCTAGCGAATGGCCCAGCCAGGCCCAGTGGCCCAGCCGGCCTACCCGCCTTCTTCCCCCTCCCTTCCTTCTTCTCTCTGTCAGCACTAGTTGCCCGCACCCCCGATTTTCTCCCCTCGTGCACACCGTTGATGTCGCCCGCATCACCGCCCGGCCTCTTCCTCCCTACACCGGTGAGAGACTTCCTCGTAGCGCCACCGCAGCCTTCCCATACTGCTTCGTTGAGCTAGATCCTCCCCTCCCCTTCTTAGCCTCGCCGCCCGAGCGCCCCGCCGTACCCCTATCATGGTCACCACCCCGCTTCTCGAGACTCGTCGTCGCATCGGAGCTGCCGTGCTCGAGGCAATGCCTTGATCTTCCCCCGCATTTGCACCGCCTGCATCAGTCTCGCCCCTTCCCTACCCGTAGCTCCGCTTTGTGGTGACGCCGTCGCCCGGCCGTACGAGTGCCCGTCGTCTCAGTGCCACCCATTGCAATGTGGAGCATTGAAGCTTCCATGCCCACTGCGTGCGTGCCCCCTTCCCCTCTCCCGCCTAGTCACCATAGGGGCACTCTAGCGCACGCCGCCCCGATGTCACCCACCATAACTCAGGCCGACGCTCCCCACTCGCAAATTCGCTATAAATTTGTGGCCAAATTTCCTCATTCCAACCCGTTCTGTGCTCGCTCGCCTCTCCTAATGCATGAACTCGTCGCCGCTCTGCCCTCCTCGGCCATCTCCGATGCCAGCTACCCTGAGAACCTAGCAAGCCTCCTTGATCCCTCTAATATGCTTCTTGGACCCCTCTGATGCTCTAGTAAAGCCTAATAGGGTTCTCTCCTCTCGTAACTCGTCGGCTCGACCTTCTTCCCCAATTCCGGCCACTTTGCTTTGCCGGCGAATCCGACCACCTTAGGCCAATTCCATTCACCAGAAGCTTCACCAAGGTTAGGCGAAGTCAACCCCGACACCAATTGGGAGGCTCATCGACCCCTCTCCTCCGACACTGAACGCCCCTTTTCGCTGCCAGCCATTATCATCACCAACTCGACCCCGACCACCCCAAGCTCGTCTGCCTCTCTTGGTGAGCTGTTGCCAACCCCTAGAAGCTCCCTTAGCTTTTGATTGAACTCCCGTTGTTGGCTCAGTCGTCACACCTTCTACCCTGTTTTCACCACCGCCGGAGTTGTCGCCGATAACCACCCGTGCCTTTTCAGATCGCACCACCCCACCCAAAGGTGCGCACGGGCTCCGTGGACTCATTTTCAGCATGCTCCAGCGAGGTTTAGCCTCCCTTCGCCACTGGTCGCTCACGCCACCGCTCGGCCGCAGCCGCGCACTGTTCCGACACCATTAAGACATAATCTCACATTAAATTTTAATGATTGGGATTAGTTAATCTTAATAAGCCACTGACCGGTGGGCCCCATAACAGTTTATCCATTATGTATGGCTGACAATCAGGCCCCACCCCAATTAATAACCTGTTAAACTTGGATTTAAATTTTGTCACACTGACAGGTGGACCCTACTTTACTATTAACCCGTACTATGGTCCACATGTCAGCCTCTGACAATTATTGGATTTCTAAAATTTAATTAAATCAGTGGACCCCACATGTCATACTCTCAGTAATTAAAACCTGGGATTTAATATAAAATATAAAAATAAAGCCAGTGAGACCCATATGTCAGAGCGAAGACTCTCTCTCCTCTTTTTATATTTGGGATGTTTCCTGAAAATAACTTTTGGAGAGCTCATTCTTCCTTACCGTAACACCGTTTTGAATGAAACTTGTTTCGAAATTCAAGATCTTTTTGTTAATGTGGATTTTGCTTAAGTTGGAGTTCATTTAAAATTTTATTTGGGTATTTATTGCTCTCTTGCCTATTGTCTTCTTTCCGGCATTTTTCCGTTCGGGTAGAATTCGAAGACGTCCCTAACCAACAATTCGACGCACCTCTGGATCCTCAAGACCTCCCTGCTACAGACCCAGGCGAGTCAACACTTTGATCATTTTGAGTCCATGATTTATACAACTTATGTTTATTTAAATATATTCAACATGCATGCGTTATTTTATGTACAATGATATATTATTTACACATTAGCAATACCCGAATTGTTATAGCAACGATATCTAGCTACACCCTCCTTGTCAATTGATAAATTGCTACCATTGTCACCCTAGATGATAATAATAACTATACTGCATAAGTCATACATAATGCTAAGTAAGTCTAGTTAAGTCTAGGGCATTAAATTGCTCTGCTCATCATTCTTCAAACACACAAAGTTATTTCTGGGCAGTCATTGGATGTACATGACTGATAATTTGGTACAAGCTTATCTTATGCTTCTCAAAACCTAAAAATTGGCTTTACCTGTCTGGGCGGTTGGTAAGAGCGGATGGTGTGGATGTAACACAAGAATCTGTGGTTTGCGGTATGCACCATCTAGACAAATTAAGGACTTAATTCTGTGTTGACCTCTTCATGTAAAAAAATATAAACCACAAGCTAGCAAAGTGCAGGAATGACTAAATAATTTGCATCGCCAGTAGAGAAAAGCACTTCGGTGTGACCCACGGGTCATGGTGCTGGTTTAAGCCGTCGTGGACACAGGTCATGTCGCTGGGTTTAAGCCACTGTGTAGCATAAGAGAGGGTCTGGGTGAAGCAAAATAGCTAGCCCTCAGACAAAACCTTAGCGAGTTTAATCATTTACTAGGTGTATTGTAAAGGTCATATGATAATCCTCTTGATCTGCATGTCTAAGGAAACATGTAGAATATAACAACAGGGTTATCTCTTGTGGATAAATATGTACAATCTCGACAGAGTATAAACTGTTTAAACAGCCGTGCTCACAGTCAAGAGCATATATGGGACTTCCTCGAGTTAGTTATATTTATAAAAATCTTTTAAGGGTGGGAGTGAAAACAAGTGAAGGGATGTACTTCACTTTTGATTTTACTTGGAGGGATGTACTCCAGTGATGGTTAAATAGGGTGGATGTAACCCAGTAAATAAAAACCTAGCATTGGTGGATGGAACCATATAATCGATGGATGGAAACGTCTACAATATACTTACTGCACAATTTCAACTCATATTCATGTTTATCAAACTGCTAGATCATAGGGTTTTTATTGTACTAGAAGTATTTGCTAAAGTCGCTTTCCGCAATTAAAGAAACCCGAGCCGCCACCATTGGATGAAGCCTTGCATCTTATATTATTGTATTTTGTGTATCGGCTGATGGAGCACGCTTGCATGTGCTCACCCTCGCTCTAAATCCTTCCCAGAGTTTGAGCACCAAGAACAATATGCCTTCTACGAGGAGCAAGGCCACGACGGAGGAGAAAACGATGATAACTAAGCTTAGCTAGTAGTATCCTCGCCCCCTCTCCTCTCATAGTTCAGTTGACTATTCTAGCTATCAAGTGAGTTCAATATTAGTTAGGCCTTAACCAGTATCGAATTCACTTGGGCTATCCCCAGTCACTGCCTGTGAAGGAGTGCGCCTTCCTGCTTCCTGTTGTGCACTGCATTTTTGTATTGTAACTATTTGACCTGACGGCCTTATGTAAGAACTGATCCTCCTAGGGATTTATCTAAATTCTATTATTGTAATATTGATGTATCGTGTATGAAATGATCTAGTCATGTATCTGTGAGCACTATCTACTGATCTAGGGAATAGTGCAGCATGATCACAGGGGATTCAGAATGGCAAAATCCGGGTCCAACAAATATGGTTAAGGATATCAATGGTGTGCTTGAAAAGGGACGTAAGTTGATGATCCATCAGAAAAACATGTGGAAGAAGATATCAATATTTTGAGATTTTTCTTATTGGGAGTATTTAGAAGTTCGCAATTACATCAACGTAATGCATGTAGAGAAGAATGTATGTGATAGCTTGATTGATCTCTTACTGAATATTCGTGAGAAAACAAAGGATGATGTCAACGCATGGCGTGACTTGGTTGTTATGAACATCAGGACTGAGTTAGCACTGACAGAAATCGGTAAAGGCTAAACATACTTTTCTCCAGCTTGCTACACTCTGTCTAAGGCTGAGAGAACTGAACTATGCTAGTGCTTGCATAGTGTTAAAGTTCTATCCAGTTATTTCGCCATCATGAAGAAACTTATTTTCATGAAAGATTTGAAATTAATTAGTATGAAGTCTCATGACTATTATGTGAACCATGGCATTGAGAAACAAGAAGCACCTAGGTCACATATGAAGCCTTGAGGTTTTGGTACCATGGAGGCAGGAATTCCCAGACGACTTTGAGGCATATAGGAGTAGAAAGAGGTCCAAAGGCAAGCATGAGGAATGGTTGAAAGAGGATATTCGTGCAGAATTTTGAGGAGAGACGAAATCATTGAGGAAACAACTGAATAAGGTTCTCAACCATTTGCAAGCAGCCCCCATTATTTTGGGAGCCAGTCCCCCTCAACATCAAAGTAGCTGTGCGTCCATGCCACTTTTTGAATATAGCGATGTCTATTTATCTATCGAAGATATCCAGGTAATATACATCTCTAGAATGCTACATAGTTAGACTTATTGGATGCCTTAGCTAATCATGTATCATTATGTAGGAGCCTACGTCATGCAACCTCACACTCAAGCTTGTTGGCTCTATTCCCATTGAGCTTGGGCAAGGGATGGCATATCCATGCCTACCAAGGACGCTAGTGCACGGTGCCTAGCTAGGAACCAATTTCACGAAGGTCTAGGTGGACATGGTACATCAGGACCATCCCACTAGAGAACCCTTAAAATGATAAGACCAAGACACTAGGGGATGCCATCTACACATTCATCTAGTGGCTCAAGAGAGACATTGCCGTGGATCCTTCCGTGCCGGCATCTACCTAGCATGAACAGTTGCCCTCTCCATGTAACCATGTATAGCCTAAGGCCTCTCTAACCCTCCCTTCGATATCACGATATGCACCTGATTCGTGTCGGCAGGCCACCATATCGGATCCCATGAAGACCACATTGTGCATAGATCAACAGCGTGCCCAGTCCTCTCCCATGAAAAGCACATACAAGCTGGTCGCAAGACTAAATTGAAGGACATCAAGGCACCTCAAAATCCCTGGACATCCTCACTAGGTATGCCATTGGTCTCGGACACGCTTGTACCTAGTCTTGGAATGGGTTGCGCGAGTTTACATGCATGGTACATGGGAAAGACCAACAAGATGAAGACACAATGTTGTACAGGTTTCACCGTTAAGTACATGATGGAGTATTTTCTCCATGAGATGGGCTACTTCATGGTGGGCTTCGATGACCTGTTTGATCTATTCAATCTCGAAGCCATAGACACCTCACTTTTAAGATGCTGGACACTATAAGTGTGTGCAATTACAGTCTACATTCATATCATACTGATGAAATACTATAACTCCTTACTTATGTATAGACATATAATGCAACATGCCAGACGATCCTAAGAACTATTGGGTTTCTTCGATCCACACTTGGTCTCCGAGCATAACATCCAACATAATGCACAACGTAATGCATCCTACGTCCAGTATTACATAACAAATGGATTGCATGCTCACATTGACAAGTAGTACATACTTGTACCCTACAACCAGAAGTAAGTACTTTATCTATTGCTATAGTCATTGATTTGTATTTCGTATGCAACATAAACTTAGTTTTAAAGACTATGGAGACATATATATATGTAGGTGGCACTGGATTCTAATTGTCGTTGTACCAAAGTGAAACAAGGTAATATACCTTGACTCCCTAAATAGGATAGAGCATGACTTCACAATTGTGCAATAATTAATCAACAAGTACTCATTTTATCCATAGATAACTCTATGTACCCTTCATTTGTAATCGTTGAGGCTAACTTTTTTGAATCACGTAGATCATTCAAGGTGTACGTTAGCAGAGGAGGGAGACACATGGAAGGGAGTGCCACATTACGACACATGACGCAGTTTCCAGTACCCACTACAACACAATAGTCCTATATCACACTTCGTAATAATGCCTCTCAAACTGAACACACCTATGTATATAATTATATTTTTGTAGTACTACCAGTCGCTACAGGGCAACATATGTGTATTCTATGTTTGCCACCATATGAAAGAAATCATGGATGCTGGGCCCAAGGATCTAGAGGTTTGTGAATCTTGAACAATTATTTTCTACTTATCAATATATATATATATGTGTGTGTGTGTGTGCGCGTGTGTGTGTGTGCGCGTGCTTACGACTTTACTCTTTCTAGCATAGGATATGAAAATCAATTCAAGTACAGTCCATATGAATGAACTCTCTGAAATTCAAGGATAGCTCACCACCTTCTTAATGGTGGAGGTTATTCACCGAAAAGGGGAGTTTCACTCGGACGGAGATGAATAAAATCTCTCATGTTTAGTGACAGGCAATTTTTTGACGGTATCTATAAACTTGTTGTAGTTGTATTATCACAATTCATCTATAATTAATTAGTAAATTTGTGTATCTGTGATATATCTGTTTATTTGTGATCAATATTTGTGTATCTGTGATATTTGTGTATCATGGGATATATCTATGATATCAGTGTATTTGCTTGTTTTCATAGGGCATAGCAAGTATTTCCTAAGCCTAGCTGAAAAATAGAAAAAATTTGAAGAGTATAGAATGAACTATCAAAGATGGTTTTGTGGTATAACCATCTGTGAAGGTTTTACTATCACAAACAGCTGGATTTAGAACCGTCTGTGATGACCCTTTATGTGGTAGTACACATTGTAGTATCTACAACTTAGGATAGATAAAAATAGGGGATACATAGTATACTAAATCAAAATGAAACTAAATTGAGCTCTAGTAGCATAGCCTACCAGTCTAGTCCTCGACATTTGTGGGCTCCCCAATGAAGGTAGGTGCTCCAAGTGCAGCGGGCACCATGGGCTCCTCGGCCTCCTCAAACTCCTCGGGCTGGGACTCCTCTGAGTCACTCGAGGACTTCACACGGTGGCACAGCGCAAGGTGTGAAGTCTCACCATTAGTAGAGGACATGGCAAATAGGCAGCAGTATCCCGCTGCTGTAAAGCCAGGGAGACATGGCCGAGGCCTGGGGCGAATGGGCTCCTCACACACGATATGAATGTCACGTACTGATGGATCAGTAGTGTGCGACGTGGAACCACCCACACTGTACAACACCTCACGACTCAACATGCCATAGTGAACAAAAGGCTCCAACTTGAGCTCAGCTTGGGCGAGACAATGGTGGGTCTCTCGCAACTCAAGTGCGGTGTGGGTGATGTTTCTCCACAGCCTGGGCAAACAAAGAAAGGTGCACAAGAGAGGGAACATCCTCCCGCGTGGTGCCCCTGTATAGGCTAACATCTCCAGCCTCTGGGTGCGAAGGGTGTAACAGAACAGCGAGTTAGATAGCTTGGGAAGGACGTATCGAAGACGGGAAATGGTGACGTGGGCGGCATCTTGAATAGCCATTGCGGTGCACGATCCACAGCCCCCAAAATGGTAAGGGTAGATGCCCTTCTTGTCCTCTGCGTAGATGAGCACCTCCACATGTATTCCACTGCTTCGGGACTACAAGCCTTGCAATACACCATGTTCTTGGGCATCTGAGTGAAATTGGCATGCTGCAACATCATCCTAAGGATACGAGGAAAACCAACAATGCCCATGGCACGGGTCTCATGGAATTTCGTTCCTTGGATCATCCACAAAATTTGAAAGGAGGACAAAGAATTAGTTAACCATTTTTAAATAATCAAATGAGAGGAAGGACAAGAAAAGAAAGACAAGAACAACATAGATAATAACTTATATTTTTCACAACACTTTGCTTAAATTTAAAAGTATGTTTTAATTCCCAGGTCCTTAAACTAATAGCCATTTGAACTAAGGCTTAAGCTAAAGTTAGTATGGCTCTAATACCGATGCTGTCAGACCTAGAAATTCAATTCTGGATCCTATGTGTTTACCGTGCTCATCCCATGATCTTTGGCTAGCATACACATAGTACACCATTGCATCATATCCATGCATGAGTAAATAAAAGAAAGTAGCACAAATAGTAATTGTTTTGACAGAGGTCTACATGCCCGAGCTTTACACAAAGGGTTGATCGGAAATAATGATAAATAAGACAAAAGGGCTCTCATGATACACCACATACCCAGAGGCAGCTAACTAGGTTAATGATCTAGAAGTCAGCATTATCATCACCAAATCCCGCGGCATAAAAGTAACCAACCACAGGGTCTTCTCCTTGCTCTAATAGCGTTCAACAAGCTACAATGAGTACAGAATTGTACTCCACAAGACTTTAAAGAATGATATTAATATATACAAGCTATGTCAAAGGAATGGTTATCCTAACTAAGTTAGTTTGTAGAAAGTGATCTTTCATTTGCAATAGACATAGTAATTTCTAAGGAGAAGTTTTCAAGAATAATTGATATAGTATGAAATAACGAGTAAAAAATATGTAAGCCAATGAATCAAAGGATATTCCTTCATCACAACATTTTCATATTAGTGATCCTTTGCCAAAACTTTGCTAGCATGGATTCCTGCCATCCATACTATTCCCAAAACCATTTATTTCTAAACCAATTTTAGAAAACCATAAAATCTAACCAAGTGTGATATTTCCAAGCAATATCCATGAACAGGGATAAGGCTATTAAATAGATTTATACTATACAAAGGTTATACAACTTTACCCACATGATACAGTCAACCCACCATAGACTACCATGACTGGCCATACAACATAATACGATTGAGTGACTATAACGAGGCCTTTACAATATCTTTCCCTAACAATAACCCCTATGAGCTAACACATCAAGATATAGATGTCTATTTACCATCATCTAGAGAGCTCATAGTTGTGTAGGTAATCCTCGCAAAGCAATTCAAGAGCCCCTTCAAGCATAGAAATCAGTTACCAAGTCCACACGGCCAACAAGTAAACCTGCCAACTATAGCCTTTGGTTTAGTGCTACAACTTGATAAATTATTGTGCCAATTCTGTCCCACTACAAAACATGTGGTTGTATGGAGGTGTTTGGATTAGCGACACTAAAGTTCGGTCCTTAATGACCTAGGCAAGACTACCACAAACCGAGATCTTGTGTAACTTGCACTGGTCTACATAAACCACTCACCCAATCTAAACTATTTTTATTTTCACATTTTTAACTAAACCATTAGAGGTAACCCCTCTATCCAAACCGAGCTAAAACTTTTCCCAAAGTATCAAAAATTGAGTTATACCAATTTTCAACATTTTTACCATTATTAAACTAAGCTTGGCTAAGCATATGACACCTTGACCACTCACAAAAATATCACAACTATTCATGATAATAGATGATAATATTTCTAAGGTGAAAACAGTAAGGATATTCACTTTTCCTTGAAAGAGTAATGCAATAAGTGGGAAAACAGTAAGGATATTCACTTTTCCATGAAAGGGTAATGCAACAAGTGGACATCAACTAGAATCAAACATAACATAACATTTTTGCCAAAATAAGCATGCATGACAGTTGAGCAAAACAATATACAAATGTTGAAATATGGGATCAACATGGTCATAGGAGGGTTCTTGCCTTGCTCGTTGAACACTTGCTCTGTATCGACTTCAAAGTTCTCCGACACATCAGTATCTAAATGGGAAAAGACAAGGAACACAAATAAATTCCACATAATTTAAAAACACTAAAAATCATGATTTTTATGTATAATAAAATTCATGATTTTTTTAAAAAAATTATAAATAAAAACCACTCAAATCATAATACATATGAGGAAGAATAAGCCTTTTCAAAGTTTTGCCACGAGAGAAAATCCAGAAAAAAGAAGAGAGAAAATACTTTGTGCTAGGGTTTCAGATTTTCAAATTAATTTTTGTTTTCTTTCTGGGAGAATTTATTGCGTCGTCGTGGCCAACAGGTAGAATTGGGATCACATTACACCAGGTCAAGGACAAGCTAACTAGTGCATGGGGTCCACATATCAGCACGTGAAGATGTAAAACCATTTAAAGCTAAAATCTTGATTAATTAATCAGTCAGTCCCACACGTTAGTGACTCATTAGTGTTAACTAGTAGCATTAGTGTTAACTAATCTTAATCATGTGGTTAACCTAACCACACAACAGAGCAGGGCCACAGTGGCCATGGCTGAGCTCTCAAGTGAGCTCGTCAGCAGTGAGAAAGGGGTAATGGAGCATGGGTGAGGTCAAAAATGGGAAGAGGAGTACAAGGCGAGTTCAGAGGTGATGGCGTTGACCGGAGAGGGGGTTGGAGGCGATGGAATGGCAGCGCTGACTAGTGGTTGGACTTGGTTGTGCAACACTTTTAGAGCTAAAGCGGAGGGCAGTAGAAGCTGAGTGTAGAAAGTGAGCTAGAGGGGGTCACGGTGATGCTACAGGAGCGGGCTTAGGGACCACGGGTCATCAGAGCAGCGCCAGCGAAATGCAATTGCGGCGGCACCATGAGTGGCTATGGCGGGGTCTAGGCAAAGGACGATGAGCTACAAATCTAGCTAGCGTGTGAGCTTCCTGGGTCTCTAAGGAGCTTACCTCGGTGGTTGAGTTAGAGAAGGATTGCGGTGGCTGGACAGTGATGAGGTTGATGGTGGTAGCTCGCTATGATGAAACTCAACTAAAATGGAGAGAAGGGATAGAGTTAGGGACATAAGGGGGTGGTAAAAAGGACCAGGCCTAAGGTTGAGGATCATTGGAAAGCTAGAAGGGCAGCAGCGATAGAGTTTGGCCGGAACAGAGGAAGATGAAGTGGGCTCGGTGCTTCACTCCAATAGAGACAAAATTGAGTGAGGGATTTAGAAGAGGAGGTCCAACGGCGCACTATGATGCGGTTGGCAAGGCCAGGGCTAACCAAAAGAAATGATGACCACAACAGAGTGCTTCCAATGTGCTCACCGCTGTCGGGGATGATGAGCGCGTTTCAAGCACAACATTGGAGAGAACTTGCTCTGATGGGTAAAATGGAAGTGGTGTGAGGAATCGAGATGAGATGAGATTACGGTGCTTGCAGATTTCTCACGTCAAAACTGGGCAAGTCATGGCGATGGCGTGCTGTGCTACTCAAAACTGGGCAAACTGCCGGGTTTTCAAGTCGCTTGTCAGCTGCACTGTAGTTGCTACAGTACCCCTGGAGCTTAGCTCTGGTAACATTATCAAAATCAAGGTATTAAAATGTGTAAAATTTCAAACTTTTTGATTTGCATCCTATTGGCATTTGGATTTTCTTGGTTTTCATTGAGGTTCCAATAAACAAAACCTCATGACGATAAAATTTGGAAGAAAAGATTCACATAATAAAATTTTAATTCAAATATGAAAATATAATCCAAAAGTTAGGCAGGAGAATTTGCAACAAAAATCTTGCTAAACCAAAAGCCAGGTGTAAAATTGGAAAGTTAAAATATAGGTTGCAATTTACTAAATTAAATCATGGGCTTAGTCCTAAAATAAATAAATGTAATATAAACCTAGAAATAAACTAGGAGCTAAAAGAAATGAAAATCAAAAGTTCAAATATTAAAATCCTAAATATGAGCAAGCAAAAGTGTATTAAAATAAACAAAAGTTTAGAATTCTAAAATGTACTAGAGCGGAGGTTATAATTGAAATTCAATTAGTCCAAGACTTAGAGCCATATGTAAATTGAATCAAAACAAAATTTAATGAAGGTTTAAATTAAGAACTTGTAGCTCTAGAAAGAACAATTACCATTTAAAAGCTCTACATAAGTACTTTGGAAAAGTCTAAGAACTAAGAAGCAATTTCATGGGTGAATTTGACCCTAAGTCAATTTGGTTATTGCTATGGGGTCGCCCGATCTTCTCGACGTAGGATGGATACTCGCGGGAGTCTTGATGAATCGTAGCTATCCTCCAATGCCAATGCAAGGGACGAACACTCTTTAATCCGCCAAAACACACTCGCGTCGATTTCACGACCACCAAGCGAAGATCTATCGTGCACCCAATTCCCAAAAAAAGGTGAACGATCTTGATTGAAGAACACTCCTAATTCCCTCATGGAATTTCGGCAGCAATGATAAACTTGAACAAACTTTAGCAGATTGATTATTCTCAAAGGTGGTCTGAACCCTTAGGCTGCCAATACATGGCTTTATATAGGACCTTGGGACGTCCATAGAGTCCACAAACCTAGTACAACTCAACCCTATATGGTTTTAGATACGAACTCTCACAAAAAGTAAACTAGATTTTTCAGCCATCACATTGTTTCGGCCATAACTTTTGATCCGTGATGAATTTGATGCTGGGACCAGATCCATTGCATAGCCCTTGAAAATATCTTTCCAAGGAGTACAAGAACACCCAAATTAGACTCCGTTTGTGAAAGTTATAACCTTTTTAGTAAGTGCCTGTCAGGCTGTCCCGAACCGAATCCAAATTAAATTCTGAGTTGAATCCGAGTTTGAATCCAATTGCCCTTGTGGGAGGTACGAATTGGGCTTAAAAATCTTATCCAAAACTTGTAGTTTAAGTCCTTGGGCTTCTCCCTTTTGCTCTCCCACTGAATGGGCTTTCTTCCTTCATGTCTTTGACACCTAATGTGGTTATCCTCTTTCTTTTGCGTCTCCATTGCTTTGCCATCGATAAACTTAAGAATGCACCATTTAATGACATGAGGTAGTATTCTATTCTTATGAATAACAACATTATATTTAGTTTGGAATGAGTTCACCTAGCAATGTTTGATGCGGCTCAATAACTCTTTCCAGTTGAATAATATACTTAACTGAAAAGTACAAGACACGTGCGTATCCGCATCACTAAATATTTTAATTTGAAATTTCAAAATCTAAAATTCATAGAAAATCAAGAAATAGGAGAATAGTATTGGGCTTGTCCCATTTAGCCTCCCCGACCCACTAGCCTCGGCCCATCTCCCCTCCCTTTGCCCCCTAGCCCGGTCAAACTGAGCCAGCACACGCACGACATGCCGGGTTCGCACGCTGGTTGCGCCACCACCGTGCCACCCGTGTCTCTCTCACGGCTCTGCCCCACTCCATCGTGCCCAAGCTGAGACACCGTGTGCACGAACACCACCTCACCATCTTCAACATTTCCCGTGCACGCCCGTGCCAACCCTGTTCTCCCTGTACGTCGCGTTGTGCAAGCCCATGCCGGCCACTCCACACCAATGCCCACTACACTTCTTGACCGGAGCATAGCCATCCCCTCCCGTGTCCACACTGCTGTACCTTAGCCATCAGTGGCATTAAAATGCACGGTGACAACATCTACCGCACTGGTTTATCCCTAACATGCTGTCGCATCACAATAACCACCGCCCTAATAGCCACCAGTGAGAGCCACTCCGCAACCCGTGCTGCCACACCTCGTCAGCCCATCCTGTCGCACGTCTCCCTCCACAGAATTGCTCCCTGCTAGCAAATATCTTACTGGAGCAAGTCTATGTCTTCAACTCTGGCCGAGTTGGGATCGGTCGATTCCTTTTGACTGAGGTATCATCGGAGCTCCCTCAGTGTGAATGTGCTACCGAATTAGACCACCAACCCCCCTGTTGGATTAATTGGACTTGATATATTTTAATTTAGCAATTAATCAAATGAAATTCCTAGACCTATATGGAAAAACTATTTAATCCCATATGGAGAGAGTTGAATGGGAGTTAGACCACTTTAAACGGTGGAACATGGTAACTCCCTTGTGGAATTGGAAAGAGCCAATACATGCGCGCGCGCTCGCTCGCTCGCCTCGCCACGCCGAGCCGAGCTGTGTCGCGTGCGTCGCGCGTGCGCGTCTTGTATGCAGCGTGTCGGTGCGTCACGCATTTTCTTTATCTATTCGAAAATCGTGCGCACCGACTCGCGATAAATAGTATTAACGAATGGTGGCGATAGAATGCGATTACTAGTGAATTATGGCTGCGGTTACTTTCGAGTAATGGCTACAGTTACTAGTGACTAATGGCTGTAGTTACTCTGGCTCTTCGTTTTTGCTGTTACAAAAGTACAGAGCATAAAAAAGGCTCTCTACTCCATACGGGATGATATATAGTATTCTAGTTCTGTTTTTGTGGCTGTGCTCAGTAATCTCCGGTCCAGAACCTTGCGCGCAAAGGGTTCTGGGCGAGTAGGCCTCCGAAACACTGTCCGTTTGCGTACCTGCACGGGTAGACAGGCAATCAAGTTTTTGGGGAGCGCATTGGCGCGACTGCTCAATCTGCGAAATATGTCATCTAATTCCTGGTGGTGAACTGTTCGCGAGACTGCACGGCGAACATCTTCCTGCATCACGCCTCGATCGACTACATCGAATAGACCATCATGTCGATCGATGGTATGGCGCCTCAGTGTACCGACATCGCCCCGCCCGAGGTATAACACAAAACTTCTACGTGTATTTGTTTTTGTGTGCTATGAATATGTTAATAGGTGTTGCTATTAGCTTGTTCGTAAGCGAATATGAATACATCATTGTTGAATCACTCATGCTTTTGTATGTCATGTTTTATATGCTAAATTTCTGGATTAAAATATGCCAAAAATTGACTAGATATTCAACAATCCAAAAACTTGATAGGTCTTTTCGGTAGTTGGCTTTGCTGCGTCGCTTAAGCCGCACCCTCCGTTTGATGGTTCCAATTTTAAGAGATGGCGTGCACGTACGATTCTGTGGTTTACTGCCATAGAATATTTTCATGTTGCACAAGGCAAGCCCGCTGAGCCTCTATCTGCTGAGGACGAACGCAAGTTCAATATAGCGGATAACTTGTTTCGAAGTGCACTTGTTAACATACTGGCAGATAACATTGTGGATGTGTACATGCATTTGCCTACGGGCAAAGACATATGGAATGCACTTGAGATCAAGTTCGGATTTTCTGATGCTGGCGGTGAGCTGTATATCATAGAGCAGTTCTATGACTATAAGATGGTCGATGACCGTTCTGTAGTAGAACAAGCTCATGAGATTCAGGCGCTGGCAAAGGAGCTTGAAAACAATAAGTGCGAGTTACCGGACAAGTTTGTGGCTGGCGGTATTATCGCCAAGTTACCACCTTCTTGGTCGGATTTTGCTACCTCTCTAAAACACAAGAGGCAGGAGTTCAGTGTTACTGATCTCATTGGCTCTCTTGGTGTTAAAGAGAAGGCGAGGGCAAAAGATTCTCGTGGCAAGAAAGTTGCTGCTGAGGGAGGTTCTAGTGCCAATTTGGTGCAGAAAAAGAACCTTCAGACTTCCCACAATAAGAAGAAAAATAAGCCTATTGTCAAGCCTAAGGCTTCTACTGAGTTTAAGAAGAAAGGCAAGGGAAAGGGCGGCTGCTTTGTGTGCGGTGATTCTGGCCATTGGGCTAAGGATTGTCCAGACCGCAAGGATAAGCAAAAGAAGTCTGCCAACATGGTTAT
Source organism: Melocanna baccifera (assembly GCA_036346265.1). Classification (NCBI taxonomy): domain Eukaryota; kingdom Viridiplantae; phylum Streptophyta; class Magnoliopsida; order Poales; family Poaceae; genus Melocanna; species Melocanna baccifera. The sequence continues at coordinate 8,764,538 of CM070694.1, read as the reverse complement.
TAGTGATGCTGGAGGAACATCGGGGTACGGTAATTATTTACCTACAGTTCTTTCTGTTTGTCAATCACCTGAATGGTCGGTTGACACTAGTGCTAATATTCATGTGTGTGCTGATATTTCCTTGTTTTCATCTTATCAGGTCTGTCGAGATTACTCCTTGTTGATGGGAAACGGATCGCATGCAGCTGTTCATGGTGTTGGTACGGTCGATCTGAAGTTTATTTTGGGAAAGACCATGCAGCTGAAGAATGTGCAGCATGTCCCCTCCATAAAGAAGAATCTCGTTAGCGGATTTCTATTGTGTAGACATGGTTTTAGGCTTGCATTTGAGTCCAATAAATGTGTCATGTCTAAGTATGGAACATTTGTTGGTAAAGGCTATGAGAGCGGAGGCTTGTTCCGTTTTTATTTGATGGATTCCTATAATAAATTTGTGAACCATGTGTGCAATGATGATGATGAATCCAATGTTTGGCATTCACGACTTTGTCATGTTAATTTTGGGTGTATGACGCGCTTAGCTAATATGAGTTTAATCCCGAAATTCACTTTGGTCAAAGGTTCTAAGTGCCATGTGTGTGTTCAATCGAAACAACCTCGCAAGCCTCACAAGGCAGCGAAAGAGGCGAGGAATTTGGCACCATTAGAACTCATTCATTTCGATTTGTGTGAGATGAATGGTGTGTTGACTAAAGGTGGGAAGAAATATTTCATGACATTTATAGGTGATTGCACTATATTTTGCTATGTGTACTTATTGAAAACAAAAGATGAAGCGTTAAATTACTTTAAAATCTATAAAGCTGAGGTAGAAAACCAACTTGAGAGGAAAATCAAGCGGGTAAGGTCTGATCGTGGGGGAGAGTATTTTTCGAATGAGTTTACTTTATTCTGCGAGGAACATGAAATTATTCATAAGAGGACGCCTCCCTATCCTCCCGAATCAAACGGAGTTGCCGAAAGAAAGAACCGCACTCTAATCGATTTAGTTAACGCTATGTTAGACAACTGCGGGACTTTCTAAGGAATGGTGGGGTGAGGCTATATTGACCGCTTTGTCATGTCTGAATAGAGTTCCTACAAAGAATAAAGAAGTAACACCATTCGAGGAATGGGAAAAGAAGAAATTTTCTCTCATACTTGCTGTTAGTGATATGCCCTAGAGGCAACATGGAGATGTTGTATATATCACACACTATGTTTATGATACATTACTTTGTTCCTTGGAATAGACATCATCATTATTGATCAATGAGTATGTGACTTATTTATGAGACTCTTAAATACTAAAATGTTGCTATTTCTAAATGATCCCCGATCGTATATCATATGAGGAACAAATATGATTCAAAGACAAAGATCAAGATATGTATTGATTGATGATCATGTCTCATGGATCATGGTATGGTGATACCAAATCAATAATATGGACATGTGTTAGTGAACATATGTTGGATAGACTGCCATGAGACAACTGCGGAGATTCCATGTGTCATCAGTTGGTCTCGAGTAGTGTTTATGTAGAATCCTTAGACTTGAGATCATCATGGTTCCCAACATGAGTAGTAGCTTATTTTGGGACTACTAAACACTACTTCAGTAATCGGGTAGTCATAAAAGTAGTCTTGGATTTGCCATGAAACATATAGTGGGATGTGAATGATCAAGATAGAATTTGCCCCTCCTTATGGGAGAGATATCTCTGGGCCTCGATGTAATGGATTATGAAAGTGCATGGCCATGCCAAGGTGATTGAGGAGTCAATCACATGTTTATAATCCATCACGGAATCGAGAGAGTGATTGAGCTATTAAGAGGATGACACGAGTCTCGCCTTGAGCTCGATCTATATCGTGAGGCAAAGGGATTCGTACATGAGAGAACATTACAGAGTTCAGCCGATATGATCTTTACATATACTTTGGGGTTAATATGTCTTACTAGAGGCGCTATTAACGGGGTGACCGGAAAGGCGTTTCGGGTCACGACCAAGTATACGTGAACCTCTGTGGTCGCACGCTTAACGGGTTGGAACACCGATTCGAATATGATTTGGATATGGGCTCAATTCGGATAAAGATCCGAATAGACTCCTAATGGGCCTTGGTCCGCAAGGCCCACGTGAGGAGGTCTATATATGGAGGCGAGGGGCTGAGGGATTCGTCCTGTTAACATCTAGCAAAACCCTAGCCGCCACCTCCGAGCCAAACCCTAGCTACTCACGAGTGCTAGTACACTCGCGATCGACGTTCCACCCGGGCGTGTGGATACCGGTGGAGGCGCTGCTCGTTGCGATCTTGATCGGCGTGCGTGGAGAGAGACGATCTGTTCGGACGATCGGCTACTTCCACTACTACCTCGGCGCGCGTGATTGGATCTATTTCCAATTCTTCTTCCGCTGCGCTGCGCGTCTAAGTGGTAACGATCCATGATCCTTCCTTAGCATGATGTTCTTGGGTGCGCGGTAGAAAAGTTTTGTTTTCTGCTTCCGTGGCCTACGCGTATTCCTTCACTTGCGCACCTGGGGATGTTTGGCCAAAGTTAACGTGCCAATTGTCAAGAAGCGCAAACTTGGACCAAAAACCGTAGATTGTGTATTTCTTGGTTATGCTTTGCACAGCGTAGGTTATATGTTCTTAATTATAAAAACTGGAGTACCTGACATGCGTGTTGGTACAATCAAAGAGTCCAGAGACGCCACATTTTTTTGAGAATGAATTTCCTATGAAATGTGATATATCTAGCTCATCTAGTGAAGAACCTATAATTTCCCTTGATTCTTTTGTGCCGATAGAACATGCTGAGGAAACGCCTATGGAAAACCCTGAGGATAACAATGAGGTTACTCGAAAGAGTAAGAGACAGAGGATTGCAAAGTCCTTTGGTGATGATTTCATTGTATACCTCGTGGATGACACTCCAAGAACCTGATGAGGACATCACTCCTTCGGATGCAACCGCTGATCCTCCAACCGTTATGCAAGGTCCAATGACCCGAGCTCGCATGCGACAATTAAATCTAGAGGTGAGCTCGTTCTTAAGCGATCCTTTTTATAGTTTTGAGAATAGATTGCTACGTAATGATATTATCTTGCTTAGGAACATTGGAGAGGGTCATGAAGTACATGGAGAAAGGTGTGGAGGCAGAGAAGACCAGCAAGGACGTCCATGTCAAGCCGGAGGCCCAGTCCAACTCGAGTTCGCGTCTGCCTCGGCCTTCAGGACCAGCCTGCAGTAAAACGGACGCCCAGGACACATACGGACTCTGTTTTAGACGTTCCACGTATGTATGGAAAGCTGAGAAGGAGTCCTTTCCAATGGCTCTAGTCCCATATCAAAATTCTTTCTGAGTCAACAGGAATCATCGAAACAATTGGACGTTCAGAATCTGTCAGGGTGCTGCGCCACCGTATTTTGGGCCGTTCGGCTTTGTATCGTGTTGGAGCCCATTAGGGCGCATCCAGGGGTTTTGCACGCCCCTCACTCCTTTATATACAGCCGCCACCCCCACAATTAGGGTTAGGTTTTGCTTAGATTAATTCTGTCTTGAACAGTTTCGCGTTCATCGGTTTGTGAGACCCCAATTTTCGAGTGCTAGATCAATACATCCGCAATTGCGTTGTGTTCTTCCTTGTTCTTGCTTGTGTTCTTGATTCGCGGCGAGGATTAGCCTTCTTGGCGAGGTCAACGGCTGCGCACGGTTGATAACCCGAGAGACGTGGTGCTGCGATTGCGGGGTTGGGGCGTGTTGTTCGGAGCGGATCGATTTGTGTCGCGCCTCCACCAAATCGAACTTATCCGAACTGTTGGAAGGTCGGGACCTCGGCCCCATCAAGTGGTAATCAGAGCTTCAGGTGTTCCTTCAGGTTCGAGTTTACTCTACCTTTGTTGTTTTCGGTTTCATCCTAGAGTCCAAGAAAAAGCCCTAAAAAAAGATTGTAGTCATAAGTTGTTTCCTGTCCCAGATCTCTTTTAGCCTTTTGCACAATTTGATTTCAGAGTCCGTAGTGTTGAGTTTGTGTCCTTAGTCGAGTTGTGTTGCTGGTTTAGATCGTGTTTTGTTTCGGGTTGTCTTGCTTCCGCTACCCCTCATACAAATCCTAGCCGTCAACTTTTGTTTTCCCACCCATATCCCACCCACTGTTTTTGTCTCGTGATCACACAGCTTCCCACCCATATCCCACCCTCTGTTTTGTGTATCGTGATCACCCAACACCATCCCCCACCCTTTTCCCGAGCTTCCGCCCCCAATTTCCACCAATTTCCTCTACCCGATCTCGTTTTGACCTCCACAGAAACCATAACTCAGAGGCCAAACTTCAACGGCCGTAACTTTTGCATACGGACTCGAAATCAGGCGATTTTTTTTGAAATTGGGTGAAATTAAATTTTACATCCGATACTGCCCGCTAGCGGGTTCGTAATTTATTTTGCCCAAATTCGGCTGAAAGTGTAGTACTCGAGCTCAGAACTTTCATCCCGAATTTACACACATTCATTATTTTCTCAGTAGGCCACACCTTACATCAGTTGAGGTGAAACTTTGTGTGGTTCCTATTTACGTGCTCTGCTTTGTGAAAAAATACAAGAAAAAGAAAGAAAATTAAAAAATTTTCGGCACCAAGAGAGAGTGCTCTCGTGGCCACAAAAAAAAAAAAAAGAAAAGAAAAAAAAAAAAAAGAAAAAAAGAGAGCACAGTTTTAGGTGTGAGCTTCATTTGTTTTGTCTTTGTCTTTACGACCATCTTTGTTCTTTGTCTTTGCTTTACTATTCAGTCGACTCCTTGTTCATCATATCATACCTGCTATAGGACACATTTAGGCCAGCAACTAGGACTAGTGTTTTGGACATTTATTCAGCATTACTATCTGTTATTGATTTGTGTTCCACTCACATATTTGGCCTTCCAAACTCCATATACATACTTCCGGACAACCTGAGTTTTTGACCCTTGCAATCGCGGTCACATTCTCGAGTATCACGAACCACCACCGGTTGTACCACCTATCGCTTGCGATGGTAAGAACACTTGTAAGAGCTTGGTAAGCCACTTCCTTTGCGGGTTTCCACTGTCCTCCTTTGTAGTTGATAGGGATAATCTTTTGTTTTCCTGTGTTTCCACTAACCATGGCGGGATACGGGGGACGGGGCGCTGTCGACTTCAACGAGTGTGTTAGTCGCGGCCGGCTACAAGCTGCGCTCGACAAACAAAATGCTTCCTTCATCGATCTCGGCGCGAATGGACACCATCGTCGCGCCATTGCCCAGATTGAACACCACGAAGGCATTGGCGGGTGGAGCGGTGGATGGTGACCTCACCGGTCGGATGGACACATTGGAGACACACGCCACTTGTCAACGGCGGCCACCGTCATGGCGATGACACAATGTCCGATCACGGATGGCAACATTGCTCGTGGCGACACAAGATGCGACTACGTCGGCGTCTTGACAAAACCGACATGGTATGGGAGGTAATAACGAACCGTCATGGTAACGATGATCCTTTTGCTAAAGTCAAATTTACCATTCCATCTTTTTCTGGTCTTTATGATGTTGAAAATATCTTGATTGGGAGATGACGGTAGAGCAGAAGTTTAATTCTCACTTGGTTCCTGAACAACATAGAGTTAGACAAGGTACTAGTGAGTTTAAGGACTTTGCTATTATCGGTGGAATGAACTGGGTACCATGCATTTACAACTTTGATACATGGGAGCGATTAAAAGAAGCTATGCGTAATCGTTTTGTTCCTCCCTCATATAAGCGTGATTTGAGAAAAAATTACAGTGCTTAGAACAAGGTGATAGTTCTGTTCGGGACTATTATCTTTGAGCTTCAAAAGGGTAAGGTGCGTTGTGGGGTTGTTGAGGAAGCGGAGGATAAGATTTGTCGTTTCTACGGGGTTCTGGCGTGAAATTCAGGACATTGTTGATTATAAAGAATTTACTCTCACAACTAGTTGTTCCAGCTTGCTATGCTTGCGAAAAAGAATTGCGAGGGCGCAAGGAATCGGCAAAGGCAAACACCGACGACCCTCCTACACGCCGCGACGACTACATCGACGGATGCCCAAGTCTTCTTGAGTTTCGTTCTCCTCCACCACTGCGACCAAGTTTGCAGCAACACCACGAAGCCACCATCCACGACACGCCTTGCAGATTCTACAAAACTCGCTTTGCGAGGTCCAGCCAAGAGCTCTTCTTCCATGGCTTCAACGGGCGCTCCTCGACATTCGATTGCCATCGTTGCCATGGGCTTGGTCATGTCGGAAGAATTGCCTAGCCAGCGGGCATACATTGCCACGAGAAGATGGAGGCTACATCAACGCCGGATGTCGAAGAGGATGATGATAATGTTCTTCTGCCTCGGACGACAATGGCGGTGGTGATGACGACTTGGTCCTGGTGGGGCATCCACAGCGCGCTACGGAGCATCATTGTGCAGCGAGTCCTCGGCACACAGGTACAACAATCCGATAAGCTTCAACGCCATAATTTGTTTCAGACTTTCTTCGCAATCAAGAATCGGCGTGCGTGTCATCATTGATGGAGGAAGCTGCAACAACTTGGTGAGTTCTGATTTGGTCAAGAAGCTTGGCTTGACCACGCGACCGCATCCACATCCATACCATATTCGGTGGTTAAATGACTCGGAAAAGCTAAGGTAACACAAACATGCCGAGTCTATTTTTCTATTGGTGGTTATTCTGATCATGTTGATTGTGATGTGGTTCCCATGCAAGCATGCTCTCTTTTATTGGGTCGACCTTGGGAATTTGATAATGATGCTTTACACCATGGTAGTAGTAACAAATACACTTTTATGCATAAGGGAAAGAAAGTTATTTTACTGCCTTTGTCCCCAGCTGAGATTATAGAGCCCGATAGGGAGAGAGGTGCTGCTACTAATGATCCAAAGGAACATGTTAAATCTAAAAAACAGCAAGTAATCAATTTGAAAAATTCTATTATGCTTGCCACAAAATCAGACCTTGCTGAAATTGATGATGTTAATGATACATGCTATGCTTTCGTGTGCAAAGATACTTTATTTTCTCTTGATAATATGCCTTGCACTTTGCCTCGCTCTCTGTCACTAACCTTTGCAGGAGTTTAGAGATGTTTTCCCGATGAGATACCTCCGGGACTTCCACCCATTCGAGGGATTGAGCACCAGATTGACTTGATCCTGGGCGAGTTTGCCAAACCGTGCGGCATATAGGACCAATCCGAAGAGACTAAGGAGATTCAGCGACAAGTCCAAGACCTTTTGGACCGTGGGTGCGTGCGTGAGAGCCTTAGTCCTTGTCTTGTTCTGTTCTTTTGGTTCCCAAAAAGATGGTTCTTGGCGTATGTGTGTAGATTGTAGAGCCATTAACAACATTACTATAAGGTATCGTCATCCTATTTCTAGGCTAGACGACATGCTTGATGAGTTGTGTGGTGTTATAATTTTCACAAAGATTGACTTGCGTAGTGGATACCACCAAATAAGAATGAAACTTGGCGATGAATGGAAAACTGCTTTTAAAACTAAGTTCGGCTTGTTTGAGTGGTTAGTCATGCCTTTTGGATTAACTAATGCACCTAGCACTTTCATGAGATTAATGAACGAGGTTTTACGTCCTTTCATTGGCAAATTTGTGGTCGTTTATTTTGATGATATCTTGATTTATAGCAAGTCAATGGATGAACATTTGAATCATTTACGTGCTGTTTTTAATACTTTGAGAGATGCACGTTTGTTTGGTAACCTTGAGAAGTGTACCTTTTGCACGGATCGAGTCTCTTTTCTTGGCTATGTTGTGACTCCACAGGGAATTGAGGTTGATAGAGCCAAGGTGGAGGCAATATGGAGTTGGCCCACGCCCACGACGGTCTCCCAAGTGCGGAGTTTTCTTGGCCTTGCAGGATTTTATCGCCGCTTTGTCAAGGAATTCAGCACCATTGCGACACCGTTGATTGAGTTGATAAAGAAGGGAGTCGTGTTCCATTGGGGCCATCACAAGAGGAGTCCTTTAATCTTTTGAAGGACAAGCACACACGCACCATTGCTCCAACTTCGGATTTTGGTAAGACTTTTGAGCTGGAATGTGATGCTAGCGGAATTGGTATTGGTGGTGTTTTGATGCAAGAAGGCAAACCTGTTGCCTACTTTAGTGAAAAATTGAATGGTCCTACTCTTAATTATTCCACGTATGATAAAGAATTGTATGCTCTTGTTCGTTCTTTAGAGACGTGGCAACACTATTTATGGCCTAAAGAATTTGTCATTCATTCCGATCATGAATCACTTAAGCATATTCGTAGTCAAACCAATTTGAATCGTAGACATGCTAAGTGGGTTGAATTTATTAAATCTTTTCCTTATGTCATTAAACACAAGAAAGGGAAAGATAATGTGATTGCTGATGCTTTGTCTCGACGCTATACCATGTTGTCTCAACTTGATTTTCGCATTTTTGGTCTTGAAACTATTAAAGAACAATATGCTTTTGATGCTGATTTTAAGGATGTGTTGTTGCATTGTAAAGAGGGACAAGCATGGAATAAATTCGTGATCAATGATGGGTTCTTGTTTAGAGCTAACCGCCTATGCATTCCAGTTGGATCCGTTCGTCTTTTGTTGTTGCAGGAGGCGCATGGAGGTGGTTTGATGGGATATTTTGGTGCTAAGAAGACGGAGGGCGTTCGGCGCACACTTCTTTTGGCCAAAGATGAGGCGAGATGTTGAGCGGTTTGTGGCTCATTGCACGACATGTCAAAAAGCTAAGTCTCGCTTGAATCCACATGGTTTATATATGCCTCTTCTGTTCCTTCTATTCCGTGGGAAGATATTTCTATGGACTTTGTTTTAGGATTGCCCAGGACTAAGATGGCTCACTTTATACCATGTCATAAAACCGATGATGCCATTCATATTGCTGACCTCTTTTTCAAAGAGATAGTTCGTTTGCATGGTATGCCTTCTACTATTGTTTCAGATCGTGACGCCAAGTTCTTGAGTCATTTTTGGCGTACTCTATGGAACAAGTTGGGTACAAAGTTGTTGTTCTCTACAACATGTCACCCACAAACTGATGGCCAAACCGAGGTGGTGAACCGCACATTGTCTACCATGTTGAGAGCTGTTTTGAAGAACAATTTGAAGCTGTGGGAAGAGTGTTTGCCGCATGTTGAGTTCGCATATAATCGAGCGGAACACTCCACCACCAAGGTAAGTCCTTTTCAAGTAGTGTATGGATTCAATCCCCGTGCCCCTATTGATATTTTACCTTTACCTACTAGTGAGAGAGTTCATAATGATGCTAAGGAGCGTGCTGATTTTATTGTCAAAATGCATGAGACTACTGAGGCAAACATTGAAAAGATGAATGAAAAATATAAGATTGTTGGTAGTAAAGGTAGAAAGGAAGTTAAACTTGAACCGGGTGATTTTGTTTGATTGCACTTGCGAAAGGATAGATTTCCTGAGTTAAGAAAGTCAAAATTGATGCCTAGAGCTGCTGGTCCTTTTAAGATAATTGAGAAAATAAATGATAATGCATATAAACTTGAGTTGCCACCCGAGTTCGGGGTTAGTCCCACCTTTAACATTGCAGATTTGAAGCCATACTTGGGAGAAGAAGATGAGTTTGAGTCGAGGACGACTCCACTTCAAGAGGGGGAGGATGATGAGGACATCACTCCTTCGGATGCAACCGCTGATCCTCCAACCGTTATGCAAGGTCCAATGACCCGAGCTCGCATGCGACAATTAAATCTAGAGGTGAGCTCGTTCTTAAGCAATCCTTTTTATAGTTTTGAGAATAGATTGCTACGTAATGATATTATCTTGCTTAGAAACATTGGAGAGGGTCATGAAGTACATGGAGAAAGGTGTGGAGGCGGAGAAGACCAGCAAGGACGTCCAAGTCAAGCCGGAGGCCCAGTCCAACTCGAGTTCGCGTCTGCCTCGGCCTTCAGGACCAGCCTGCAGTAAAACGGACGCCCAGGACGCATACGGACTCCGTTTTGGAAGTTCCACATATGTATGGAAAGCTGAGAAGGAGACCTTTCCAATGGCTCTAGTCCCATATCAAAATTCCTTCTGAGTCAACAGGAATCATTGAAACAAGTGGATGTTCAGAATCTGTCAGGGTGCTGTGCCACCGTATTTTGGGCCGTTCGGCTTTGTATCGTGTTGGAGCCCATTAGGGCGCGTCCAGGGGTTTTGCACGCCCCTCACTCCTTTATATACAGCCGCCACCCCCACCATTAGGGTTGGGTTTTGCTTAGATTAATTCTGTCTTGAACAGTTTCGCCGTTCATCGGTTTGTGAGACCCCAATTTTCGAGTGCTAAATCAATACATCTGCAATTGTGTTGTGTTCTTCCTTATTCTTGCTTGTGTTCTTCGATTCGCAGGCGAGGATTAGCCTTCTTGGCGAGGTCAACCGGCTGCGCACGGTTGATAACTGAGAGACGTGGTGCTGCGATTGCGGGGTTGGGGCGTATTGTCGGAAGCGGATCGATTTGTGTCGCGCCTCCACCGTCGAACTTATCCAGAACCTGTTGGAAGGTCGGGACCCTGTCCCCATCAGAACCATGGAAGAGGCATATTCTTCTCCTGACGCTGACTATTGGAAGGAAGCAGTACGGAGTGAGATGGACTCTATTATGTCTAATGGAACTTGGGAGGTCGTTGACCATCCTTATGGGTGTAAACATGTAGGATGTAAATAGATTTTCAAGAAAAAGCTTAGGCCTGATGGTACAATTGAAAAGTACAAGGCAAGACTTGTGGCCAAGGGTTATACCCAGAAAGAAGGCGAGGACTTCTTTGATATTTATTCACCTGTTGCCCGATTGACCACAATTCGAGTACTACTTGCCCTGGCTGCCTCTCATAGTCTGCTCGTTCATCAAATGGACATTAAGACAGCTTTCCTAAATGGAGAGTTGGAGGAGGAGATTTATATGGATCAGCCAGACGGGTTTGTGGTAGAAGGTCAAGAAGGAAAGGTGTGTAAGTTGTTAAAGTCTTTGTATGGCCTAAAGCAAGCACATAAGCAGTGGCATGAGAAGTTCGACAGAACTTTGACATCTCTTGGCTTTGTTGTGAATGAAGTCGATGGATGTGTGTACTATCGCTATGGTGGGGAGAAGGAGTGATCTTGTGCTTGTATGTTGATGACATATCGATTTTGGGACCAACCTCAATGTGGTTGAGGAGGTCAAGGACTTTCTGTCCAAGAGTTTTGAGATGAAAGATTTGGGAGTGGCTGATGTGATTCTTAACATTAAGCTATTGAGAGGAGGTGATGGTGGGGTTACACTTGTGCAATCTCACTATGTAGAGAAGGTCTTGAGTCGCTTTGGTTATAGTGGCTGCAAGCCTGCTTCAACTCCTTATGATCCTAGTGTGTTATTGAGGAAAAATCAAAGAATAACAAGAGATCAATTGAGATACTCCCAGATCATTGGCTCATTGATGTATTTAGCTAGTGCTACGAGACCTGACATCTCGTTTGCTGTGAGCAAGTTAAGTCGATTTGTTTCAAATCCGGGAGATGATCATTGGCGTGCTCTTGAGAGAGTAATGGCTATCTAAAAGCAACCGTGAGTTATGGTATTCACTATCTTTGGGTACCCAAAGGTACTTGGAGACTCTGATGATTTAAACTGGATCTCGATCTTTGATGAGATAAAAGCCACGAGTGGATATGTGTTCACACTTGGAGGTGGTGCTATTTCCTGGAAGTCTTGCAAGCAGACCATCTTAACGAGGTCAACCATGGAAGCGGAACTCACAACGTTAGATACATGGCTCGTTGAGGCCGAGTGGCTTCGCGAACTCCTTATGGATTTGCGGTGTTTGAAAAACCGATCTGGCTATCGATGAATGTGATAATCGATTTGTAATTATCAAGGTGAACAGTTCTAAGGACAAGATGAAGTCATCTAGGCATGTTAAGAGGCGGTTGAAGTCCGCCGAAAGCTAAAAACACCAAGTGATAGCGATGGACCATGTCGAACGACTAATAATCCGCCGACCAATTTACAAAGGGTTTATCACGTAATGTGATAGATAGTGCATCAGTGAGATGGGCTGAGACCCACATGAGTCATACCACGGTGGTAACTTTGTTCTACGTGATCGGAGATCCCGTGAAGTAGGATGGTGAAACAAGTCATTAGTTGGCGGGAGGAGAGACCTTTACAGGGCTCATTTCTTCAATGATGCGCTTCTCTCCTATTCTGTATAGTAGGTTGGTTTTACCTCAATGTGATCCAAGTGGCTTATTTAGAGCGAGAGATGTCGGCCTACAGGACATCTTAGAAGGAACACACCTATATGAGTTCATTGCTGGTCACGATCTATGAGATTTGGGTGATCTCTAGATACTCATGAATAGGCATGGAGTATGACTTATACGCTCCAACCGAGGGGATGCTTTAGGCAGCCTAGTACTAGTAAAGGAACTGGTAAAGCATTACTTTCAAACTGTCAATTCAAGGCATACTCCATTGTTCATTGTGGATGAGTGTAACTCCTTTCCTAGGTGGATGTTCAATTTAACAGTCTCCATTGAAACACTGGTATATCAAACAACAGCAGAACTGAAAGCATTTCTCGTGTGCCTTGAAATTTGGTGGGGATTGTTGGATTAATTGGACTTGGTCCATTTTAATTTAGCAATTAATCAAATGAAATTCCTAGGCCCACATGGAAAAACTGCTTAGTCCCATATGGAGAGTTGAATGGGAGTTACACCACTTTAAAAGGTGGAACGTGGTAACTCTCTTGTGGAATTGGAAATAGCCAATACACGCGCGCGCGCTCGCTCGCTTGCTCGCCTCGCCTTGCCGAGCCGTGCCGTGCCGTGCGGTGCGTGTGCGTGTGTGTGCGCGCAGGTGTGTTGGGTGCGTGCCCGTTTTTCTTTATCTATTCGAAAATCGTAACGCACTGACTCGCAGTAAATAGTATTAACGAATGGTGGCGATATGATACGCCACTAGTGAATTATGATCGCGGTTACTTTGAGTAATGGCTACGATTACTAGTGACTAATAGCTGCGATTACTCGCTCTTCGTTTTCTTGTTACAAAAATACTGAGCATAAAAAAGGCTCTCCACTCCATACGGGATGATATATAGTATTCTAGTTCTGTTTTTGTGGCTGTGCTCAGTAATCTCCGGTCCAGAACCTTGCGCACAAAGGGTTCTGGGTAAGTAAACCTCGAAACCGTCCGTTTACGCACTGCGGGTAGACGGGCAATCAAGTTTTTGGGGAGCGCATTGGCGCGATTGCTCAATCTGCAATCGTCATCTAATTCCTGGCGGTGAACTGTTCGCGAGACTGCACGACGAGCATCTTCCTGCATCACGCCTCGTCCTGCATCACGCCTCGATCGACTACATCGAATAGACCATCATGTCGACTGATGGTAACGGCGCCTCCGGTGTCACCGACACTGGCCCCGCCCGAGGGTATAACCTGAAAACTTTTCTGGTGTATTTGTTTTTGTGTGCTATGAATATGTTAATAGGTGTTGCTATTAGCTTGTTCGTAAGCGAATATGAATACATCATTGTTGAATCACTCATGTTTTGTATGTCATGTTTTATATGCTGAATTTCTGGATTAAAATATGCCGAAAATTGACTAGATATTCTACATCCCCTACACCTCTGGTGTCATGCTCCGCCTAGCGTCGCCGCTAGTCCACATTGTCATACCTCCTCGGATGTCCCTAAGCCTCGCTGACCCCTCAGGTAATCTCTTGGTAGTCTGGAGATGCTCTCAGCTCAAAGAATCAGTCTATTTCCTCACCATTAATCGTTCTGCCCTCGCCTAAGCTCATCATCGACCATTGTATCGGCCAAATTAAGCCATGGGACTCAGCCTAGAGGTGCACACCAAGGATAGGTTTTTGTTTTTAGCATTTCCTCTGGCCACCGTCCTAGCCGGAGCGAGGGAAGGGGAGGATGGTGGAGGGGAGGGGATCAGCTGGCCATCGGGCGTCGGCTGTGGGCTATGCTGCTACAGCCAAGAGGTTGAAGAGTCAAGACCCTAGGCAAGGCGGCGCTGGGCCGGTAGTGGCACAACATGATGAAGTTAGAGCAGCGGTGTGACGAGGCTAGCATGGAGAAGCTAGGGAGGCCGGGAAGGGGAGGACTGGATGGAAGAGGGGCGAGGGGACTCCAACTGGTCGTGATCGCTGGCCGACACTCTGCCATTGCAGATTTGGAAGTAGGGTTGGCTAGTTAGGAGCTTGGCTGCTTGGGAGTTGGGGTAGCAGCCTCCAGCAAGCAAGCAGCAAATATGCACCAAGCCATCGATTGCTCAATTGGTATATGCTCTTTAATCTTTACTGTTCACTCTTGTCTGTAGCTAATGTTTTATAGTAATATACACTACTACAGAAAACCGTATTACAGACGGTTAGAAAACATCATCACAAGCGGTTTCGTGAGCCGTTTGAATTGATGAGTTAGTAATGATATGAGATCATCACAGATGGCTGTCGAACTGTCTGTGATGTAAATATCACAGATGATTTTTAACTAAAAACCGTCTATGATATGTGGATATCATAGACGATTTTTAGTTAAAAACCGTCTGTGGTAGTTTTTAACTAAAAACCGTGTGTGATATGTGGATATCATAGACGATTTTTAGTTAAAAACTGTCTGTGATAATCAATTGTCACATATGGTTTTTAACTAAAAATCGTTTGTGATATTCCTTTCTACCCCTAATTCTATTTCTGTTTATTGACTAGCCTCAGAAAATACTAGCCATACCCTCTGAAACAAGTAGATCAACATGTACAAGTATACATCCAATTCACATCTCAATTCATTTCACAAACAAAAACATCCATTTCGCAAATCAATTAATTGAAATGAAATAAAATATCCATTAACAAATACACAATTACAATTAATGTCAATTTTATCCCAAACAAAAAATCATTATACGTTGTGGAACTCTCCATGTGATTTTATGACTCTAGACACCAAACAGTACGCGCACTCTCCTCGAATTCGTGCAAGGTCGGCCTGTTGCAACGCAGTTGTATGGGTGGGCGCAGCCTGTCGATAGGAATATCAATATGCATACATATATAACTTGATAAGTATGAAATAATTATGGAAAGATTGACAAACCTTAGGATTGATGATCTTCGAGGAATCGAGTAGAAGTTTCATATGGTGGCAAACGTACAATCTACACGTGTTGCCCAGTGGTTGTTAGTGACACTGCAAAAAATGAATATGTTAATTCAAGAGGCATCACTACCAATTATTGTATAAGATTAATTAATGTGTACTAGCGAATACCAAAAATTTTTGAACATGTTGCAGGGCATTGGCTCCTTCCGTCGAGCGACGTGCCTCTGCAATGTACATAACAGACCTACGTGATTCGAAAAAGTTAGGTTTAGTCATTCGGAAGAAAAGAAAGAGTACAATATAGTTATGTATGGAGAAAATATACTTACCTATAGATTAATCGGCCGATAACTATGTAGTCGGTTTTATTCTTTCTTAGGGAATCAAGGTATATTACCTTGTTCTATTTTGGTATAATTATAATTAAAATCCAATGGAACCCCTGATTGTAGGGCATAAGTACAAATTACTTATCGTGGTGAGCCAGCAGTGCTGTTGTAATGTACCTCTCGATGAAAGATGCATCCTCATTGATAGTATCCACGGCGACCAAGCGTGAGTCTAAGAAACCAATTGGTGATTTGGATAATCTGGCTTCAGTCACCATGTATCTATATATATATACATACAAAAGTAACAAATTATATATGATATTTATCGGTATTACATGAACAGAGACTGTGATTGTACACACTTACAGCGTGAACATGGCATCGGTGTAGGTAGCGGTGGTGCAGATAGCCCCTATAGAGATGGCACTAGTGCATATAGCTCTGGTTCGGATTGCCCTTGTGGACTTGGCACCGGTGAAGAAGCCTCCAGGTTGATGTCGCTTTTGGGCCACTGGATGTATGTTTCAATGGCTTGCCCTAGAGTCATGACCTCGTCATTGAGGGGCTTCGGTAGCGGGACAACCTCGAAATTGGCATGCACACCATCCACATTTACTTTTTCGAAGCCTAGCGCTAAAAGTGCACCGTGCACCATGGCCCTATGACTAGACGAATATGCCTGGCCCCAACCAGCGCACAAGGCAACGAAGGCATATCTCACTTGGATCTTGCACTTCGTAGCCTCCTATATAACGATACAAAATTAGCTACTCCAATAGGTCTATCAATGGATTGAGAATTCCAAAGATAATAATTATTACCAGGATATCGTCCATAGGAAATCTGGCTTCGCCTTCCGTCGTAGGATTGGACGCGCAGTTACTCTGATGGTTGGGGGGCTGGCTAGCACAGCAGCGGCAGCGGCGGCCTACTGATTTTCTATATACCTTCGCATCTCATCTCTGACATAATCAACGAGCTTCTCTCTAAGAGATGCCTTGATCTCCTTTCGTAGCCGTGCCTTATTCTCGGCTTTGGTTCTTTTCCTACTCTGATACAATTGAGAGTCATGTGAGAAACCATGTTTCCAAGGAACATAAATCCCAAGGCCTCTCATACGACCCGGGTGCTCCTTGTTTCCTACGACTGCGGAGAGTATATCTTTCTCCCTACTTGCCTGGAATGATCCTTGGGAAGATTCTACACTCAGCGCTTCCTACAAAAGCCCGACATGTCATTTGACTTTCTAAGAAGTTGTGGAGTAATTACAAGCTACGTAATTCGATATCTTACCAGGCGGTTGGACACATCCTCGTTTGTAGGGTTTCGAAAGGAGATGTCCCCCGACAACGTGGTAGATGACCTCGCTCTAATCCAATTTCGAGTGCGCTCATCCGGGATCGTGGCAAATGCGGGGCGGTGTCCTGCAGGATTGCCTGCTCATCCTCCTTCCTCCACTGCGGGATTTTATCCATATACCCAGCTGTGCCGAGTCTGTGGGAGTGCGTGTTTTTTGCCTGGAGGGCCTTGTTCGCCGCACTTGCACTTCTAAAATTTTCGGTCATATTCATTGCCTTAAACTCTTCACATTGTGATTCAAGAATAGATACTTGTGAAACGGCGTTAGATTCTTCTCCACATACTGCTTGACAAGCTGGCTCTTGAAGTTCTTCCATGCTTTGCATGTCGCTAGCAAGGCATGTCGTTGCACGGAGTCATGGTGTTCTTCTGGGATCACGAACGATGCAAAAATTTCTATCAGCAGCTCACGTTTCTGAGTCTCAGTCACGATCTTCCATGAATCGAATGTGATCTCAATTTATTCTCGTGCAACTATCCCGACCATATTCAAAATGCACATGCTGCTCGGCGAGGAAGGAGAGGGGTCCCAGATCCATTGACCTCTGTGATGGTAAATCGGCCATTATGATTTTTCGATAATCCTCTTCCTTGGTATTTGGATTTTGCAGTGGACGCATCTGGCGATGATGTTGAAGAACACGCGGATGACATGTTGGCCTTCTCATATATGAAAAGTAAGCACAATATAGCATATACGTAAATAGTGTGGTATAAGCATATCCGTAAATAGTGCGGTATAAGAATGTACGTAAATAGTGTGGTGTAAGCATATACGTACATTTAATTCCAATATAATCAATAATGACATGAGCATGGTACAAAAGACATAAAATACTTAGCTATTACATAAGCATGAACACTTTTTAAGCCAATTCCATATAAGCATATATCCATCAAATAGACCAAGAAAGTCATCATATTTAGCATAAAGCTCAAAATTGATTAATTTGTGATTATTGCTCTCAGATTGTAGGGTTACATAAGTTAAAACTTGGCTGTCCTGCTACTATTGTCTTATACTCTTCACGAATTGAATATGCCAAAAGAAGATTGAAACTTTAAGCACTAAATATCAATCTAAATATCAGAAAATATACTTATGGTCAACTGAACAGGGAATCGAACCATAATTTACCAAATCATTCTCAACCATTTCAGCATAAAAAAATTATCATTCAAACAACAATATTTAGAGCATTCAAGCATAAGACAATTATCATTCAAGCAACAATAAGACTTATTGCACAGACAATGTAGCATTTCAAGCAACAATATTTAGAGCTCAATGTTAAGCACTCAATTTCAGCATAAGACAATTATCCTCATTAAGCTAGGGGGAGGAGGAGGGTGATGTGCTCGCATAAGACAAACTGCAAAGTACAGTAATTGACAACTCACAGTGCAGGTGATACTCAAAATCACCCAGATGAACCGAGCTAGGGGAGGAGGAGCGCGCCAGAGTAGGGGGAGGAGGAGGGTTGATACGGGGATGGGTCCCGATCTTCTCAGTGAGGAACCATGGATAGTTGATGTGAAGTAGACGATGTCGCTAGCTGAACACTCGTGCCCATGCACGAACCCTCAACTCTTCGGAATACGCCCAAAAACACACCGGATAGTTGTCGTCGCGCGACCACCAGCGACGAACGCCAAGTCCCCAATTTCCAATGGAACGACGGCTTGACCTTGAGTTGCAGAACGAACAATGGATCGCCTAATTCTCTCTCAAAGTCCTCGCATGAACTCTGGTGTTGAAAGAACAAGCAATAGCTAAGTTTCAATCTGATGCATAAAACTTGGTCCCCCTCTAAGGGTGCCAATACAGGGCTTATATAGCCTCTTGGGACGTGCATAGAGTCCCCCAAACCTAGTACAACTCAACCCTATATGGTTTTAGATACGAACTCTTAAAAAAGGAAACTAGATTTTACAGCCGTCATATTGTTTCGATCATAACTTTTGATCCGTGTCGAATTTGATGCTGGGGCCAGATCCATTGCGTAGCCCTTGAAAATATCTTTCCAACAAGTACAAGAACGCCTGAATCGGACTCCGTTTGTGAAAGTTATGACCTTTTTAGTAACTGCCTGACAGGCTGTCCCGAACCGAGTCCGAATTGAATTCTGAGTTGAATCCGAGTTGGATTTGGATTGAGCACGTGGGAAGTCTGAGTTGGGCTTCAAAATAGTGTCTAAAACTTGTGCTCTAAGTTCTTGGGCTCCGTCCTTATACTCTCCCGCCACATGGGCTTTCTTTCCCCCTTCCACATGGGCTCCAACCAGCCACATGTGCTTCGTTCTTGTTGGCTCCATCCGCGTGGGCTTTGTTCCTTCATGTCTTTGGCACATAATGTGGTTATCCACTTCCTTTTGCATCTCTATTGTTTTGCCATTGACAAACCTAAGAATACACCAAGTAATAACATGATGTAGTATTTCATCTTTATGAATGACAACATTAAGTATAGTTTGAAATGAGTTCACCTGGCTATATTTCATGTGGCTCAATAATTCTTTCCAGTTGAATAAGATATTCAACGGAAAAGTACAAGACACGTGCATATCCGCATCAAGGGTGATGTGCTCACGGGGGAGGAGGGCATCGAAGTCGAGGGAGGCGGCGTTGGGCTCAGGGAAGGCGTCGCCGGGCTCGGGGAAGGCATCACCAGAGTCGAGGGAGGTAGCGCCGAGCTCGGGGAAGGCATCGCTGGAGTCGACAGAGGCGGCATCAGGCTCGGGGAAGGTGGCACCGAGCTCGGGGAAGGAGGAGGGCGCTGGGCTAGGGGGTGGAGGAGGGCGCCGGGCTCAGGGAACGGAGGCGGCGACGGACTCGGGAGAGCGGCGATGTTAGTGGTCTCTCTACTGGTTGGTAGCTAATAACTCCAGTTGCGCAAAACCCTAGCTTAAGGATATATATATATATATATATATGATGGCTTATTACAGACGGTTCTATTTCAGAACCGTATGTGATATCATTATCACAGACGGTTCTAAACTAGAACTGTTTGTGATATTTATTATCACAGATGGTTCTAAAATTGAACCGTCTATAATAAGCCCTTCTCCTTTGCGCATATCGGAGTTATTACCTACCAACCAGCAGGCATTGTAATAAGTCCTCACAAAGTGTATTTCTTTACAATAGCCCAATGAAGATAGATATACATAAATATAAAATCACATATGTATGACTCATTCTCGTATACATAAATGAAAATTCACCTATATATCACACATTTTCACATATACATAAATGCAAATTCACATACACATCACACACATGCATTGTTATATATATAAATGCAAATTTCCACATATATATCGCACATTCTCAAACCACTTGCTTATTTCTTTTAAAAATTAGCCCTTCATAATGATCAATGCGTATGTAACTAGTTTCGTCACGTTGTTTGTCATCGACCCTTGTGCCATTTACAAAAGAGGGTAACTCGTTAAATTGATTGTATTCTTCCTTGTCCACTACATTCTCTACTCCGACAATTCTTTTTTTTCCATGAAGAACTATATGGCGCTTCTCATTTGCCAGGTTGGTTACATAGAAAACTTGAACAACTTGATTGGCGAGTACGAATGATTCATATTTGTATCTGACACGTTGGAGGTCCACGATAGTGAGACCATACTTGGCAACCTTCACCTGTGGGAGATGCACCTAACAGCACCAAAATAAGGAGATCTTGAAAACAACGTAGTTGAGCTCCTAAATCTCTTCTATGAACCCATAGTACGAGTTTCTCAACCCATCGGTATTGAACGCATCTATGCGGACACCGCTATTCTGGTTAGTGCTCTTTACATTCTAAGCCTGTGTATAGAATGTGTACCTATTTATGTCATATCCATGCCATGTCACAACTATAAATATTGATCTTTTTGCCAACAATGTCAGTATCTCACTTGATGAGCTCCTAGTGATTTGCTCCTTTAATCATTGGTTGAACCGAATGTTGTGTTGTCTCATAATCCAAACATCCGACCACTCCAGATTCTGTTGCCGAAGCACATCCTTGTGCTGGTCGACATAAAGGGCCATTTCAGTCATGTATTGCAAGACCGTGAAACGGGCTTGAGCATACGCGTCCATATCTAGAGTGATTGCTTTCCTTGCTATACTTCTGATACCCTTGAGCCTCTCCTCATGACAAGATTAAGGCACACCTATCAGTTCAATCTGATCCATATAATCGCACAAAACTTAATGACCTATAAACCTCTTTTCTGCTTAAATACCTTGGAGCTGAACTGTCCTCCTTCTCTTTGTCAAATTATTTCTTCATCTTGCAATATGGGTGAGCCCTCCAAAGAAACAGACGGTAACTCATTCTCGGTACCATCTAAGTAGTAAGTACAAGCTTTGGCACCTTTTGTACTCTGGCCTGATAGGTTAGTAAGGGCAGGATAATAATTTATGGTGTAGAACAATAAGGAGTGCAAAGTGAAGTTCTCTCGTTTGTATGTATCCCATACCTGTACCTCTTCGTTCCGTAGTACTTTTAGATTTTCCACCAACGGTGCTAGCTACACATAAATATCATTCCCAAGTTGCTTTGGCTCTTGGATAAGTATCGATAGCAAAATATATGTTTGCTTCATACACAACCAAGGAGGAAGGTTATAGATGTAGAGAGTCACGAGCCAAGTGCTATGTCGGCTGCTCATGCTACTGAAAGGATTCATTCCATCTGTACTCAATTGAAATCTTATATTCCTCGGTTCTACACCAAAATCTGCAAACCTCTTATCGATGTTTCTCCACTGGGCGGAATCAGTAAGGTGTCTCAGCATTCCATCCTTATTGCACTCCTCCGAGTGCCAACACAACAATTTTGCCTCCTTCGGATTCGCAAATAACCGCTTTAAACAGGGAATTATAGTAAGATACCATGCCACCTTTGCAGGAGGTCCTTTCTCCACCTCTCTTCCCTCGCCATCATCTGATTGATTGTTATGTTTGTATCGGGATGCATTACACACCAGCCATACATGCATGTTTGCATAGTCTTTACGGTAAAGGATATAGTCGTTCGGACATGCATATATTTTTTCTACTTTCATTTCCAATGGACAAAGAACCTTCTTGGTTTTATACGTGGTTTTAGGCAACTTATTTCCCTCCGGAAGCAGGTCCGCTAAAAGACCTAGCAACGCCATGAAACCCTTGTCGGACCAACCGTTGCTTGCCTTCAATTTCAACAGTTCAAGCACAGCTGACAACCTCGTGTACTTTGACTTACATCACGTAAACAAAGGTTTCTCCGAATCCTCCATCAAGCCCCGGAATTTAACATACTGTCTCTCATCATAGTTCTCTTCTACATCGCGAAGCATCTGATCTAAATTATCATGCAGCCTATTCGAATCCGAACCACAATCGACATCATCCGGTGGCATATCATTCACTTCACCAGCAATTTCATCTGGTGGCCTATCATTGACTTCACCGACGATGTCATCCGGCGGCATATCATTGATTTTGCCTTGACTGGTGTAACACTCCAGAATCCACATCACCCTGGGATGCCACTAAACCACTCTACAAGCTAGCCATAAATTGCAAGATAATTTATTTCGGCAACGATTTCTACATATGAAGTATTAAGCGGAAGCATAATCAATTAAGTGAATAAAGATAACGATAACAAGTTCAATAATTGAAACCACCTCTAGCAGGTTAATCAAAGAATAGATCACAAGTTCAACATTATCAACTAAAACAATCATCCACGGATAGTTAGGCATTTGGCTAGAATTCCATCGACTTTATTACAACATAAATTGATGAACCAAGTGCATTATGTGGTGCTACTCTACCATCCCATGAATGCTCAAGAATCACCTGTAGGGGGGAAAACAAAGGTGAGATAAAAATCTCAGCAAGCAAACTGTTGAACAAGCTATTCAAACTACAACAAATATACAACATCATTAAAGTATACACATGTCCACATCCACAATGTGCATCCACCTTCATTAACAAGCTAATTAAACTACAATGAAATTAAGCATCAATATCCATTCCCATAATGACCACAATTATAGCCTCAACCATATCTACTACCAACAATGGTAAAACATTAGTAAATGAATCTTGATCAACTACTTCAAACCATCCACCACTACCTCTACCAATGACAATAAAGCATTAACATGTTTTACCTCGCTAACTCTATTATTTCTCGCATCTACAATTGCTATCACAAGAGAAAAGAGCATCATGCCACAATCACAACACCTACCCTACCACAAGGGATGAACCTCAAACCACGACCACAGCCACTTTCCTCATACCACAAGTGACTCTCATGAGCCAACTCCACATTACAACTATGAATTTGTAGTTGTTGTAAAATAACTTCACCACAATATGTTGCATAAGTATGCAGATGATCTTTCCACAATGCAATGCATATGCATGCTATGCTTCACTGCACCTTTACCCAACAAGGTAAAAGTGTGCATCGTACTACGGCAATGCATGATGCTGTACCGATACGATCGCGGCTATAAGCGGCGACATCCACAATGCAATAACATGTCATGTTATGTATGTTATGATAATCATAAACTACATAAATTTCAACCTCGAAGGGATATCAACATGATTAACATGAATATACCCTCAAAGAAACATCAACATAACCACCACGAGTATATAAACTTGTTCCACAATTGGCCCACGTAGCAACTACCTCATGACTATGAGCAAGTCATTCAAAGCATAACATTCAACTGTTAATTGCTAATATCATCTCGTTTATAAGTCATCCATCCAGGGCATATTACTTCATATAAACCACAATTAGCTCATTAAGCAAATTACCACAATACTACCAAAACTCATCCAAACATGGCAAGTGATTAATATCTTCCTACCTCATTCTTACTTAGAAAACATGTAATCATGGCATATCATTTAACATTACGAAAATCATGCATATTGCAAGTAGTAAGAATAACGGGTTAAATGGTAGCACATCCACTACGTTTACTTACCTCTACCGGCGAAGCAACGAGATCAAGCGCGTTCAGAAGCAAAACCGCCTGTCCAAAAAGGTATCTCTCAGCACAACAAACAGCAATATAATTACGACTCTCAAAGAAAGATATCGCTAAGCCCCAACATCCCACAACAACCTTCCCCGCATAATGGTTCTACAATCTTCCCACTGCAGCGGCGCTGCTTAACTTTTTCCTATCTTTAAAAATATAACACTAATCACAGCAAAAGATATATATCTAGATTCCTCACTTAAATACCTACATTTTTCATGTAGATCACATATTTTTATTTTGTCATTAACAAGGTGATATCTAATGCACAAAACAGAGGACGTCCTCTGTTCTGAAAGTCTGGACAGCCAACTTGTAATGCGTCCCCAGAACAGATCAAGGGTCTAAAAATTCTGGTTCTTTTACAGTAGCTATAAGACTGAATTTCCTACAACTTTCTCAATGGTGGCCAAAATAATAAAAATCATCTTCTAGCCCTAATTCCCATCTGAATAGCGGTCTGTCCCTGTCTGCATCCCTGACAGACAGCGATATTCCAGACCCTGGTACGCCTAAATTACGCAGCCAAAAATTTGGAAAAAAATATAGTATATGCGTATCATCGTCCTCTACGTTTTTTCTTTTGGGGAGACCCTCGGGAAAAATCGTTTTAGGGGTCGAAACCGCACGAACAGCCGCGTTGCGCGAATTGATCTGCAGCAAACAGCAGGAACTCTCTAATTGGAGTTTTCTAAAATGATAATCCCTTCAAATCTGGGGCTAAGAACCCTAAATTCAGCAGAAAACAGAGGAATTAGGGTGAGGAAGAATTACCTAGGGGATTGGAATCACCCTCTTCTTCCTCTCCTTCTCCTTCCCTTCTTCTCCTTCCCTCTCTTCCTTTCCTTCCTCTTCTCTTCTTCCTTCTTCTTCTTCTCCACCTTGCAGCAGATCTTAGGTAGAGGGGAGGCGCAGGGAGAGGGGGGTGGCAGCTGGGGGTGGGAAAAAGGGAGGAGGGGCCAAGGAGGGGTTTATAAAGGGGTGCTAGGGTTTGGGAGGGGTACGGGCCCCCGTTTGGGCTGGCTAGCCCAAAGTGACTGGCCCGCCCCTCCGGATAACCCAAAACCTCTTAATTAATTATTATAATTCTCTTTTTATTATTTTAGACTATTCTAAAGAATTTATTTTCACCTCCCATGATTTACCGAAAATCCGGGCGACTCCGCGATTAATTTAAAAACTGACGCCGAAACGACGTTTAGGATATTACAACTGGTCCAACACGTATACCCATTTTTGAAACCCTTCCGAATCAAGTGCGCTTCAATCTACTCTTGGTTCTTAAACATCTTTAAATTCTCGCAGTTAGTACGTGGACAGTACATATATTCCACCATCTTATTCAAGGTATCCTCCTCGGTAACTCTTATAAAAGTAGACACGCTATTAATGTACTCTTCACTCATACGGTTCACGGCATACATCCAACTTGGTCCTATATTATGCATATATGTAACAACTTAGTATTAAAAGTTAAATTAATTAATTATTACTACATATATACCACATGCATTGAGGTTTTGCTAGCTTAATTCATATTAACACAACAGCTATTTCCCCAGTGATCGAGGAACCATTTATAACCAACAATTTGGACAAATTTGGCCTCCTACATGACGGGAACTGATCATATATGGTCAAGTAGATGCAAACTATCTTCAATAACAATCACCAAAACTTAGATCTAAATTGTAATGCAAAGAAAAACAATTTTTATTACTAACCATATTTAGGGCAACCAGGAACGTATGAACCTTCAGAGCTCTCCTGCCTCCTTCCACCAAATTAACTGGTCTGAAAGCCTTGCCTCCTCTAGGTGCAGCACCGGCTAGATCTGGATCGAAATGAAGACAGATGTGGTTCTGAGCGGCGCAATAAATATGTAATCGGAATATCATAGACAGTTTTTAATAAAAACCATCTGTGATGAGCTGATTATCACAGACGGTTTCTAATAGAAACCGTTTGTGATAATCCACAAATTATCACAGACAGTTCTTGGCAAGAACTGTCTATGGTATTTATCCACCATAGACGGTTTTTTCTAACTGTAACAACACAAACGGTCTCAAAATTAAAATAGTTTGTGATAATATACATTACAGTCATTTTTGGAGAACCTTGTGGGCTAAATTGGGGACTAAGCTGTTATTTTCTACTACTTGTCATCCCCAAACTAATGGACAAACTGAGGTAGTCAATAGAACATTATCTACTATGCTTAGGGCTGTGCTTCAAAAGAACTTAAAACTGTAGGAGGAATGTTTACCTCATGTGGAATTTGCTTATAATCATTCGCTGCATTCTACCACAAAGAAATGCCCTTTTGAGATTGTTTATGGTTTCATCTCTCGTGTATCTATTGACTTGTTGCCCCTTCCCGCTTCGGAGAAGGTAAATCTTGATGCTCAACAACGTGCTGATTTGATACTTAAGATGCATGAGACAACTAAAGAGAACATTGAGCTCATGAATGCTAAATATAAAGTTGCTGGTAGTCAGGGACGCAAGCATATTACTTTTGAGCCGAATGATCTTGTGTGGTTACACTTGCGTAAAGTGCGATTTTCTAAATTGAGAAAGTCTAAACTCATGCCTAGTGCAGATGGCCCTTTTAAAGTGCTTGAACGTATTAATGATAATGCATATAAGTTAGATTTGCCTGCAGATTTTGGGGTTAGCCCCACCTTTAACATTGCAGATCTACGGCCATTCTTCAGTGCGGAAGATGAGTTTGAGTCGAGGACGACTCCAATTCAAGAAGGGGAGGATGATGAGGACATCACTTCTACTGATATGAACACTCCTCTTACTGCTTCCATGAATGATGGATAAGGTCCAATCACTTGGGCACGTGCTCGTCAACTCAACTATCAGGTAAACTCGTTTTTAGAAGTCAACAATATTTCCGCTGAGCATTCGATACTTCCTAAGACTTGTGATTTTCTTGTTCTTAGAAATCATGGAGAAGAACCACACGAGCTCAAGTGTAGAAGTGGAACCCTCAAGCGCAATCCAACTCATATTCGCGAGTTCGACTCAGATTCGGACTGTTTGGTAGCGCCTACTTCAAACGGCCATAACTTTTGATCCAGAAGGTTTCTCGGGGCCCGTGAGTACTCGTTATGAAATTCTTGGAGTCTACTTTCAGATGAATCTGGTCTCACCTCAAAATTCCATCTGAGCCGATCAGAAACTGTAAAATAAGTTGTCACTTTTCCAGTTCGAGTCAAAGTGAGCCTTAGGCCTTGTAATCACACTTAGACTATTTGGACCAGCACTATTCATGGGCTGGTACTATTTATATGAATAGTATCCATGAATAGTACCACACCCTTGTGCCATTGTAATTTTCTTTTCAGTATTGCTCATTGAATTTTTAGTTACATTTTCATGTTCAAGTTGCTGATTGCTAGTTTAGTCAGAGTCCAGTTTGTCATTGTCTAGTTTGCAACTCGTGTTCCTTTGCATAGCTTCGTCGTTGTGTTTTTCTTTATTCCTTGCCGTAATATTCCTTGCCACAATCACCTTCCTTACCACGACCTTCTATCCTTGCCGCGGCCTTTCCATCCACTGCCTTCCATCCGCCGCCCCCTCATCTGCAGCAACCCTTGCTGCAAGCCCCCCAGGCATTGCTATCCTCCACGAAAAACAAAAAAAATTAGGGTTTCAGACTCAAAAAAACAAAAGAAAAGAAAGAAAAGAAAAGAGAGTTTGATTTCGGGGTGAAAGAAAAAGGGAAAGAGTGCCCCTTCTGTCCGAAATTTGAAAGATTTTTAAACCTTTTCCAAATCCAGTGAAATTTGGTGGAGTCCTTCTTGATACATCCATAAGCCTTCGAAAATTTTTTTGAGTAATTTCGGCTTCGGAATCAAAAGTTATAGTAGTTTGAATTGAGATCGATTCGAATTCGAGTCCGTTTCCGACCCCCCCTCAGTAAAACGGGCATAACTTTTGCATATGGAGTCGGAATTCAATGTTCTTGTACTCGTTGAAAAGCTATCGACGGCGCGTATCCAATAAAATGACTTGCTTGGGCTAGTTTCCCTCCAAGACCCCCAAAATCGGCCATCTTTATCCCCAAAATCGCGTTGCAAGATTTTGGCTTTCTATTTTTGGTGTTTTATTCAGCTTTCCCTTCAGAATTTGGGGTTCGTCCAGTTGAAAAAGTTGTATATCTCATCGAAACCTTTCAAACGAGTATATATAAGCCACATAAAACTCTGCCTTTTCATCGTTTGAGACAAGCTGTTGTATCTGCTCAAACTAGATGGCTGTTCACGTTTTGCCGATACCGCTGTTTTGTGCTCTCCTTCGCGTGAATAGTCTTGTGCCCTTAGAAAGAAGTTTGAGTAGTGGGCTAGCGTCTCTCCTAGTACTTGTACTTGTTGTGAGGTTCTCCTTTGCTTACATCAAGTCACATTAATCATTGCGTGTGCGTACGTACTTGGCTAGCTGTGATTAGGCTAGGATCGGCAACTTTGACAAGTATTTTGAACAATCTTTCAACTTGTTTTTACTAAACTGATTATTGCTAATCCTTTTGCTACCATATTGTGCCTTCCAAGCTCCACCTACTCTTGATCAGAACAGGTTCCCTCTTGCAATCGTACCCACGTTTGACACGGTATCACGAACTAGCCACCGGTTGTACCACCTACTATTTGCGTTGGTAAGAACACTTCTAAGAGTGTGGTAAGACGCTTGAGAGTGTGTGATTTCACCTTCCATCACCCAGTTGTTGATAGGGACAATTCCTTTGTGTTGTCTTTTGTTTCCTACTAACCATGGCAGGTGAATCATCTGATGCGCAAGAGTGTGTTGCAAAGGGAGAGCTCATGACGCTCTTAGATGAGCAACGCACTACCATTAATGAGGACATCGATAGCAAATTTTAAGCTACGATGGATATATTGCAGCACTCCATCAATGAGAGTACTGCAGCACTCACTACACGCCTTGAAAGAATAGTGAATCGGCCACCAAACAACGGATGCGAGAATGAACATGATGCACCCCAAGATCTTGAGGTGGGAGATGATAATGAGAGGCGAAATTGTGATGGTAAAGATGTACGTATACGACACCGCCTACAACGCAACCGTCATGGTATGGCAGGTGTTTATGATGCTGAAGTTTATCTAGATTGGGAAATGAAGGTTGAACAAAAATTTAATGCCCATCTAGTTCCTGAAGTGCATAGAGTCAGACAAGCTACTAGTGAATCTAAAGATTTTACTATCCTTTGGTGGAGTCAAGTAGTTAATTTCAGTTTAGCACCTGATACATGGGATAGATTGAAGGTAGCTATGCATGCTAGATTTATTCTTCCTACTTTTAAACATGATATGCGTAAGAAATTGCAGCGCTTAGACCAAGGTAATAAATCTATCGAGGCATATTATCAAGAACTACAAATAGGCATGTTGCGTTGTAATGTTATAGAGGATGAGGAGGATAAGATGGCTCGTTTTTATGAGGGCTTAAGGCGTGAAATTCAGGACAATTGATTACAAGGAGTATAATGATATCAATAGATTGTTCCAGCTTGCTTGTTTAGCAGAAAAAGAATTGCAGAGAAGACAACGATGGAATATGAGCAACTATGGAAGTACTTCTGCATTGAGGTCGACACCGGGGCAAACCAAGTTAGCCTCATCTCCTGCTTTCCAGTCTGCTGCCCCCTCCGTGAGTAGGGCGCGTTCAGCAGCACCGTCACCACCGTCACGCGCACCTGAGGTGAGCAAATCTACTAGTGTGCAGACGCCAGCGCAGAGCTCTTCATCGGTTGCTTCCACGGGTCGTACGACAGGGATCATATGCCACCATTGTAAAGGGATGGGACACGTCATGAAAAATTATCTAAGTCAGCGAGCGTACATTGTAATAGAAGATGGTGGATATGTAAGTGCTAGTGATGTTGACGATGAATATATTCTTGCAACTAACCTTGTAGGTAATGATGATGATCTAGAGGAACATAGCGAAGAGGAGGAAATTTTAGGTACCGCTGCTACGGAGAATTATAGAACCATACTTATGCAACGAGTGTTGAGCACTCAAAGGAAATATAGAAGCTACAGCGCCATAATTTGTTTCAGATGTTCCTCATCATCAAGGAATACCGTGTTTCTGTCATAATTGATGGTGGGAGTTGTAATAACTTAGTGAGTTTAGATTTGGTCAAGAAGCTTGGCTTGACCACACGTGCACATCCTCATCCATACCATATTCAGTGGTTCAACAACAGTAGTAAGGTGAAGGTAACACAATCTGTGAAAGTGCATTTTTTTCATTGATATATCACAGACGGTTTGTTACCAAAAACCGTCTGTGATATGCCTATATCACATATGGTTTTTTCATACAAACCGTCTGCGATGATAGCTATCACAGACGATTTTTAGTTACAAACCGTCTGTGATATTCTTTCCTGCTGCTAAATCTATTTCTGTTAATTGGCTAGCCTCAGGAAATGTTAATCATGCCCTCTGAAACAAGCAGATCAACATGTACATGTATACAGACAATTGACATCTCAATTCATTTCAGAAACATATAACATCCAATTCACATCTCAATTCATTTGACAAATATAAAACATCCATTTCGTAAATCAATTAATTGAAATGAAGTAAAATATCCATTCACAAATACACAATTACAAAAGATCTACATTGCATTTGCAGATCAACATGTACATGTATACATTGCATTGTGATAAGA
The DNA here is from genome assembly GCA_036346265.1 of Melocanna baccifera. Lineage (NCBI taxonomy): Eukaryota > Viridiplantae > Streptophyta > Magnoliopsida > Poales > Poaceae > Melocanna > Melocanna baccifera. Next base: position 8,733,881 of record CM070694.1, on the reverse strand, counting down.
GCAATAAAAAAATCATTGTGGGTTGTGAAACTCTCCCTTTGGATTTAGGACTTGAGCCACCAAAAAGTACGCAGACTCTCCTAGAATTCCTTCAAGGTTGGCCTGTTTCAATGCAGTTTTCGGGATAGACGCAGCCTGTCGATAGGAATATCAATATGCGTATATATATAACTTGATAAGTATGAAGTAATTATGGGAATATTGACCTTAGAATTGGGATTGGTGATCCTCGAGCAATCAAGGAGTAGTCTCATATGGTGACAAACATAGAATCCACACGTGTTGCCCGGCTGCTGCTGGTGGCACTGCAAAAAATAGAATGTGTTAATTCAAGAGGCATTAATACTACCAACTGTTGCATAGGGTTAATTAATATGTACTAGCGAATACCTTAAAGTTTCGATCATGTGTCAGGGCTTTGACCTCTTCGTCGAGAGCTTTGCCATTTTAACGTACATCGCGAATGCCCTACGTGATTCAAAAAAGTTGACCTTAGTCATTCGGAAGGAAAGAAAGAGTACAATATAGGTATGTATGGAGAAAATGTACTTACCTATCGATGACTTGGCCGACAACTGTGTAGTCGACTTTATTCTTACTTAGAGAATCAAGGTATATTGCCATGTTCTACTTTGGTACAATTTGATGGGAACGGGGTCCCGATCTTCCAACAGGTTCTGGATATGTTCGATTTGGTGGAAGCGCGACACAACTCGATTCAGCTTCCGAACACGTTCCGAACCCCGCAATCGCAGCACCATGTCTCCTCAGGTTATCAACCGAGGCTAATCCTCGCCTGCGAATCGAAGAACACAAGCAAGAACAACGAAGAACACAACGGATTTGCAGATGTATTGATTTAGCACTCGAAAGTTGGGGTCTCACAAACCGATGAACGGCGAAACTGTTCAAGATAGAATTAATCTAAGCAAAACCCAAACCCTAATGGTGGGGGTGACGGCTGGATATATAGGAGTGAGGGGCGTGCAAAACCCCTGGACGCGCCCTAATGGGCTCCAACACGATACAAAGCCGAACGGCCCAAAAGACGGTGGCGCAGCACCCTGACAGATTCTGGAAGCCCACTTATTTCGACGATTCCTGTTGACTCAGAAGGAATTTGGACATGGGACCAGAGCCATTAGAAAGGTTGTCTTCTCAGCTTTCCATACATATGTGGAACGTCCAAAACAGAGTCCAGATGCGATCTGGGCGTCCGTTTTAGTGTGGCCTAGTCCTGGACTCCGAATTGGATTCGAAGTCGGCTTGAGTTGGGCCTCTAACATGATTCGACCGCCCTTGCTGGACTTGTGCGCCTCGTAGCCCTTCTCCAAGTACTTCCAGGTCCTCTCCATGGTTCCTAATCATAATTAAATCATTAGGTAGCAATTGATTCTCAAATGAACGAAAAGATGTACTTAGGAACGAGCTCACCTGTAAATTCAATTGTCGGCCGCGAACTCTAGTGATTGATCCTTGAATGTCAAGTGGAGGAGTGTTGTGTGTATCCGAAGAAGTGATGTCCTCATCATCCTCCCCCTCTTGAAGCGGAGTTGTCCTCAACTCAGCCTCACCTTCTTCTCCCAAGTATGGCTTCAAATCTGAAATGTTGAAGGTGGGACTAACCCCAAACTCGGAAGGCAACTCAAGTTTATATGCATTATCATTTATCTTCTCAACTATCTTAAAAGGACCAGCAGCTCTAGACATCAATTTTGACTTTCTTAACTCAGAAAATCTATCCTTTCTCAAGTGCAACCAAACATAATCACCCGGTTCAAGTTTAACTTCCTTTCTACCTTTACTACCAGTAAGCCTATATTTTTCATTCATCTTTTCAATGTTTGCCTTAGTAGTTTCATGCATTTTGACAATAAAATCAGCACGCTCCTTAGCATCATTATGAACTCCCTCACTAGTAGGCAAAGGTAAAATATCAATAGGGGCATGGGGATTGAATCCATACACTACCTGAAAAGGACTTACCTTGGTGATGGAGTGTTCCGCTCGATTATATGCGAACTCAACATGCGGCAAACACTCTTCCCACAGCTTCAAATTATTCGTCAAAACAGATCTCAACATGGTAGACAATGTGTGGTTCACCACCTCGGTTTGGCCATCAGTTTGTGGGTGACATATTGTAGAGAACAACTTTGTACTCAACTTGTGCCATAAAGTACGCCAAAAGTGACTCAAGAACTTAACATCACGATCTGAAACAATAGTAGAAGGCATACCATGCAAACGAACTATCTCTTTGAAAAAGAGGTCAGTAATATGAACGACATCATCGGTTTTATGACATGGTATAAAGTGAGCCATCTTAGAAAAACGATCCACAACAACAAAAATGCTATCCCTCCCCCTCTTAGTCCTGGGCAATCCTAAAACAAAGTCCATAGAAATATCTACCCACGGAATAGAAGGAATAGGAAGAGGCATATACAAACCATGTGGATTCAAGAGAGACTTAGCTTTTTGACATGTAGTACAGCGAGCCACAAATCGCTCAACATCTCGCCTCATTTTTGGCCAAAAGAAGTGTGTGGCCAGAACGTCCTCTGTCTTCTTAGCACCAAAATATCCCATCAAACCGCTTCCTACAACAACAAAAGACGAACGGATCCAAATGGAATGCATAGGCGGTTAGCTCTAAACAAGAACCCATCCTTGATCACGAATTTATTCCATGCTTGTCCCTCTTTACAATGCAACAGCACATCCTTAAAATTAGCATCAAAAGCATATTGTCCTTTAATGGTTTCAAGACCAAAAATGCGACAATCAAGTTGAGACAACATGGTATAGCGTCGAGACAAAGCATCAGCGATCATATTATCCTTCCTTTTCTTGTGTTTAATGACATAAGGAAAAGATTTAATAAATTCAACCCACTTAGCATGTCTACGATTCAAATTAGTTTGACTACGAATATGCTTAAGTGATTTATGATCAGAATGAATGATAAATTCTTTAGGCCATAAATTGTGTTACCACGTCTCTAAAGAACGAACAAGAGCATACAATTCTTTATCATACGTAGAATAATTAAGAGCAGGACCATTCAATTTTTCACTAAAGTAGGCAACAGGTTTGCCTTCTTGCATTAAAACACCACCAATACCAATTCCGCTAGCATCACATTCCAGCTCAAAAGTCTTACCAAAATCCGGAAGTTGGAGCAATGGTGCGTGTGTAAGCTTGTCCTTCAAAAGATTAAAGGACTCCTCTTGTGATACCCCCCAATGAAACGCGACTCCCTTCTTTGTCAACTCAATCAACGGTGTCGCAATGGTGCTGAATTCCTTAACAAAGCGGCGATAAAACCCTGCAAGGCTAAGAAAACTCTGCACTTGGGAGACCGTCGTGGGCGTGGGCCAACTCCATATCGCCTCCACCTTGGCTCTATCAACCTCAATTCCCTGTAGAGTCACAACATAGCCAAGAAAAGAGACTCGATCCGTGCAAAAGGTGCACTTCTCAAGGTTACCAAACAAACGTGCATCTCTCAAAGCATTAAAAACAGCACGTAAGTGATTCAAATGTTCATCCATGGACTTGCTATAAATCAAGATATCATCAAAGTAAACGACCACAAATTTGCCAATGAAAGGACGTAAAACCTCGTTCATTAATCTCATGAAAGTGCTAAGTGCATTAGTTAAACCAAAAGGCATGACTAACCACTCATACAAGCCGAACTTAGTTTTAAAAGCAGTTTTCCATTCATCGCCAAGTTTCATTCTTATTTGGTGGTATCCACTACGCAAGTCAATCTTTGTGAAAATTATAGCATCACACAACTCATCAAGCATGTCGTCTAGCTTGGGAATAGGATGACAATACCTTATAGTAATGTTGTTAATGGCTCTACAATCTACACACATACGCCAAGAACCATCTTTTTTGGGAACCAAAAGAACATGAACAGCACAAGGGCTAAGACTCTCACGTACGTACCCATAGTCCAAAATGTCTTGGACTTGTCGCTGAATCTCCTTAGTCTCTTCGGGATTGGTCCTGTACGCCGCACGGTTTGACAAACTCGCTTCAGGGATCAAGTCAATCTGGTGCTCAATCCCTCGAATGGGTGGAAGTCCTGGAGGTATCTTATCAGGAAAAACATCTCTAAACTCCTGCAAAAGGTTAGTGACAGGAGCAGGCAAAGTGCAAGGCATATTATCAAGAGAAAATAAAACATCTTTGCACACAAAAGCATAGTATGTATCATTAACATCATCAATTTCAGCAAGGTCTGATTTTGTGGCAAGCATAACAGAATTTTTCAAATGGATTACTTGCTGTTTTTCAGATTTAACATGTTCCTTTGGATTATTAGCAGCTCTCTCCCTATCGGCCTCTATAATCTCAGCTGGGGTCGAAGGCGGTAAAGTAACTTTCTTTCCCTTATGCATAAAAGTGTATTTGTTACTACTACCATGGTGTAAAGCATCGTTATCAAATTCCCAAGGTCGACCCAATAAAAGAGAGCATGCTTGCATGGGAACCACATCACAATCTACATGATCAACATAACCACCAATAGAAAAATGGACTCGGCATGTGTGTGTTACCTTAGCTTTTCCAGGGTCATTTAACCACTGAATATGGTATGGATGTGGATGCGGTTGTAACACCCCAGGATCCACATCACCCTGGGATGCCACTAAACCACTCTACAACTAGCTAAAAATTTTAAGATAATTAATTCTGGCAACAATTTCCAGACATGAAGCATTAAGCGGAAGAATAATCAACTAAGGGAACAAAGATAACGGTAACAAGTTCAATAACTAAAACAATCTCTAACAGATTAATCAAAGAATAGTTCACAAGATCATCACTATTAAATAAGATAATCATTCACGAATAGCTAGGCATTTGGCTAGAATTCCATCGACTTTATTACAACATGAATTTATGAACCAAGTGCATTATTGTGGTGCCGCTCTACCCATCCCATGAATGCTCATGAATCACCTGTAGGGGGAAACATGGGTGAGATAAAAATCTCAGCAAGCAAACTGTTTAACAGGCTATTCAGACTACAAACAAATATACAACATCATTAAAATATCCACAAGTCCACATCCACAATGTGCATCCACATTCATTATCAAGCTAATTAATCTACAATGATATTAAGCATCAATATCTATTTCCCAAAATGACCACGATTATAGCTTCAACCATATTTACTACCAACAATAGTAAAACATTAGCAAATGAATCTTGTTTAACTACTTCATATCATCCACCACTACCACTACCAATGACAATAAAGTATTAACATATTTTACCTCACTAACTTTATTATTTCTCGCATCCACAATTGTTATCAACAATTACCACAAGAGAAAAGAATTTCATGCCACAATCATAACCCCTACCATACCTCAAGGGATGAACCACAATCCATGACCACAGCCACTTTCCTCATACCACAAGTGGCTCTCATGAGCCAATTCCACTTTACAACTATGAAGTTGCAATTGTATATAAAATAACTTCTCCACAATATATTGCATAAGTATGCAAATGATCTTTCCACAATGCAATGCATATGCATGCTATGCTCCACTGCACCTTTACCCAACAAGGTAAAAGTGTGCATCGTGCTCTGACAATGCACGATCTTTGTACCCGATCTGATCGCGGCTATAGCGGCGACATCCACAATGCAATGTCATGACATGTTATAAATGATATGATAATCATAAACCATAAGAATTTAACCACAAAAGTCAACCACATAATCCACATTCGGTTCACCAAGATCATAATCAATCGATCTATAGTGTATCCTACCACAAAGACCACAATATATCCATCAAGATTGCTACCACCACGATCACAAATATTCACTAAGAATACTACCACTAAAGCCATAATAATACCAACTTCAAGGGCAACAATATGATTCTCATGAATTTAACAATAAGGAAATATCATCATAACGACCATGCATTTACTTTCATATACCACAATTAGCTCATTAAGCAAATTACCATAATACTATCAAAACTCATCCAAACATGGTAATTGATTAATCTCTTGCTACCACATTCTTCCTTAGAAAACATGTAATCATGGCATATCATTTATAAATACGAAAAATCATGCATGTTACAAGTAGTAAGAATAACGGGTTAAACGGTAGCACATCTGCTATGTTTACCGACGAAGTAACGAAATCACGCGCATTCAGAAGTAAAACCGCCTGTCCAAAAAGGTACCTCTCAGCACACATTACAATAATGAAAACGCGACTCTCGAAGAAAAGTTATCGCTAAGCTCCAAAATGCCACAACATCCTTCCCCGTGTAACGGTTCTACAATCTTCCCACCGCAGCGGCGCGGCGTAATATTTTCCTATCTTTAGAAATATAACACTAATCACAGTAAAAGATATATATCAAGATTTATCACTTAAATACCTATACTTTTCATGTAGATCACATATTTTTATTTTGTTCTTAGCAAGGTGTAACAAAATGCTCAAAACAGATAACATCCTCTGTTTTGTCTGTTCGGACAGCCGAGTTGAAACGCGTCCCCAGAACAAATCAAGGCTCTAAAAATTCTTGTTCTTTTACAGCAGCTAGATTACTGAATTCCCTATCTTTTTCTCAATTATGACAAAAAATTTAAAAATCATCTTCTACCACTAATTCTCCTCTGAACAGCAAACAGCTCCAGTCTGCACCCCTGACAGACAGCGGGATTCCAGACCGTAGTACGTCTAAATGATGCAGAAAAAAAATCTGAAAAAAATACAGTAGATGCGTATCGTCATCCTCTACGTTTTTCCTTTTGGGGAGACCCTCGGGAAAAATCTTCTTAGGTGTCTAAACTACATGAACATCTGCACTGCACGAATTAATCTACAGACAAACAGCAGGAACTCTCTCATTGGAGAATCTAATTGCTAATCCCCATCAAATCCCATGCTATGAACCCTAATTACAGTAAAAACAGAGGGTTTTGGGATGGGAAAAAATTACCTAGCCTTGGGATCACACCTTTTCTCCTCTTCCTCTTCCTCCCTTTCTCCTCTTCTTCTTCTCCTTGCCTTTCTCCTTTGCTCCAAAGAACAGGGCAGCAGCTTGGGAGGTGGGGATGGGGCGCAAGGAGGGTGGGGGTGGCGGCTGGGGGTGGGAAAAGGGAGGGGGGAGGCGCCCATAAGGTTTATAAAGGAGGTGGCTAGGGTTTGGGAGGGGGTACGGGCCCCCGTTTGGGCTGGCTGGCCCACCCCTCCGGACAGCCCAAATCTCTAGATTAATTATTTTTATTATTTTAGACTATTTCAAAGAATTTATTTTCACCTCCCGCGATTTACCGAAAATCCGGGCGACTCCGCGATTAATTAAAAAACTGACGCCGAAACGACGTTCAGGATATTACAGCGGTCGCGTGGTCAAGCCAAGCTTCTTGACCAAATCAATGATGACACGTGCACGCCGGTTCTTGATCGCAAAGAAAGTCTGAAACAAAATATGGCGTTGAAGCTTATCGGTTTGTTGTACCTGTGTGCTGAGGACTCGCTGCACAATGATGCTCCGTAGCGTCGCTGTGGACGCCCCACCAAGGACCAGATTGTCATCACCACCGCCATTGTCGTCTGAGGCAGCAGCAACATCATCATCCTCCTCGACATCCGAAGTGCTGATGTAGCCTCCATCTTCTGTGGCGATATATGCCCGTTGGCTAGGGCAATTCCTCTGCACATGACCAAGCCCATGACAGCGGTGGCACTGAATGTCGGAGGAGCAGCCCGTGGAAGCCACGGAAGAAGAACTCTTGGTTGGAATCTGCAAAGAATTTTTTGTAGGATCTGCAGGGTGTGTCGTGGAAGGTGGCTTCGGTGGCGCTGCAGCAATCTTGTTCACAGGTGGTGGAGGAGAACGAAAACTCGAAGAAGACTTGGGCAGTCCCGTCGATGTAGTCGTTCACGGTGTGTAGGAGGGTCGTCCGGTGCTTGCCCTCGGTGATTCCTTGCGTCCCTGCAATTCTTTTTCTCCCATACCATGACCGTTGCGTTGTAGGCGGGGTCGTAAACGTACATCTTGAGCATCACGATTTCGCCTCTTATTATCATCTCCCTCCTCAAGGTCTTGGGGTGCTTCATGTGCATTCTCGCGTCCGTTGTTTGGTGGCCGATTCACCATTCTTTCAAGGCGTGTGGTGAGTCCTTCAATACTCTCATTGATGGATCGCTGCAATATATCCGTCGTAGCTTGAAGCTTCCTGTTGATGTCCTCATTAATGGTAGTACATTGTTCACCCAAGAGCGTCATGAGCTCTCCCTTTGCAACACACTCTTGCGCGTCAGACGACTCACCTGCTATGGTTAGTAGAAAACAGAAGAGAACAAAAGAATTATCCCTATCGACTACAAAGGAAGGACAGTGGGAACCCGCAAAGGAAGTGGCTTACCAAGCTCTTACAAGTGTTATTACCATCGCAAACAGTAGGTGGTACAACCGGTGGCTGGTTCGTGAAACCTGGAGAGTGTGACCCAGCGATTGCAAGGGTCAAAAACTGTGCTGTCCGGAAGTAGGTATATGGAGCTTGGAACGCCAAATATGTTAGTGGAACACAAATCAATAACAGATAGTAATACTGAATAAATGTCCAAAGCACTGGTCCTAGTTACTAGTCTAAATGTACCCTATCTCAGGTATGATATGATGAACAAGGAATCAAGACCAGAACAAGGAGTTATGATGTGTCCTATATCAATAACAGATATGATGATAGTTGCTAGTAAGGCAAAGACATCAACAAAGATGGCCAGGCAAAGGCAGCACAAAATAAATGAAGCTCTGTCACCGAAAACTGTGCTCTCTCTTTTTTTTAACCACGGAGAGCACTCTCTCTCTTCTCTACTATAAGGTGCCAAAATTTTTTTTGTTTCTTTTTTATTTTATTTTTGTCACAAAGCAGAGCATAGAAATAGGAACCACACAAAGTTTCACCTCAATCTGATGTAAGGTGTGGCCTATAGAAAATGATGAATGTACTGTAAATTTGGTGATGAAAGTTCGGAGCTCGAGTACTGCACTTTCGAGGCCGAATTTGGGCAAAATAAATTCACCAAACCCAACAAAGTTGCAGAGTTTCAGATGCAAAATTTAATTTCACCCAATTTCAAAAAAAAATCGCCTGATTTCGAGTTCGTATGCGAAAGTTACGGCCGTTTGAAGATGGACCTCCGAGTTATGGTTTCTACGGAGGCCGAAACGAGATCGGGTGGAGGAAATTGGTGGAAATTGGGGGCGGAAGCTCGTGAAAAGGGTGGGGGATGGTGCTGGGTGATCATGAGACAAAAATAGAGGGTGGGATATGGGTGGGAAGCTGGGTGATCACGAGACAAAAACAGAGGGTGGGATATGGGTGGGAAGCTGGGTGATCACGAGACAAAAACAGAGGGTGGAATATGGGTGGGAAAACAAAAGTTGACGGCTAGGGTTTGTATGAGGGGTAGCGGAAGCAACACAACCCAAAACAAAACACGATCTAAACCAGCAACACAACTCGACTAAGGACACAAACTCAACACTACGGACTCTGAAATCATATTGTGCAAAAGGCTAACGAGATTTGGGACAGGGAACAACCTATGACTACAATTTTTTGTAGGGCTTTTTCTTGGACTCTAGGATGGAACCGAAAACAACAAGGGTAGGGTAAACTCGAACCTGAAGGAACACCTGAAGCTTTGATTACCACTTGATGGGAACGGGGTCCCGATCTTCCAACAGGTTCTCGATATGTTCGATTTGGTGGAGGCGCGACACAACTCGATTCGACTTCCGAACAACACGTTCCAAACCCCGCAATCGCAGCACCACGTCTCCTTAGGTTATCAACCGTGCGCTGCCCTAATGGATTTGCAGATGTATTGATTTAGCATTCGAAAGTTGGGGTCGCACAAACCGATGAACGGCGAAACTGTTCAAGATAGAATTAATCTAAGCAAAACCCAAACCCTAATGGTGGGGGTGGCGGCTGGATATATAGGAGTGAGGGGCATGGAAAACCCCTAGATGCGCCCTAATGGGCTCCAACACGATAAAAAGCCGAACGGCCCAAAAGACGGTGGCGCAGCACCCTGACAGATTCTGGAAGCCCACTTGTTTCGACGATTCCTGTTGACTCAGAAGGAATTTGGACATGGGAATAGAGCCATTGGAAATGTCGTCTTCTTATCTTTCCATACATATGTGGAACGTCCATAACGGAGTCCGGATGCGATTTGGGCGTCTGTTTTAGTGCGTCCTGGTCCTAGCTCCGAATTGGATTCGAAGTCGGCTTGAGTTGGGCCTCCAACATGATTCGACCGCCCTTGCTGGACTTGTGCACCTCGTAGCCCTTCTCCAAGTACTTTCAGGTCCTCTCCATGGTTCCTAATCATAATTAAATCATTAGGTAGCAATCGATTCTCAAATGAACAAAAAGAAGTACTTAGGAACGAGCTCACCTGTAAATTCAATTGTTGGGCGCGAGCTCTAGTGATTGGTCCTTGAATGTCAAGTGGAGGAGTGTTGTGTGTATCCGAAGAAGTGATGTCCTAGATTCAGTCACCATGTATCTATATATACATACACACAAAAGCAACAAATTATACATGATATTTATCATTATGACATGAACAGAGACTGTGATTGTACACACTTACAGCGTCCAGCATCGAACGAGTGAAGCGTTGAGAGCGTTGAGCATAAAAAGATCAAATAAATCCTCGAAGGTCACCACGAAGACACCATCTTGAAATTCGTGCTGGAAATGATGATGCCTGAAGACACCATTCTCTCTCTGGCTTATTGGATTGTTCCATATTCCAAAGGTGTAATTAGTTGCAACTAATAGGTAGGAGTGGGAGGCGCTTCATCGGGTCGATCATCGGCTCGCCAAGCATGAATTTGCGGGCCAATGGCAGGTATGGGATATCATCATCGATCTTCTTTGCTTTGCCCTTGCTGCCTTGGCTGTCCTTGCTACCTCGGCTGTAGGTCGACTGTAAAGGTAGCACCAGTGGAAGTTGTTGCACTGGGAATAGCTCCCGTAGACTCATCACGGTGCAGGTAGCGGTGATAGAGATAGACCTTGTGGAGATAGCACTAGTGCAAGTTGCTCTGGTTCGTATTGCCCTTGTGAACCTGCCACCAGTGAAGAAACTTCCAGGCAGATGTCTCTTTTGGGCTACTGGATGAAGGTTCCAATGGCTTGCCCTAGAGTCACGATCTCGTCGTTGGGGGGCTATGTCAGCTGCTCATGCTACTGAAAGGATTCATTCCATCTGTACTCAATCCAAACCTTATATTCCTCGGTTCTGCACCGTAATCTACAAAGCACCTATCGATGTTTCTCCACTAGGTGGAATCAGTAAGGTGTCTCAGCATTCCATCCTTCTCGCGGTCCTCCGAGTGCCATCGCAGCAGTTTTGCCTCATTTAGATTCGCAAAAAACCGATTCAAACGGGGAATTATAGGAAGATATCATGCCACTTTTCTAGGAGGTCCTCTCTTCACCTCTGTTCCCTCGCCATCATCATCTGATTGATTGTTACGTTTGTATCGGGATGCGTTGCACACCGGACAGACATGCATGTTTGCATACTCTTTACGGTAGAGGATACAGTCCTTCGGACATGCATGTATTCTTTCCATTTTCATTCCCAATGGACACAGAACCTTTTTGGCTTTATACGTGGTTTTAGGCAACTCATTTCCCTCCGAAAGCATTTCTGCTAAAAGACCTAGCAGCGCCATGAAACTCTTGTCGAACCAACCGTTGCTTGCCTTCAATTTCTACAGTTCAAGCACAACTAACAACTTGTAATTTGACCTGCAGTATGTGAACAAAGGTTTCTAGTCCTCCATCAAGCCTCGGAATTCTAATATACTCGCTCTCATCATAGTTCTCTTCTACATCACAAAGCATCTGATCCAGATTATCATCGTGCAGCCTATCCGAATCCGAACTACAATCATCATCCGGTAGCATATCATTGACTTCACCGGCGATGTCATCTAGCGGCATATCATTGACTTCACCGGCGATGTCATCCGACGGTACATCATTGACTTCGCCATGACTGGTCCAAGACGTATACCCCTTTATGAAACCCATCCGAATCAAGTGCGTTTCAATCTGCTCTCGATTCTTAAACATCTTTAAAATCTCGTAGTCAGTGTATGGACAATACATATATCCTCCTCGGCAGCTCTTGTTAAAGCAGACACGCCATTAATGTACTCTTTACTCACACGGTTTACAGTATACATCCAGCTTCGGTCCTATATTATGCACATATATAACAACTTAGTATTAAAATTAATTTAATTAATTATTACTACATATATACCACATGCATTGAGGCTAGCTAAATCTAAATTAGCTAGATCTTCAAAGCATATATGTAATAGTTCACCGAAAATTAATTAGCTAGATCAAACTTATTTTGATATTGCAACCAAAAATAAATTTCATTACTAACCATATCTAGGGCAACCAAGAACTCAATAAATCTTCAAAGCTCTCTTGTCAAATAAGCCTCCTTCCACCAAAAAAATGGCCTGAAAATCTTGCCGCCTCTAGCTGCAGCAGGCTAGATCTGGATCGAAATGAAGACAGATACGGTCTGAGCGGCGCAATAAATACATAGTAGCATTATCACAGACGGTTTTTAACAAAAACCATTTGTGATACTTGACTATCACAGACGGTTCAATGGTAAGAACCGTCTGTAATGGTTGACTATCACAGACGGTTCGTTGGTAAGAACCGTCTGTGATACTCAGCACAGACGGTCTCTAAAATAATGTTGGAAATATGCCCTAGAGGCAATCATAGAAATGATGATATTTCGTTGTATCCATGATTTAATAAATGTTCCTTGAATATTACCTTTGTATTGATTAACAAGTATGTGACTTGTTTGTGAAACTCTTTACTTGTATGGTTATTCTAAAGTTGTCCCTAGTCGGAGTTCATGTAAGGACACACGTGAATGATGGATTAGCACATGTATCGGTTGATGACCATGTTTCACATGTCATAGACATGGAGATGTCAAACCAATAATGTGGACACATGTTTAAGACATGGGGTTGGACCGACCCAACATGAGACATAGCTATTATACTTATGATTCTCTCTACACAATGTGTACGCCTTGTCCTTAGACCTGAGATTGTCACATGTAATTGAGATGTGAATCGACCTACTTAGGGGCTATCAAACGCTACTCCGTAACTGGGTAGTTATAAAGGTAGCTTTGGGTTTGTCATGAAGCATCTTTGTAAGGCATGGTCGATCGAGATGGGATTTGCCCTCTCTACAGAGAGATATCTCTGGGCCTCGAGTGATCGGATCCGAAATGCATGGCCATGCTACTTAAGGTTAAGAGTTAACCTAGTAAGGGATTTGAATCACGGATCGAGAAAGAGTGGTCAGCTTGGAGCTCGACCGAATATCGTGAGACAAAAGGATTGGCATGTACATAACGTTGTGATGGTTCGTCCGATATGATCTTTATGTGCGTTTAGGAGTTGGTACGTCTTGCTAGAGGCGCTACCAACTATTGACCGAGTAGGTGTACTCGCGTCATGTCTAAACATACGTGAACCTATAGGGTCACACACTTAAGGGTGAAGCCTAATTCGGATTGGATCCGAGTTGGGTGGGCATTGAGTCCTAATGGGCCTCTATTCGTAAAGCCCATTGTAAGGCGTCTATAAAAGGAGGACACGAGCGCCTGAGTTTGAGAGAGAGTTTTTCGTGACATCCTCAAACCACGCCGCCACCCTCCCACGCCCTTGTCGCTCGCGCGGATCTAGTAATCCGGCGTGCGTCGCTTCCTCCCGCGTGTGGATACCTTTGACGGCGCTGCATCCGTAGCGTTTGGGCGAACCGCAAACAAGGAAGTAGTACGACTACTCGCCCGACGTCTGCATCATCTTCCACACTGCGCGTCTAGTGGTAAGATCGTGATCTATAATCTGCAGTGATCTTGGTTTACGGGTAGAAAATTTTAATATGCGCTAGTGTAGCCTACCCGTAGTCCTTGATGGTATCGAGCCATTCTTTGTCATGTTATAGGTTCGGTGATTTGCATATGGCGATATGTAAGTCGGTATGATCGATGTGATCGATTGTATAGTTACGTAATGGATAGATCGGTTTCGTGATCATCTTTGCTAAGGTCGTGCCACAACATACCCCTACGGTCGGAATCACCATCGGGGTGAGCGGTGACACGTAAAACCGATTGCGAATGCGAAGATCAATATGATTGGTCGAATCGGAACCTAGATTAATAATCGATATTCCGTGATTATGCTGCTAAGGTCGTGCCACAACATACCCCTACCGGTCGGAATCACCATCGAGGTAGACAGTGACACGTAAAACCGGTTGCGGCACGCAAAGATCAATGCAAATTGGTCGAATCAGAACAATAGTCGATTTTGGGTAAATATGATTTGCCGATCAAAATCCTAAGTAAAAATTGCATAGATACCGTGAGGGGCGCTGCCCCTTCGAACCCCGCAGGGGGAAACCCCCTCGACCCCTTATCCGGTAGATTGCGAATCTATGCATAACTTGTTTTTGCAGGATGTATGTGACCAGTATGGCCTAATGTGTATGTGATGCATGTTTATAATATTTTCATGACCTGCGTGTCGTGGGTTCGGCAACACGGCTGGAGCCATTGTGTTGTCAAAGTATTGTATTAACGGCCTGCGTGCCGACTTGTGATGATTCCTTGTAACCATGTATTTTATTACTAGCTGTTATGAGTAATAGCTTATATTAGTACTTGGAGGACACATCACTTGGAGGGATGGCACACATGAACCATGGAGATGAAGATCATCATGGTGGATAGATTCTATGGCGATGGAGATCACCATGAGAAAATGGGCCATACTGAGTCACAACTGTGTGAATGCTATTCCTGTTGTTATACTCCTATGCATGTTTGAATGGTAGAAGTATAGCGATCCCTCACATAATGTTAAGTTAAACATATGCCCTTCCAACTAAACTCTGCACCATCCCATGTCCTGTAAATTGATGGTGGGTCTATAAAATTAGGGCACCATCAACCTTCCTTGACTAGATGGGTTTGTATCGGATACCTACATGCATAAGGATTGGTGAACTTAACAAGGTTATCATAAAGGTTATGGACCTTGGGGCATAAAGGTTGGGCGCGAGGCATAGAGATGTCACCCAACAACAAGAGTCATATAGAGATATGATTAGTAAGGTGTTACTTACGAATTACCTTGTCTCCTAGCGGTGATGCAAAAGCTCACTAGTAGACTAGTTAATTGCGGATCTTGAATCGCTAAGAATCAATAGAGGATATTGATTTTAGTGGGAGTACATTCTATTAAATTTGTTTAATACATTTTACTCTATCATGGTTTTATTTGTCTTAGTATTTTGCATTTTCTTTGTAGATCAATGGCATCTAGCAACCGCAAAACCCTTTTGCTTTGCGATCGATTCTTGAGAAAGAAAAATTAAATGGAACAAACTATTCGGATTTGGGTCCGTAACACGAGAATTGTTCTCGTGGCGGATAAAAGGAAAACGTTCTAGACACCCAAATTCCGAAGAGCACGCTATCAATGCGGTGCTTTCATTAAAACGCCTACAAGAAAGCATGTGATGACTCTCTTGAGGTTAGTCGTCTTATGCTTGCATGCATGGAACTGACCTTCAAAAGCGGTTTGAGGATCGGGAAGCGTATGATATGATCATGGCGCTTAAGGACATGTTCGGACACGTGCCGACTGAAAGGTTCAATGTCTCTAAGGCTTTTACGGAATGCAAGTTAACGAAGGTGCACCGTAGGCCCACATGTGATCAAAATGGTTGGTTCTGATCGGACTTTGGATAAACTTGGTTTTCCAATTAGCCAAGAGTTGGCAATCGATTTCATTTGGCGTCTCTTCCACCTAGCTATGGACATTTCATTTGAACTACCATATGCATGGGGTGGAAAAGGGCCTTAATGAGCTTTGTGGGATGCTCAAAACAGCAGAGAGTGACATTAAGAAGTGTGCAGGGGCCTAGCCATGTGATGGCTGTGCGAACAAGTCTAGCTTCAAGAAAAGGGTAAGAAATTCATGGGCAAAGAATAAGGGCAAGGTTAAAGATATGATCTCAAGCCAACGCCTAAGCCTAATCTTCGACTCGAGTGAGACAGTATGCTTCTATTGTAAAGAGACTGCCACTTTGGAAGAGAAAGCGCAAGAAGTACTTGGATTCGATGAATGCAAAAGAATCTTTGAAGTAAGACTTCCACCCATGGTACACTTGTCATAAATGTTTTAGATATTTTTCTCGTGATTCTCCTATTAATTCTTGGGTATTTGATACGGATCGCTTGCTCACATTTGCAACTCGATGCGAGGGTTAATAAGAAGTAGAGGAGTCGCAAGAGGTGAAGTTGATTTTCGCGTCGGAAATAAAGCAAGGGTTGCTGCGTTAACCGTCGGCACCATGCAACTTCAGCTTCCTTCAAGATTTATTATTGAATTGAATAATTGTTATTATGTTCCTAGTATGAGTCGAAACATTCTATCCCCTCATGTTTGATGAGAGATGGTTATTCATTTGCAAGTAAAGACAATGGTTGTTTGATTACTAAAAATGAAATGTTTATGGCTTTTGCCCATTGTGAATGGGTTATTTATTTTAAATCTTGATGATGCGCCTATCTTTAACATAAATGCTAAAAGACTTCGACCTAATGATTTGAATCACACCTATGTTTGGCATTGTCGTTTGGGTCACATAAGTGAAAAGCGCATGAAGAAGCTCCATGCTGATGGTCTTCTAACTTCGTTTGATTTTGAATCATACGAGACATGTGAAGCTTGTTTGCTTGGTAAGATGACCAAGTCACCTTTCAATGGTACTTTTGAGAGGCGTCGGACTTATTGGAAATCATACATACCGATGTATGTGGGCCAATGAGCACGATCGCTAGAGGTGGATTTCATTACTTCATAACTTTCATCGATGATTTTAGTAGATATGGCTATGTCTACTTAATGAAGCATAAGTCCAAACTTTTGAAAAGTTCAAAGAGTTCCGAATGAAGTTGAAAATCAACGTGCCAAGAAAATTAAGACTCTGCGATCGATCGTGGTGGCGAGTATTTGAGTCATGAATTTAGCAATCATCGAAGAGTTGCGGAATTGTTCCACACTAACACCGCCGGAACGCCTCAAAGAAACGGGGTATCCGAGCGCGTGTCGGACCTTGTTGGACATGGTTCGATCGATGATGAGCCATCAGATCTACCATTATCATTTTGGGGTTACGCTCTAGAAACGGCAGCTTTCACACTTAATAGGTACCGTCTAAATCCGTAGTTAAGACACCATATGAGATATGGACCGGAAGAGTCACGCTTTGTCTTTTCTAAAGATTTGGGGATGTGAGGCGTTTGTCAAACGACTTGATCGGACAAGCTCACACCCAAGTCGGATAAATGCATTTTCGTGGGATATCCAAGGAAACTTTTGGATATTACTTCTACAACCGACTAAAGGGCAAAGTGTTTGTCGCTCGAAGTGGTGTTTTCCTAGAGAAAGAGTTTCTCAACAGGGAGACTAGTAGAAAAACGGTGCAGCTTGAAGAGGTTCAAGATGAACCAATCAGGGAAGACTTGACGAATGATGCCCACATGGCAGAACAAGTTGAGGAACCCATGGCAAAGGAAGCACCACCACCACGAAGGTCGGAAAGGCTCCGCAATACGCGGGATATGTTATTGTTAGACAATGATGAGCCTTCGACCTATGCGGAAGCAATGATGGACCAGGACTACGAGAAATGGCACAGTGCCATGAGATCCGAGATAGCATCCATGGGAGACAATCAAGTTTGGAACTTGGTTGACCCGCTTTGATGATGTTAAAACCATAGAGTGCAAATGGATCTATAAAAGGAAGATTGATATGGATGGAAATGTTCATATCCATAAAGCTCGACTTGTCGCAAAAGGTTTCGGCAAGTTCAAGGAGTTGACTACGATGAGACCTTCTACTTTGTAGTGATGATTAAATCTATACGGATCATTCTAGCTATTGCTGCATATTTCGACTATGAGATATGGCGGATGGATGTCAAAACAGCTTTCCTTAATGGAAATTTAACCGAGGACGTGTATATGATACAGCTGAGGGTTTTGTCGATCAAACAATGCTAGAAAAGTATGCAAACTTCAAAAATCCATTTATGGATTGAAGCAAGCATCTCGGAGTTGGAACATTCGTTTTGATGAAGTGGTCAAAGGTTTTGGCTTCATAAAAAACGAAGAAGAATCTTGCGTTTACAAAAAGGCAAGTGGGAGCTCGCTCATATTTCTAATCTTATATGTAGATGACATATTACTGATTGGAAATGATATTCCTATGCTCGAGTCCGTTAAGACCTCACTGAAAAATAGTTTTTCAATGGACTAAGGGGAAGCGGCATATATTTTGGGTATTAAGATCTATAGAGATAGATCAAAAAGGCTAATAGGATTAAGCCAGAGTACTTACATTGACAAAGTGTTGAAACGGTTCAACATGGAGGAGGCAAAGAAAGGGTTCTTGCCCATGTCTCATGGCATAAATCTTGGCAAGACTCAGTGTCCTTCGACAACTGATGAGCGAGATCGCATGAGTAAGATTCCATATGCTTCGGCAATTGGATCTATCATGTATACTATGATATGTACTCGCCCAGATATTTCTTATGCTCTAAGTGTTACGAGCAGATACCAGGTGATCGGTGAGAGTCATCGACAGCGTTAAAAACATCCTCAAGTATTTGAAAAGAACTAAGGATGTGTTCCTAGTCTACTGAGGTGAGGAAGAGCTCGTTGTAAATGGTTACACCGATGCAAGCTTCCAAACCGACAAAGACGATACAAATCGCAATCGGGTTTTGTGTTCATTTTGAGCGGTGGTGCGGTAAGTTGGAAGAGTTCCAAGCGGAGATCATGTCGACTCTACAACGGAGGCCGAGTACATTGCGCTTTCAAGCAAAGCAAAGGAAGGTGTTTGGATAAGGAAGTTCATAACTGAACTAAGTGTGGTTCCTAGTGCGTGCGATCCTGCGGATCTTTCTTGTGATAACAAGGGGCCATTGCACAAGCCAAAGAGCCAAGGAATCACCAAAAGAACAAACACGTCATCGCGGCGGTTTCATCTCATTCGAGAGATCGTCAATCGATGAGATTTAAAGATATGCAAAATACATACGGATTTGAATATTTCAGATCCTTTAACGAAGCCTCTCCCACAGCCTAAGCATGAGGCGCACACAAGAGCTATGGGTATTAGATATCTTCTAGATTGACTCTAGTGCAAGTGGGAGACTGTTGGAAATATGCCCTAGAGGCAATCATAGAAATGATGATATTTCGTTGTATCTATGATTTAATAAATGTTCCTTCAATATTATCTTTGTATTGATTAACAAGTATGTGACTTGTTTGTGAAACTCTTTACTTGTATGGTTATTCTAAAGTTGTCCCTAGTCGGAGTTCATGTAAGGACACACGTGAATGATGGATTATCACATGTATCGGTTGATGACCATGTTTCACAGGTCATAGACATGGAGATGTCAAACCAATAATGTGGACACATGTTTAAGACATGGGGTTGGACCGACCCAACATGAGACATAGCTATTATACTTATGATTCTCTCTACACAATGTGTACGCCTTGTCCTTAGACCTGAGATTGTCGCATGTAATTGAGATGTGAATCGACCTACTTAGGGGCTATCAAACGCTACTCCGTAACTGGGTAGTTATAAAGGTAGCTTTCGGGTTTGGCATGAAGCATGCTGCAAGGCATGGTCAGTCGAGATGGGATTTGCCCCTCTCTACCTGAGAGAGATATCTCTGGGCCCCTCGAGTGATCGGATCTAGAAATGCATGGCCATGCTACTTAAGGTTAAGAGTTAACCTAGTAAGGGATTTCGAATCACAGGATCGAGAAAGAGTGGTCAGCTTGGAGCTCGACCGAATATCGTGAGACAAAAGGATTGGCATGTACATAACGTTGTGATGGTTCGTCCGATATGATCTTTATGTGCGTTTAGGAGTTGGTACGTCTTGCTAGAGGCCGCTACCAACTATTGACCGAGTAGGTGTACTCGCGTCATGTCTAAACATACGTGAACCTATAGGGTCACACACTTAAGGGTGAAGCCTAATTCGGATTGGATCCGAGTTGGACTGGGCATTGAGTCCTAATGGGCCTCTATTCGTAAAAGCCCATTGTAAGGACGTCTATAAAAGGAGGGCAGGGGCGCACAGGTTTGAGAGAGAGTTTTTCGTGACATCCTCAAACCCTGGCCGCCACCCGTCCCACGCCCTTGTCGCTCGCGCGGATCTAGTAATCCGGCGTGCGTCGCTTCCTCCCGTACATGTGGATACCTTTGACGGCGCTGCATCTGTAGCGTTTGGACGAACCGCAAACAAGGAAGTAGTACGACTACTCTGCCCTGACGTGCTGCATCATCTTCCGCACCTGCGCGTCTAGTGGTAAGATCGTGATCTATAACTGCAATGATCTTGGTTTACGGGTAGAAAATTTTAATATGCGCTAGTGTAGCCTACCCGTAGTCCTTCAAATAAAACCGTCTGTGATAGCTTGATCGGGACTCGAGAGAACGACTATCGAAGCATCTATATTGGCATACGAACCGTCTATATCATTACTGTTTGGTATACGAACCGTCTCTGCTAAAGGTTAAATATGCACGCCTAATCCTCAACGCAACGTACAATATGGCTTCTATGATCTCCTTCCTCTTATTTGTTTATCAAGAGTTGTTCGGCTAGAATCTTACACAGGCGGCCAGCAATTTACATCTGAAGCAGCTTCTTCGCACACGCTCTGCTCTCCTCCCCAACTTTCTTGCATCCGTCATCTCGACCTGATCATCCGCCGTCGACGGAGGCATCTCGCTGCCGCTCAAGAAAGGGAAACAGCCCTCACCCTGGTTCTTCTCAACAATGTGCACAGAGCGGAAGAAGCTCTTGTGGCATTGAAGAGACTGATGGATAGCATTGCCGATCAAGTAGAAACGGCAGATTTTGAGGAATCTTATAATGCTATCCTCTACGAGATTATAGGCTATGCTAATCATTTGCCCAGGCTGGAGGAGGAAGTGCCAAGGGCAAAGACAATCTTAACAGCGTTCGAGAACTTAGCAGCTGATCCAACTCCCAAAGTCGAAGAAGATGCGTACGAAGCCCTAAAAATTAGAATCTGGGAATCTCTTTATCTGTGCATGCGACTTTTGTAATAAATTTGCCTTTAATTTATGTTCTCTTGTCTCAGTAGTTCTGTAGGTAAGTTATTAGAAGCAATGTGTACTTATATATTAACTAGTTCTATAGTTAAGTTATTAGAAGCAATGTGTACGTACTTATATATTAACCTCTGATAGAAAATATCACAGACGGCTTTGTATTACAAACCGTCTATGATAATTCTACGATTATCACAGACGGTTTGTAATACAAACCATCTGTGATAATCAGCTTATCACAGACGATTTTAAATAAAAATCGTCTGTGATACTGAAATATCACATTCGGTTCATTAGTAAGAACAGTCTGTGATACTCGTTTTTTCCGACGCCATCAACACAAACGGTGTCCAAATTAAAATTATCTGTATTAATGTCGGTCACAAACGGTTTTGTCAAACCGTTTGTGATTTGACGTCTAGTATTAGGCTTTCTATAGTAGTGGAAAATAATTTTACTACCTTTGACACCTGCTGAAATTGTGCAATATGACAAAGATATAGCTGCAAATGAGGGGAAAGAACATGAACGTGAATCTGAAAATCAGCAAGTAGTGAAGAACATTTTCCCTCATAAGAAAGAGAAGTTGGCACCTAGTTCTAGGACTGAGAGAATTAAATTAAAGGGGTATGCCATGCTTGCAACCAAATTCTATCTTGCTGAAATTGTCAACAATGATAAGCCATGCTATGCGTTAATATGCAAAGACGCTTTATTTTTACTTGATGATGTGTTTAGCTCTTTGCCGTCTGCTATCACTAACCTTTTGCAGGAATATGAGGATGTGTTTCCAGCTGAACTACCCCTGGGACTGCCACCTATTAGAGGGATTGAACACCAAATTGACTTAATTTCGGGAGCGACTTTGCCAAACCGTGCGGCGTATAGAACCAATCCAGAAGAGACTATGGAAATTCAACGACAAGTCCAAGATCTTTTGGACCGAGGGTATGTACGAGAAAGCCTGAGTCCTTGTGCTGTTCCTGTTCTTTTGGTTCCTAAGAAAGACGGTAGTTGGCGTATGTGTGTTGATTGTAGGGCCATTAATAATATCATTATACGGTATCGTTATCCTATTCCTAGGTTGGACGACATGCTAGATGAGTTGAGTGGTTCTATTATTTTCACAAAGATTGACTTGCGTAGCAGGTACCACCAGATTAGAATGAAATTAGGAGATGAATGGAAAACGGCGTTTAAAACTAAATTCGGGCTATATGAGTGGTTGGTGATGCCTTTTGGTTTAACTAATGCACCTAGCACTTTCATGCGTTTGATGAATGAAGTTTTACATGCTTTCATTGGAAAATTTGTGGTGGTTTATTTTGATGATATTCTAATATATAGCAAGTCATATGAAGAACACTTGAATCATTTACGTGCTGTTTTTAATGCTTTGCGATATGCACGTTTGTTTGGTAACCTTGAGAAGTACACCTTTTGCACCGATCGAGTGTCATTTCTTGGCTATGTTGTTACTCTATAGGGCATTGAAGTTGATCAGGCCAAGATCGTCGCTATCCAGAGTTGGCCGCCTCCTAAAACGGTCACACAAGTGTGGAGTTTTCTCGGTCTCACTGGCTTCTACCGGCGTTTTATTCGGGAGTTCAGCACCATCGCTGCACCGCTGAATGAGCTTACAAAGAAGGGTGTTCCTTTTACTTGGGGCACAATGCAACAACATGCTTTCGACGTTCTCAAAGATAAGTTGACACACGCCCCTTTGCTTCAACTTCCTGATTTTTGCAAGACTTTTGAATTAGAATGTGATGTTAGTGGCATAGGTCTTAGTAGCGTGTTAATTCAAGAAGAAAAATGTAACATCCCAAAAATTTTATTTTCTTGTTAAAGCATTTTCTGGAATTTATTTGATTTTCCTGGATTTAATCCCAAGCCTTAAAAGAGAAAATTTAAAATCTCCATTTCATAAAGTCAAAAATAAAAGTATTTCATTTTACAAAGGTCAAAGTAAATGCATCTCATTTTCCTAAAGTTAAATCTGTATTTATATTAATTTTTAGGAATTTATAAAGATTTAAAACTCTCCTTTTAAAGTTAATTTGTATTGTTGCAAAATCTAGATATAAATTTGGATGGAATATATTTTTATTAAGTCTAGTAAGGTTCCAGATGATTCTCTGATTTTTTTTCTGGAATTTTCAAAATTTATTTGGTATTTTTTCGAGTATTTTAAAGCCTCCTAATAATTTCTGCAAAAATCTAAAAAAGAATTAAAACCAAAAATCCCCGAGCTGACAGGTGTCGCAATCGAATTAAATCCACCACCGCCGTTTCAATCCGCGCCTTCCACAGCCACTTAAAACCCTTCCCCCACCTTCCCTCTCTCCCTGGTCGACATCTGTCGCGCATCGGGCCGACCACCTCTCGCTCGAATCAATCCCAGCCGCACCCCACTCCCCTCGGGCTGACAAATGGCTTAATCGAGACCGTCCGCTATTGCCAATTCAAATCTCAGCCGTTCCCTATCACTTAAGGCACTTGATCGGTTTGGATCTAACCTCCATTGTCGGATTGAATCCCGATCGTTCCCCATCACTTATCGGTTCGTCCCAGATCCGACGGCCCCGAACATCCTCCCTTGCCACCTGTCACAAATCCGACCGTTGCCCCCCTCTTTCCTTTTGTTTTCTCTCGCTGACCGGTGGGCCCTGCCTGTCAGGATTGTCGTCCCCGCCACCTTTCTTCTTCCTCGCGCCTCCTCCGCCGCCATTAACGCCCGAAACCGAAGCTTTGAAAGCTTCGGTTTCCATCCATCACTCCCGTCTGTGCTGATACCCAATTACTCCCTCGCATGCACCGCGTCCGTTTCTGGCATAATTTCCCACTTTACGTCTCTCCTCGCCGTCGCATTCAAACTCGTCGCCGGGGTGAATGCGTGCGCCCGTTACCTCCCCTCCCTGGCCTATAAAACCCCACCCCGAGGATCCCCTCTCCACACCGCCTCTCCCTCTCTACTCAATTCAAGCAATTAAGCCCCGAAAGCACCTCTATGCTCATTTCCCTCCGCCGACCTCCAGTAGCTCCGGCGAGCAATTGCCACCGCCCCAGGCCTCCCCGCTCCTCGCCGACGACACCAACACTTTGCTCGTGCCCCGGCGACTAGAAGCCCCCTCTGTCCCAAGCATTTGCGCCACCGGAGGTCCCCCTCTGCTGTGAACCCCTCCTCCGACCGCCGCCCCTCGCCACTGATCAGCACCCTTCGGCACCCTCGGGCTTCGTGCAAGGTACGAGGGTACTCCCCTCGCGCCCCTCTCCCTCTCTGCACCCTCAGTCGGCACCGCCACATCAGCTCACTGGGCCACATACGCCACCTCCGGTCGGCCGGGCCACGTCGACTCACCGGTGGTGGCGGCGCGTGGCGACCAGTGGCGCCGATCGGCGCCACGGCCAGCCACGTGGGCACCCGAGCGCCACCTCACCGTGCATAGCCACGTCGGCATATTGCCGTGACGTGGCAGCCACGAGGCAGCCATGTGGATCCAAGTGGCAGCCACGTGGAGGCCACATCAGCCTCCTTTGCCACGTCAGCCCTACCGGTTTTTATTAAAATCCAAAAATCCTTGCTGACGTCATGCCAACGCCATAAATCCGATTTTTAAGTATGAAAATAAATCAGCCAAAATTAAAATCCTGTGCTGACGTCATAATCTGTTATTTCCTTTAGAATAATAATTCAGGCTGACATTATAAATGTTTTTCGGTTTAAAAATAATTCCAGAAATTGGGTATTTTTCTTTTTAATTGAATTAAAACTTTGGAAGGCTATAACTTCATTTTAACTCCAAATTGACCCGTTCAAATTTCTAATTTTTTTCTAAAGTCATGAACTTTCCATTTCTGGCCTCCTTTTGAATTTTTGAATTTGTTTGAATTTTGTTTTTGAATTTCTTTTGAATTGGATCTTGACGCTAGGTTTTGATGATTCCGGAGAGTTCGACTTCGACGATTCTCAGCAGGACTTCGAGAAGGCAAGTTACACCTTTGACCATGTTGAACCTAATATTTCCGATTTATTTATGTTGTTTTACTATATATGCATGCGTACTTCTATTCAAATTTAATTTAAATTCAGTTTAAATGTTAGATATACCTATAATTCTTTGAATATGGCCAATTTGAATCTCGAATTCATATACCATGTCACCCTAGCTGAAAACTAGTTAGTACCATAGTATTGACTAGAAATTTTATAGAAATGCTTAGTCTGACTTAGTATAATTTTAGGTAGGATCAACTTTTCCACATGAAATGTCATACTTTGGAAATGAATTCTTGACTTCGGTGAGTCAAGGAAAGTTTGTAAAATGGTTTAAAAATAAAAATAGAAACTCGTGATTTGGACTTAGGCTAATGGTTAGATGGTGGGTGTCGGCATGCCTCTTGTTTGGTGACACCGGGTTGATTGTCGTGCATATGGGTATGTGGATTGAGCCTAAATCAATTAAGAACCGTTTCTGTGAATCATTTTACGAAGTCACTTTGTACTACCACAAGTCCGGTATAGGACGGACCTGGCAAAGTAAATTGTGAAGTTCCAAATACGGTTTCGCTATAGACTGAAGGTGAGCGTGGCGTAGGCCGCGAGAAGTCTCACATGGCACAAGAGGGGGCTCCAACTCGTGGATTCGAGTTGTGGTGAAACCTTAATGGCGGCGTGACTGTTTTGGCTATAGATCTTTGAAAAAGCCTTATCGTAGAATCCCCGCCGCACACCTAAGGCAGTGTGTTAATTGCGTAGCTCAAGCGGGAGAACACGTCTTGTGGGTAAAGTTGTACACCTCTGTAGAGTGATAATCTATCCTGGATAGCCGTGTCCACGGTCATGGACATGCTGAGTAGAGTATTCACAGATTAGACTTGGTTTTATAAAAACTTGGTTTTTAGCAAGCAACAGTGAATTTGTTAATGGTCCGGGTGGGATGCTCGTAGTTAGGTTAGTGTAGGTCGGAGCCTACACTAACGATATTACTTGTCAAATAATCTTCTTATGAAGTATTAAAATTCAACTTTTTATACTAACGTTATTGTATTTAAATTCAAGTACTGCTTTTCCACAAATTACCTTAATTAAGCCTCCCTTTGAAATCCTTTATGCATGCATTCACTCTGTTATATTCTCGGTGTAACTTGTGGAGTACTTTAAAGTGCTCACCTTGCTTAAATCCATTGCCAGACTGTGACGGCGACCTCGACAGTGAGGACTACTTCAGCGAATAGGACGCGTCTTACAGTCATTCGCCTGTGGAGGCTGGATGGGCTGAACTGCTACCTTTTCATTACCCGCTGCTTTTATTTCTTTTGTTGGCCTGGTGCCCTATATTGTAAGACTTGGCCCTAGGGTCCGTATCTTTGCTTAATAAAATTGTGGTGATTTTGCGTGATATATATCACTGTTTACCCTGTGTGCACTAGCTTTTCCTGGGATAGTGCGATTTATACAGAGGGACTTAGAGTGTTGCTCTGGGTCCCGACAGAAAATCTGTTGCTTACTTTAGTGAAAAATTGAGTGGGTCTAGTTTGAACTATTCTACTATGATAAAGAATTATATACTCTTGTTCGAACTTTGAAAACATGGCAACATTATTTATGGCCCAAAGAGTTCGTAATACATTCTGATCATGAATCTTTGAAGCATATTCGAAGTCAAACCAATCTGAACCGTAGACATGCTAAGTAGGATGAGTTTATTGAGTCCTTCCCTTATGTCATTAAACATAAAAAGGGCAAAGAAAATGTAATAGCTGATGCATTGTCTAGGAGATATACCATGCTTTCACAACTTGACCTCAAAATCTTTGGATTAGAGACAATAAAGGAGCAATATGTGCATGATGTTGATTTTAAAGATGTGTTGCTCAATTGTAAGGAGGAAAAGGGTTGCAATAATTTTGTGGTGCATGATGGTTTCTTGTACCGTGCTAACAAGCTATGCATTATAGCTAGCTCCGTTCGTCTTTTGTTGTTACAGGAGGCACATGGAGGATGATTAATGGGTTACTTCGGCGTGAAGAAGACTGAGGACATTCTGACCCACCACTTTTATTGGCCAAAGATGAGGCGCAACATCGAACGTTTCATTGCTCGCTGCACCACATGCCAAAAAGCTAAGTCACGACTTAATCCTCATAGTTTATACATGCCTCTCTCTGTGTCAAGCACACCTTGGGAAGATATTTCTATAGACTTTGTTTTAGATCTGCCTAGGACAAAGAAGGGGAAGGATAGTATTTTTGTTGTCGTGG
Organism: Melocanna baccifera; assembly: GCA_036346265.1. Taxonomy (NCBI): domain Eukaryota; kingdom Viridiplantae; phylum Streptophyta; class Magnoliopsida; order Poales; family Poaceae; genus Melocanna; species Melocanna baccifera. The sequence goes on along the minus strand of CM070694.1, from coordinate 8,706,261 downwards.
ATAGATTTTCTAAGATGGCTCATTTTATATCATGTCATAAAAGTGATGATGCTACAAATATTGCTGATTTGTTCTTTAAGGAAATTGTTCGCTTGCATGGTATTCCGAATACGATAGTTTTAGATCGTGATGCTAAATTCCTTAATTATTTTTGGAGAACCTTGTGGGCTAAATTGGGGACTAAACTGTTATTTTCTACTACTTGTCATCCTCAAACCGATGGACAAACTGAGATAGTCAATAGAACATTATCTACTATGCTTAGGGCTGTGCTTAAAAAGAACTTAAAACTGTGGGAGGAATATTTGCCTCATGTGGAATTTGCTTATAATCGTTCGCTGCATTCTACCACAAAGAAATGCCCTTTTGAGATTATTTATGGTTTCATCCCTCGTGTATCTATTGACTTGTTGCCCCTTCCCGCTTCGGAGAAGGTAAATCTTGATACTCAACAACATGCTAATTTGATACTTAAGATGCATGAGACAACTAAAGAGAACAATGAGCTCATGAATGCTAAATATAAAGTTACTGGTAGTCAGGGACGCAAGCATATTACTTTTGAGCCAGGTGATCTTGTGTGGTTACACTTGCGTAAAGAGCAATTCTCTGAATTGAGAAAGTCTAAACTCATGCCTCGTGCAGATGACCCTTTTAAAGTGCTTGAACGTATTAATGATAATGCATATAAGTTAGATTTGCCTACAGATTTTGGGGTTAGCCCCACCTTTAACATTGCAGATCTACGGCCATTCTTCGGTGCGGAAGATGAGTTTGAATCGAGAACGACTCCAATTCAGGAAGGGGAGGATGATGAGGACATTACTTCTACTGATATGAACACTCCTATTACTGCTTCCATGAATGATGGGCAAGGTCCAATCACTCGGGCACGTGCTCGTCAACTCAACTATTAGGTAAACTTGTTTTTAGGAGTCATAATATTTTCGCTGAGCATTCGATACTTTCTAAGACTTGTGATTTTCTTGTTCTTAGGAACCATGGAGAAGAAACACGCGAGCTCAAGTGTAGAAGTGGAACTGTCAAGCGCAATCCAACTCATATTCGCGAGTTTGACTCAGATTCGGACTGCTTAATAGCGTCTACTTTAAACGACCATAACTTTTGATCGAGAAGGTTTCTCGGAACTCGTGAGTACTCGTTGGAAAGATCTTGGAGTCTACTTTCAGATGAATCTGGTCTCACTTCAAAATTCTATCCGAGCCGATCAGAAACTGCAAAATAATTTGCATCACTTTTTCAGTCTGAGTCAAAGTGGGCCTTGGACCTTGTAATCACACTTAGACTATTTAGGCCGGCACTATTCATGGGTCGGTACTGTTTACGTGAATAGTATCTATGAATAGTATCACACCCCCTTTTGTTAGATAAGTGCGGCCTCCCTCACCCCTATTTAAGAAGGTTACATTCCTTTAGTTTTTCTTAGGTTTTTCTTAAGAGTTTATTCTGCTTAGCAGTCTCACCGCACGTCCGGTTGAGGAATCTTAACTTGTGAACATAATCTTTATTTGCAATACAATTTCAGATTGCATCTTTTACTCTCTTGCTTGTGTTCTCGATTCACTTACAGGAGATAGCCTTCTTAGCGAGGTCAACCGCGTTCGGTATGGTTGATAACCATCGGAGCAGGGGTGTAGTGATTGCGAGGGGATCGATCTGTTTTGGTCGGAGCCTTTGGATCATTAACGTCGAGTTCTCTACAATCGACTTATCAGTACCTCTCGGAAGATCGGGCCATCGTCATATTACATATCGCTACTCACTAGAAGCGTATTTATATGTTTTGAGGATGCGTTTTCCATTAGTGTAGTACCTTCAATGTATTTCTCTTTTTTTACTTGGTTCTCTTCTATTTATGTATCAGTTTGGATTGCACAAGAGTACAAAACTATTTTTGTCTTAATTTATTTAGCTTAGTCTTTTAAGTCTACCCTCTGTTTTCCTTATGGCTTAGCCACGGTTGACAGGTTTGACAAACATAATCACATCACAGATGATCCCACTATGTGCATATCTATTCCCGTTTAATTGTTCAAATCTTGTGGTGAAATATGCCGCACGGAGATCCAATCATCAAATAGCTATCATGAGCTTGCTCCTCCTTTTCAATGCAAAAATTTTGAGGCCGACAGGAAAGGAAAAAGGTTATCGCACGCATGAACTGGGCTTTGCGGCGTACTCGCAATCTCGCATGCTATATACGCTGCTGCGCGCCAATGTCACTCGTTGAGCCAGCACTCTGGAGAAGTCGGCATATATTTTTTTGATGCCTTTTATTTCTCTGTTGTGTTGGAGATATTTTTTGTTACTTATGGCAGTCCCTATCGTTCAGCATTACCGACTGTTCGGCACACCACGATCTACCGGCTGCTTAGCCATCGAGTTCAAGTGAAGAGTATGGCATGATGCGCGTGACTATGTAGTGCTTCTATCTATGGACTCATTTTTCCAAGATAGCTGCGTCTTAGTGCTTGCTTGGTGCCGAAAAGATTTGGACTAATAGATTGCACTACGAGCGCACTAGATAAAGAGTACGTCACGCTGTGTAGCTAACGAGTATGATTTCGTAAGTCGTATTTTTTTTCTAGCTTTGTACATTGTGGGAATTGAAAGGAGCTTCCCCTGTGTGAATGAGCTGGTATTAAAGTGCCTATCAGGTCGTTTATCTTATTTATATATAACATGGACGAGATAACATTTGTATTCCTTCCTTCTATAACTCGTACTGCAATTTGGCCAAAAAGTGTAAGATGGTTTGATATTTTGGTATGTAGACACTTTCCAAAAGTTGGGAGGCTGTTGGTACTATATCATGTGCTCCTCTAGTTTCTCATTCTTGTGTGATCATTCATCGGCAATGCGACCCCAACCCTACAACATGTTATTAGCACGATAACACACTTGCTAAGTGTTAGAAATATAGGCAATATTTTAATTCTATATTTTACTAGAAGACAAATACAATAAAAGACTAGTGATGCAAAACTCATAACTAACAGTAAGCTACTCATTGTACTTTAGAAAATATGCAAAAAAAATACAGTATCAAAGTCGATCGAACGCACGAACGACTTCTATTGGGTTTGATGAAGAACAATAAGCAGTGCAGGCTCGACGCAGTGCAGAATGTAGATAAAGCAGAGCAGGAGAGGTCACGCAAATGAACTGCCTAGAAACCTTATTGCCGTCCCATACAGGTATTCTCTATGGAAGTTGCATGCCGAGAAGAAAGGCCGGCGAGATTTAGTTGCACAACACACCAGCACAGATTGGCAGAGAAGAAAGTAGAGGAAAAATAGAGATAGAATATCTATCTTTTTCTGGACGTCTCCAGGCCATTTTAAGGGCACTACAGTTATTCACTGGTAGCTGCTGCGATTAAACAGAGTTAACTCACTAGTAACTACCTCATCAAACCACATTATGATATTTAAATAATCTCATAATCAGTTAAAATGAGAGAGATGATGCACAGTTCAGCAAAAATAAGGTGAACTTGGTCTGTCAAGTGGCGCACAACATTATGGCACGGTTGTACGTCGCAAGTCACATGATTTTTATGCAAAAATACACGAATACGCTCATGCGTGTGCGTGCACATGTATGTGATTAGATAAAGCTCTCCTCATACCATCTCCATCCATATATCACATAATTCAAGGAGTAACAAGGACTACACTATATAAATTAGTCTCCTCTATTTTATCTTAGCAATATGATACTAAACCATTCAAACTTTAAAATTATAGAAAATGGGCCTCACTCATATGGGCCTATTTCTAACAATCCCCACCGATTCCAAAGAAAGAAGTAAAAAGATGTCAAAGATATTGATCTCATCTGCATCAAAGATCCAATTGGAATTATTGTATTCTTCTAGTACGAACGGTATACAATATAATAAATTTGAAAAGATATTGTGCCTCTCAAGTAGCGCAACACTCTTTCAAGTGCTTCCTAGTAATCATCTACTGGATTAGAAGTAAACTGACTTAATTTACTCATAGCAAATGAAATGTCAGGTCGTATGTCAGGTCTTAATTTGCGAATATATTAATTGATTTTTTCCTAACCCCTAGTTCTTTCGAAGCTTAATGCTTGTATGATAGGATGTTGGAGAAACTTTGTGTTGGGAGAGTGGCCCCTACCTTGGCCCAAATTGTGAAAGACGCTAGCAAGAAAGCCGACCGCTCCATGGAAGCTTATAGGGCCAAGGAAATGGCATATATACCCCTACAAGAATAGGCTTGGATAGGGATGTTTATGTAATTCCAAGTAGGAGAAAGGACATTTATGCCCTTATAGAGATAAGAGTAGATAGGGTATCTGTAACATCCCAAAAAGTGTGGGAATAATTGTAATCGCAAAATTTATAAAGATCCTTTCTTTATTATGGGTGTATTTGAAAATTTTTGTCTTTAATTGAGTACTTGATTTAAAGTTTCTGGCGGCAAAACTCAATTAAGAAAAACAAAACTTCAAAATCAAGAACCAAGTTTCCAAAATCAAAATCCGAATTATCAATTTCCTTTATAGATCCAAAAATCCAATTTTTGAGGATTAAAAAGCTTAAACATTAAGACTCAAATTAAAGCCAAATACCAAAGTTTTTCTCGACTAATTAAATTTGGCAAAGAATTCAAAACTATTTCTTTTTGCTTTGGCCCATTTCCCAGCCCATTTGCCCACAGCCACTCCCTCTATAATTCCACCTCTCTCTCTATCTCCCCAATACCGTTGCTTCTTCTTCTCCCCATTTCTGCAACCGCTCGGCCTCTTCCTTCTTTGTCCTTTTCTCCCCACGGCGCCTGGTCCGTCCGGCCACACCCCTTCCCTTCCCCCTCTCCTCCAGCCTGCCTCGGCGTCCTCCGGCCCTCCTCCCCCTCTCTGGCGCCCGTTCACGGGCGGCCCAGCTCCTGCTTCCCCGCGCCGCCTCGGCCTCGCCCCGGCACCTGTACGCCTAGCGGCCCACCTCTACCCCGCCTTCAATGCCGCGCCAGCCATTGCATTCACACCCGCCGCGTCTGCCACCGGCCTCATCTACACCTCACCTGCTCACCTACAAGCATCGCGTCTATAGCTGCCGCCCGTCATTACTCCTCAATGACCCCAGGCGCTAGCTCAACGCACACCTAGCTATCACCCCCTTCCCTACCGCTAGCCTCGCCCGCACCACCGCTGCCCAGCGTTACTCCACCACAGCTACGCCTTCAATGGGCGCCAATGGCCAACCACCCCTCCCTGCATATAAGAAGGCCCAGGCTCGCACTTTCCCTCATCCTCTTCCCCGGCCGAGCCGCTTATATGCCTACGCCGGCCACTTTCGCCCCCACCACTACCATCTTCCCCCACGGCAACCCCCTCTTCAATTCCTCGCTGTGGGAGACTCTTCTTGACATCCCCAAGGTGTTCCCACCGCCAATCGAGTCCCACATTGGCCTTAGCTCGCCGCCCACGGGAGTCGTCTAGTGCCGCCGCTGGAGCTCGTCGCCAGCCCGCTTCGTTGCCTCTCTGGCCAAACCATCACCACTGGTGAGTTTCCCATGGTCTCCTCCTTTTCACGCTCACCTTCCTTCCCTTCCCCTTCCCCTCTTACCACCGATGCTTCGCTGGGACCCCACTACGGCTGCCTCTAGCCACCCCCAAGCTGCTCTCACCCTGATGGGATCAGCGCCGTCGCCACACCTTGGTCCCTCAACATTCCAAGGTTTGACTGTGATAGCCATCACTGCCTCTCCGGCCGTCCCCTCGTTAGCGATGCCGCCGCCCAGGAGTGTGCCGCGTCCTTCCTTGCTTTCCTTGGCCGAGCCCCCTCCTTCCTGACTCCCTGTCTTGCCCCTTTCCTTTCTTTGTATGACAAGTGGGCCCCATAGGAAATAGTGTTCAGCTAGTGGATATCGCTTGCAGCATATCATGCATGGGAATTTAAAAACTAAAGATTATTCCATTAAGTATAATATGTCTGATAAATAAGAATGTAACCAGGTGTATGCAAGTTACGTAACAGTTTATCGTGATGAGGAAGAATTATTTAAGTGAAATGACACATAACTAATTCTCCAATTAGCAAGTAATTAACATGGCTTTAATGATTGTTAAAAAGTTTAACAAGAGATACTAATCAAAGGAGGCTATAAACTAAAATGAGCAGTGAAATTAGTCCCAATTTCTTGCTAAGCAAGAAGTCGCAAAAACAACTACCCAATAATTTTTTTAAAATAAGTCTGCAACTAGAAGTACATACCATCCTAGAGTTAAAAATTGAAAATTTATAATACACACACACACACACACTTTTCAATATTCTCGATCTCCACTCCGAAGCATCTGCATAACGTCTATCGTATCCTTAAACCTTGGCCTACATCTATTATTGCAAATTAAGTTTATTGCTTTAACCACATCTTGGCGTATAAAACATCAAATCGATCATCGCTAAAATCTAGAAGACTTCCCTTTTAAAAATCAGAGATTTAAAATAAATTATGAATCAAACCTTCAGTATTTATACACTACAAAGGCTCAAAATTCTTTTGAGAAAATTCTTAAATCTAAAATATGAATTTATTACTTTTTATTTCAGTTAATTGCCCCCAAGATGATTTTAAGTTTTGAATATTCATCCTAAAATTATAATCCTACGAAAAGGAGCATAAAATGATAGATCGGGTGCGAGTAAAACTCTTAACTAAAGAAACTTGCTAAAACACAACTTTGCATCCAAAGTAACCCTCCATTCATTACCTCATTGTCTCAATGATTAAGAATAATCGAATTTATGCAATCTTATCAACAGGAACCCTGTTAATTCGTAACTCAAATTTCTAGTAAATCGTTGCCGTCGGTCCTTTCTATAAGTTTGATTAACCATCAAAATAATCCATTTTTTCAAATCATAGATAATTAAACAAGCCAACTCCATACCTAAAGTTTGAAGAAATTACGGATTCAAATATCTAGTAGTTACATTCTCAGGGAATCTCTGTAAGATGCCCATAAGTCCTGCTTGACTCATGGAACTTCCTTGATAAATATAATTAATAAAAAGAAAGCTATAAATTAAAAAGATCAAGCTTTAGCTCACCCCAATCGGCTATGTTGGATGACCTTCCTATGTCACAACAAAAGGGTCCTATGAGTATCTCTCTACTCTTAATCCTTTCCGATTCTACAATTTTCCCTCACGGTAAAGCTAACCAATCACCCCCTTCCTTCGCTCAATTCCGTGGATTCAGTGCCTACTTCGCACTAACCCCGATCCTCCCTCTACTCTCGAATCATAACAAAAATAAATAAGCTCAATTAAATTGAACTAGACTTTTGCCACTATTTAAATTTATCACGTCTTTTGTTCATTTGTCTTATATTAGACACTGCAATTATGGGAAGCGACAAGCATAAGCAGGATCAAAATTCCAATGGAGGAAAAACCCAAGGATTCAATACGACTGACTGGTTAAGTCAGCTATGAGCTAAATCGAGGCCGCAGTAAACGAGTAAGGTAAGTCATCACTTTGATCATGTTGATCCTACATTTTACGAAAATTATGTTCTCTTAAAATTATCAACGTGCATGCCTAATTTACTATGCAAATGTATGTCAAACTTAAGGTAGTTACTTGCCTATATGATATTGCAAATGTTATTATTACGACACTCCTTACCGCTCGATTTAACTGATCCCTTGTCACCCTAGATAATAATGATATCGCTACTAGCTAAGTCATACTTCATGCCAAGCAAGTTTAAGTCCAGGGCATTAAATTGTCTTGCTCATTACTCTTCAAACATACAAAAATTATTTCTGGGCAGTCATTGGATGTAAATAACTGATGGTTTGTTACAGCTTATCTTATGCTTCTCAAAACCCTAAAAACTTGCTTCATCTGTTTGGGCTGTTGGTAAGAAAGATTGGTGTGGATGTAATACGAGAACTTGTGGTTGCGGTATGCACCGCCTAGACAAATTAAGGACTTAATCTTGTGTTGACCTCTTCATGTAAAACAGTACAAACCACAAGCTGGCAAATTGTAGGCATGACTAACTAATTTGCATCGCCAGTAAAGGAAAGCTCTTCGGAGTGACCCACGGGTCGTGTCACTGGATTTAAGCCGTCGTGGACGCGAGTCGTGTCGCTAGATTTAAGCCGTCATGTGGCGTAAGAGGGGGTCTAGGTGAGGCAAAAATAAGCTTTTCCGCAGACAAAACCTTAGCGAGTGTAATCCTTTACTAAGTGCATTGTAAAGGTCATATGGTAATCCTCTTGATCTACATGTCTAAGGAAATATGTGGAGTATAGCAATTGGGTTATCTCTTGTGGGTAAAGATGTACAATCTCTGCAGAGTATAAACTATTCGAATAGCCGTGCCCACGGTCAAGGGCGGACATAGAAACTTCCTCGAGTTAGTTCTACTTCAAAAACCTTTTTCGAGCGGGATAAAAATCTATCAGAGGGAGGTACTCTGACTTTAACTTTTCCTAGAGGGATGTACTCCAGCGGTGATAAAAACTAGCATTGATGGACATAACCATGCACTGTAAAAAGGTGGATGTAACATGTGCTACTATTAATATTGCATCCTCATAATCAACTTTATAAAATCTGTTTTGGTTAAAACCGCTATGTCTCAGGGGTTTTATTGTATCTTTGAATCATTACTTTTGCAACTAAAGAAACCATAAACCTTCATTTCACAGCCTTGCATGTATTATTATTGCATACTGTGTGGTGGCTTGTTGAGTATGATTGCACTCACTCTTGCTTAATTACTACCATCCAGTCAGTTAGGAAAAAGAAGAAAAGGCCCTGCAATGCTTCAAAAAAAGGGTCAACAGATCTGGTATCCAAGGAGGCCAAGGACTAGGTCGCGAAACCCCAGTTGGCTGCATGTGGACAAGTCTTTAGGGTCCCACTTGTGTAGAGTTTCCATTGCTGCATTCCTTGCTTTCGGCCCAATCGGCCCATGTGTAAGTTATTGCTATATAAACTACGCTTCCGTATAAAATGTTTTTGATATACAGTCATGTATCTGTGAGCACTATCTACTGATTCAGAGAATAGTGCGGGGAATTATAGAGGATTCTGAATTGCAAATTCTGGTTCTGACAGTATCTGTGTAACTAAGTCCCCGATGGTGCCAAAAATGTAGAGTCATCGACACCAAAGAAGACATCGACACCTAAGAAGGCAGCAACATTGGCCACCAAGAGAAAGTGAAGCACAACTTCCAAGCTCAGCGTGGCACGGACAATGGAGTAGCCTGTGAAGGACTCCCAGAGTAGTAGCACATCGGTGTAATGTTAGTTCAAGCTCCATTAAGTTGGTTTTGGTGATAATGATAAATACAATTATTAGACTAATTAGTTTATTAATTATAATGTTATTCTAGTCTCATTTGGATGTAATGAATGATAAATGATATTGTGAGACTAATATATTTGAATGATTATAATATAGCTTATTCTTACTTAGATGAAGAGGTGAAAATTATAGAGCTGTGCATTTTACATTACATTCTTACATCTTAGTGCATTTTTCGGATCCAAAATATAGATTGAACTTCACAAAAAGTCTATAATGAATATGTGCATAAGTTTTCATTATACATTCTTGTATGCACACATTTAAGGGGAGTTCACTCTACGTTTTGTGATTTCATTAGTATTGATACATGTTTTTTTCCACATATCCCCTGAGTATATAAAACTTGTGTAGTTCATATATAATCACATTGACTCAATGTTATATACTCAATTGTTTGTGTTTGCAAAAAGAGACTAACATGTATGTCAAGTGATTGAAAGATTTAGTCTCAGAATTCATTTGACTATCTAAAGATATATGGAAAGATTAATAAGAAGATCAATATGACCCGAAACAAAGGTCAGCGTGCATTTGAATTTAAATTCTAAAGCTAACTGTGCATTGACAGAAAATCGGTAGTACCGGTGTGTATCTAGCGGTACTACCGTAGTGAGGTATGACCGGAATGGCGTGTGGAACTACCGAAACCCGTAAGTACCGATGTGTAGTTGGTGGAACGTTTTTTCCTGAGAGCACCCTTGAAACACTTAGTCTCTCTGAAAACAGTAGTGTCAGAGTTTGAATGGCGGAACTACTGCAGAGCAGTAAAACCGCAACTCCTTAGCGGAACTATCGGAGAGCGGAACTACCGGACTTATAACGACAGTAGTACCGTACCTTAAATTTAAAAGTTTTATATTCAATTATTTACAATTGTGGTGGTTACCATCAATTTCCAAAGGGAAGATTGAAGAATATAGACACACCATGATGAGTTAATGGTATATTTTGGTAATTAATGATAATCACATTATGGGACTAATATTTATCATGAGTTGGATGAATAGGTTATGTTCCATGATGATGAAGACTTTAGATGGCTTCATATGTTGAAGATCATTAAGTAAATGATCGAGATGAAAAATGGCTTCATAAGTTGAAAGTATTCAAAATGAGGATGCATTATGTATTAATGCATATCAAGATCTCGAAGAGGAGATGATGATGAGTTGATCAGCGAGTCAAGAGAAGACAATGACCTGTACTTGAAGTGAAGATGTGCATCAACAAGCTTCAAGGGGATGCTCAAGGCAAATGTCTGACTAGTTAGGGCTAAGAATATGTTCCTAGTCTTTTACCAGTCTTGGTGTTTGGTTGGAAGACCGGATTATTTGTATAGGTTTGCCGTACTATTAAGAGGGATCTTGTCTGCTAGCTTGAGTCTCATCATGTGTTGATACCTCAATCTCGCTTACTCTAGCTCTCTTTGGCTTGATGTTATTATTTGCAAATATGTTTTGTGAATAGTTGAGGCTCATGCATCTAATCCTTGTAACATATGACTATACTTTGCAAATATATTTTGCAAATTATTGGAAGTCATACATTATCTTTTGGCATAGTCTAAGATTATTTATTACTATTTTCTTAGACTTAGGTCATGATAATGACTCCTTTGATCTTTTATTATTTCTATATTGATCTAATATGTTTGAGATCATACAAATAGATGGATTATGTAGCCCTTTGAATTAGCTTTTCATAGAGTCCAAGACCACTCAATTCCGACATCAGAGACAAAAGTTATGACCGTTTTTTCGACTGTCGTCTGTGCTGAAAAACCGAAAATAGTAGTATCGTGATTTTACACTGCGGTAGTTCCGAAAATCGGTAGTACCGCAAATTACACAGTGGTAGTACCGCAAATGCTAAATAACGGTTATTTTTCTAGCCGTTATAGTGGAAAACGGTAGTACCGTATTTTGTACAGCGATAGTTCTAATTTTTCTAATTTTTCAAGGGTTTGGCTCCAACAGCTAGTTTTTTTGTGTGGGGTATAAATACCTCCTTGTGGCCGATTAGAGAGCAATATTTGGCACCTCATTTCACTCGGTTAGTGTGAGCTTCTCCACTCTATTGTGCATGTGTTGCACCTTGTGAGTAAGGAGAGAGATCACTAGTTGCATGTGTTGTATCTAGAGGTAAATTTTGTATCCACTTGAGCTTGTGCATTCATTGTATGTGGTGAGAGTCAAGGGGTTTGGCTTATTACCCTTGGAAGTTGCCGACTGCTAAACTACGTTGGAGGCATTGTGTCTGGTGATCTTCTCAAAGAAACTTGTGAGAAGACCCGGCGTGTTGTGAAGGTTGAAACTCACCTGTCCGGAGCGAGGAAGAGCTACCATTAGTGGAATTGATGTGTTTGACTTAATTTGTGGAGCCGGTTCAATTCGTTTGGCCTTACCTCAACGTAGACTAGGGGAGATCGGCAAGTCTCCGAACACCACGGTAAAACATCGTGTGTCAATTGTGGTTTGTTCTCTTGTACTTAATTTACATTCAAACAATTTATATTCATATAATTAAATTGATTGCTTGTCACCCTTGGATTGTAAATCTTTGGTATAGACTTAGATTGTTGGTGCAGTTAGGTGAACTTAGTTGATTTAGGCTTTATTTATTCTAGATCGAATTGATTTACACTTCTGCATTATATATTTGGTTTAGACAAATAGTAATTATTTTTAAATTGAAAGAGTATTTTTATGACCACCTATTCACCCTCCTCAAGTCGGCATTCTTGATCCTATAAGTGGTATCAGAGCTTGGTCTCTCATCTATTAGGCTTCACCGCCTAGAGAGGTAAGGTTGGCGACTAGGGATATAGTGTACCTAGATGAACTCTATTTGATGGCACTAATTATGATAATTGGGAAATTCGCATAATTTGTTATTTTAAGGTTATGAGCCCAAAAATATGGCGGATTGTAGATATGGGCTTTTCTCCTCTATTGGATCTTCTTGCTCTAACAATTGAGGATGAGAAATGCTCACACCTCGACGCTCAAGCAACTAATGCCTTATTCAGAACATGAAATGATTATAATATGCTAAAGGGAGAACATGAAATTCTCCTTCTCAAGCAATATTCTAAGCCTAAGGTGGATATAGGCATTGCTTGCAATTTATTAGATAATATGCCATGTATAGCTTCTATTCCTTGCATATCATCTAAAGTTAGTATATCCACCTCATGTGAGGATTTAATTAACATGCCTTGTTGTTCTCTATTAAATGCTTCTACTTTCTTTATGCATTGCAATACTAACATTGTAGAGGAAAACAAAGAGCTCAAGGCCCAAATTACCAAGTTAAGCAATGACTTGGATAAGTGCTATAAAGAGAATGTCTCTCTTGATAATATCTTGAGTAAGCAACAAAACTTGAATGACAAGAGAGGTATTGGTTTCATCTCGAAAAAAAGAATAGCAAGACAAGGCCACAATGCAAGACACACAAAGAATGTCGAGTGCTTTGGTTGCAATGAGAAGGGTCATTTTGCCTCTAAAATGCCCCAACAAGATAGATGACAAGAAAAGGTCATCAATGAAGAAGAAAATCGGTAATGAGCAAAATAGGAAGATAAGAAGGGGTAACAAATGCCAAACTTACTACAATTGCCGAGAAAAGGGACATTTTAATAAGGATTATCTCAAAAGGTATCACTCTTAAGTCTATTATCTATAATGATCATTATTTGCTTAGGAACGATAAAAATGGTATGGTGATTACTAGATCTGTTAGTTCACATAAAGTTATTGCTAGGGCCATTTGGGTGCCTAAATCTATTGTGACTAACATTCATGGACCCAACCAAGTTTTAGGTACCAAAATACGCTTGAATGTTTAATAGGTACTTGAAGAGGCATTAGAGACTTGACTCATTCATGAAGAGGTGAATTCCACCATATGTAAAATGGGAGCCAAGTTTGAGGATGATCATGCCACATCACGAACCAATGCCATATCGGTAACAAGTATCTACATTTGAAATAGTTAGCCCCTAGCCTTGTGTAGGTTGCATTGCATAAAAATTATTTTAAAAGGGTACTCTTACTCTTATTATAAAAGTTCATTATTGTAATCATGGGCAAGATGAAGGTGGCACATTAAGGGGGAGTGCTAAACCATAATCATGTAGATCACATCCCTAAGTGTGCCTAAGTGCTAGTATTCATTTTGAAAAATTAAGCCATTTAGCCAAAAGTCAAAAATTTTAAAATTATTAGTATATCTTTGAAAAACTAGTTGGAAAATGTATACAAATGCATTTTAAAGATTTTCCAAAGGTTTTGACTTTAGAAAAACTTATTTCAAGTAAAAATGAGTCTTTGACCCAAAACTAGCTATGTAGTATTTTGTTTTGGCTTTAAACTCAAGAATTAGCCAAAATTAATTCTAAAAGGAATTTGAAAATGATTTCAATACCAAAAATTTAGAGTTGGCTATTTCAAACTTTATTGTTATTCAAAAGTTTTCCAAAAAGCCAACCAATAAAAAGTTATTTGGATTTGAATCTCGTGCAAAATCTTGAGTTGACCTAAGTGGTCACAATCTAACACTTAAGTAGGTTTTGCCTTTTGAGCTAAAACCATTGACATATATTGGCTTATATGAGTATTTATAACTCATACATAAAACTGAATGCTTAAGATACCCTCTATTGCTCATTTTTGCAATCTTTAAGTGTTTATTGAAAATAAGCTTGTTTTTGAAAAATAAAGGCTTAATTTGTTAAAATCTATGTTCAAAAGAATTTTAATCTTGGCATATAGTTGGAAATGCTCCACAGGTGGTTTATGTTTCTTTGTGAAAAAGTTTGGAACAAGGTACAACATTATAACCTTTATTCTCCTATGAAATCCAACTCTTGGCATGCTTCTAGAAAAATCGAAACTACCAGCAGTCATTCTACGGTACTACCGACAGTCAAACTGCGGTACTACCAAATTTTCTGGAAGATGGCTGATTTGTCTAGAATTTGTTGATTTCAAATTCTCTTAGCCATTCCCTTTGCTCCTCAAATTCAAGTTGATCTCTCTTATCATTGCTAGCTACCCTTGTGTAATTTTTGACTCTATATGCCATTTTGCTCCTTATGCTTCTATCATAAAATGGCATTATCTCCAAAGTGGTAGCCCTTTTTTGATCATCTTGATCTACGCATGAACTTCACTCTTATCTTCACAAGTGATATCATCATTTTCCTTTCAAAGTGGTATCTAATCTTTTCTCAACCAAGCTCTTTCACATAATATCTTTTTAATATGGTATTCACCATTACAAGTGATATCTCTCCTAAATGATATCACCCACTTCTTAAGAATAATCTTTTAAGTGATATCTTCCTACAAGTGGTATCCTCTTCAAAACTTGTCAAATGGTATTAAGAGAAAATCATTGAAGATCTCTCAAAATTATTTCAAATGGTTGACAAGTAATCTACAAGTGGTACTGTTGTGGCTACAGACCAAACAGAGAGAGAGAGGGTATGGTAGTGGAGAGTTAGGTGAACAAATGACCTCTTCTGTCTTTCCCAAGGACTAGTCACCATACATAAGCACTCCCGACGGTACTGAGCGACATTACCATCGTAACCTTTCCCGGAGCACCTCACCGAGGACAAGCTACGTAATTTACATGATTTACAACCTTCTCAGCAGGCTAGCTGGGTTTAGGTGGGGGCCACCCCTACAACAGGAGCCTCTCATGGTGAAGGGCTTCACAGGCCGAAGTCATGTTGCCGAGTCCTTTGGCCCCCTCCGTCCCTGCGGCCTGTGACGTTGTGTGATTGCGGGCGAAGCGGAGTCGGGGTCGGGGGCTCGCAACGGAGTCGCGTCTGCGCTGCGAAGGCGAGGGCCGCGACATGTATACTGCGGAGGCGAAGACCTCGCCCGAGCAGCCGCGTCGGTCCAACTTCCGTTGGTAGGACACGTGTGGTCGGTCGCGACGGTTGGGCCTCCGCCGGCGGCGCTTCCGAGCGTGGCTATATATGCGGTCTTAGCGATGTGACGGAGGACTGGTGGGACGGCCTGTCTCAAGAAGATACCTCTTCCTCTCACAAGCATGCGATAGGGTTGGCGTCGGCCAAGGTGCTCGTGTGCATGCTTGTGGAAGGAAGAAGGTACCTTCTTGAGTTGGCAGGAAGGCTCGCGCCCCATGCTGACGAGGAAGTACTGGGCGTTGCATCTGGGGCGTCCACCGGCGGTGGTGAGGACGCTGTGCGCGGCCAGGCGACCGCGAGTGCACGCGCCTTGCTGGCAGCTGGCTTCACGCTGGTTGGTGCGGACTTCCGCCGAGTGACCTGCTGCGTCGGTGCTCTTTGCAACCTGGCATCCATGGAAAGGCATGGGACACATTAGAATAGTAAAATGGTCGTAGTAAGAGCGAAGAGGTATAGTGTTCAGCAAGCGCCGGGGTTGTCCCGAGCCACTGGAGCAGAAGGGGCGCCCTTGCGGCGCGGCTTGCGGACGCGTGGCTGCGTGTTCAAGTGCTTGGGCCGAGGGCGACCTCAAGGCTGCGTCGCGGGGGCGAAGATCGCGTCGAGGGTGGAGCGGCGTCGTTCCGCTGAGACGAAGGCTTCGCGAAAGGCGGGTTGGCGGGCCCTTGGCGGTGTCGCATGAGGCCTGCGAGGGTGGAGACCCGGCTGGCACAGCCATGCACGCACGTGCAACCCCGCGGGGATGCCGTATGCGTGTGAGCGGCCGTGCCGCATCAGCTTCCTCCGGGTGCGCCTCTTCGCGCGCGGGTGGTGCTTAGACTTCCGCCGATTGTGCTTCTTGACGTGTGGGCGACGCTTCGACTTCCGCCGATTGCGCTTCTGGACGAGTGGGCGACGCGTCGACTTCCGGCGATTGCGCTTCTGGACGCGTGGGCAACGCGTCGACTTCCGGCGATTGCGCTTCTGGACACGTGAGAGGTCTGCATAAATACATACCAGAGGGCCGCAGGGTCGTCCGAGCCAACTGAGATGATCTTTGATCTCGAAAATATGCCTTCTTCTGTTCATGAACACGCAGTGAAATGTTGCTGATGAACAGGAGGCCTATTTTCGAGCGTAAGCAATGCGGCGATCGCCGGTCGCCGCGCGTGCACAGGGGGAAGGAGGCCGCTGCGTTGTGCTTTGCGCGGCACCCCTTGGGTGCTTGGCGCTGGCTGGCCCCCACGTTGATCGGTGTAGACTTCGCTTGAACGGACTGCTCCGCTAGCGCACCTCGCGCGGGTGCATGTTGACGCTGGGGGCAGAGCCGATACTGCGTCGTGAAGCCGAAGATGCCGCCGAAGGCGACGCCAAGTGATGTTGCATAAATTCCCGAGAAGACACGCGGCGAGGCGCTATTGGCGCGCCGTGCTCTGCCGGGGCCCTTGGTGCGACCGCCGCTTGACCGGGCGTGGTATGCACGGGTAGGTGCGCTGGTACGACGACGATCGTGTGGATGTGGGCGGTTCGCCTCGTAGCAGTTATGTTTATCAATGGCGTGGGGGCACAGGGGTATTAAGTACCCCCTGCATTAGGCCACGTGCCTTCTCATCACCTTATCTTCTAGCTCCTGATCACGCGTCCCAATCTCCTGGCCTCCTTGCTTCCTTGTACGTCCAGGAGTTGCAGAAGAACGATGGCCAACGATGGGGCGCGCGTGCGGGCGGCTGACGACAGCGCCGTCTTCCAGCGGGCCTCGCCGCTCGAGGTGAAGTACACCCTCGAGGGGCGCTGCTCCGCGACTGTGGACGAGTGGTGGACGGCGGTGAAGAGAGGAGGGGGCCGTGCTCCCGCATCCTGGGCTCAACGCTGGTGACGGAAGAGACGATCTGTGGCCTTCTTTGTGAGGGGAAGCTGTCGGACCGTCGGGATGTGCGACTGCCCGCGGGCGACGAGATCAAACTGCACCCTGACACATCGGAGGCGATCATGTTCGCCGCCTACCGAGACGGGTTCGCATTCCGCCGCCAGGGCTTGCCGGGACGTCTGTGGGCCTTTGGGCTTGGTGGCGCGGTAACGCCGAATGTGATAGCTCGGCTTCATCGTATAGTTGGGCTGCACGCGCGGAGGTGTGCTGGCGACCGCGTCATCGTTCGCGTTTCTCCATGATGTCTGGTGCGCGGTGAAGGATCGGGGACGGGCGCTGCCCGCCTTCGCGACATCGATCTCGCCACGCGCCCGCGATGCGTAAGATATTTCCGCAGTCGAGTCGGGCGAGTGGGGCCAGGCTGACAAGGCGGTGGTTTTACCACCGCGTGGCGAGTGGTAGCGCCTTGAGTGCTCGGGCGACGGTGGCGGTTAGCGCCATGCGTGGCGCCCTAGATCTTTGGTGACGAGTGGATAGCACGGAGGCTTGTGGGGATCACCGCCCGCTTCAACATGCGCGACCTTGCTGAAGAGTTCCAGTTCCCAGCCCACCTCGCCACGACACCACGGGGGAGGGGGTACTAGCAGACACGGGTTCCGGCTCGGCGGGTCATGCAGACTTGGAGGCTAGGGCAAGTGCTGCGTCGCCACCAGCTGATGTTGGAATGGAGCCATCGTTGGCGGAGGATGCTGGGGCGGAGCCCTTGCCCGCAGCCGTAGGACCTCCTTCTGCGGCGGTTTCTGAGGCGGGGCCGCCTTCCTACTCCCAAAGCGGCGACCCGCATCTGATCGCCTCTTCGCTCGTCTGGGGGTTTTGTTGTAGCGAGCCGGGTCGGAGCCCTATGGGACTCCAACTCTTACACCGAGTGCGTCGGTGCCCCCGCAGCCCCGATCGAGTCTGCAGCTGCCAATGGCGAGGGCTTGATGGAGCTGATCTCCGACACCGAAGTTCCCCCGGTTGGCGAGGTGGGCGAGGATGCGGAGGTCCTTGTGGATTCGGGCGGGGCTGAAGGTAGACCTTCCTTGATTGTGACCTGCTAGATATTCGCAGAGCTGACCGTCGTGTGCCTTTACAGCAACATTGTTCCCCGAGCACGGGCGGCCTGCGGAGCCCGAAGACGGCTTCTTGGGAGGGGCATCTGGCGCCACCGAGACTGTTTCTGCGGATGCCGTCCGTCGTCTAGCGGACTTCGTTCCTCGAGCAGAGGTGTTGGCAGCATGGCGGGGGGCCGCTGATGATGCGGCCGCGAGCTTAGATCGCGACGCTTTGCAGATCAGTGGACCTGACTTGCTTAAGGGGGTGCTTGAGGTCTCTCAACTGAGGGTAAGTGCCTGACCCCGAGCGGCCCGTAGCCTTCGGGGAGATGTACTGATTGCTTCATTGTGTAGACCTTCGCCCTCAGTCGGGCGCTATAGGCGGCCCATGTGCGGGAACGGGAGGCCTTGAAGGGCCGGCTGCGCGCCGTCGAAGGGGCCCTTCGCGCGTCGGAGGAGGCGCATTCCGCTTAGGATGACCGCATGCGGCTCTTGGAAGTGGAATGCGCGGCAGCCGTCTCATATGCTGCGGAGCGCGTGGCATCGACGCGGCAGGCGGCGGTGGTGGAGCGTGACGGGCTGCTCCAGCAGGTTGCCTCACTGGAGGAAGAGAACGGCCGCCTCGCTGCGTCCCTAAGGGAGCGGGATGAGGCACTAGGTGCCGCCTCGGCAACGGTATGGGAGGCTATGCTGGCCCTGGAAGGTACCCTTGAGAATCTCGTTGCCGAGGTACCGCCCCGCTCCTTCGGACCCGAAGAGCTTCCACGGACACTTCGACGGATCGCGAAGCGGCGATCTCGCTCGATCGGCTGCGGCGTCCTTTGGCAATCACCGCTCCTCGTGGCGCTTGCACGGTATGCGCTCTTCTCCAACACCGGGGCTGCCGCCATGTCGATGAATTGGGCGACCCGCAGCTGGAGATGCTCGCTGGAGCCGGGGTGATGTTTGGTGCCGTGCGCGCCGTTCGGCACGCCGTTCGGTTTTTTCACGAGCGGATCTGGGAGTACATCGGGGTGGCCACGACGAAGGTGGAACTGCGACGAGAACATGTATGGCGAGGAACCTTGGCGAGTGGCTTGCGAAGTTGCCCGCGGCGATGGCGGGGCCGACGGCTCAAAGCGGTGTGACCCGGGTTCTTATGCGCTTGGTGTGTTGTAACCTTGCGTACTCCATGCGCGAATGAATTGCAAAGCGCTTCGCCGTTGATCGATTTTACCACTTTGCTCGAGCGGTGCTCGATGGGGACTCTTCTGGTTTCGACGTTGTAACTCGGCGCCGCTTACGTCGGTGGCGGGCGAAGACTCGATTGACTTCGGGCGAATCGACCCTCGGCGGGCGAGACTTCGGCGCGAAAGGTCGTCCCAGCGAAGCGAGATGAGTAGTGCCAGCCCGGTGGGTTTTGTAAGAACGTAGTGGCGGTGTGGTGGACAAGTCGGGAAATTTATCCTTGCTGTTGTTTTTGGATGCGTCTGCTTTGTGTCTTCTTCTTGGTGGGGTTTGCTGGTTGGGGCAGACGCCTAGGATAGACGTGGAGGTGGGGCGTAGCTGCTGTACGCCGCGGCGCTCCGTCCCCTACCCTCCGAAGTGGTGGTAGCAAAGCTGGCGCCTAGTCGATGTAGCCGCGCGGCGCCCAGTCCCCTACCCTCCGAAGTGGTGGCAGCGGATCTGGCGCCTGGTCGAAGTAGGCGCGCGAGTGCTCCGTCCCCTACCCTCCGTGGTGGTAGCGGGCGGCGCCTGGTCGATGTAGCCGCGCGGCGCTCGTCCCCTACCCTCCGAAGTGGTGGCGGCGGATCGGCGCCTGGTCGGCGTGAGACGCGCGAGCACTCCGTCCCCTACCCTCGGTGGTGGCGGCGGCCGGCGCCTGGTCAGCGAGCGAGGTCCACACATGGTGTTGTACGGCTACAAGGGAGGTGTCTCTTGGCCGTCGTCCCTCGCTTCGGGCCCCGCAAGATGGGGGGACGCGTGGAGTGGGGCAACCCTGCCGCACCACGTGCCGCTGAGACGTCGATGGGACTCTTGAGCGTACTGTCCGCGGTCTTACCTCTGGGGCTCTTTAAAAAGGGGGGACGAGTGGCTGAGTGGAGCGGCACTCGCCTTCCTCGACCTCGCACCCCCATACTCAGTTTGTTCCAACTTCGCCCCGTAGCGTGGAGGGATCCAGGACACGGTTGATGCCGCCTGGGCGACCGTGGGGTCGGGCATCCCGTCCACATGGGGGGATGCAATGCCACGATGTGTTTTCCCCTCGCCCACGCGCCGAAGAGCCGCGGTTGGTGCGGGGTAGTGGGCAATTCACTTGTACTTCATCCAGGCCGCTCCTTGCTTGAGTGTAGATCACATGGTGCGCCGCGAGGCCGTCCCCGCCTGCTGTCCGTCTGAGCGCTGTTCTCTCCCCCGTCTCCTCCCCTAGCTACTGGGCGCTTGGGGTGAGGAGAGGAGGGGGGCCGTGGCGCTTGCGGTGCTATAGGGAGCCAAGCTGCTTCGAGGGCGGGCGTCGGCTCCTTTAGCTCGGGGCGGCAGGCCCTCGGGGGAGCCCTGGGCAGTCTCCGTCTTGCGGCGCCTTATTGTGGCGATGCCCGTGTTCGCTGGAGCGGCTTCCGGTGCCGGGGGGACTGCGTCCGCAAGGGCGCCTTCGCCGGGAGCGTTTGGTTCCTCGGCCCTTCTGCGGAGGCGCTGGCCATCGAGCTCCTGCGCCGCCTGTTTGATCGGCATGCAGAAGTACTAAGCGTAGGCCCCACGTTGAGCTCCTGCGCCTCGCTCCTGTACTCGCGGCCGCCTGTCCATGCGGCGCGCGCGGTTTGCTGGGATCGCGCGGAGCCTCTGGAGTCCGTGCGTCTGGAGCCTCTAGACCGTCTCGTTGCCGGTTGCCGAGATTGAGCAAAGGAAGAGATGTTTTTGAAAGGGGCGTTTCTTATGAAAATATATTCTTAAGGTTGGTCTCTAGCTAGGGTCACGTCTTAGGGTCATTATCGCTCGATACCATTTCGCCGGGACCGGAACAACAACTCGAGTCCTCTGTGTAAATCGCACTATCGGTGAAAAGCTAGTGCACACAAAGGGTTTAACGACAATGTATATCATGCAAAAATAACCACGAAATATTATTAAACGAAAATACACCTTAAGGCCAAGTCTTACAATAAGGGCACAAGGCCAACAAGATAAACAAAAGCAGCGGAAAGATAGTAAAGGTGGCGGACACCCATCCACCCTCCCACAGCGAATGATCGTATGACGCGTCCTACTCATTGAAGTAGTCCTCACCGTCGTAGTCGCCCTCGAAGTCCGGCAACAGATTTAGCAAGGTGAGTACAAAGAGTATTCCCAAGGTAAGCATATAGAATGCTTACGCAAGTCACACCAGGAATTATAACAGAGTTGATGCATGCATAATGGATATCAAAGGAAGGCTTAATAGGGCAAATGTGCGGAAAGCAATACTTGAATTTAAATACAATAATGTAAGTACGAAAAGCTGAACTTTTAATACGGTATATGAACATTGTTTTTAACAAGTATTATCGTTAGTGTAGGCTCCAACCCACACTAACCTATCCACGGAATCCACCCGACCGAACCAAACCATCTTTTGTTTGCTCAAAAACCAGGTTTATAAAATCCAAGTCTAATCTGTGACAACTTTATTCAGCATGTCCATGACCGTGGACACGGCTATCTAGATAGGTTCTTAACTCTGCAGAGGTGTACAACTTTACCCACAAGACATTCCCTCCCACTTGAGCCATGCGATAAACACACTGCCTTAGGTGTGCGGCAGAGAGTTCATGACAAGGCTGTTCCGATGATCCATCGCCAAAATAATCACGCCGCCACTAAGGTTTCACCACAACTCGAATCCACGAGTTGGAGCCCCCTCTGGTGCCATGTGAGACTTCCCACAGCCTACGCCGCGCTCACATTCGGCCTATAGCGAGACTATGTTTGGAACTTCACAAATTACTTAACCAGGTCCGTCCCATACCGGACTTGTGGTAGTACGAAGTGACTTCGTAAAATGAATCACAGAAACGGTCCTTATGTTGGTTTAGGCCCAACCACATTCCCCCCTGCACGATAATCAACCAGGTGTCACCAAACACGAGGCATACCGGCACCCACCACGTAACCATTAGCCTAAGTCCAAATCATGTTTCTATCTTCACTTTTAAATAATTTTCATAAACCACCCTTGACTCTCCGAAGTCAAGGTTTCATTTCCAAACTGACATTTCATGTGAAATAGTTGATCCCACCTAAAGTTATATTAAGCCGGGCTAAACATTTCTACAAAATTTCTAGTTAATACTATGGTACTAACTAGTTTTCAGCTAAGGTGACAAGGTACATGAATTTGAGATTCAAATGGGCTATAATCAAAGGACTATGGGTATAACTAAAGCTAAAACTGATTTTAGATTAAGTTTGAATAGAAGTACGCATGCATATACAGTAAAACAACATACATAAATTTAAAATATTAGGTGCAACATGGTCAAAGGTGTAACTTGCCTTGATCGAAGTCTTGCTGCGATTCGTCGAATTCAAACTCTCCGGAATCGTCAATATCTAACGAAAGAGCCAATTCAAAATAAAATTCAAATGAAATCCAAACAACCTCCAAAAATTATGAAATAAACTGGGAGACAGAATTTTGAATTTTGGATGTGGACTAACAATTCTTGAAAAGGGATTGAGGCTTTTAAAAGAAATTGGACATTTTTAATTTAAATTTAAATCTTGGGATTACAAAATATATTCAAACAAAATTTAAATAAATTTTAAAATTTCAAAGTTATTCCAGAAATGGATAGATCATGATTTTAGAAAAATTTAGAAATTTGAATGGGTCAATTTGGAGTTAAAATGCAAAAGTTATAGCCTTCCAAAGTTTTAATTCAAATTAAAAGAAAAAGGGGTATTCTCTGGATTATTTTTAAACCGAAAATGATTTATGACGTCAGCACGAATTATTTTTCTATAGGAAAACATAGATTATGACGTCAGCCCTAGGGTTAATATATTCGGACAGAGGCTGACAGGTGGAGCCCGGGTGTCGTGGACTGAGTCCATGCACCCGAGGAGGAGGTGAGATGGCAGACGGGCGCTCGGGGGCGAGGTGGCGCTGGCGTGGCTTCCACGTGGCTGCCACTTGGCACCACATGGTCGCTACGTGGCTGCCACGTCACGGCTTTATGCCGACGTGGCTGCGCGCGCGTGAGGTGGCGAGGGAGCGTGCGGGTGGTGCTTGGCGTGGCGCCGTCCGCCGCCACTGGCTGCCACGCCGCCGCCAACTCGCCCGACGGCCGACGTGCTGGCCGGCGCGGCGCTCGGGATCGATGGTCGCCGGTGCTCGGTGAACAGCGGCGCGGCCGAGGGCATCAAAATGGAGAGAGAGTGAGGAGTGTTCGGTACCTCGCCACGAAGTCCGAGGACGGCCGGAGAGAAAATCGGCGGAGAGGCGGCGGTCGGAGAAGGGGTTCACGGCGGCGGGGAGCTCCGGTGGCGCACTTGCTCGGGGAGGAGGTCGTCGGGGATCGCCGGGGCACCAGCTACGTCGGAATCGCTCGCCAGAGTCGTCGGAGGCCGGTGGAGGGAAACGAGCGCAGGGAGGGCTCCGAGGCTCGATTTCGTGAATTGGAGGCACGAGGGGTGGCGGTGTGGGCAGAGGGACCTCGGGGAGGCCCTTTTATAGGCATAGAGAGGTGGTAACCGTTGCACGTAACTCGCCGTATTTGGGAGATTAACGCGACGGTGAAAGGGGGCGTAATTGGGGGAATTTATGCCTGCAACGGACGCGGTGGAGGATAAATTGCAATCTGCAATCGGCGCGGGGTAGTAAACGGGAAGGAAACCGAAGCTTTAAAAGCTTCGGTTTTGGTATTCATGGCGGCAGCAGGGCGGGGATCGCGCGGAGAAGAAAGGAAAGCGGCGGGGACGACGGATCTGACGCGTGGGTCCCACCGGCCAGCGAGAGAAGGCAAAAGGAAAGGACGAGGGCGACGGTCGGATGAGCGGCACGTGGCAAAGGGGAGGGGTGCGGGCTGTTGGATCCGAGCGAACCGGTAAGTGAGAGGGGAAGGCCACGATTCAATCCGGCAATGGGGGAAAAATCTGGGCCGCTGGGAGGAGCGGGAAAGCGGCGAGGGATTAAGTGACTGCGGACGGGCGGGATGTAATCCGACAACGGCGAACGGCCCCGATCAAGCTACGTGGTGGTAGGAGCGGAGAGGGGAGCGGGTGAAGCGGTAAGTTGGTGCGGGCGGCGAGGATTAAATCCGGCATGGGAGTGGACGGTCCGATGTACGACACGCGTCGCATGCGGAGAGAGGGAAGGCGGGATGAGGGTTTAAGTCAGATCGGACGGCTGAGGGAGATTCCGGCGGCGCGGGGCGGCCCGATGGGCGACACTTGGCAGCCTGAGGAGGTTTGGGTTTTAAATTCCTTTTGATTTCGAAATGCTATTTAACTTTAGAAAACTCGAGAAAAATACCAAATAAGTTTTGAAAAATCGAGAAAATTCAGAGAACATTCAGGACTAAGCGGGACTTAATAAAAATATTTTCCACCCAATTTGATAAGTATATTTTTCAAAAGCACAATTTGATTTAAAAAGGGAAGTTTTTAATTCTTCATAAAATCTGGAAAATTAATGTAATTCCATATTTGACTTTAGGAAGCTGAATTACATTTGTTTTAACTTTCATGAAGGTAATAAATTCATTTTTGGCTTTTATAAATTAAAGTTTTTAATTTTTCTCAAATCAGGACTTTGACACAACTCCAGAAAAATCCAATAAATTCCAGAATTGATTTTTAATAAATGAACAAAATTTTGGGATGTTACAGCGGACCTCGACGCTACGTCTTATTTATACTCCGTAGAGTGCGTGCGGAGGCGGACCTCGGCGCCTCGTCTTATTTATACTCCGTGGAGTGCGTGCGGAGGCGGACCTCCGTGGAGTGCGTGTGCGAGGTGAGTCTCCATGTGGTGCGCGCGTGCGGAGGTGAGTCTCTATGCCTGCGTGTGCGGAGGTGAGTCTCCATGTGGTGCGCGTGCGGAGGTGGGTCTCCGTGCGGTGCGTGGGAAAATCAACCACATCTTTATACTCCGGGGAGTACGCGTGGTGACAACACCCGGTAGCGTCGCGAATCCTCGTCTTGTTTATACTCGGTAGAGTGCGCAGGAAAACATCCGCGTCTTATTTATACTCCGTGGAGTGTGTGCGGGGGCGAGCCTCCGCACATTTTTAGTGGGGGGGCACGAATAGCCTCGCAAACGGCGAACATTATTAAATTCCCGTTTGCGCGGGTGAGCGAGTACAAAAAGGTTATGAACTAACCACAGGACTCGTTGTCGTGGTGATGAGATCTGAAGCCTCTTGTGCTTGGGCTGCCGCGCGGCGTGTGTGCGGCGCGCGACCTAAGAACGCGTTGGGCTCCGTGCTTGGGCCGGGTTCCATGCTCCAGTGCGAGCCATGTGCGATCGCGAAGATGGTGATGACACCTCGCGGGCCCTGAAGCTTCACACATAGGAAGCCATGGTGTCGTACTGCCCCGAAGGAGTTAAGAGTTGGTCGCCCCAAAATGGCGTTGTAGGGGTACTGGATATCGACGACATCAAAAGTGACATCCCTGGTCGCCACGTTGTCATCCTGGCCGAAGGAGACCTGTAAACATATTTGACCCAACGCCAATAGGGGCTGACCTCCGAAGCCCTGCAACGGGATTCGTGAGGGGCCTAGGCGACTTCGAGGTATCGTCATCTGGTCGAAGGCCTGTGCGAACAAGACGTTCGCGGAGCTACCCCCATCGACCAAGACGCGCCGGACATCACACCCAGCAACCGCGACCTGGATGACTAGGGGATCTTGGTGGGGGAACTCCACGCCTTCAGCGTCGGCAGGCGTGAAGGTGATCGCGTGTTGCACCCAATCAGGCGGCGCCTGAGCTGGGTATGCCGCCACGTGGTGTAGCCTCCGCACGTAGGCCTTGCGCTGTCGCTCTGAGGCAAACTCCAAGGAGGAACCGCCGGAGATGACGTTGATGACCCTGCGCGGGGCGCCCTCAAGGGTATGGATCCGCGAGGGCTTTCACGGGCTGCTTTGCACTGGTTTGTATCCGCCGGAGGCCCTCCTGAGGCTACGGCTCTTGATCGCAAATCCTCAGGGGGCCGTTCGGTGGCTGCCGAACGTGCGCTACGACGGGTGGGCGCGTCTCGAGATCCCTGTCTCTAGCAACGCTTTGGTGAAGTGCTGCGATGGTGGTACAGGAGCGGGTATCATGATTGCCTTGGCCATGCACCTCGCACCACTGTGGACGCTGTTGGTCGTCGTACTCCGCACGGGCCCCACCGTCGCGACCCCGGCCTCGGCCTCGCCCCCGACCTCGTCGGGCCCTAGTCCCGCGGTTAGCAGGGGTGTTATCCTCAAAGCCGGCCTCAATGTCAAAGACGTACCGGGCTCACCGGGATGTCTGACGGCTGCGCTGGGGCTTGTCAGCTGGCATGTCCTTGTGCCGAGAGGTGTCCTTCGACATCTCCTGTCGGCGCTTGCTCCGCGAGGAACTTGCTTGCGATGGGTCGGCGCTCTTTGCGACGCTTCCCATTGGGTTGACGTCAGCTTCGTTGTCTTGGCGCCGCTTTGCGTCTTCTTCCGCCCGAGCGTATTTCTCCATCTTGTCGAAGAGTTTCGCCACTGTCTTGATCGGCTTGCGCGCGTTATATTCAGCCAGTGGCCCCGGGCGAAGACCCTGTACCGCTGCGTTGATGATTGTTGTCTCGTTGACGTCTTTGACCTGGCAGCGGACCTTCGCGAAGCGTTTGAAATACTCGCGGAGCCTTTCTGATGGTTGTTGCTTGATGGCGAAGAGCTGATCCGCGTCGACACACTCGATGTAGTTCCCCTGGAAGTTGTTATAGAGGCGGTCGCGTACCTGCTCCTATGCGTATATGGAGTTCAGCTCTATGGTAAAGAACCATGAGAGCGCCACTCTCTGTAATGCGAGCGGGAGCCCCTTCACCTTGGTGGTGTCGTCCCCGCCTACCGCCTCGATGGCGGTCTCGTACACGCGCACGAACTCTCGGGGGTCCGTGTCGCCTTTGTACAATGTAACGGAGCTGGGAAATTTGAAATCCTCTAGCCACGCTACTTGCTGCATGCCCGGCGATAGCGGGGATTCCGGGTCCACGCGTCGTAGCGAGGCGCGGCTGGAAGTTGGGGCGTCGCGGCTGTCCACCCTCTCGGGCACAGGTTCCGGCGCGACCACCGGTGGGGGTGGCTGACTCCGAGCCTCTTGCATGCTCCGCACAGCCCCCCTGAGATCCGCCAACTCCCGCTGGAGCGTGCTAAGGGCTGCCAGCAGGGCATTCTCTGTGGCGGGCGTAGATGGGGCAATGGGCGCACCTGGTTGCGCGGTCAAGGTTGTCGCGACCGCTGCTTGTGCTCTTAGGTTGCTCCTCCCATCTGCGCGGTGGAGTTCAGTGCCGATGGTGGGGCCCGTGTCGCCGGCGGGGCCACTTGGCACTTTCGCACCGGGTGCAGAGGCGGTGGTCGCGCCTCGATGGCCGTCGAGGCTACCACTCCCTAGCGCCCGACCGGTGTCGTCAAGGTTACTCGTCGCGCCAATGGGGGGTTGGGGTGCAACGGGCGGGTTGGGGCCGATCGTCACGTCAATGGCAGCGGGGTCGATGGCGTCGATGGTGGCGGGGTCGATGGCGTCGATGGTGGCGGGGTCGATGGCGTCGGAGGTGGCGGGGTCGATGGCGTCGATGGTCGCGCAATGAGCATCGTCATTTTCTTCCCCGACCGCCGATGCCGAAGCTCTGGTGCTGACGTGGGGCCTCGCCGCGGCCGCTTCCTTCTTCCTCGCCGCCGATGATGAAGCTTTTTTCGGTGCCATCCTTATTCTTGCGGTCTTGAGGTTTGCTTCCGTCGTCCCCACGGACGGCGCCAACTGTTGTGGCTACAGACCAAACAAAGAGAGAGGGTATGGTAGTGGAGAGTTAGGTGAACAAATGACCTCTTCTGTCTTTCCCAAGGACTAGTCACCATACATAAGCACTCCCGACGGTACTGAGTGACATTACTATCGTAACCTTTCCCGAAGCCCCTCACCGAGGACAAGCTACGTCATTTACATGATTTACAACCTTCTCAACAGGCTAGCTGGGTTTAGGTGGGGGCCACCCCTACAACAGGTACCTTAAGTATTCAAGAAGGATTTAAAAGTGGTACTCATAGATGATATCAAGTTTTCTATAAATGGATTTAATCATACTTGATATCGTTCAAGATCATAAGTGGTAAAGTCTCTACAATTGGAATCAATTACTTGGTATCATTTACTGTTACAATTGGTATCTTCGTGCAAGTGGTATCAAGTTTCTACAATTCGAATTAATTATACTTGGTATCATTTACAATCACAAGTATTTTAAAAGTGATATGTTATGTCATCACAAGTGGTATAAAAGTCAAAGTGATATATAATTTTCATGGAAAAGACAAGATAATCACAAAAAGGATAGAAACACCTATTATAGACAAAATATTTACAAGTGGTATCCTTGTTTTTTATGCGAGATGATATAAGGAGAGAAAGTATAAATGAAAATAGGAGATAGGTAAAAAGAGAAGAAAAGGAAAATAGGGAAGAATGCTTTGTGTGTCAAAGGAAAAAGAAAGAAGTGCCAAGTGGATCCTTGGTGTAAGGGGGAGTATAAGGGGAGTTTTTCTTTGTGAAAAACAAATATAGTATTTTGGGATTACATAAACAAAAAGGGTAAAGCATTATTATTGGGAAAACTATTTTACCTAATTTGCCCAAAATATTTTATGGATATTGAGAGTGAATGTGTTTCATTCTATTGGATTGATTTGGTGTTCATGGAGCGAAAATCTAATAATATGCAAGTTCAGCCTTTTCAAAAGGCATCTTTGTCAAAAGTCAAAATTCTTGTTTAAAATGCCTAAATATGTTAAAAACAAAAGGAAAGAATTTAAATATGTATTTCAAATGTTATCCAATGCTTTTAGCATAAAATTTTTTATTTTTGAAACAAAATAGCAAATTTGGTCTCAAATGGATCATATATGATCTTCTTTTTGAATAAAAAGACATATTTCCATAAATCGAAATCTTTTGAGTTTTTGAAAAAGTTTTCAACACCAAACTTGTAGAGTTGGTCATTTCAAATATTTCTCTAGTTCAAAGTTTTTACAAAATACCAACCGTTGAAACGTTATACTTATTTGAAACTCACCGAAAATCTAGTCTTGACCTAAAATGACCTATTCTTACATATTGTGAGTTTCACTATTTGAGCTGGATTTCTTTGCTTATCTTGGCTTACAATAGTATTTCTAACTCATACAAAGCTAAGAGAGCAAGAACCTCCATGAATTTCAAATTATATTGCACTTTAAGCCTTTGGTGCAAAATCAATCCATTCTCATGCACACAAAGTGCATTTTATCATATCTTTTGAAAGCAAATTCCTTTCTCAATAATTCTTTTTGGAGAATATTTTATTTGATCCAAAGTTAAAATTTGAAAATTTTCAAAGTATTTGGATCTCAATTGAAAGATTTTTGTATTTCGCCTCTCTTTTTGTAGAAGGATTGCAAAGAAATCTCATTTTGGCATAACTTTTGAATGGAGACTCCTTTTTCAAAAATTCTTGTTGAAAAAATTTCTTAGAATTCAAAGCTTGTTTCTGCAAAATTTCAAAGCATTTCAACTTTATTTGAGAAATTTGTGTACTTTTCTCATTTTGACAAAATGCTGAAAATTCAGAACTTTGCATAGTTTTGAGTAGATTTGTGATTTTCATATCTTTAAATATGCTCATAATCTGAGGTAGGCATAATTATGACTTTTGATCCTCAGATATTGGTCTATACTGATAATTTTCCATGGATTTATAGGACTTTTGTAAGTCAGTTTGTCAGCTACATTTTGAAGCTTAAATTGAAATATCAAAATCTGAAAATTTGCACTTACAAGTGGAATATGCAAGCTTTCAAGGAAGCTATTAAGAGTAAGATTTTTAATTTTATTTTAAATATCTTTTGAAGTAAGTAGTCAAACTTCAAAATTAGTCATATGTTTCTATTTTCATACTTTTATGACCGCATTAAGATGAACTAATTGGTATCAAGCTCCATGTGTTGGATAAAATGCCAAATGAGAGAGAATACATAATCTAGTAAGTTAAATCATTTGGTATCAAGCTCCACATGTTGGAAACCTTCAGTTTGGAAAAATTTGCTTTTCTTTACTTTGTGGTGATAAATACCAAAAAGGGGAGAAATATTGCATAATAGCATTGATATAAAAAGGGGGAGAATTGATAAAAGGAAAAGGGAGAGAAATATGCTTCAAACTTGAATAATGACAAAAGGGGGATTTCTCCAATAGTCTTTAATTTGCTATCATATGTTCATCTTCATCCAAATGCTATTATTGCTAATGAATTTGTCATTCATCACCAAAAAGGGGAGATTATAAGTTCAAGCTCCATTAAGTTGGTTTTGGTGATAATGACAAATACAATTATTAGACTAATTTGTTTATTAATTATAATGTTATTCTAGTCTCATTTGGATGTAATGAATGAAAAATGTTATTGTGAGACTAATATATTTGAATGATTATAATATAGCTTAGTCTTATTTGAATAAAGAGGTGAAAATTATGGAGGTGTGTATTTTACATCACATTCCTACAACTTAGTGCATTCTTCGGATCCAAAATATAGATTGAACTTCACCAAAAGTTTAAATTCAATATGTGCATATGTTTTCATTATACATTCTTGTATGCACATATTTAGAGAGAGGTCACTCTACGTTTTATGGTTTCATTAGTATTGATCCATATTTTTTCCACATATATTGGGATCTCTAATTGAAACATATCCCCTAAGTATATAAAACTTATGTAGTTCATATATACTCACATTGACTCATATTTTTATATACTCAATTGTTTGTGTTTGCAAAAAGGGACTAACATGTATGTCAAGTAATTGAAAGGTTTAGTCCCAGAATTCATTTGACTATATGAAGATACTTGCAAAGATTGATAAGAAGATCAATATTGCTCGAGACAAAGGTCAGCATGCATTTGAATTTAAATTCTAAAGCCAACTGTGCATTGACAGGAAAATCGATAGTACCAGTGTGTATCTAGCGGTACTACCGCAGTGCGGTATGACCGGAATGGTAGTGCGGAACTCCAAGAACCCGGAAGTACCGACGTATAGTTGGCGGAACATTTTTTTCCAAAGATCACCCATTGAAACACTTAGTCTCTCTTAAAACGGTAGTACTAGAGTTTGAATGACAGAACTACTGCAGAGTGGTATGACTGCAACTCCTGAGCGATACTACCGGAGAGCGAAACTACCGGACTTATAATGGCGGTAGTACCGTACCTTAAGTTTAAAAGTTTTATATTCAATTATTTTGCAATTGTGATGGTTATCATTAATTACCAAAGAGAATATTGAAGAATCTAGACATACCATTATGAGTTAATTGTATGTTTTGGTAATTAATGATAATCACATTATGGGACTAACATTTTTCATGAATTGGATGAATATGTTATGTTACATGATGATGAAGACTTTGGATGGCTTCATATGTTGAAGATCATCAAGTAAAGGATCAAGATGAAAAAAGGCTTCATAAGTTGAAGCCATTCAAAAAGAAGATGCATCATGTGTTGATGCATATTAAGATCTCGAAGAGGAGATGATCATGAGTTGATCATCAAGTCAAGAGAAGACAATGACTTTGACTTGAAGTGAAGATGTACATCATCAAGTTTTAAGGGGATGCTCAAGGCAAATGTATGACTAGTTAGGGCTAAGAATATGTTCTTAGTCTTTTACCAGTCTTGGTGTTTGGTTGAAAGATCAGATTATTAGTATAGGTTTGCCATACTATTAAGAGGGGTTTTGTTTGGTAGCTTGAATCTCATCATGTGTTGATAGCTCAATCTCACTTATTCTAACTCTCTATGGCATGATGCTATTATTTGCAAATAGCTGAGACACATGCTTCTAATCCTTACAAAATATGACTATACTTTACAAATATATTTTGCAAATGGTTGAAGTCCATGTACGTTTTTCTTGTTATATGATCTAAATTTTCAAATGTGTTTTTGCAAATTGTTGGAGGTCATACTTATCTCTTGGCATAGTCTAAGATTGTTTATTACTATTTTCTTGGACTTAGACGGTGATAATGATTTCTTGGATATTTTATGATTTCTGCATTTATATAATATGTTATTGTAACATCCCAATTTCGAATTATGTTAAATTTCTTGTTGCAGTCAATTTAAAGTTTTGAAATGAGAAAATTTTTGATAATTTCATAATTTCATTTGGGAGTTTTTGGATTTTTGTGCTTAAGTATAAATCTCCTTTCTCCTCTATGCAGAATCTAATTAGGAAAAAGAAAAGAATTTGGGATTAAAAAAAAAGAAAATCTTCCCCTCTCCTCGAGCGCCCAGCCAAGCCCGATCGGCCCAGCCAGCCCGCTAGCCTCTCCGTCCCCTCCCCTTCTTCCTCCTTCCTCCTTTCGACCGAGGAAAAACCATTCCGCGCCCTGGTACACCCTCCCTACTGAGCTAGATGCCTTCACCCCTCTAGCCTCACCGCCCAGGCATCTCCGTTGTACCCCTGTCGCTGTCGCCGCTTGGCTTCCTGACGGTCGCCGTCGCATCCGCGTCATCGTCGCGCCTCGAGCCTTGCCTAAAATTGCCTCCTCTGCGCCGGCCTCACCTTTCCTCTCCACCGTAGCCCGTCCTCATGGTGACGCCACCACTCCATCTACTATGCTCCACTGTCGAGCACTGAAGCTACTTGACGTCGCATGCGCATTATCGCCGCCCTCCCTCCCGCCTAGCGCCCATAGAGGCCATTGAGCGCGCCACACTACCGCCCCGGCCTTAACTCGCGCCAACGTTCCCCACTTGTGTTTCCTTGCTATAAATCTGCGGCAAATGCCCTAATTCAACTCGTCCAGTATTCACTTCCCTCCCTTGATGCACAATCTCGCCATTTCGCACCGCCGCCTGAAGTCCCCTCGAATGTCTCTGACACCAGCTGCCTTAGGACCCCCGCAAGCCTCTTTTATCCTTTCAAAGTACTCCTCGGACCTCACTAATGCTCCTGTATCAATAACTTGAGTTCTTTCCCTTCGCAGCTCACCGGCCCGACAGTCTTCCCCGACTCTAGCCAACTTCCATCGCCACCGACCCTGACCTTCTCAGCTCAATTTAGTTCGGCCAGAGCTTTGTCCTAGCTCATGGAACACGAGCTCGGTGCCGAATTGGAGCTTCCTGAACCTGTCTTCTCCGACACCGAGCGCCCCCTTTCGCTGCCAACCGTCACCGTCGCCAGCTCTGTCCGACCCACCTTGTGATGAGGACATCCCAGCTCAGCATGTTCCACCACATATCAACCATTCACCATCAAGCATAAAGGATACAAATCAAGGTCCACTTACACGAAGTCGTGCCAAGAAAATACAAGAACAGGTGAATTCATTCCTAGCTGATTTTGATTTCAACATATCTCAGGATGTTATACTACCTAAATGTTCTACATTGATGTTACTTAGGTTTACACATGAAGCGGAGGAAGCTACTTGGCATGAGGAACAAATACAATGCTACGATCAGACCACCTGGCTGACCGCACCTATAGCCATAAAGAAGCAACCATAACTTTTGATTACCGAAGGCTCTGTGGGTCCATGAGTACTTTATGGAAAGCTTATCAAGTCTAGTTTCCAATGCAACAAACCCCACGTCATTTGGACGTTCCAACAAGAAGTTATGATCAAATTAGTGGAGACTGCTCAGAAGGCTAACAGTCACGCGAGACCTCCTCGGGAATTCATCTCGTGGAGACCTTTCACCTAGCCTATCTTGAAACTCCAAATCCTTTTCACACTCAACTAGGAGGGTTGTTCCTAGTATAAATACCCTTGTATCTAAACAATTGGGGCTTTTTTGAATCATTTGATAAACCATAGTTTTGCAAATTGAGCCGCTAAGTGTCTTACTCATACCATTGTTCTTCCTTGTTCTTCTTGGAGTCGTGAAGAGATCCCTTTGGGATCCCCTAATTCGTGCTCTAGGCTTTCGGGCCTGTTGTGTTGGTTAGTCCCGGATTGTGGTTCTGCGGTCGTTCGGAGATCGAGTCAAAGTCCTCAAGGTTTCGGTGTCTCTTTCCCCGTCGTTTGGTCGCATCCAACCTTGGCAGATATAAAGCTAGTTACCCCGCTGTTCGCAGCAAGTTATCCTCGATTCTTCGACCTACTGTCGTGAAGATCGGGCCATCCCAAGGAGGTTCCTATTACCTTGAGCCCAACTACTCCCTCCGGTGAGCTCCTATCACCCCTTGGATGTCCCCTAACCTTTAATTGCACTCTCATCGCTACTCTCACCGTCGCCCCTCTTGCCCTGGTCCCGCCGCCGCCGAGCTCATCGCCGGCGATGGTCCGAGCCAATTGAAGCCGTGCCGCCTCAGCCGAAGGTGCACCGAAGCCCCGTGAGCCTGTTTTGGGGAACACTCACGTGCGGCCAGGCCCTCCCTCGCCACCGGCAAGCTGCGCCGTCGCTCGGCCGAAGCCCCCCCGGTTCGGACATCATTAAGGGGGCAAATCTCCCATGAAATTCTAATGATCGTTTTAATTAATGACTAATGCTTTGCTGACAAGTGGGCCCGTAACGGTTTAACCGTTACCTTTTCACTGACACCCGGGCCCCACCTCAGTTAATTAACCTAATAAACAAATGAATTTAAGAATGCGTCAGCGATGTGGACCCCACTGCATGGGCGGTGCACCAGGGCCCCACATGTCAGTCTTTGGCAAATTCGGGATTTTTTCGAAAGTTAATAAATCAGTAGGCCCCACGTGTCATACTCAGTAATTAAATTCTAAAATTTTGAATAAAAATTTAATAAAGCCAGTGGGACCCACATGTCAGAGATAGGACTCTCTCTCCTCTTTTTATTTTTGAGATTTTTCCTGAAAATAAACTTTGGAGAGCTCAAACTTTCTCACCGTAACTCCGATTTAAGTGAAACTAGTTTCTAAAATTTTCTAAATTCAAGATCTTTCTGTTAATTCAAGTTTTGTTCAATTTGTAGTTCATTTGAATTTTTATTTGCTATTTATTGCCTTCTTACCTATTGTTGCTTTCTGGTACTTTCGCTCGGATAGATTACGAGGATACCCCCGAGCTGCATTTCGATGCCTCACCGAATCCCTAGGACTTCCATACCTCAGACCCAGGTTATCAGAACCGGGTTTAGAAATCCTAATTCCTCTGTGATTTCTGTACTGTTCCCTGTATCAATAGCCAGTACTCACAGTTACATCACTGTATATCAAAAACATATTAAGCGGAAGCATAGTTATACATTAATAACTTACATGGGCCGATTGGGCCGAAAAGCAGAGAATGTAGCAGCGGAAAATCTTCACACAAGTGGAACCCTCAAGACTTGCCCACAAGCAGCCAACTGGGGTTTCGCGACCTATGTCTATGGCCTTCTTGAATACCAGCTCTGTCGACCCTTTTTAAACATTGCAGGGCCTCTTCTTCTGTTCCTGACTAACTGGAGGGTAATAAGCAACAGTGAGTACAAATTGTACTCAACAAGCCATCACACAGAATGCATTGCTAATAACTATTATATGCAAGGCTGTGAAATGAGGCTTGAGGCTATTTTATTTGTTAAAGCAGCAGTTCCAATACAATAGGTAAAATTCCTGAGACTTAGCAATTTTCACCAAAATGCAGTTGTAAAGAGAGAGTGCAATATTTATAGTAGCGCAGGTTACATCCACCTTTTGCAGTGTATGGTTACCTCCACCAATGCTAATTTTGATTACTAGGCTACACCCACCCTAATTACCGCTGGAGTACATCTCCCCAGGAAAAATCCAACAAAGTAGAGTACCTCTCTCCACTTAGTTTTCATCCCGTCCGAAAAAGGTTTTGAAATAGAACTAACTCGAGGATGTTCCCATGTCCGCTCTTGACCGTGAGCACAGCTATTCGAATAGTTTAGACTCTCTAGAGTGGTACATCTTTACCCACAAGAGATAATTCAATTGTTATATTCCGCATGTTTCCTTAGACATGCAGCTCAACCAGATTATCACATGACTTTTACAATGTATCTAGTAAAAGAATGCACTCGCTAAGGTTTCCGTCTACATGAAGGCCCTTTGGGCGCCAACTAGACCCCCTCTTGCACCCACCTCTATCCAGTGACATGACCATCTCCAGGGCGCTTTGCATCCAGCGAGAAAAATCATGTTTTCCCCCAAAATGCATTCATTTACTGACAAGTACAAATTATTCAGTCATGCCTACACTTTGCCAGCTTGTGGTTGTACTGTTTTACATGGAGAGGTCAATACAGGATTAAGTCCTTAATTTGCCCAGACGGGCGTCCACAGCCCAATGTTACATCCACCAACCACATCTACCATCCGCTCAGACAGGTAAAGCAAGTTTTAGGATTTTGAGAAGCACAAGATAATCTGTACAAAAACTATCAGTCACCTACATCCAATGACTGCCCAAAATAAATTTGATTGTTTGAAGAATAATGATGAGCCGGACAATTTAATGCCCTAACTCTGGACTCCTTTAGCAGTACATATGACTTAGCTTTGTTAATAGCATTATTATCTAGGGCGACAAGGATTAATTGAATCAAATGGTAAGGGATGTCATATTAATAATATTGGTAGCATAAAAGGGGCAATATCTAACTTACATTTGATATAATTTGCATAACAATGTAAGCATGCATTTTGATAATTTGAAAGAACATAACTTTTATAAAACGTGGGATCAATATGATCAAAGTGATGACTTGCCTCGATTATTACCGCAGCCTTGTTTTAAAACAAAGCTTGCCTAACCAGTCAGTTATATTCTTGAATTCCTCACTGTAGCCCGAATCTGCTTGGTCTTGTCGTCTTCAGACTGCAGCTTCTAATACGCGGCAACAAAAGGAAAACCAAATAAATCCAAGCAGCGGCAAAAGCTTAGTTTAATTTAATTGAGTTTTATTTAATGTTGTTCATAAATTGAGAGTAGAGAGGGAGCGATTGAAATGGATTTATTTGATAGGAAGGAGTTGATTAAATAGCTTTACCGTGAGGAAAAATTTTACGAAACCAGAAGAATTTAAATAAAGGATTACCCGCAAGACCTTTCTGCTGGGTTCAAGATATAGGGCTTGCTTTCTTATTTATAGATTTCCTTTTATTGATTTATATTTATCAAGGAAGTTCTAAAAGTTAAGTTGGGTTTATGTGCTTTTTAGAAAGGTTGCCAGATACTTGAGTACATGTATTTTATGGTTGTAGATATAGGATGAAATGAGTATTTATCCAATTAAGATTTTGGAACAGGGTGGACTATTTTTGATGATTATCAACTCTATTAGGGATGGTTAAGGATTTTTAATTAATGAATTGACAAGTTTGAGTTGATGAACTTGCATTCATTTAAATACTAGAAGATGATTAGATTAAATGGAGATGCGAAGTTGTGTTTTAGCAATATATTTAGTCAAGGGTGTTAATTTAGTGAAAGACACTTTATGCTTTAATATTGCGATATTCGGACAAATTATTCCCAGATAATCTAGTTGGGGTAGAGAGCAAAATTCCTTTATTTAAGTTTAATAGTTTCTTATGCCCAACAGACGTTTGTATCTTTATATCATATAAATGATATTGAAAATTAAACTTATAATTACTTTGCTTACATATAGAAAGGAAGGCTTACTTGTTTAGCAAAAGAACAATTTGTATAATGATGTTTCATGTGAAGAAGAGAATGGTTAAATTAATGAGCTAGGTTTACTTTAGCAAATATGAGCTTAGGATAAGGATACAAGGGATGCTCTAAAAATTTTAGCTCCTGGTATTACTTTATTTTTTGAACAAGGGCTTCACAAATTAATCAAATCAATTCCTTCTTTTAGTTTAGCTTATAACATTCTCTGAATAATTTGTCCAATTGATCTTTTGAATATTCAACTAGTAAGAATATGCTGCAAGTTGAAAAACTTGGCCATGAGGTCTTTGATTTAAGCAAATGCTCACACAAGGATAAATTAATATTTGGGGTAGGAGCATAATTATTCCACAATCACCGATTTAATACAAAAAGGAGCCATACTAGCAAACATGATCCATTCATTGGCTGCAAAGCATAATTTTTAGAGATAATCTCCAGAAGCTCACCGTGCAACAGAGATTACAAGCATTCCTCCCTTAGCCAAATAGCATCTCAATTGGGGCCCACCTGCCATAGATAGAAAGAGGGAGAATGAGGCAGGGGAGAAGAAATGCTCGGCCGAGGGGGGAAATAACAGAGAGGGAAGGGGGTGCCTAGTTGGGGGATTGGCAGCACTGGTGAGGAGCGGCTGGAGAAGCGTCGACATCGGCGGCCGAAGGGACTCCCCGAGAGGGTGAAGGCACAAGTGGTGGAGGCGCAGCGCATGATGGGGCCGAAGGAGTCGACGGCGGCACTGGACGGCGAGCTCAAAGGAGCTACGGGGCAACACCGATCAGGGAAAGGAAAATGGAGGAAATAGGCGAGCACGAGCTGGAGGGTGACCAATGGGTCTCACCTGAGGCGGCGGCTTGGCTGTGAGCGTGCTGAGGTGGACTGCCGGTGAAGGCCACGGGCGGCGCGGAGAGGCTGCCGTGGGCGGTGAGCTGGAGTCGACGGGGAGTCCGAGCGGGGGTTGGAGTGGCTTCAGGGCACCGTGGGGGAGCTCCAGGCGGCTACAACCGGCGGGAGGCGCAGCAACACGGGAGAAAGCCCGGCGGCGGCGGAGGTCGTAGGCGGTGCAGGGGAGACTCCCGTAGGCGGCTAGTTGGGATCACCGAAGGACTCGATTGGAGAGGGAGGCAACTTCGGGGTGTTGAGGAGGGTCTCCCACAGCCAGGATTTGAGGAGAGGGTGGCCGTGGGGAGAGGACGTAGCTGTAGGGGCAAAGGGGCCAACGCAGGCAAGTGGCTTGGCCAGGGGAAAGAAGGGGAAAAACAATGAGTTGGGGGCTATTTTTTTACTCAGCGGCGAGGTGGCTGGTCGCTGGGTCATCAAGAACATGTGCGGTAGCTCGGCATTGAAGGGGGGAGTAAGGGTGGAGAGCCAAGCGCAAAGCTTGGATGCGACATTGGTGAGGTGGCGGCTCCAGTGCTAGGCCGGTGCAGGGCTAGAAGAGGGATAGCGCTGCGCGGGAGAGGGGTACTCCGAGGGGTCTGCTAGCTGGTTGACGCGACGTGGAGCCAGGTGAGACCGAAGTGAGGCGATGGGGCATTGATGGAGGAACGAGGCCGGCGCAGCGATAGCTCGGTGGGGCGGGGAGAGGAGTAATGCCGGTGGCAGCTAGGGGAGAAGCCGACTACTAGGCAAGATGACGGAAGGGTCTGGGCGGCATTGAAGCTGGGCAGGTGAGGCCGGCGGTAGGGGTACGGCCATTCGAGCGAAACCAGGGGCGGAGTAGGCGCGGAGTAAGGGCGGAGTAGGGGTACCCTTTAACCAAGGGTAAGTGCTTTACTAGTTGTCATACAAGTTTTATTTATATTTTATACGCAACATAAACTTAGGATTAATCACTATAGCAACATACAAGACTAGGTTTCACTAGATTTTAATTGTGATTGTACCAAAGTGGAGCAAGATAATATATCTTGATTCCCAACTTAGGAGCACTCATGACTTCACCCGTGTGCAACAAGCAGTTGACAGGTAAACTCATTTCTTTCATACATAAATCTATTGTAGTCTTTCCTTCATTTGCAATGGCCGAAGCTAACTTTTTGGAATCACGTAGGTTGTTTAGCGCTTACGTTGCCCAGGGAGGGAGACATAAGGAATCCTGCGTCACACTGCGACACAGGACGTGATTTCTGGTACCCACTACAACACAACAATCCTATATCACACTTCATTATAATGACTCTAGAACTGATAATACTCATGCATGTAATTCTATTTTTGCAATACCACCAGTAGCTATAGTGCAACGATTGGATTCTACGTTTGCCGCTATATGAAGGAAGTCATAGACGCTTAGATGAATGATCTAGAGATTTGTCAACCTATCAATAATTATTTCATGATTATCAATTTATATATATATATATATGCTAATGATTTAACACTACTAGCGACAGCATGTGGAATTCGACAAAAGTCAAAATTCAAGAAAAACTCTCCTAATTCTTGATAGCGGAGGTCATAAACAACACTAGAGAGTTCCACCCCGACAATGATAATTAAATGTTAAAATATTGATACAATTGTAATCACTCAATTGTGCTTAATCAAACAATTCATCGAATTGTATTTCCTTCATTTCTTTAATTCATTTGCGAGATCTGTGTAATGATTATCATGTACTATATATGTGATCTGCTTATTTTGTTTAATTTATTTGTGAGATCTGTGTAGTGATTGTCATGTGCTATATATATGTGTGTGTGTGTGATCTTCTTACTTATTTTCAGAGGGCATGACTAGCATTTCCTGAGTGACAAGGATATAATAATCCTCTTAGTTATTATGTCATCACATTCTTCGAATATACCTCTTAGCGATAAGAGAGAAGTTTCATAAAGTAGTCATAAGTCTTACTACGACTACTCCATAGGCTCTTCTACAACTACCTAGTCGTAAGTTTTGCTACGACTACCTAGTCGTAAGTCCTTCTGTAGCTACCTAGTCGTAAGCTCTTCCACGACTACTTAGTCGTAACTTCTATTATGACTACCTAGTCGTAATCCCCACTATTATGGTCTACTCGTAGCTTTTGCTACGAGCACTTAGTCATAAGACTTGCTGCGTCTATTTGGCTAAGAAACTGATTACGATTCTCTGAGTTAACGACCAACCTACTCCTGTAGTAGAGTAGTCTGACAAGGCAGTTAAACATGCGTTTATGCTCCACAACCACATACAATCTTACCCACATCTCTCTGACAACAACCGTCCTATGGCGAACTGCTTGCCATGTCTCTCTTATAATATCCACCATTCAGCGGTTAACTCCGGAAGCGTCAAGACGCCTCCTGACAAGGAGCAACCACCACTGATTCGCCAACAATCTAAGGGACAGATTTTGAGAAGAGAGCGAAGGGCGGAGCGAGTGATAGGTCTCGGTAGGGAGTAATCCATTCTGTAATTAGTGTAATTTCTTGCACTATTCACACTTGTAAGCCTTTTTCACATCAACAAAAGCACAGGACAGGGTTATTATTCTCTCAGGAGAAGGCCCAATCCTGGATAAAACCCTTATGTCTTTACTCTGCATGTTCACACTATAGCCTTGAGTGCTTTCCCCCAAATCTAAAAAATCATACGTAAGATAGATATTAGAACATCGATAGTTGGCGTCATCCGTGGGGAAGGTTTCTTCCAAGGCTCTGGTGAAATCCTCATCGATGA
The DNA here is from genome assembly GCA_036346265.1 of Melocanna baccifera. Taxonomy (NCBI): domain Eukaryota; kingdom Viridiplantae; phylum Streptophyta; class Magnoliopsida; order Poales; family Poaceae; genus Melocanna; species Melocanna baccifera. The sequence goes on along the minus strand of CM070694.1, from coordinate 8,664,477 downwards.
ATTCTCGACCATCTGATGCCATCGTGACAGGAGAGTGGAATGAGAAGAATTGGATCGACTTGGTGGACTACATAGATATCAACATGTAGGCCTGCTATAACTACAAGCAGGTCCTACTTACTTCCGATGGTGAGGATGTTCCTAGGCATCCGTCGGAGGATTCCAGAGACCCCACTACAAGAAAGGCTATGGAGGGATCAGAATCCTCTGCAGCAGTACACCTATGAGAGAGTTCACCCTCCCCAAGTGGTAAGGGTCAATCTGACGGCGAGCGTGGCTCACAATGTGACAATGACTCCGCCCCAAGGAGTCCAAGTGTACCAATGACAACGACCTACCCAGTTGCAGCCGATCCTGGAGAACCAGAGTCGGGGACTCTGGCATTGCCTGCTAGTGGTAATGGTCCACTGGAGTCATCAGGGGATTTGCACCCTCAGGGTTCGTCCTCATGATCACAGAGCACTCCTCTCGTTAGAGATAATTATAACCCAGAATTCTCCTATATGGCGGGGATTGCTCCTAGTCGTGAGGCGTTGTCGCTCGAGATTTCCTCAGACGAGTCGACCTCCACTGGGAGTTGAGGTTCTAGACAGGAGATCTTGGCCCTTCCTTCATATTCTCATCACGTTCCTGCTAGAGGCTATCATAAGACTTTCCCTTGAGCACACTCTCCCTCCTCTTCTGAGGATGATGCAGACGACGATGAACAGGATTGAAACTCCTTTGAGGTAGGTGCAACCCACCTTAGAAATCGTAGATCCCGACATCGCTCAGAGGAGACGACTGGCCGCTCAGAAGACTTTGCCTAGGTGCATCCAGTATTAGTCTAAAGAGGCATAAGAACTTCAAGACATCAATGATCTTCTCAAAAATCTGACTCCAAATCTTGCTCAAGCACCCGGTTATGACTACTTCGTTGAAGGAATTGCCCAAAGACTACGCAAGATGATAGATAGACTCGAGCAGCCTAGTCAGCACAATCCTGGGAGTTGGACGAATAGGACTTCTTTGAGTTATTCATAGAACTCTCTGCATAGGGTTCGACATGGAGACGATATATAACGATCGTCTGGTCATAAATCCAGCCGAAGAAGGGTTGCTCGAGCGACTCTGGGTCGATGGACCAACTGAGCAAGTGGTTGGTCACCTCTTTAGCCAAGGAATCTATAGCGACAAATGGAATATGGGGAGTATTACCCTCGTATGGATCAGGCCTACTGTTAGTGATATGCCCTAGAGGCAACATGGAGATGTTGTATATATCACATACTATGTTTATGATACATTACTTTGTTCCTTGGAATAGACATCATCATTATTGATCAATGAGTATGTGACTTATTCATGAGACTCTTAAATACTAAAATGTTGCTATTTCTAAATGATCCCTGATCGTATATCATATGAGGAACAAATATGATTCAAAGACAAAGATCAGCATATGTATTGATTGATGATCATGTCTCATGGATCATGGTATGGTGATACCAAATCAATAATATAGACATGTGTTAGTGAACATATGTTGGATAGACTGCCATGAGACACTTGAGAGATTCCATGTGTCATCGGTTGGTCTCGAGTAGTGTTTATGTAGAATCCTTAGACTTGAGATCATCATGGTTCCCAACATGAGTAGTAGCTTATTTTGGGACTACTAAACACTACTCCGTGAATCGGGTAGTCATAAAAGTAGTCTTCGCATTTGCCATGAAACATGTAGTGGGATGTGAATGATCAAGATAGAATTTGCCCCTCCTTATGGGAGAGATATCTCGGGCCCTCGATGTAATGGATTATGAAAGTGCATGGCCATGCCAAGGTGATTGAGGAGTCAATCACAAGTTTATAATCCATCACGGAATCGAGAGAGTGATTGAGCTATTAAGAGGATGACACGTGTCTCGCCTTGAGCTCAATCTATATCGTGAGGCAAAGGGATTCGTACATGAGAGAACATTACAGTTCAAATTGATATGATCTTTACATATACTTTGGGGTTAATATTTCTTACTAGAGGCCGCTATTAACAGGGTGACCGGAAGGCGTTTCCGGTCACGACCAAGTATACGTGAACCTCTGTGGTCGCACGCTTAATGGGTTGGAACACCGATTCGAATATGATTTGGATATGGGCTCAATTCGGATAAAGATCCGAATAGACTCCTAATGGGCCTTGGTCCGCAAGGCCCACGTGAGGTCTATATATATGGAAGCGAGGGGAGGGGATTCGTCCTGTTAACATCTAGCAAAACCTAGCCGCCACCTCCCGAGCCAAACCCTAGCCGCTCACGAGTGCTAGTACACTCGCGATCGGCGCCCACCCGGGCGTGTGGATACCGGTGGAGGCGCTGCTCGTTGCGAAGGCTGATCGGCGTGCGTTGAGGAGACGATCTGTTCGGGACGATCGGCTACTTCCACTACTACCTCGGCGCGCGTGATTGGATCGGTTTCCAATTCATCTTCACTTGCGCTGCGCGTCTAAGTGGTAACGATCCATGATCCTTCCTTAGCATGATGTTCTTGGGTGCACGGTAGAAAAGTTTTGTTTTCGCCTCGTAGCCTCGCCGTATTCCTTTAGTGGTATCGAGCCATCTTGCTTAGTTTGCAATCTGGATCGCGCATATGTTGATATGCGATAGTAGTAGATTGGATCTATTACGCCTAAATCGGTAGCACGGGTTGATGAGATCAATCGGTCATAAGGGGTTGAAATAGGTATGAGTTGATAGCATCATAAGGCCAAAAAGATTAGTTCGTGCTCCTTCTTTGATGTACGCGCGACTTGCCCCTACCGGTGGAATCACCATCGGGGCTAATCGCGCTGTCAATCGGATCGAGCCAACGGATCGAGGTCTTGTGTTGTGGTCTCCTCAAGTATACCGATCGCGATGATCAATATGATTGATCTAATGAAAATTGAGACATTTTGAATGTCTCGAATTTGGGTTGATTTGATCGGCTCGATAAGATTTTCATAGCGATTTCATAGATGCAATCTATGTAATTCGTGAGGTTTTCGTGCTGCCGCCACAAACCCGCCGTGTGTATCCCCCCTTGTATAGCGTCGTGGGTTCACATCGTTAGGTAGAATGCGATTCTACGTCTAACTTGTTTTTGCAGGAATGGTGTGAATAGTATGGCCCTATAACTTATTTGAATGTATGAGATGTATGTGATGCATGTAACATTCGTTCATGGCTCATGTGTCATGATTATTTCAGCTATTGATAGCTGTATATATTGTATTTAACGACTTGCGTGTCGACCTTAATGCTTGAATCTATCTTTGTAATCTTCAATTTCTAGCTATTATAGGTAGTAGCCTAGTTTTGAGGTTACAAGCTTTTAAGCATGGTGGCCTGAAGGGGTGATGTGGAGGATGGAGATCGTCTGCACCTACTTGGAGTTGGATATCACCAATTTTTGGGCCATACTACTTCACAGTTAAATGTGTTTATCTATGATGTTATCTATCTTATTCTTATGCAATGATATATGTGATATGTTGCTTTGGTAGGATAGAATCCTCTTAAAATTAGGTGTTAATGCCCTTCCATATGTTGCACCAAAGATAATGATCACCGCATGGTAGGTCTACCAAAGTAGAGTGCCATCGGTTATCATCATCATTTGGGGTAGATGTCGGACATCTACATGCGGAAGTATTTGGTTTACTTAACAAGGTTATCAAAATAGTTTTGGACCTTGGGGCATAGATTGGGGCCGAGGCATACTGATGTCACCCAAAGTAGAGTCACATAGGGATGTGATTAGCAAGGTGTTGCTTACCCATGTTACTAGTTTTCTAGCCGTGATGCCAAAGCTCACTAGGAATTAGTGAAATGAGGATCTTTACCCACTATGTAACTTAGAGAGAGTTTTTGTTGCAAAACTCAGAGTAGGAGTCTTTTGCTAAATAGTTTAATAAAAGATGAACATAAACATAGTGCTAAACTTTGCATATTCTTGTGTTGTAGATCATGTCATTAACGCCGCATCCAAAGCTTTTAATTTGCGATCTGTTCTTGAGAAAGAAAAACTCAATGGAACAAACTTTTGGATTGGTATCGCAACTTGAGAATTGTTCTCAAGCAAGAGCGCAAGGAGTATGTCCTTGAGTCTCCTTACCCGAAGACTTGCTCGATAATGCTACTGTGGCTGCACGGAGAGCTTATGAGAAGCAAGCGAATGATTGCCTTGATGTGAGCTGTCTCATGCTTGCCACAATGTTCTCTGAGCTTGAAGCAATATGAGAACACAGATGCCTACAATATCATTGTGGGGCTACGTGGTATGTTTGAGAACCAAACAAGGGCTGAGAGGTTCAATACTTCAAAGTCCTTATTTGCGTGCGAGCTTGCGAAGGGAATCCGTCACCCTTATGTGATTAAGATGATTGGCTACATTGAGAGTCCGGAAAAGCTTGGTTTTCCTCTTAGCCAAGAGTTGGCTACGATGTGATTCTCCGCCGCTCCCCGAGCTTTGAGCCATTCATAATGAACTTTAACATGAACAACTGGACAAGACCTGGCCGAGTTGCATGGGATGCTAAAATCTGCGAGGATAGCATTAAGAAAAGTAGCAATCATGTGATGATGATGCAGAAAGGCAAGGGCAAGCCCTATGTCAAGAGAAGCGCGTCAAAAGAAAGAAAGCTCCCGATGCGATCGCGAGCGGTTCTAAGGCCAAGAAAGACAAGAAGGGCGATGCTCATCCCGATGCGATTGTTTCTCTGTAAGCAATCGTAACATTGGAAAAGGAACGCCCAAAGTACTTGGAGGATCTTGAGAAGAAAAAGGAAGTATGACTTCCACTCCAGTATAAATGTTATAGAAATCAATCTTGCTACTTCTTCCACTAATTCTTGGGTATTTGATACCGGATCGGTTGCTCACATTTGCAAATCGTTGCGGGGCTAATAAGAAGTAGAAGTTTGAGGAGGAGCGAAGTGGATCTTCGCGTTGGCAATGGAGCAAAAGTTGCTGCGGTAGCTGTTGGCACCATGCCATTGTCTTTACCTTCGTGATTAGTTTTGGAATTGAATAATTGTTATTGTGTTCCATCTCTTTCAAAGAACATTATTTCGCTTCATGTTTGCAAGCGATGGTTATGACTTTAAATCTATGGACAATGGTTGTTCTCTTTATTTCAAAGATATGTTCTATTGTCATACTCCATTGGTGAATGGGTTATACGTTCTTACTCTTGAAGGGTCACGGTCTATAACATTAATGCAAAGAGGCAACGTCCGAATGATTTGAATCCCACGCTTATTTGGCATCGCCGCTTAGGTCACATAAATGAGAAACGCATGCGAAGCTCCATAGAGATGGTATTCGCACTCATTTGATTTTGAATCATTAGAGACATGCGAATCTTGTTTACTTGGCAAGATGACAAAGGCACTTTTCACGGTCAAGGTGAGCGGGCAAATGGCTTATTGGCACTCGTACATACCGATGTATGTGGACCAATAAGCTTAACGACCAGAGGTGGTTTTCGATATTTCATAACTTTTATCGATGACTTTAGTAGATATGGGTATATCTACGATGAAGCATAAGTCCGAATCCTTTGAAAAGTTCAAGGAATTCCAAAATGAAGTGCAAAATCATTTAGGCAAGACAATCAAGTTTCTACGATCCGATCGTGGAGGCGAGTATTTGAGCTATGAGTTTGGCAATCATCTAAAGGATTGTGGAATTGTTCCATAATTGACTCCGCCAGAACACCTCAATGGAATGGGGTATCGAACGGAGAAATCGCACCTTATTAGATATGGTGCGCTCCATGATGAGCCAAAGTGATCTTCCGTTGTCTTTTTGGGGTACGCTCTTGAAACACGCGTTCACACTAAACAGGGTTCCATCAAAATCGTAGAAAAGACACCATATGAGATGTGGACAGACAACGTCCTAGCTTGTCTTTTCTTAAGATTTGGGGATGTGAGGCTTATGTAAAACGTTTACAATCTGATAAGCTCACTCCTAAATCGATAAATGCTTCTTTATCGGGTATCCTAAGGAAACAAAAGGATATTACTTTTATAATCAAGGAGAAGGCAAAGTGTTTGTCGCCAAGCATGGTGTCTTCTTAGAGAAAGAGTTTCTCTCAAGAAGGGATAGTGGGAGCACAAAGTGCAACTTGAAGAAATTCAAGAAACACTGATAACGTTTCAGCTCCTACGAACCACAACAGATGAACAAATCGTTGAAGAACTGTTGTGGACACACCAGCACCACGTAGGTCAGAAAGGTCACGTCGTGCACCTGAGAGGTACATGTTCTTGACTACTCAACAACGGGATATATTGTTGTTAGACAACGATGAGCCTAAGACCTATGAAGAAGCGATGGTGGGACCAGACTCGAGAAATGGCTTGAAGCCATGAGATCCAAATTGAATCCATGCACAGTAATCAAGTTTGGAACTTGGTTGATCCACCTGATGGTGTTAAAACCATTGAATGCAAATGGGTTTTCAAGAAAAAGATAGACATAGATGGAAATGTTCACATCTATAAAGCGCGATTGGTGGCCAAAGGTTTCAAACAAATTCAAGGTATTGATTATGATGAAACTTTTCGCCCGTCGCAATGCTAAAGTCTATTCGATCATTCTAGCGATTGCTGCATATTTCGACTATGAAATATGGCAAATGGATGTCAAAACAGCTTTCCTTAATGGAAATCGAGTGAAGATGTGTACATGACACAGCCCACGGTTTTGTCGATCCGCAATCGCTTGGAAAGATATGCAAGCTCCAAAGATCCATTTATGGATTAAAGCAGGCATCTCGGAGTTGGAACATTCGTTTTGATGAAGTAATCAAAGGGTTTGGTTTCATCAAGAACGAAGAAGAGCCTTGTGTTTACAAAAAGGCTAGTGGGAGCGCACTCGTATTTCTGGTCTTATATGTGGATGACATATTACTGATCGGAAATAACATTCCTTTACTCGAATCTGTTAAGTCTTCATTAAAAAATAGTTTCTCTATGAAAGACTTAGGATCAGGCCTACTGTTAGTGATATGCCCTAGAGGCAACATGGAGATGTTGTATATATCACATACTATGTTTATGATACATTACTTTGTTCCTTGGAATAGACATCATCATTATTGATCAATGAGTATGTGACTTATTCATGAGACTCTTAAATACTAAAATGTTGCTATTTCTAAATGATCCTCGATCGTATATCATATGAGGAACAAATATGATTCAAAGACAAAGATCAGCATATGTATTGATTGATGATCATGTCTCATGGATCATGGTATGGTGATACCAAATCAATAATATGGACATGTGTTAGTGAACATATGTTGGATAGACTGCCATGAGACAACTGCAGAGATTCCATGTGTCATCGCTTGGTCTCGAGTAGTGTTTATGTAGAATCCTTAGACTTGAGATCATCATGGTTCCCAACATGAGTAGTAGCTTATTTTGGGACTACTAAACACTACTCCGTGAATCGGGTAGTCATAAAAGTAGTCTTCGGATTTGCCATGAAACATGTAGTGGGATGTGAATGATCAAGATAGAATTTGCCCCTCCTTATGGGAGAGATATCTCTGGGCCTCGATGTAATGGATTATGAAAGTGCATGGCCATGCCAAGGTGATTGAGGAGTCAATCACAAGTTTATAATCCATCACGGAATCGAGAGAGTGATTGAGCTATTAAGAGGATGACACAGTCTCGCCTTGAGCTCAATCTATATCGTGAGGCAAAGGGATTCGTACATGAGAGAACATTACAGTTCAGCGATATGATCTTTACATATACTTTGGGGTTAATATGTCTTACTAGAGGCGCTATTAACACGGTGACCGGAAAGGCGTTTCCGGGTCACGACCAAGTATACGTGAACCTACAGGGTCGCACGCTTAATGGGTTGGAACACTGATTCGAATATGATTTGGATATGGGCTCAATTCGGATAAAGATCCGAATAGACTCCTAATGGGCTTTGGTCTGCAAGGCCCACGTGAGGTCTATATATATGGAAGCGAGGGGCTGAGGGGATTCGTCCCTGTTAACATCTAGCAAAACCCTAGCCGCCACCTCCCGAGCCAAACCCTAGCTGCTCACGAGTGCTAGTACACTCGCGATCGGCGTTCCAGCCCCGGACGTGTGGATACCGGTGGAGGCGCTGCTCGTTGCAGTGCTGATCGGCGTGCGTGGAGGAGACGATCGGCTACTTCCACTACTACCTCGACGCGCGTGATTGGATCGGTTTCCAATTCATCTTCCGCTGCGCTGCGCGTCTAAGTGGTAACGATCCATGATCCTTCCTTAGTATGATGTTCTTGGGTGCGCGGTAGAAAAGTTTTGTTTTCTGCTTCCGTAGCCTACGCGTATTCCTTTACCTACTATCAGTCAGGTCAATCTACTATCGAGCATCGTCGACTATGGTCTCCTGATGACCCAAATTATCCTTTCCCACAAAGCAGACTTCAAGAGATGGTTACCGGATATCAGGGCATCTATACACGAACTCCAAGCAGTACATTGGTCGACACGTTTCCGTCCAGTTAATATGGAAAGGTTCAATGGGTCTCAGAATCCCATCGAGTTCCTTCAGATCTATACGACTGCAGTACGAGCAGTAGGAGGCGATGAGCACATCATGGCAAATTATCTTCCGAGAGTACACGTAGGGTCCACTAGGTCTTAATTGCTCAACCAACTATTTGAGTCAATCTATTCTTGGTGGCATCTCTGTGACTTGCTACTAGCCAACTTTCGAGAGACGTACAACTGCCCTGGGAAAGAAGACGACTTGCATCAAATGCGACAGAATAGAAATGAGACCCTACGTCAGTTCGTCAAGCGTTTTAGCCAGGTTCGTAACTCGATTCCAGAAGTCTCTGACGCTTCTGTCGTTATGGCATTCAAGCAAGGAGTCCACCATAAGAGAATCACCGAGGACATCGCCATGCATCCTCCAACCACTATTGCTGAGCTCTTTGAGATGGCTGATCGATATGCGACTACCTCCGATGCAGTCAAATGGACGAAAGCACTTGATCAAACCGATTGAGGCAATAAAAGGGAAGGCAACAATGGAAAGAAGGAGAAATCCAAGAGGTCCAAGAGTAAGGCGAAGATTCACAAGTCCTAGGCCGATTCCTCAAATGAAGTCTTGGTTGTAGGCGATGAGAAGCCACATAACCCTTGTAAAGGAAAAGGCAAGGTAGTTGTTCGGAGGGACAGCAAGCCAAGGTGGTGCCCACTTTATCAAAGGAAGGTCACAACCTCCAAAATTATTGAGTTTTTCAAAAAAAAACTCAAGGATTACTATTCAGGGAGAGGACCACTTCCCACACTCGAGGAAGCGGGACAGACAAGCAATCGAAAGCACTCAAACGAGGATGAGGATATGCCCTTCCAGAGCCCGAAGCATACAAGCGAGCACATTTATGGGGCCTCGTCTACGTATGAGTCAGAGCGGCAGTATAAGGCTGTCGAACATAAGGTAAACTCTATCAATTCCTCCCATGCCAATAACTTTCCTAAGTGGTTAGAAGTTACAATCTCTTTTGAGAAGGGTGACTGTCTAATCCCTTTAACTCGACCCGGTCGGTTCCCGATTGTGGTCGAACCCACCATAAATAATTGCCCGAGTTAATCACGTATTGATTTATGGTGGTAGTTCTTTAAATATAATATTTGTTAGCACACTAGATAAGATATAGGTTTCTCGAAGTAGAATCAAGTTGGTACAATATTCCTTTCATAGAATCGTGCCAGGATCTTCGGCTATTCCTTTCATATCACACCATATGGGATATTTTCTTATGTCAAAATACCATTCGGTCTGAAAAATGCTGGTCCAACTTTTCGGCGTTTGATGCAATTGATCTTTATAAATCAAATGAATCGCAATCTAGAGGCCTATGTTAATGATATAGTCGTCAAAAGCATTAAATGACTTAATCACATTACAAACCTACAGGAAACTTTCGATAACCTCAGGAAACATCGCTTGAAACTTAATCCTGAGAAATGTGTGTTCGAAGTCTCTTTAGGAAAGTTGCTCGGATTCCTCGTTTCGGTGAGAGGTATCAAAGCAAATCCAGAGAAAATGGAGGCCATCAAGCAGATGTGCCCTCCGACAACAAAAAAGAAGTCCAAAAGCTCACTAGCTATATGGCGGCTCTAAGTCATTTCATCGCACGCCTAGGTGAAAAGAGACTTTCTTTCTTTAAGCTTCTCAGGAAACATGAGGGTTTCGAGTGGTCGAAAGAGGCTAATGATGATTTCAAGGATATCAAGAGATATCTCACGAGTGCTCGTGTACTGGTTTCTCTGAAACCAGGCAAAACTTCTCGTATATCTTTCCACCACGCCACAGGCAGTAAGTATTGTACTTGTTGTAGAACAACAACGTTCAGCGACCTGTATATTATGTAAGTGAAGTCTTACATGGGCCTAAAGAGCACTACTAGCAGGTCGAAAAGCTATTATATGCCCTCCTCATATCTTTGAGAAAACTAAGGCATTATTTTCAGGTGCACAATTTTTGTACCGTCTGAGTTTCCTTTAGGAGCGGTCCTCTAAGAAGGGCAACAGCGGGATGCATGGCAAAATGGCGGGCACCCAAGGCAGCTCCGTGCGATTTATTTATACTCCGTAGAGTACGCCGGGCGCCCAAGGCAGCTCCGTGCGATTTATTTATACTCCGTAGGGTACGCCGGGTGCCCAAGGCAGCTCCGTGCGATTTATTTATACTCCGTAGAGTACGCCGGGCGCCCAAGGCAGCTCCGTGCGATTTATTTATACTCCGTAGAGTACGCCGGGCGCCCAAGGCAGCTCCGTGCGATTTATTTATACTCCGTAGAGTCAAATGTCGCAGCACAAAAGACAATCTAATATTGACAAAAGCATTAGAGTGGATGTTAGTGGAAAAAATGCCAAAGTAATTTATGGACCAAACTGTGTGCGTACTACTGTGACATTAGAAAAGCAAATGGCAAATGTTGCACTGCACTCACCGCCGCATGGTACTAAATGGTGTTGACTCACCGGTGTCCCGCTTCATCGATCCAGCGTTTATGCATGCATGCAAGCAGGCATGCCTGGGCGGGTACTTTTACTTGTGTATACATCACATGCATGCTTAGCCGCTTCAGCCAGAGCGTCCGGCATGCTGGATTGATGCGACGCGTTCACCCAGTCGATCGTTTTCTCCGTGAAACAGCGGTCTAGAGAGCTCCCACTGAAACATGACTTGCCGTGGCGCGCTGACTCCGTCCTCAAGGACGGCTCACCGGGGCATGTCAACCTGGCCGAGGGCTACCATGGTGCTGGGGACGATGTCAAGTTGGCGGCTCCCCATGGTCCTCACCATAGCCACGTTCGCGTGGAAGGTCAGCGAGTTTGACTGCGAGGATGAACTGCTACAGGCATCGGCTTGGCCATACCAGTCTACTTGCCTAGGTCTTCGACAGCTTTGGCGTCGCGTCGGCCACACCGGCTTCCGCCTGCATTGGCTTCGCCAATCCCACGCCGGCCTTGGGCTTCACTGGCTCTGACTTCACACCAGTCATGACAAAGATCACCTCGGTTGAGGGCTTCGCGCCGTTGGACTCCGGCGGAGCCTTCGTGCCGGCATAAACTCCACTTCATCGTGCTGAACTTCACATCCGTGGCCCAGGCCTTCGCTCGAAGTCCACGCCTCTGCATGCTGGACTTCGCACGTGAAGACACAGACTCCGCTTCATGCCGGTCTCTGCCAGTCGCAGACTTCACCTCGTGCCGGTCTCCGCTCAGCCAGGGCCTTGCTGGCCATGGGCTCCGCGCAGACGACGTCCACCTCGACCACGGACTCCGCGCAGCCGAAGACTGCCTTGGCCTTGGGATCTACGTAGACGAAGTCCACATCTGCCATGGCCTCGGCACCATCGCTCGGCTCCAGAACAACCTCGCTGGTCTTGGCATGCCAAGCTACGCGTGCAACTTCGCCGACCTTCGCTCAGCTCCGGGACGACCTCGTCGGCCTTCGCTCAGCTCCAGGATGACCTCGCTGGTCTTGGCTCGGCTGCGGGGCAACCTCGCTGGTCTTGGCTCGGCTCCGGTACAACCTCGTCGGCCTTGGCGTCCCAGGCTCCACATGCAACTTCGCTGGTCTTTGCACCAAGTTGCGGCTGTGTTGCGGCACGAAGGTCTCGGCGTTGAGACACCGCAACCCGAGGTCTCCACATCAAGCCTTAGCGCCAAGCCCCCACGTCGAGGGGTCTTCGCACCAACCTTCCGCGTAGTGCGACCACATCGCGAGGCCTTCGTGCCAACACTAGCAGCCACACCCCATGAAGCCTTAGGTGGAGCCAGCAACGGAGGTCACGTAGCGGCCGAGGTCTGCTCTCATCGCTCCAACGTAGTTACACCGACAGTGGAGTCTCCTTGCTCTTGATTAGTCCACCATCCCTCCAGTATTGAACATCTCCAACGTTCATCCCTACGGAGCCTCTTGTCTCGGTCCCCACAGACGGCGCCAATCTGTTGTTGCATAATTACAACAGCTGGTACAGAGTACCTTTTCTTCCTGGGGGAGGCAAGAACTAGTAGAAAGATAAGCTTGAAGGAGGATCCTTTCTTTTTGGGTTTCTCCAGAGACTCCTCCTTTCCTGCGAACACCCCAGGGGCTTATATATTCTTGAGAAGATTAACTCCTAGGGGGTATGTGTACCTCAAGAATGGGACACGTACCCCCTACCTCCTGAGCACACTTGCTCTTTCTAGAGCCACAACAACTCACCCGTACACGCATACATACACATTTCACGGGGCTGTTTAATTGTGGGAGCCAAACTGGGTAAGGTGGGGACCACTCCCACAACATATACCTTGGTCAAAGGGGTACTCTACAAGCAGAGTACTCAAGGCATTCTCATGAACTGTATATCGCAGAGAGAGGGGTTGCAACTCCTCAATGATATACACCGGGGTATCTGTGGACCACATGTATCCTACAAAACGCTGCTCGGTAAGACCTTTTGATAAGTTTTCTAGGCCAACAGCCCTCAATGACGCCAAAGTGTTGGTTAAGAAATGTGTACAATACCAGTTTCATAGCTAGCAAATACACCAGCCAGCTCAGGCATTACAAACGATTCCTCTTTCATGGGCATTTGTGACCTGGGGGTTAGACATCCTCGAACCATTTCCGCGAGCACCAGGGGGCTTCGAGTTCCATTTAGTGACTATTGATATATTCACAAAATGGATAGAGGCCGAACCAGTGACTCAAATAACAACAGAAGGCGCAAAGAAGTTTATGATGAGAAGTGTAATTACTCGGTTTGGAGTCCCAAGTTGAATAATTACAAACAATGGTAAGCAATTTTCTAGTACTAAATTTTAAGAGTTTTTTCGATCAGCTCTGTACCAAGTTTTTTATGCCTCAATGGCTCACCCTCAAAGCAATGGTGCGGTGGAGCGTGTGAATGGGCAAATAATGCAAGGGATAAAACTTGTGATGTGACCACACCATATACACATACGACCAAAGTTCTCAAGAATAAACAAATGGTGAATTTATTTTTTTATTTCAATTTATTTTAAATGTGATTCTATCTAAAGATGAAAATGTATATTTGTCTAGCTATACAAGGAGGATTGCATCAAAGCTACGCGCTCGTGGTTGGGGTTCACCTGAAGGGAAGCCGATCAATATATCAAGACAAAATCAACGTTTTTCCCAACTCTTCCTCAAGGTCACAACGTCACTTTTGGATCAATTCAAGCAAGAGTTCAAGTGGGACATATTTTGGAATTCAATTCGGCCTCCGGATCATTTTGGAGTCAGTCTAACATGTCGGGTTTCAAATTTGCATAACTTTTGCATACGAACTCTGTTTGATGTGTGCGAGTACAGCATAGAAAGAAGAATTTGTCCACTTTCCAATGGATCTGGCCCCACCTCCAAATTCTTTTTGTGCGCACCACAATCATCAAAACAAGCCAACACTGACTCAGTTTGACAAGACCAACTTTAAATACTCATAATTTTTGCATCAAGAGTCCATTTGGAATGTATGAGTACAGCATGAAAGTTTATCTCGTCCTCTTTCCAATGGATCTGGCCCATCCCAAAATTCCTTCTATGCGCGATGGAATCATTAAAATAATCTTTGGTTTTGGAAACAGAGATAGAATCAGCTATGATTTGATTACTTTCCATGTGTTCAAAACTTTCCATAAGCAAGGGCCTGCGTGCCCCTATAAATAGAGGTTCAATTGGCCATGTAACTAAAGCTTGTGTAGATTAGTTTTCTCATGTGAAACTTCGTTGTGTGTTCTTGTGTCGATTAGACCAACAACTGCGATTACAAGCCTCAATCCTTTGTATACCTCATTCATATTTGCAATATTTAGATTGCTCTTTATCCTATTCTTGCTTGTTCTTCGATTACTTGCAGGAATTGAACCTCATGTTCAGGTCAACTGCGTTCTTGGCACGGTTGATATCAATTAGGGTGTGGTGTAGCGATTGTAGGACGGATTTGATCGTCTTGGTCAAGTAGCCTAATCGTCAACATCATATCAAATCGAAGTTATTCTTCTCATCGGAAGATCGGGCCACCCCCTCATCAACTTGAGTCTTTACTTGGTCCTAAAATGTTCAGAGGCTTGGGTACAAGAACTCCCTTCAGTATTATGGACAATTCGCACTACTCCTAGTCGAGCAACCGGAGAAACTCCTTTCTTTTTAGTCTTTGGGGGTAGAAGTCATGTTTCCTCCAGAACTAAAAATACGGGCAATTCGTATTCCTATTATTTTAATATTTGTCTAGTAAGAGATTCTTTTATGTCTGCCCACTTGTTCCTAGTAACTCTCATTAGTTTTACCTAATCGAAAAAGGGCACAACACTAGTCGAAGTCTCTCCTCTCTGCACGTGGTCCTGCCCACTAGAAAGAGCTTCCTAGTGATTTGCTGCACCTACAACTCTTGCTACCAGAATAAAACAATTTAGTCATCTACGAACACATTGGTCAGACATAAACGAAGTACTCAAATGGTCATCTCACTACCATTAATTTCTTCGGTTCGATTACTTGGTCGGAGTATGGTACAACTACCTAGTCGGAGAATTTCCTTTCTGCATGTGGCCCTGCCCACTAGAAGGAACTCCCTAGCATCGACTCGTTCCAAGCTTTTGCTGCCCAACAATGACAATAGATTTCGACAATGGTAGTTGGACGATTTGTTTTTCTCATTACTATTCGCTTAGTTTATCCATACAAACTAAGTCAATAGTTGGGGGCTAGGATAAAGTTATTCGTATAACTTCATTTCTTAGCTCTAAATTTTTCTTGTAACTTTTGTTTTATGGGTACAAAAGAAAGATGCATTGCAAGGAAAAGCTTCTCATTCATCGAAGGAAAATGAAGAGACCCTTTATTCATCAAAGGTAAGTATTGACAAATTTTGTTACAATTACATGATTAGGGTGAGTTGAGTTGCATTTCTTTTGACACCTTTCGCCTATAAGATTCAACTTCTTCAATCCATTGAGCTACTTGTATGTTGGAGCAGTCAAAGTTGTGCTCGATTGCTTTGAATGATTGATTCGGGTTGCTCGCTTTGAGTTTTATCAAAGTATAGCTTACTGCACTTGTGATAGCCTCCCAAATCAACTCAAGTTGTTCACCCTTTAGATTAGCCAAATATTTCTCTAAAGTCTTAACTTACAGCCCAATTACACTCGTGCAAGCAGTTATGGTATCTTCAGAAAGGTTTACTTTCTTAGAATCAAACTTGCCGAGTAAATCATTGAAGAGATCAACGTTGCCGTGAAGAACTCTCTTCATCGACTTTGTCTCCTCTTCACTGCGAGTCGAGTCTTCATAGAGACGTTTCATTTTAGCTATTGATCCTGCAAACAGGGAATCAATGGTCAGATTGAATGACATATCATGACACTACATAGTCGTAACTTGCTTTATGACTATTAAGTTGTAAGTTCTGCTACGACAACCTAGTCATAGGTTTAGCTACAACTATATAGTCGTAAGATCTGCTACGACTATTTGGTCGTAAGTTTTGCTATGACAACCTAGTCATAACTCCTACTATGACTACTTAGTCGTAGGATATACTACGACCACCTAGTCTAGGTGAAGTAACTCCTGCCTGAAAGTCGTGCATTAAGACTTTTAAGGTCTTCGTTCATCTTTACCTCCTTCTCCTTACTTATTCAAGTTATAGCTTCGATCACCGTGGTTTTTTCTTCGACTTCGGTGCGGAGATAGTTCATTTCGGTTTCTTTTTTTTGTCAAAAGAAGGAAATGAAATCAGGGAAAGTAAGGAGAAAATTAAAAAAGTAAACAGTCGTAAGTTCATATCTTACTATTTATTTTCTCTTCTAAAGCTTTGCCCTTAGAATTGGCCTGTGTTAGGCTAATCTTAAGGTCGACGACTTCCTTCTTAAGTCTTTGCATATCGAGTTTTTCATTTTCGAGCGCAGCCGTTGAGAACTTTGCATCACTCCTGGGCCAAGAAAGGTTGGTATCCAATATAAGAAGGTTGGTCAAACAATCAAAACAAACTTTGATTGCAAGAAAAACTTAACACACTCCCGCATCTTTGGAGAGTTTAGCATTCTCTTCTTGCAAGAGAGTAAGCTGCCTATGGTAGTCGGCCACAGTAGCCATATTCTCCAAAGCTCTCTGCATTTGAGAAGCCAATAAAACACCAGTAAAGGTTCTTGGATGAATGTCTAAGTACTTGATACTTACATTTATCTCCCTACGAGCAAAAGTTTTAAGAACACGCGAGGAGTCGTGTAGTTGGTTGAGTTCATCGACCCTCCTCCACCACACATTCTCGAGATGGTTGTCAACCCCTTTGTTGGGCAAGTCTTTTGGGTGTGGAGCCTAAGATCGATCGAACAAGTTCCTCGCTACAAAAGGAGGGTTAAAGAAGATAGAGAAGAAGTTGGGAAGTTTGTCCTCTTCCCATAAGTTACCTTCCCGAATCTGAGGAGGAATGTCTTCAGTGACCTCCTCAGTGCACTGCTCGGGAAATTCTCCTCCTTCCTCAGTTTCCACGACCTCCTCTACGGTCATAGGCACTGCAATTTCCACGACCTACTATGTGATCGTGGCCACTGCAGTTTCCACGACTACCTATGTAGTTGTGGGCGCCTCGGCATAGGTCTCGGTTTCCATTGGTTGGCTAGTCGGTTCTTCGACCACCGTTATTATCTCTTTGCTGACTGCAGGTAAAGTCATAAGAGACTCCCCCGCAGTGTCATCCCACTTCGATGGAGATGCTGAGCTACACAACCACAAAGGTAAGAGAATTTTCTAATACAAAACGAAAGGCATAGGTCTCGGTTTCCATTGGTTGGCTAGTCGGTTCTTCGACCACCGTTATTATCTCTATGCTGACTGCGGGTAAATGTAACACCCCAGGACCCACATTACCCTGGAATGCCATCAAACCACTCCACAGCTAGCCAAAAATTCAAAATAAATTAAACTAACAACAATCACTAGATAAAAGTATCAAGCGGAAGCATAATTAACAAAGTTAACGCTATCAACTTTTAATAGTCCAACTGTCCTCTAGTAGTTTAAATCCAATAATGAGCAACCAGTTCAACATTACAAAAAAACGATCATCCACGAACATCCAATCAAAAGTCTAGTTTCCTCTCAACTTTATTACAATCATAAATTGATGACTCAAGTGCTTTATTGTGGTGCCGCGCTACCCATCCCATGAATGCTCAAGAATCACCTGTAGGGGGGAAACAAGGGTGAGATATACATCTAAGCAAGTAAATTGTTTAACAGGTTCTTCAGACAACCAGCAAAGCTACAACAATATTTAATTTATTACATGACCACAACCACATCCAACATCTTCATTCATTGATCCACATGGACTATCACGAGTCCTGTCTCATAAGGTTTTTAAACCAATAACATATGAATGCAATACTTCCTTCATACTTTCAATGCATATGCATGCTATGCGCCACTGCACTCTTACCCAACAAGGTAAGAGTGTGCATCGTACTACGGTAATGTACGATGTTGTACCGGTACGGTCGCGGCCATATGCGGCGACATCCACAATGCAATGTCATGACATGTTATGTATGATATGACAATCATAATCCACATGAATTTCAACTTCGAAGGGGCATCAACATGATTAACATGAACTTAGCCTCAAAGAAACATCAACATAACCACCATGTGTACATAAACTTGTTCCACAATTGGCATGAATAGCAACTACCTCATGACTACGAGCAAGTCATTCAAAGCATAACATTCAACTGATAATTGCTACTATCATCTCATTTATAAGTCATCCATCCATGGCAAAATACTCCAAGTTACGATTATCATGTAGATTGCAAGTAGTAAGAATAACCAATTAAACAATAGCATTAATGCTACAATCACTTGCCTCTACCGACGAAGCGACGAGATCACGCTCGATCTGAAGCAAATCCGCCTGTCCAACAAGGTATCTCTCAGCACAATAAACAGCAATACAATCACGACTCTCAAAGAAAAGTGTCGTCAAAACCCCAAACCCCACATCGAACCTCTCCACTTGCAGTCCTAACCTCGTCCTACTGCAGCAACGCCACTTATTTATTTTTGTATCTTTAAGATTACTAAACCTTTTACAGAGGGGAAAGCATTTCTGATTTCCTTACTTGTTTGCCTACACTTTTCATGTTGATCACCTATTTTAATTTTGCTCTTAGCATGGTGTATCTCACTGCTCAAAACAGAGGTCATCCTCTGTTCTGTCAGTCAGGACAGTCCAGTTCAAACGTTTCCCAACAGCAGAGTATGGCTATGGAAATTCTGATTTTTTTTACAGCAGCTAGCTTATCAAATTATCTAAAACTTTCTCAATGGTGACAAAAAATATAAAATTCATCTTCTATCCCTAATTCCCATCTGAACAGCGGTCTGTCACTGTCTGCGCCCCTGACGGACAGCGAGATTCCAGACCCTGGTACGCCTAAATTACGCAGCCAAAACATCTGAAAAAAATACAGTAGATGCGTATCGTCTTCCTCTACGTTTTTCCTTTTGGGGAGACCCTCGGGAAAAATCGTTTTAGGGGTCGAAACCGTATGAACAGTAACATCACACGATTTGATCTACGGACAGCAAATTGGAATTCTCTAATTGGGGTTTTTTAAAATGCTAATCCCTTCAAAACTGGGGCTAAGAACCCTAATTTCAGCATAAAACAGAGAGATTGAGGTGAGGGAGATTTACCTAGGGGATTGGGATCACCCTCTTCTTTCTCCCCACCTTTAAAGGATTCGTCCTCGAATCTAAGCCTCAAACCACGAGTAAGAAAACAGGAAGATAAGAGCATTCAAAAGAACCACAACACCTCGACTTCGAGTACTCACCAGCTTCGAAGAGCTCGGGGTACTTCTTCCGCATTTGATCCTCAAGCTCCCACGTAGCCTCTTTCTCGGACTGATTCGTCCAGAGGACCTTCATGTACCTGATGGTCTTATTCCTCAAGACTCGCTTTGAATTATCCAGGATACGCATTGGTCGACTCTCCACAGTGAGATCCTGATCCACTGTGACCTGCTCCAAATCAATCTTATGCTCGGGATCCCGCAGATATTTCCTCAGCATCGACACATGGAAGACATTATGCACACCACTTAACGAGCTCGGCAAGTCCAAACGATAAGCCAGACTGCCCACGTGAGCAACCACTGGGAAAGGGCCAATGTACCGCGGGCTAAGCTTCCCGGTGGTACCAAACCGAACAATACCCTTGGTTGGCAACACCCGAAGAAGCACCAGGTCACCAACCGCGAACTCCAACTCTCGACGTCGGACATCTGCATAGCTCTTTTGTCGGCTCTGAGCGGCTAGTAGATTCTGTCGAACCTCCCGCACCTTTTCCACAGTCTGCTGAATAAGATCCGGTCCAAGCAAAGACCTCTCGCCCACTGCATCCCAACAAATAGGGGAAACACACCTCCGTCCATACAAAGCCTCAAAGGGAGCCATTTTGATGCTCGCTTGGTAACTATTGTTATAAGCGAATTCTGCCAAAGCCAGATGGTCCTCCCAACTACCCTTCCAAGATAATACACAAGCACGAAGCATATCTTCCAAGATTTGAATGGTCCGCTCTGACTGACCATCCGTCTGGAGGTGAAAAGTCAGATTGAGAAAATATGCGTGCCCAACGTAGCTGAAGACTTTGCCAGAACTTAGAGACAAATTTGGCATCCCAGTCAGAAACAATTGACTTAGGCACACCATGCAGTCTCACCACCTCCCGGATATACAATGGGGCTAGATCCTGAGCTGTGTTGGTCGTCTTCATTGGAATGAAGTGTGCAGACTTGGTAAGCCTGTCCACCACGACCCAAACTACATCTCGCCCTCGGGGTGAGCGCGGCAAACCAACCACGAAATCTATAGTGATATGCTCCCACTTCCACTTCGGGACCTCCAAGGGCTGCAACAGACCAGCAGGCCGCTTATGCTCGGCCTTCACTTGCTGACAAACACCACAAGAGGCCACAAACTTGGCAATGTCCACCCTCATTCGTTTCCACCAGTACATCTTCTTTAGATCTCGGTACATCTTGGTCTCTCCCGGATGTACAGTATACGGAGTCCGGAGAGCCTCACGAAGAATATCGTCCTTCACCTCGGATTTCTGAGGTACACAAAGCCAGCCTTTGAAATGGACCGCCCCACACTCATCCATACTGAAGTCTCGGGAACGCCCCTCCGAGATCCTTTTGCGCACTTCCGAAAGGAGCCGATCATGCTGTCGAGCCTCACGAACGCGCTCGGGAATGGCTAATTGGATGATCATCTGAGTCTCTGCCTGAGCAGCTCCAGCGAGACAGAAAGAGATACCCATCCTCTCAAACTCCGCGGTCAAGGCCATCGCTACCTGAGGTACCCCCGTCCGGCTCAAGGCGTCAGCCACCACGTTCGCCTTACCAGGATGATACTGGATAGTCAGATCATAATCCTTGATCAACTCCAAAAACCTTCGCTGCCTCAAATTTAGCTCTCGCTGAGTGAATATATATTTAAGGCTCTTGTGATCGGTAAAGATATCACACTGCTCTCCATACAAATAATGCCTCCATGACTTTAGGGCAAAAACCACCGCTGCCAACTAGAGGTCATGAGTAGGATAATTCTGCTCATGAGCCTTCAGCTGTCTGGAAGCATAAGCGATCACTCGGCCTTCTTGCATCAACACACAACCAAGACCAATCCGCGAAGCATCTGTGTACACCGTAAAACGCTTGCCACTCTCGGGCAGGGATAAGATAGGTGCATTCACCAGCTTTGTTTTCAAGGTCTGAAAGCCAGACTCACAAGCGTCCGTCCACACAAAAGGAACTCCCTTTTGCGTAAGTCGGGTCATTGGTTTGGCGATGATAGAGAAATCCAGCACGAAGCGCCGATAGTAACCGGCAAGGCCAAGGAAACTCCAGATCTCTGACACATTGGTTGGCCTCCGCCATTGCACCACTGCTGCTACATTCTTCGGGTCCACTGTAACACCATGTTGATTGATGGTATGGCCGAGAAATCCCACCTCGGACAGCCAGAAAGCACATTTCTTTAGCTTCGCATAATACTTATTCCTCCGCAGAGCATCTAGGACCAGACTGAGATGCAACTCGTGTTCCTCCTTCGTCTTGGAATAAACCAGGATGTCATCGATGAAAACCACCACAAAAGAATCCAGGTACTCATGGAGCATCATGTTCATGTCTTCCATAAAGACAGCAGGGGCATTTGTCAGTCCAAAAGACATAACATCATACTCAAAGTGCTCATACCTCGTACTAAACGCTGTCTTCTCGATATCCTCCTCCCTGATCCGCAGTTGGTGGTAACCAGACTGTAAATCAATCTTTGAGAATACTTTGGCACCCCTCAGCTGATCGAAAAGATCTTCAATGCGAGGCAATGGGTACTTCTTCTTGACCGTCACTTGATTGAGTGCGCGATAGTCCACGCAGAGCCTCTTGGTGCCATCCTTCTTCCCCACAAACAATACCGGAGCAGCCCAAGGTGATGTGCTCGGTCTTATAAACCCCTTTGCCAGGTGCTCATCCAACTGCTTCTTCAAATCTACCTACTCAACAGGTGCCATCCGATACGGTGATTTGTAAATAGACCGCGTACCCGGAACAAGCTCTATGCGGAAGACCGGCTCCCACTCCAGTGGTAAGCCTGGGAGCTCACCAGGAAAAACATCCGGGTACCGGCAAACCACTGGTATATCCTCTATCCTCAAGATGGCCTCGTGACCCTCAACCATGGCCCACAACAAACCTGACTTCCGCATCCACCGTTCGGAAAACAACTGGCACAGCAACGAAAGAGAGTACCGCGGAGCACTCCCTTGGAAGACCACTTCACGCCTAGACAGAGACTGCAAGGTGACCGTCTTCCAAAAACAAGAGATAATGGCCTGATACTGTGAGAGCCAATCCATGCCAAGGATCACATCGAAAGGCTTCAGAGGTATAACCACCAAGTTCACCACAAACTCCTCGTCCGCCAGAACCACCGCACAACCAGGGCAGATACGGGCACTGGAGATGAGCCCGCTAGGAGAACTAACAACCACTGCCCTTCCAATCAGCTGCATTGAAAGCCCTGCTCGCTCGACAAAAACCTTCAAAACAAAAGAGAAGCTAGCTCCCGAATCGAAAAGTACACAGGCATCGAATGAATCAACAGATATAGTACCAATCACCACATCTCCACGACTCCCGCCATCGGATGCAGGCATGGCATACACCGCAGGTACGGCCGAAGAAGAAGATCCTCCTGTGCCAGGGTAGGTCGGTGCGGGAGTCCACTGGGGTACTGGTGTCGAAGGTGTGGTAGGTTGCTGCACCCAGTATCCTCCGGTGGGGCGCGGAACGATCGGCGAAGGTCTTTGGGCGCCGGCAGATAACGCGGTGTAGGAACCACGGGCGAGAAGCTGCGGAGTAGGAGCTGCGATCGTCATCATCTGCACGGTTCCGTCGAGCGGGTGGATCCGCGAGAGTGTGGCGCTAACTCCCATTGCGGCTTCCCATTGGGATTACGCACGCACACCACATCCTTGTGGTTACGCCTGAGATAGAACATCGCCCCTTCCAGAGCGATCGCTCCTCTTGTGTGGATCCCCACGGTAGCACACCAAGCCCATCCGGCTTCGGCGTGGCACGGCATGCAGAGCTCCCTCCGAGAGCCGGTGCGCCTGTACTACCACAGTAGGGCTGGTGGCGGCGTCCCTTTGCCTTCTTATGCACGGGGCCCCAGAATGGCCCCTCTCTCTCGACCTCGGGCTGATCTCCCCAGAGGCCTTGCGAGTGTCCTCTGTGAACATCTGCGCATCTCGATCCCCAAGGCTGCTCCACGAGTGCAAAATCCGTGATCGGAAAAGCTCCCAGCGGATGGCGGATCGAAGGCTTAAGCCCACGATTTAAACCGCACGGCCTTCTCCGCGTCGTCCGAGCCACATGTGGGACAAAGTGGACTATCGATTGAAGCCCACCTCATACTCGCCACCGACTGCTTGTCTTGGGTGTACTTGCCCAGTTCAATTTTCATCTTGTCCAGAAAGGTCTCTTGATAGAACCTCCTCTCGAACTGATGGACAAACTCCGCCCATGACAGGGGTCCATGTGCAGCCGTGCGAGCAGACTGCACCCCCTTCCACCAGATCTGAGCCTCTCCTTGGAAGGCTGCGATCACGGCGCACGCGATCGAGGATGGCCACCTTGAACGCCTCCATCTTGTCCTTCACATAGGACAGCCAATCGGCGGCCTGCACTGGAGTGACCACCCCGTCGAAGCTGTCCAACCTCAATCCAACCCACTCGCGAAGCGAGATGCCGCTAACTGCTCCGGTTGCCGCAACCTCGGGCACTAGAGCAGCCTCAGCATCGGGGGCCACCTGCCCCTGCTTCAACACCCTCAGCTCTTGCTGCAAGGCCCTCACCGCAGCCAACAGCTCCTCCTGACTACCTCGCGCTGGCTGAGTTTCCTCAGTCTCCACAGCCGCCACACTACGGCGGCAAAGACGGCCACGACCACTACCCTTAGGCGACATTCCTGCAGCCCACGCAATCCACAATTCAAGCAAAACATCAACAAGCAAGTAAAAGGCACATGCAATAATTTCAACGAATTCACAAAGGTACATGCAAGATATGCAAACCCTTCCCCATCCTACATGTGCAAGTGTGTCATTTTCCTTATTTCTCCTAGAATCTAAAGCCTAGGCTCTGATACCAACTGTAATACCCTAGGACCCACATTACCCTGGGATGCCACCAAACCACTCCACAGCTAGCCAAAAATTCAAAATAAATTAAACGAACAACAATCACTAGATAAAAGTATCAAGCGGAAGCATAATTAACAAAGTTAACGCTATCAAGTTTCAATAGTCCAACTGTCCTCTAGTAGTTTAAATCCAATAATGAGCAACCAGTTCAACATTATATAAAAAAGATCATCCACGAACATCCAATCAAAATGCTAGTTTCCTCTCAACTTTATTACAATCATAAATTGATGACTCAAGTGCTTTATTGTGGTGCCGCGCTACCCATCCCATGAATGCTCAAGAATCACCTGTAGGGGGGGAAACAATGGTGAGATATACATCTCAGCAAGTAAATTGTTTAACAGGTTCTTCAGACAACCAGCAAAGCTACAACAATATTTAATTTATTACATGACCACAACCACATCCAACATCTTCATTCATTGATCCACATGAACTGTCACGAGTCCTGTCTCATAAGGTTTTTAAACCAATAACATATGAATGCAATACTTCTTTCATACTTTCAATGCATATGCATGCTATGCTCCACTGCACTCTTACCCAACAAGGTAAGAGTATGCATCGTCTCTGACAATGTACGATCTTTGTACCCGATCTGATCGCGCCATATGCGGCGACATCCACAATGCAATGTCATGACATGTTATGTATGATATGACAATCATAATCCACATGAATTTCAACTTCGAAGGGGCATCAACATGATTAACATGAACTTAGCCTCAAAGAAACATCAACATAACCACCATGTGTACATAAACTTGTTCCACAATTGGCATGAATAGCAACTACCTCATGACTACGAGCAAGTCATTCAAAGCATAACATTCAACTGATAATTGCTACTATCATCTCATTTATAAGTCATCCACCCATGGCAAAATACTCCAAGTTACGATTATCATGTAGATTGCAAGTAGTAAGAATAACCAATTAAACAATAGCATTAATGCTACAATACAGTAGATGCGTATCGTTGTCCTCTACGTTTTTCCTTTTGGGGAGACCCTCGGGAAAAATCGTTTTAGGGGTCGAAACCGTATGAACAGTAACATCGCGCGATTTGATCTACGGACAGCAAATCGGGATTCTCTAATCGGGGTTTTCTAAAATGCTAATCCCTTCAAAACTGGGGCTAAGAACCCTAATTTCAGCATAAAACAGAGAGATTGAGGTGAGGGAGATTTACCTAGGGGATTGGGATCACCCTCTTCTTTCTCTCCTTCTTCTCCTTCTCTTCATTTTCCTTGCACAGGGCAGCACTGGCTTTTGGGGCGCAAGGGGCGGGAGGGGTGGCGGCTTGGGGAGGAAGGGGAAGGGGTGCGGCCAAGAGGGATAAAGGAGAGGGGGGCGACTAGGGCAACACAAGGGGTGGTGCGGCCACCCCTTGGGCCCCCCGGCCCAAGGTGGCAGGCCACCCTCCCGAGAAACCCTTTTTTTATTTAAAACATATATATATTTTTATTCTAAAGCTAACTCACAAATTTAATTTTTCTCTCCCATGACTTACCGATTAACCAGCGACTCCAGCGTTTTAAAGTATGTGTAAGAAATATATATATATATATATATATATATATATATATATATATATATATATATATATATATATATATATATATATATATATATATATATATATATATATATATATATATATATATATATATATATATATATATATATATGTTCTCTTTCTTTTAAACATACGCAAAACCACGATCGAGTATTACAGTAAAGTCATAAGAGACTCCCCAGTGTGTCATCCCTCTTCGATGGAGACGCTTGTTAGTGATATGCCCTAGAGGCAACATGGAGATGTTGTATATATCACATACTATGTTTATGATACATTACTTTGTTCCTTGGAATAGACATCATCATTATTGATCAATGAGTATGTGACTTATTCATGAGACTCTTAAATACTAAAATGTTGCTATTTCTAAATGATCCCTGATCGTATATCATATGAGGAACAAATATGATTCAAAGACAAAGATCAGCATATGTATTGATTGATGATCATGTCTCATGGATCATGGTATGGTGATACCAAATCAATAATATAGACATGTGTTAGTGAACATATGTTGGATAGACCTGCCATGAGACACTTGAGATTCCATGTGTCATCGGTTGGTCTCGAGTAGTGTTTATGTAGAATCCTTAGACTTGAGATCATCATGGTTCCCAACATGAGTAGTAGCTTATTTTGGGACTACTAAACACTACTCCGTGAATCGGGTAGTCATAAAAGTAGTCTTCGGGTTTGCCATGAAACATGTAGTGGGATGTGAATGATCAAGATAGAATTTGCCCCTCCTTATGGGAGAGATATCTCTGGGCCCCTCGATGTAATGGATTATGAAAGTGCATGGCCATGCCAAGGTGATTGAGGAGTCAATCACAAGTTTATAATCCATCACGGAATCGAGAGAGTGATTGAGCTATTAAGAGGATGACACAGGTCTCGCCTTGAGCTCAATCTATATCGTGAGGCAAAGGATTCGTACATGAGAGAACATTACGAGTTCAGTAGATATGATCTTTACATATACTTTGGGGTTAATATGTCTTACTAGAGGCCGCTATTAACAGGGTGACCGGAAAGGCGTTTCCGGGTCACGACCAAGTATACGTGAACCTACAGGGTCGCACGCTTAACGGGTTGGAACACTGATTCGAATATGATTCGGATATGGGCTCAATTCGGATAAAGATCCGAATAGACTCCTAATGGGCCTTGGTCCGCAAGGCCCACGTGAGGAGGTCTATATATATGGAGCGAGGGGCCGAGGGTTTCGTCCTGTTAACATCTAGCAAAACCCTAGCCGCCACCTCCCGAGCCAAACCCTAGCTGCTCACGAGTGCTAGTACACTCGCGATCGGCGTTCGGCCGGACATGTGGATACCGGTGGAGCGCTGCTCGTTGCGATCTTGATCGGCGTGCGTGGAGGAGACGATCTGTTCGGGACGATCGGCTACTTCCACTACTACCTCGGCGCGCGTGATTGGATCGGTTTTCAATTCTTCTTCATTGCGCTGCGCGTCTAAGTGGTAACGATCCATGATCCTTCCTTAGCATGATGTTCTTGGGTGCGCGGTAGAAAAGTTTTGTTTTACGCCCCGTAGCCTCGCGTATTCCTTTAACGTTGAGCTACACGACCACAAAACGAAAGGAAAGAGCTACGTGCATGCTTATACGTACATTGTTTTATTCCTTTAATTTTGAATGTTGAAGAAACTTTTCTGGAGATTAGTTTCTTCAGCTTCTATTCCTCGACCACTTCTGGTTGCACGGAGATGCTCTCGACCACATCTGGCTAAGAACCTTGAGCAAGGCTTTCAACGCCTTGCTCCTCTTGACATTTTGGCAGTCGTGAGTAGTCTTGACTACCTCAAGAGCGGACCGCTCTTCAATCATAGGAGTTGCCATTGCAGCAATTTTTTTCACAAAAGACATGGAATCTCTCCTATATTCTTTGTTGAGTTTCTTAATAAAACCTTGAGAAGTATACATCGAATAGATTTCAGTACTATAATAGAAGTGTACCTTGAGCTTAGGGGTCCGTTGCTCAAGTACAGCTGCTCCAATTTCAGACGCAGTACTAAGGTCCACGACGAACTGCTTGATTGGATCAACTTCAGCAGTGGGAGCAGAGGGGGTAGCAGCACTCGAGCTAGCCTTTTCCTTGTCGGTAGCCCTAGTCAACCGACGCCTTTTTGCAGTAGGAGCCTATTTCTCCTCTGCCGCTTTTTTGATGACCATCAGTTCGACCCCTTGGTCGTCTTGATGGTCATTCACGCCACACTCTGAAAAAAGAAGAGAATAAGAATAACGTTTAGTCGTAAGTCTTTCTACGACAATCTAGTCATAAGCCTTTCTACAACTACTAAGTCGTAAGTATTTCTATGACTACCTGGTCATAAGTTTTCCTACGACTACCTAGTCTCAAGTTCTTATACAACTATTTGCCTCTAAAGGGTGATATTAGGATTTTGATTACCTTTAGGCATTTTTCTCTCTTCGGTGGACACATCCACCAAGATACGAAGAGCCTCCACGTCCATAGAAGGAGCCTTCTCGCAAATGTTCTTGACCCAAATGACAATCTCCTCCAAGTCAAGGTCTATTTCATGCAAACCACAACATCAATGAACAGTATTCAAAATTTAATTCTGCGAGTACTACTACACGTACTGGTTTCATAATCTTTGGTAACGTCGGAAGCACTAGAGTACATACATATAGGATGTTCTCACCTCTTCAAAGGGCTGATACGGTGGGTGATGTAGTCCTTTACTACATGCCAACCCATGAGCCCCTTAATCGCTGAGATGTAAGGAGCTATCCTGGTAAATGTCCTTTGGGACTGAGTTCCAGGAGGTATTCTTCTCGGCTACCTTCCCTGTGAAAGAAAGGCTATCTTCGCTGGTGGTCTTCCAATAGAACCACTTCTTCTTCCACAATGGCCATGATGACCTCATGAACATTGGGATGTAAGCCTCCAACTTGCCGATGTGGAGTTTTAATACGTAGCTTTCAGCGATGCCAGTTTGACAGCTCAACTCGTGGTAATAGCGGAAGAGCTCCATATCGACGGGAATTCATAGATACACCTCACAGAGGTAGACAAAAATGCTCAACATCATGATCGACTTGGGAACCAAGTTCACCAACTCAATCCCAAGTATTCGAGCACTGCATTGAGGAAGGGATAAGCAGGAAGACAAAGGCCGCACTCATAGAAAGCCTAGAACACCAGATGATGCAGGGTCGTCCGATCTTCTCGACGTAGGATCTGGATACTCACGTGGATTTGATGAACCGTAGTGATCCCCCGTTGCCAATGCAAGAGTTAGCACTCTATAATTCACCCAACCTCACGTGCTGAACTTCACGACCACCGATGAAGTTCTATTGCGCTCCCAATTCCCAGCGGAAAAGGTTGAACAATCTTAATTTCAGCGAACTCCCAATTCCCAATGGAAAAGGTTGAACAAACTTAATTTCAGTGAACTCCCAATTCTCTCAAGTTGGTTTGCCAACGAAAGAACAAGAGTTTCTATTATCAAAAGTTTATCAAAAGTGGTTCCCTTTACAATGGGGGTCTACCCCTCAATATATAGCCTCTCCCTAAGGCTATTCAACACTAAACTTTCCATATGGTACTATTCACGCGCACTTGTTCATGGGCGTGCGGTTCTTCGTTCACGCGCATTGTTCATGGGCCGTGCGGTTCTTGTAGCGCGCCTTGTTCATGGGCCTTATCTTTGTTCACGGTGCTCGTTCACGGCCTGTTCATGGGCTGAATACATCTCATATCCTTGATCTCCATCCATCGCTGAGTCTTCAAAACTGAGCACAAGTAAAATATTATTTTTAGGTAGTATGAAATTCTCATTAAGATTAATGACATATTCATTAAGGAGCAGGTTCACCTGAGATTGTAGTTTCTTGGCTCGTGCTCTTGTTATTGGTCCTGTTATTGATGTCTCATTAATAGCTTTGGCATTACTAGCGATGTCCTCATCATCCTCCCCTTCTTGAAAAGGAGTCGACCTCGACTCTGTACAATCTTGTCCAAAGAAGGGTGATGATCAGGAACATTAAATGTAGAACTTACCCCATAGTCATCACCGGGAAGCTCAATCTTGTATGCATTGTCATTGATCTTGGCAAGAACTTTAAAAGATCCATCACCACGGGGCATCAATTTGGATCTACGCTTCTGCGGAAAACGATCTTTGCGAAGGTGTACCCACACTAAATCACCTGGTTCAAACAACATTTTCTTTCTAGATTTGTTAGCTTTGGAAGCATAAGCACGTACCTTCTTTTCAATTACCTCCTTGGTTGTGGCATGGAGCTTTTTTCACAAAATCAGCACGTTTAGAAGCCTGTATATTTGCACGTTCTTGTAGTGGAAGCGGAAGTAAATCAAGAGACGTGATTGGTTTGAAGCCGTACACCACCTCGAATGGACTCAATTGAGTTGTAGAATGTACCGCCCTGTTATATGCAAACTCCACATGCGGTAGATAATCTTCCCACTCTTTCAAGTTCTTCTTTATCATGGTACGTAGCAACGTTGAAAGTGTGCGGTTCACCACCTCCGTTTGCCCATCTGTTTGTGGGTGACAAGTCGTTGAAAACAACAACTTTGTCCCAAGCTTGGCCCACAAAGTCTTCCAAAAGTAGCTCATGAACTTGACATCGTGATCTGAAACAATGGTTCTTGGCATTCCATGCAATCTCACAATTTCCCTGAAAAACAAATCAGCTACATGCGACGCATCGTCGGTCTTATGACAGGGAATAAAATGTGCCATTTTAGAGAACCTATCCACAACAACAAAGACTGAAACCCTTCCCCTCTTGGTCCTAGGCAGTCCTAACACAAAATCCATGCTAATATCTTCCCAAGGAGCACTAGGAACAGGAAGTGGAGTATACAAACCATGTGGATTGAGTTTGGACTTCGCCTTATGGCATGTGATGCATCTTTGAACAAACCTTTCGACGTCTCGCCTCATCCTTGGCCAATAGAAGTTATCAGCCAACATCATGTAAGTCTTCTCCCTCTCAAAATGCCCCATCAATCCTCCTGCATGAGATTCCTGCAACAATAATAAACGCATAGAGGAATCCGGAACACATAGCTTATTCATGCGAAAGAGAAAGCCATCATGAATATGAAACTTATCCCACTCTTTCCCATCTTTGCAATTAGAATATGGAGCTACAAATTCATGATCGAAAGCATATAAATCTTTCAAACTTTCCAACCCTGGTACCTTTACTTCCAACTGAGTCGACAGCACATGTTTTCTAGATAAAGCATCAGCTACCACATTCTCTTTGCCTTTCTTATATTTGATAATGTATGGAAAGGTCTCAATGAATTCTACCCACTTAGCATGTCTACGATTCAATTTCGCTTGGCCCTTTAAATATTTCAAAGATTCATGATCAGAATGTATTATGAATTCCTTAGGCCAAAGATAATGTTGCCAAGTTTCCAACACACGCACAAAAGCATATAGTTCTTTATCATAAACAGGATAATTCAATTGTGCACCATGAAGTTTCTCACTAAAATATGCAACAGGTTTTCTTTCTTGCATCAAAACACCACCAATACCTATTCCACTAGCATCACATTCAATCTGAAAAGTTTTTGTGAAATCAGGTAAAGCAAGCAATGGTGCTTTAGTCAAACATTTCTTCAATTCAGCAAAAGCTTTATCTTGTTTTTCTCCCCACTCAAAAATCACTCCTTTTTAGTTAACTCATTTAATGGGGCAATAATGGTGCTGAAATCTTTCACAAATCGCCGATAGAAACTAGCAAGCCCATGAAAGCAACGGATTTGACTAACATTCACAGGAATTGGCCAATTTCTAATAGCTTCAATTTTAGATTCATCCACTTCAATACCATGAGCAGAAACAACATAGCCTAGAAACACAACCTTACTAGTGCAAAAAGTACACTTCTCAAGATTGGCATACAAGCATTCTTTCCTAAGTACTTCTAGCACTTGTTTGATGTGTTCAACATGATCTTCCAAGCAGCGGCTATATATCTGAATATCATCAAAGTAAACTACCACAAATTTTCCAATGAAGTGTCTCAAAACATGGTTCATCAAGCGCATAAATGTACTAGGAGCATTGGACAATCCAAAAGGCATCACTAACCATTCATACAAGCCAAATTTTGTTTTAAAAGCAGTTTTCCATTCATCACCATGTTTCATTCTTATTTGATGGTAGCCACTACGCAAGTCAATCTTAGAAAAGATAGTAGAACCACTTAACTCATCAAGCATATCATCTAACCTAGGAATAGGATGACGATAGCGAACAGTTATGTTGTTAATAGCTCTACAGTCTATGCACATTCTCCAAGTACCATCTTTCTTAGGAACAAGAATAACTGGAACGGCACAAGGACTAAGGCTCTCGCGTACATACCCTTTGTCCAAAAGTGCTTGCACTTGGCGCTGAATCTCCTTTGTTTCTTCTGGATTTGTGCGGTACGGCGGTCGGTTGGGAAGAGGGGCTCCCGGGACTAAGTCAATTTGATGCTCAATTCCTCGAATAGGTGGTAGACCAGCGGGTATCTCCTTCGGAAACACGTCGTCATAAACCTGCAAAATTTGAGAAACAGCACTAGGAAGAGATGTTAAATCATTAGTAGAAAGCAATGCATCCTTGTACAGCAATACAAAGTGCATCAAAGCGGGATCATCTTTCATCTCTCTTAGATCAGATTTGGTGGCTATCATGACTAAGTTTTTCTCTCCCTCACTCTTGCTTTTTTCCTCTCGGATTTGGCTTGTGGCTCTCACTCAGCTTTTGTGGAATCACACTCTTTGGTTCTCTCCCTTTCTCACTCTCAACTTGCACTTCAATCTTCTGCACATTATCATTTACAATTTGAGGAGTCAACAGTAGCAGCACCACTTGTTTTTTGTTCCACCAAAACTTGTATTTGTTAGTTCTTCCATCATGAATAACAGCACGATCATATTGCCATGTTCTGCCTAGCAGCAAGTGACATACGTCCATAGGCACCATATCACACTCCACCGTATCATGGTAAGTGCCAATTTCAAATTCAACATCCACGGTATATCCCACACTCAATGATCCTCTCTCATGCAGCCACTGGATCTGATACGGATGTGGGTGTTTCTTGTACTTCAATCCAAGTTTATTGCAAAGCTCCTTACTAGCCAAATTACGATAACTCCCACCATCAATGATTACTTTGCAAAATTTACCATCCTTGCTAACTTGAGCTCTTGTATGGAATAAATTGCAGCGCTGTTCATGGGAAGGCTTTGGTTGCACACTCAACACTGTCGGAGCACACACAAGTATAGGACCAACACCGGGCTCACAATACTCTATGTCTTGCTCTTCCTCATGTACATCATCATATGTCCCTAAATCAGCATGGTGATCATTCTCTTCTTCACTTACAGAATCATATTCCCCATTTTCTAATATCAACATCGCCTTGTTATTTGGGCAATCCTTTTGCATATGCCCACGACCAAGGCATTTGAAGCATTGTATACTGCTACTCTTCGCTGTAGAACCCACAGAAGAGGAAACACTAACTGCTGGATTTGATGGCTTCCTTGCACTTGGAGTGACTTCTTCCTTCTTGCTAGATGATGAGCGAAAAGTCGAACCACCACTTGGAGCTGTTTGTTGGTTTATTTGTGATTTGGAACCATATCTTCCTCCGCTGGACGGTGTACGTGCAGCAAAGGACGTTGATCTTGCAAACTTAGCATCCTCTTGTAATTGTCGTTCTGCCTTTGTAGCTTGATGCACTAACTCATAAAGATTGGTATAAGGCTGAAAATTGACAATTCTTTTGACTTGATGGTTCAAACCTGAGAGAAAGCGTGCCATAGTTTGCTCTTCTTGTTCTTGAACCTTGGCTCGAATCATGGCTAGCTCCATCTCCTTATAGTACTCCTCCATAGAATGTGCTCCCTGCTTCATATTCTGCAATTTATCAAATAGATCACGCTTGTAATGACGAGGAACAAAACGGGCTCTCATTTCCCGCTTCATCTCTTGCCATGTTGCAACAGGGTTTTCTCCATTCTCAGCTCTTTGAGTAATGACTTGTTCCCACCAATCCAAAGCATAACCTTCAAACTCAAGTGATGCCAACTGTATTTTTCTCTCATCCGTATAGTGATGCATACGGAATATTTTGTCAACCTTCAATTCCCAAGTTAGATACTCCTCGGGATCAGTCCCACCTGCAAACTTGAGCATGGAAAACTTGAGCTTGCCCAATCCATCATCTTCATTGCGTGGACGATGATAATGGTCATTGTAATGCAAAGCGAAATCACCATCCACTTCCATCGCATGTGCAGCACCACCACGCCCACCACGGCCTCCACCTAGACCCTGGCCACGCCCTCCATGGGCTCCTCCTCGTCCTCCTAGCTGTGGGGGACGCAGCACGTTGGCCGCCACTCGATGTTGCGGTGCAGGAGGTACATGTGCAGCAGCTTCTCCGCCTTGAACACTTGATTCATCACCACCATTGCGAGCTTGTATGAGCCTAGTAAGGGCCCCAATGTCCTCCCGCAATTGGCGCACATTTTCATCAGCTTGTATCTCCATATTTTGCATATCCGTTGCAATTTGATCAGCAAAAGCATCATGCTTCTCATGGAGTTGATTGAGCCCTTGGTGTAGTTCACGCTGAAAGTGGTCGCGGAGTGCCCCAAATTGATGTTGCTTGACGAATGTCTGAGTTTCATTTGTCCCACCTGACATGATGTTCTCCTCCACCTGACATGATTAGTTATGCAAGAAACAAATAGCTGTGTATATAATAATACTTTGTGAAAATCACTCAATCTCACTATGTCCTCTCTCCAAGTAAAGTTTTTACCCTTCCGAAGTGAATTAAGGCCAATAAAAACTTACACCTGGTAGAAGTGACAACAGCACAGTGATGATCAAGTGAATTTAAGAGTGTTCACTACTTGCACAACAACGGTTATATGGTGGAGCTTGGTATGAAAGTGTTTTCCTACACAATCTGAATTTTATGATATTGTAAGATCAAGTAATAATCTAAGCTAGAAATTTTGCCCAAGTGCTGATCCAAAAGGTTTAAGTGAAGTATAAGAACGCACACGCAAAGATAAATGTGACTTAATGCAAACAAAAGAATGAGCTAGCTGGAAGCAATATGAACGTAATGATGAGATAGCTCGTTTTGCATCAAGTACTAGGAGAGACGCTAACCAATTGCAAAGATATGAATGTAAGGGCACAAGATTGCTCCAGAAGTTAAATTACACAATCTGAAAATTATGATCAGAATTGGCTAACTCCAATTCGGCCAAAGCTCACTTTTTTTCTTTCTTCTTCTTGTTTTTTTTTCACTTTGCTGTGGCTTTTTCTTTAAACGGCTTGCCTTCACAAGTTTAAATTTCAGCAATTGTGTAAAATACTCAAGAACAGCCCTATAAGCAATATTCAATAGCTAGTCTCAATTGATGCACAAAGTATGAATGAGGCTCACAGACTACTGTTCGGAGATATAACCAAGTGAAACAACTAGTTGAAACAACTAGCAATCACAGCACAACAGTAGTAGATCTTTTTTTTTGGTGGACAAAATGAATAAGCGATGCAAAAGGAACACAACGATCAGCACCTAAACAAAAATTCTAATGGACTAAAACCTAATTAAACTCACGCAAAATAACAGATTAATCTAAAGGTTTGGATTTTTTTTGTGGCAAATTTCGGATTAATGGACTATAGGAAAGAAATAAATCAATCTAAAAACAAGGATAAAGAATCCTACCGAGGAAACCGCGCTCTGATACCAAGATGATGCGGGGTCGCCCGATCTTCTCGACGTTGGATCTGGATACTCACGTGGATTTGATGAACCGTAGTGATCCCCTGTTGCCAATGCAAGAGTTAGCACTCTATAATTCACCCAACCTCACGTGCTGAACTTCACGACCACCGATGAAGTTCTATTGCGCTCCCAATTCCCAGCGGAAAAGGTTGAACAATCTTAATTTCAGCGATCTCCCAATTCCCAATGGAAACGGTTGAACAAACTTAATTTCAGTGAACTCCCAATTCTCTCAAGTTGGTTTGCCAACGAAAGAACAAGAGTTTCAATTATCAAAAGTTTATCAAAAGTGGTTCCCTTTATAATGGGGGTCTACCCCTCAATATATAGCCTCTCCCTAAGGCTATTCAACACTAAACTTTCCATATGGTACTATTCATGCGCCTGTTCATGGGCCGTGCGGTTCTTGTTCACGCGCATTGTTCATCGTCTGATTCTTGTAGCGCGCGCCTTGTTCATGGGCCTTGTATCATTCACGTGATCTTGTTCACGGCCTGTTCATGGGCTGAATACATCTCATATCCTTGATCTCCATCCATCGCCGAGTCTTCAAAGCGAGCACAAGTAAAATATTGTTTTTAGGTAGTATGAAATTCTCATTAAGATTAATGACATATTCATTAAGGAGCAGGTTCACCTGAGATTGTAGTTTCTTGGCTCGTGCTCTTGTTATTGGTCCTGTTATTGATGTCTCATTAATAGCTTTGGCATTACTAGCGATGTCCTCATCACCAGGATTCGTCCGACCTCCCCCAATGGCCAATGTTGTCCAGTGGCCTCAATCCATCTCATGAATTTTTGTGACGGGATTATCTCGGTCGTCTCTAGTTCCCTTAACTTGGAGTTGTCCATCTCTGACACCGCCTAGTTGGAAGTTTGTCTCGCGATTCTTCCTAGCTAGGTGGTTTGAATTCGAGGGAAGGTTGAAGGAGGAAGACGACTTGCTTGACAGAAAGCGTAAATGGGAATGATGGAGAAGGGTAAAGTCGAAAGGTTGTCCAAAAGTTGCCATTTTAAAGAAAGCTCCGGCTATCCGCCTCGGAAGTTGAGTGGCTTTCTTCGAAAATGAACAGGTGGACAAAATTATGAGGGGTAATTAAGAAAACATTTGTACTTTGTTTTCTCAACTCAAGCAAAATTATGTTTCTGCCCAAGTGCACTCTTAGTCAAGGATCAGAAAGGCAATGCTTTCGATCATCTACGACTCTACTTGTACAAGAAAGTTATTTTCACTTGAAGTTTAGGGGCTAGATGACAAAGATATAATAATCCTCTTAGTTATTACGTCATCATATTCTTCGAATATACCCCTTAGCGATAAAGAAGAAGTTTCATAGAGTAATCATAAGTCTCACTACGACTACTCCGTGGGCCCTTCTATGACTATCTAGTTGTAAGTTCTGTTACGACTACCCAGTCGTAAGTCCTTCTGCAACTACCTAGTCGTAAGCTCTTCCAGAATACTTAGTCATAGCTTCTACTACGACTACCCAGTCGTGAGTCCTGCTATTATGGCCTACTCGTAGCTTCTGCTATGCGCACTTAGTTATAAGACTTACTGTGACTACTTGGCTAAGAATCCTATTACGATTCTCTAAGTTAACGACCAACCTACTCCTGTAGTAGGGTAGTCTGACAAGGCAGTTATACATGCGTTTATGCTCCACAACCGCACACGATCTTGCCCACATCTCTCTAATAACAACTGTCCTACGACGAATTGCTTCCCACGTCTCTCTGACAATAACTGTCGTTCAGCGGTTAACTCCCGAAGCGTCTAATTGCCTCCTGGCATGGAGCAATCGCCACCGATTCACCAGCAATATAAGGGACAGGTTTTGAAAAGAGAGTAGAGGGCGGAGCGAGTCATAGGTCTCGATAGGGAGTAATCCATTCTGTAATCAGTGTAATTCCTTGCATTGTTCACGCTTGTAAGCCTTTTTCACACAACAATAGCACAGGCGTAGAGTTATTATTCTCTCAGGAGAAAGCCTGAACCTAGATAAAATCCTTATATCTTTACTTTGCATATTCATACTGTAGCCTTGAGTGCTTTTTCCCGAATCCAAGAAATCATACGTAAGATCGATATTAGAACATCGACACTTAGGTTACCCAAAAATAGAAAATAATATAGCTTTTTAAATAACTATTACAGATAGTTTTTAAAAACAACCGTCTATGATATATGTGTGTGTGTGTGTGTATATATATATGTGTGTGTGTGTGTATACATATATATACATGTATGTATATACCATGGTGCTTGGACACCAGGCCTCCCTACCTTTGCATTGCTTATAAATACGTGTAAGTACAATGGTATATAATATATCAAACAAACTAGTTAGCATTCATTAATTTAAAAAGGCATGGATATATAAAGGAAGGCATTGATTTAGCATGTTGAATCAATCATCGATAGAAAGTCTCAATCATGAATGGAAAAACTCAATCATGGAGCTGGCCACTATGGTGCCTCTATTATTTATACTATATATATATATATATATATATATATATATATATATATATATATATATATATATATATATATATATATATATATATATATATATATATATATATAGGAAAAATACTTTCTACACCTGTGTAATTACAACCACCTCTAATATACCACCTAAACAAATTCAAAATACTCCTTTATTATCTTGGATATATTCATGTACTAATTATAAGATACTCCAATGTGAATCACATGAAAAAATTACAAGAGAGTCCATAGTTTTTAACGTATTTTGTATATACCTTTATATACGCATAAAGAAAGGAGTATGTCGAAAAAAATATACGTACCACCTCTGAAAAATTATTCATACTATCAAGATGGTCTTAAATACTCGTATACTACACGTACATACCCTCCGTTACGCGAGATACTCCCTATATTATA
The DNA here is from genome assembly GCA_036346265.1 of Melocanna baccifera. Lineage (NCBI taxonomy): Eukaryota > Viridiplantae > Streptophyta > Magnoliopsida > Poales > Poaceae > Melocanna > Melocanna baccifera. The sequence continues at coordinate 8,625,769 of CM070694.1, read as the reverse complement.
AGATACAACATAGGGTGTAATTACACCCGGGTGTAGAAAAGAGGCTACATATCACAGACGTTTGGGAGCCATCTGTGATAACCACCTATTATCACTGGCACATAAATTTAGACGGTTCAGAAACCATTTGTAATGATGGTTTTCAACTATCTGTGATGACCCTTTCCGTAGTAGGGGATTCAACTAAAGTTTAGTGCTAAATCAATAATTATTGCTTTAAGTACGTCATTTGTTGTTTTAACTGTCATATTTCTTCCACAGTTATAAACAAAACAAGAAATATTTGAAATCCATACGTCTGTCCACTTATATTATTATTTTTGTTTACATCAACAACCTATAGATCTGTAGAATTATCGGGACGTCTACGTCTTTAGTGAGTTACTTCCTAAATTTCATAAAATATAAAGTCTGTGGACATGTCAATAAATTTTCTGTAAATTACGAATAATAATTAATCAACAATATAATGCTCAGGTTACACACAAAAAAGGTACAATTTGTAATATCCTGAGCGTCGATTCAGCGTAGGTTTTAAAATAATCACGGAGTCGCCCAGAGTTTCGGTAAATCGCGGGAAGAAACAAAAAATAAATAAAATTGTGGGATAAAATTAAATTAAAAAATGAATGGAAATGATTATAATATAAAAAATATTTTAGTGGGTTGGCTGGAGGGTGGGCTTGCCACCTTGGGCCAATAGGCCTAAGGGGTAGCCGCACCCCCCAACCCTAACCCTAGCTGCCCCACCCCATAAAACCCATGAGGCCGCAGCCCCTCCCCTTCCCCACCCCCTCCCGGCCGCCACCCGCTCCTCCCATTGCGCCTCCACCTCTCCCCCATGGCTGCTGTCCATTCATGCAAAAGGGAAAGCAAGGAAGGAGAAGAGAAGGAAGAGAAGGAAGGGAAGGAGAAGAAGAGGGGTGATCCCAAGGGGATCCCCTAGGTAACTCTTCCTCATCCCAAATCCCTCTGATTTTGCTGTATTTAGGGTTCTTAGCCTAAGAATTGGTGGGGATTAGCAATTAGATTCTCCGATTAGGGAATTTCTACTGTCTGCCTGTAGATCAATCCGCACAGCGCAACTGTTAGTGTAGTTTAGACTCACTAAATAATTTTTCCTGTGGGTCTGACCAAAAGGAAAAACGTAGAGGATGACGAGACGCATCTCCTGTATATGTTTCAGAATTTTTGGCTGCAGGATCTGGGCATAACAGGGTTGGAAACCTCGCTGTCTGTCAGGGATGCAGACTGGGGTAGATTGCTATTCAGGTGTGATTTAGGGGTAGTAGATGATTTTTATGTTTTTGGTCACAATTGAGAAAATGTAGATAATTCAGTATTTTAACTGCTGTATAAAAATTATAATTTTTAGAGCCTTGTACTGTAGTTGGGAAGTATTAGAAACTGGCTGTCTAGAATGCCAGAACAGAGTGCATCCTTTGTTTTGCGTGGTAAATTACACCTTGTTAATGATGAATTAAAAATAAGTGATATACTTGAAGGGTGAAGGTATTTAAGTGTAGATTCCAGATATATATTTTTTGCTATAATTAGTTTAATATTTTTAAAGATATAGAAAAGTTAAGCAGCGTTGCTGCAGTGGACAGAGTGTGGAACCGTTAAGCAGAGAGGGATGTTGTGGGGTTCTGGGGATTAGCGACCTCTTTACTTCTTAAGACGCGTTTTCATTGCTGTTGTATTGTGCTGAGTGTTACTTTTGGACGGGTGGTTTGCTCCTAAACGCGCGTGATTTATTCACTTCGCCGGTAGAGGCAAGTAAATGTAGCGGATGTGCTACCGTTTAACTTATTATTCTTACTACTTGCAATATACATGATTTACGTAATTTGAAATGATATGCCATGGTTGCATGTTTTCTAAATAAGGTTGTGGTAGCATAATAATAATCAATTGTTATGCTTTAGATGAGTATTGGTAGTCATGTGGTAACTTTTGCGGTAGCATAATAATAATCAATTGTTATGCTTTAGATGAGTATTGGTAGTCATGTGGTAATTTTTGCTTAATGAGCCAATTGCGGAATATGGAAAATAAATGCATGGTGAATATGTTGATATTTCCTTGAAGCTAAATTTATGAGGATCATATTGATGCTCCTTTGAGGTTGAAATTCTTGTGGTTTATGATTATCATATCATTCATAAAATGTCATGACATTGCATTGTGAATGTCGCTGCTTATAGCCGCGACTATACCGGTACAGCATCGTACATTGCCGTAATATGATGCACACTTTTACCTTGTTGGGTAAAGGTGCAGTGGAGTATAGCAAGCATATGCATTACATTGTGGATGGAGAAACTGCATTCATATATCAGTTGTTGAAAGCCTTATGTGGCTTGACTCGTGGAAAGTCTTGGAGGTTTAATGAATGTGGATGCACATTGTGGATAGTTCATTTGCATAATTATGCAATGTATTGTGGTGAAATTTATTTGTAAACAAATGCAACTTCTCAGTTTTAATGTGGAAGTGGTTCATGAGAGTCACTTGTGATATGAGGAATACGACTGTGATCGTGGAATAGGGTTCACCTCTTGTGGTAAGATAAGGGTTGTGATTGTAGCATAGGATTCTTTTCTTTTATGGTAACTATTGATAACAGTTGTGAATGTGAGAAATAATAAAGATAGTGAGATAAAACATGTTAATGCTTTGCTGTTATTGGTAGTGGTAGTAGTTGAGGATATGAAGCAGCCAATCAAGATTTATTGCTAATGTTTTATCGTCGTTGGTGGTGATTCGGGGTTGAGGTTATAAATGTGGTCGTTATGGGAAATAAATGTTGATGACTAAAGTACTGTAGTTTAATTAGCTTGTTAAACAGTAAGTGGTAACATTAATGATGTTGTATAATTGTTTGTAGTTTGAATAGCCTGTTAAACAGTTTACTTGCTGAGATTTTTATCTCACTCTTGCTTTTCCCCCCTTCCAAGTGATCCTTGAGCATGCATGGGAAGGGTAGAGCGACACATCACAATTGCACACCACCTTATGATTAATGTTGTAATAATTGTGAAGTCTTAGTCATGTATTCATTTTCCTCATTGATGTTTATTTTAAATTAGTAATGCTAGACAGTAGTTCGTTCTAATTAGTTAAAATTAGTAGTGGTAGTTCTTTTATTAATAGTATTCAATTACCTTTGTCTTAATATGCTTCCGCTTAACTTTACATATTTTAGAAAATTGTTGTCAGTTTATGTTATCTTGTAAATTGGCTAGTTTATGGAGTAGTTTAGTGGCATCCCAGGGTAATGTTGATCTTGGAGTGTTACACAATTATATTTGTATTAAATAGTATTCATGCATGCTCTTAAGTTCACAATAAATACTACAAGGCTTGCTTATATTGGCTTTTGGTTTCGACTTATGAATAGTAACAGCTTGTAGAGAAACTTGTAGATAGAGACACTCACGTGCGATTTTAGCCGATATAAATAAAGTCACTACTGTGTATATTACAATTGACTAATAGACCTTATCTTGAAAAGATATTTCGTTTGAAAGTTAGGTATTGTAAAAAAGTTATTTACTATTAAAAAATAATTTTTAGAAGCAAATACAACCATAGCGTAAATTAGTAGGTTTATTCTCAAAGGGCATGCTATAACAAACTGAACCCTACACTTTTGAAAGGGAGAAAGCACATTATAAGAATACCAGCTTAAAATCTTACAAAAAAATTCTTTATAAACCTCGCTAATATAAACAATCTTAGCTTCCGTTCACCAATAATATGTAAATTCAAAATAGGATCAAACCAAATCTAATACTAGCCCCTAATAATTAGGTTTCCCCATGAGAATAGATAAATGTTTGCCGCGTGCATGTGTCATGTATATTTATTTGTCTACAATAACAAATCTATTACCACTTATATAGTACCGTCTTTTTTTTTTGGAGGCCCTAGTCAAAGCAATAAACAATTGACCTGCAGTTGCCATCCACTACATGGCCCAAAGATACGACACATCGGCTCTCTAGCCCTTAGCAATTAGCTAGGTGTGCCCCCATTTCTTTCCCATGTCGGACAAAATAGTGTATCATGATCAATTGATAAATGTTTGCCAGGCACATTAAACATATACGGTTACTAGTCTACAATAACAATTCCATTGCCACTTATCACTAGGGGTGAAAACGGATCGGATAGTTTCCGATCGATTCGGATGAATACGGATATGGATTGTGTTGGATCGGATACGGATTTTTTTTATCGGATACGGATACGAATACAGTAAGCCAGGTATCCGTCGAATACGAATTATCCGGATATTACGAAAACGGATATCGGGGATTTTAGCCCAATAGCCATCCAGCCCATAATGCCTCCAGCAATCCAGCCCAATACATACAGCCCAATACGCATGGAGGAGGCGGGCCACGGGATGGAGCCAATGGCGGCGGTACGGTGGTCACGAGGCGAGCCGAGGCGGAGCGATCGGCGAGGCGGAGCAACCGGCTGGCCGACCGGTGGCATCAAGTAGACCAGCGGCGCAGGGGGCTGGAGGCTGGAGCGGCACGGTGCCGAGGAGCCAGCGGAGGCAGAACCGCACAGCGACGCGGGGAGGCCGGCGACGCGGGTGCTGACAGCGTGGCGGCCGAGCCGAAGCCAAGGAGGAGGCGGCAGAGGGGTGGCGCGCGCGGCGCTTGGAGCGGCGGCGATGGCGGCGGCGCGGCACCAAGGGGCGGCAGCGGCAGCCAGGCCGGGCTGCGCGCCGAGAGCGGCGCCGAGAGGAGCAGCGGCGCTAAGGCGAAACAGGCGCGAGGAGCACGGGCCGGCGGCGCAAGGTGAGGGCGCAGGGGGCCGGACTGGGTAGGTGGATCTGGTGAAGTAAGAAGGAGAGAGAATGAGAAAGAAATAGGGAAGGAGCAAAATGAAGGGAGGCATGAGGATTAGGTGGATGAGGAGGAAAGAAGTAGCGTGAGTGGAGTTGTCAGGCAAAAGAAAATGACAGGGAGGAGAGAGGTTAAGCGCGCGCAATAGAAATTAGTTCTCGTGAATAATTTGCTCTGGAAGCCTTTGTTTAAGATTAATATAGATTAATATGATAAATAAAAACTTGTTAAAAACATTAAAATTACCAAACACCATAAATCAGTGTTTTTTCATTTAAAATAAAATTTGTATCGCCAGTGAACTAATATTCTGCGTATACCAATTAAATGATTTGGTGGATGAAATGGAGGAATGAAATGTTCTTATGCTTGTTCAAATTGCTATCATGGCATCATGTGTATTCCATGAATTGCACGTTGTTGCTGCTTATGTAGTTATGTTATGATCGACTATCGGGTATATTTTCATTGTAGATGAAAAGACTATGCTTGTTTAGATTTCATGAATGTTTTGATAAGATGAACTATTTACGTATTTTTGTTAATTTTGGATGTATAGTTTAAGGGGTTTTCATGTTCCGATAAATATTCATAACCGTATTCGTTTCGATTCGTATTCAATCTGTATCTGTATTCGATATTATTCGTATTCGAGTTATCTGTATTCGTATTCGTATCCGAAAAAAATATGAAAACAAATATGGTAGAAACATTATCCGTCCATATCCAATCCGTTTTCACCCCTACTTATCACCAAAGTTCAATTTATTTTTCTGTTTTTTAACTATGATGTTGGACCGTAACTTGTAGATGTACTAGTCAATTATCCGCACTCAAAAAATTGGCCCGGGGTCAATTAGCCCTTTTGCTGCATGAACCTGGCCTAGAAAGACCTTGTAATAATCGAAGCTTCTAGTCATACGTTTTTTTATGAGCTTCTAGTCATATATGGTACCGCTTGCATGCTGCATAGAAAAAAAACTCGCCTGATGAGTCTGGCCGACTGCAGCACTTGAGATCATTCGTCCGTAGGACCTCCTTGGCCGGCCGACGATATCACCACCGTGCACACAGGGCCGGCCCCGGGGGGGGGTGGGGATCGGCGGCCGCCCGGGCCCCATATACAGCGGCGAGCTGAGGCTGAGCAACTTCTTGCTGTGGCAGTCAGCATACTCGAGCTCTTCTTCACCAACACGCCGTGGCCTGATTTTGGGAGGCCGACTATCTCGAAGCAGAGCTCCTTCCAGAGCAGACAGCGGTTTGGCCTAAGAGAATTGTAGCACAAAGCCACAAAGGTTGGTGCTTTTAAATGCTCAATAGCAGATAAGCATTGGTCAATGAAACATGGTGAGCTTATGATTTGGTTTTCTGCACGACTGTTGATCAAGATGCACAGGAGATAACATTTTCAATGGAAAAAAGCACAGGAGATGAATCCCCAACTTCTCCATTATTGTAGTGGTGGACTTTAGTAATTCATGTGGAAGATGAACACCGAATATAACAGTACAAGAAGAGCGCAAAAAAAAAGTAGGGAAAGCAAGTGAACTGCATAACAGCAAGTTGATTGAGCAGCAAAATGCAATTGAATTAGCGGTAGATGAGCCAAATCAAGAATATTTTGTATTTGATTCATGGATACAATTAGACAGAGCATAAGATTGCCTGACCGCAACCATGTTTTTAGCTGCGTTGAATTATTCACTGTATAGTATTATCAACTACTATTATCGACTAAATAGCACGAGATAGACTTCATGTTGTATTGTTTATCGCCTTGTTACACTTTACTTATTTTATCCTCGATTTTTTTACCAGTATTGATTAGCAATAAGGCATTTGTAAATGGAACTACGAGGCAAATAACTCTGATACCAGTTGTATTGTTTTTTTGGGTCCCTTTTGCTAGTAGAATCTTCACATATGATGTCTGTAAGGTCGGCATATTGCTCCATGATGAGCTTGCATGTATCACTGTATGATACTATGATGGGAGCAATGACATCATAGTGCCATTCTGAACATCATTATAGATTTATAGTCCTCTGACGAAGTTTCGCCCTTGACTTGCTGCAACTAATTACAACTTTTTTTTTGCTACAAAACATGACTTTATAGTCCTCTGACGAAGTTTCGCCCTTGACGAAGTTTCTCTCTAGATGGTTCATCTGATGTTGAGTTAAATGATCTAATTTCTGAGTTAAATGTTATGCAATTGACTTTATCAGATAAACCAATGTCTGCTATGGAGATCTTTGAGTTTGTCAGAGAAGCGAATTGTTATCCTAATATTTCTATTGCTTATCGGATTTTATTTACTATGCCTGTGACTGTGGCATCAGCTGAAAGAACCTTTTTAAAGTTGAAATTGTTGAAGAATCATTTAAGGTCAACAATGTCTCAAGAGAGATTAAACGGTTTGGCAACTTTATGTATTGAGAAGAAATTATTGGATGAGATTGATATCAATACCATTATCAATGACTTCGCATCTACAAATGTTAAAAAAAATTTTAAGGTAATATCTATAAACTCTTTGATATGAATTTTTCTTTAATACATAACACATTTTAAGTATCTGTTGGTAAAATTAGATATATATGTGTGTGTATGTAGATTTATATTTAGTATTTATACTAGGGCCCCTATTTCTAGGTTCGCCTCGGACCCCTAAAATCCCAGAACCGGCCCTGCGTGCACACGCTGCCGAGCTGCACCTCCACGACTGGGCCGTACCTCGCGGCGAGCTCCTGGAAGTAGCGGTGCGGCCGGCCGCCAAGCCGGAGGAGATTGCCCAAAACAGGCAGCTGGTTTGGGGGGCCTGGAGGAGCATTTCTTGCACCATCTGTATTTCTGGCCTTCCTCTTGCTGCCGAAGAGCAAGTAGAGGAGAGGAAGGAGGAAGAGTGACAGCACAAGTGGCCACATTTGCTTAGGTTTGTAGTTTCTTGGTGTGGTTGGAGTCGACGAGTCTGACCCTACGTTACTTGAGGTTCCATTTCTTTAAAAAGATCGCTTGGAAGAGGTTTTTCATTTTTAGTGGCAAATAATATATACATGTTTTACATGTGGTGTAACTGTGTAAGCGTAGGCTGGCAAGTGGCAAGAGCTAGCTTTCCCCCTTTTTTCTATCATTTTTTCCATCTTCTTTGTCGTACGAGACTATTAGTAGCATCCAAAGCTTCTAGATCTATAGATCAGGCTGATCAGCACGCCTTTGTCTTTTGTGAGCAACGGCTTATTCTATTAAATTTTGTAGGGTAGCCTTTGTCCTATGTGAGCGGTCCATTACGACTACGCATTTTTCTTTTATTCTAGGTAAAATATCAGGTACAACCACATTTATCATAGAGTGAACATCAAACATCGATCGTCAATAACAAACGTGATGGGAACAAGATCCCACATTAGTGGTGCTCATTTAAATTATTACATTAGTGGTGCTCAGTTTTATTTGATTCTTCTCTTAATTCTCCTCAAATCTCCACCGATCAAACCATCAATTCCCCTCCACGACCATCACGCCGTCCACCTGAACACAACACATCGGTACTGTTCAATGTTCAAAAAATATCCCCGCCGCCTTAACCTTCAGCCGCCGCACCTTCCCAATCATCCCCTTCTGCCACGCCACTACCAACCAGTCAGAGACCATACCACCTCATCTATCCCGCCTCTAAACCCCTTTTAAATGCCCCTCCTGTGCATCAAAGTTACTGGAGCCGCTCGCCACCACCTCGGCGTTTACTCTGCATCTCACCGCGCAATTCTCTCATAGCCGACCTGACATACCTCTGACAACTTTTGACCGCTGCAATGTTGCGCCCACGATAGCCTGTACCACCCCTCAGCTAGCAGCGCCACGCCTCCCCGAGCCTTCCCGACCTCAGCCACCCTTATCACGCTCCTGTGCAAACCTCCATAGCTAGGCTATTTAAACCCCGGAACCTCTCCATTCGAGAGCATCTGAACTCTAGGTAAGCCACCCACTCCTAACTGCCGAGACACTCAGAGTAACGCTGGCAATCATCAAGAAACCCATTGTAAGCTACTTTTTCAATCCTTGTTATTCAGTCAATTACATTCCAATTGCATTCACCCGTAGCGTCATCATACTCCCAGAAACACTCCCGAAGCATGGCCCTAGCTTCTCGAGTCCGATACAGCGCAAGAGACTAGCGCTGTCGCCCGACCTTGAGGCCTCGCTGTGGGTAGCTTGGCACAGCCATCCCCGACCCAAGCCACCACTTCCCTAAGTCTCCTCTAACCCTAGGGATCCTCAAACCCTAATGCTATCTTCCTATGAACCCACTAAAAGCTCATGTTCCATTCAAATGTCCCAAGAGCAATCTACCTCACTGCCGTCTATTGTTTGCTCTTCAGCCACCATCGACCCCAAAAATGGAACCTCCTTAACTCCAGGAGTCCATCCATAGTCCCCGATCCCGTCGCAAACCCCTGTAGCTCCGCCAAAAGTCATTGCCCTTTTTGCCCTGTTTTCGGTAACTGTAGCACTATCGAGAGGAAGGAGATGAACAAGATCACCCAAGATCTTGTAACTTTGACCCAAGATGAACACTAAAAACCCGTTAGTGAACAAGAACTGCACCGCTCAACAAAGGTGAAAACCCACAATGAATAGTAAAATACCTGTTACTGTTCAGAAAACCCTAAAACACATATGTACATCCATTTCGATCGTTTCAAGCCCGTCTACTCATTTCCCATCTTCGTTTTCCCATATCAGACACCCATAAAACCCAAAACCACTAAAACACTGCTACAAACCCTAAACCCGACATGGTCCAAACTCTTACTATTCGTCGAAACCTATACTTGCCCTAACCATTTTGGGCCGTAAAGTCCACTCTCAATTATATTTAGCCTGAATATACTCCAATAAAACCTTAGCCCACCCCAATATCAGTTCAAACCTATCCAGTACTATTTTCGTCGTCGCTATTCATCGAAACCCTAAAAATATAAATATACCCTTTTGACCGTCTTAAGCCCATCTACACCATTCTTAGACTTCGATAAAGTTATGAACCACCGTGATGATGGTCTAACCCCAAACCTAATACTATTCATGACCGCATCTTCATAGAAACCTAAATAATACCTATACAACCGTCTCGATCATCGATCGATCATAAGAGCTCGAATACCTAAATAATAACTATTCGACCCCAAAGTTATTAATGTAATACCTGAACACCGATTCGCATAGATTATATATATATATATATATATATATATATATATATATATATATATATATATATATATATATATATATATATATATATATATATATATATATAAATCATGAATCGCCCGATCATTCGGTAAAACGGGAAGGGGAAACAAAACAAAAATGATATCTTTATGGGAGGCATTATCTGTATGGGAAACAATGTAATATCTTTACCGATCATAAGAGCCTTAAGTACATATTCACTCAGCGAGAGCTGAATTTAAGGCAGCGAAGGTGATTGGAGTTGATAAAAGATTATGATCTGACTATTCAGTATCACCCTGGTAAGGCTAACGTGGTGGCCGACCCTTGAGCAGGACAGGAGTACCTCAGGTAGCGATGTCCTTGATCTCGGAGTTTGAAAGGATGGGTATCTCTTTCTGTCTCACTGGAGCAGTGTAGGCAGAGACAGATGATCATCCAGTCTGCCATTCCCGAGCGCGTTCATGAGGCTCAGCATCACGATCGGCTCCTATCGGAAGTGCGGAAGAGGATCTCGGAGGGGCATTCCTGAGACTTTAGTGTGGATGAGTGTGGTGCGATTCGTTTCAAAGGCCGGTTGTGTGTACCCCAGAAATCTGAAGTAAAGGACGATATTCTTGTGAGGCTCACCAGACTCTGTATTCTGTACATCCGGGAGAGACCAAGATGTATCGAGACCTGAAGCAGGTCTACTGGTGGAAACGGATGAGGGTGGACATTGCCTAGTATGTTGCATCTTGTGGTGTTTGTCAGCAGGTGAAGGCCGAGCATAAGCGGCCTGCTGGTTTGTTGCAGCCCTTGGAGGTCTCGGAGTGGAAGTGGGAGCATATCACTATGGACTTTGTGGTTGGTTTGCCGCGCTCACCTCGAGGGCGAGATGTAGTTTAGGTTGTGGTGGGCAGACTTACCAAGTCCGCACACTTCATTCCAATAAAGACAACCAGCACAGCGCAGGATCTAGCCCCGTTGTATATCCGGGAGGTGGTGAGACTACATGATGTACCTAAGTCAATTGTTTCTGACCGGGATGCCAAGTTTGTCTCTAAGTTCTGGCAGAGTCTGCAGGCTGCGATGGGCACGACAGTTTCCCTCAGTACAACTTTTCACCCTCACACGGATGGTCAGTCAGAGCAGACCATTCAGATCTTGGAGGACATGCTTCGTGCTTGTGTTCTGACATGGAAGGGTAGTTGGGAGGACTATCTGGCATTGGCAGAGTTCGCTTATAACAATAGTTATCAGGCGAGTATCAAGATGACTCCAGGCTTTGTATGGGCGGAGGTGTGTTTCCCCTCTTTGTTCGGATGCAGTACACGAGAGGTTTTTGCTTGGCCCAGACTTTGTTCAGCAGACTGTGGAGAAAGTGCAGGAGGTTCGTCAAAACCTGTTGGCCGCTCAGAGCTGACAAAAGAGTTATGCGGATGTTCAGCGTCAAGAGTTGGAGTTTAAGTTGGTGACCTGGTGCTTCTTCACGTGTCGCCAACCAAGGGTATTGTTCGGTTTGGTACCACCAGGAAGCTTAGCCCACGGTACATTGGCCCTTTTCTAGTGGTTGCTCGCGTGGGCAGTTTGGCTTATCATTTGGAGTTGCCGAGCTTGTTGAGTGGTGTGCACAATGTTTTCCACGTGTCTATGCTGAGAAAATATCGGCGGGACCCTGAAAATAAGATTGACCTAGAGCAGGTCACGGTGGATCAGGATCTCACGGTGGAGAGTCAACCGGAGCGCATCCTAGACACGTCGAAGCAGGTCTTGAGGAATAAGACCATCAAGTATGTGAAGGTTCTCTAGACGAATCAATCTGAGAGGGAGGCCATGTGGGAGCTTGAGCAAATGCGAAAGAAGTACCCCGAGCTCTTCGAGGCTGGTGAGTAATCGTAGTTGTGGTTCGTGGTTTTCCTTGGTTGCTCTTTCCTTGCTGTTTTCTGCTGGTGGTTTGAGGAGTTGGATTCGAGGACGAATCCTTATTAGGTGGGGAGAATGTAATACCATGAACACCGATTCGGTGTAGGTTTTTTAAAAATATATATATTAATCGCGGAATCGCCTGGCCATTCGGTAAAACACGGGAAGGGGAAAACAAAACAAAAATGAGTTAGCAATAAATTGAGAAAAAAATTATAATTTAAAAAACGTTTAGGGAGGGTGGGCCTACCACCTTGGGCAAAGGGGCTCAAGGGGTGGCCGCACCCCCTCCCCCTTTGCCCTAGCCGCCCCCTATATGGCCGACCCACCTCCCCCCTTCCCCCCCCAAGCTGCCACTCCCACCCCTCCTTGCGCCCCCTCCCTCCCCTCTAGTGCTGCCCCTTTGGTGCAAGAAGAAAACTAAGGAGAAGACGAACAAGAAGAGGAAGAAGAAGGGGAAGAGGAAGAGGACAAGAAGAAGAAGAGGAGGAAGAAGAGGGGTGATCCCAAGGGGATCCCCTAGGTAACTCTCCTTTATCCCAAATTCCTCTGAATTCTGCTGTAATTAGGGTTCTTAGCCTATGTTTTGGTGGGGATTAGCAATTAGAACCTCTTATTAGAGAATCCCTGTTGTCTGCCTGTAGATCAATTTGCGCAGCGTTACTGTTTGCATAGTTTAGACCCTCGAAACGATTTTTACTGCGGGTCTTCCCAAAAGTAAAAACGTAGAGGACGACGAAACGCATCTACTGTATTTTTTTCAGAATTTTTTGCTGCGGGATTTGGGTGTAACAGGGTCGGGAACCTCGCTGTCTGTCAGGAGTGCAGACAGGAGCAGGTCGCTGTTCAGGTGTGAATTAGGGGTAGTAGATGATTTTTATATTTTTTATTGCAATTGAGAAAAATGTAGAAAATTTAGTAATATAACCACTTCATAAAAATCATAATTTTTAGAGCCCTACACTGTGGTTGGGAGGCATTTGAATCTGGCTACCCAGATTGACAGAACAGAGAGCGTCCTCTGTTTTGCACAATAAGTTACCCCTTACTAGGAACAAAATAAAAATATGTGATCTACATGAAAAGTGAAGTTGTTTAAGTGAGGAATCCAAAACTATCTCTATCTCTGTAAGAGGTTTAGTAATCTTAAAGATACAAAAAAATTAAGCGGCGCTGCAGCAGTGGGAAGAACGTAGAACCATTAAACGGGGAAGGATGTTGTGGGGTTTTGGGGTTTAGCAATATCTTTTCTTCGTGAGTCGCGTTTGTATTACTGTATTTTGTGCTGAGAGCTACCTTTTTGGACAGGAGGTTTTGCTCCTGAACGCACGTGATTTCGTTGCTTCGCCAGTAGAGGCAAGTAAACGTAGCGAATGTACTACCGTTTGATCCGCTACTCTTACTACTTGCAATATACATGTTATCCGTAATTCAAAATGATATGCCATGGTTACATATTTTCTAAGTAAGGATGTGATAGTAAAATATTAATCTATTGCTATGCTTTGAATGAGTTTTAGTAGTCTTGTATTAATTTGCTTAATGAGCCAAATGCGGAATATGAAAGTATATGCATGATGGATATGATGATGTTTCTTTCATGTTAATTTCATGAGGATCATATTGATGCCCTTAGTGGTTGGAATTCTTGTGGTTTATGATTATCATATCATTCATAACATGTCATGACATTGCATTGTGGATGTCGCCGCTTATAGCCGCGATCGCATGTCTGCAAGTCTGACATCGTACATTGCCGTAGCATGATGCACACTTTTACCTTATTGAGTAAAAGTGCAGTGGAGCAAGCATGCATATGCATTACATTGTGGATGGAGAAACTGCATTCATATGCCAGTTGTTTTAAAGCTTATGTGGCTTGACTCGTGGGAGGTCTTGGAAGTTAATGAATGTGGATGCACATTGTAGATGTAGACATGTGGTTACTTAAATGATGTTGTATATTTGTTGTAGTCTGAATAACCTGTTAAACAGTTTACTTGCTGAGATTTTTATCTCCCTTGTTCCCCCCTACAGGTGATTCTTGAGCATTCATAGGATGGGTAGAGCGACACCACAATAATGCACTTGGCTCATCGATTTATGCTGTAATAAAGTTGAGAGGAATCTAGCCTATTGTCTAGCTATTCGTGGATGTTCATTTTATTTAATAATGTTGGACTTGTGGACTATTCTTTGATTAAACTGCTAGAGGTTGTTTTAAAATATTGAACTTGTTATCATTATCTTTGTTTCCATTAGTTGATTATTCTTCCACTTAATTCAGCATGTCTATAATTTGTTGTTAGTTTAAATTATCTTGAAATTTTTGACTAGCTGTAGAGCGGTTTAGTGGCATCCCAGGATAATGTGGGTCATGGGGTGTTACAATGAATCACCGTGATCATGGTCTGACCCCAAACCTAATACTATTCATGACCGCAATCTTCGTAGAAACCTAAATAATACCTATATGACCATCTCGATCATCTTGAACCCGTCTAACCCAATTCCAACACCGACCAGCCCAACCAAACATCATCTAAACGCTGATCACCCAAACCTATATTATTTCTATCTTTTGGTAATTTATTAGTGTTTTGTTCCCAGCTTGTATTCTGTAAAGCAGGAACTTATTTGTATTCGTCTTCCGCATTAGTATTCAGACCCAACAAGCTGGCTAGTAGAACTACATGAGCAATTAAAGAAGTCAATGTCCTATGGACAAAGAGGCAAATCACATGTTTTTGATCATATTGATCCTATATTTCGCTAATTATTTTATTAGTATTTTCATTATGTTATTTGCACACTATTATTTCTTGTATAACAAATGTTTAGAATGACATGATATTAGTTATGTCCTACCACCTGATAAAGCCCAGTTTAATTTGATAGCCATATTCATCTTGACAAGACTTAGTAGTATTAAATATACTACTTAATTAATCATGGTAGACCAGGAACTCAAATGTTTTATACTACTAAGAGATTTAGCACTTTGCCAGTAGAGTTTTAAAAAGTGGTTTGAGGATAAGGAGGTATCGTGGAAAGCAACGTGATGGTTGGGTTCCATGTCCTTATCTTAGGATAAAGGCTTGGATTGGAAAGGGTTGCAGTACGGACTAGTATTGGCTTAGTGCTGGAAGGCACTAGAGCATGGGTTTGTGGATGGAAATTGCCATAGTGAAAATATAAGAACTAGAACCTTATGCCAAATAAAGAACATAGTGATCACTCAACCACATGTGTTGACTTGTCAAACTAGGTCTAGTAGTTGCTCAAATTGATTGAATATCTACAAAAAAAGAAGTGGATGGGGTGTAGTATGGAAACGGTACTATACTTAACGAACCTCACAAATCAAGTGGGTGTGTTCCGACTTGGCCCATTGGATACCCGAGTTTGTGTAGGCCAAGAGTCTATCGGATAGAGACTATATAAAGATTTGAGCAGTGAAAGGCCTTGTTTTTTGAACCCTGTCATGTGGGTTAGAAGATCTTGTGGGTAAAGTTGGGCAACTTTGTAGAGTCAATTATAAATGGTATTCAAATACGCCATGCTTCCGGTAAATGAAACTGTGTTTAATAGGTGATTCCAACAATGAAGTATAAGTAGATTTGGAAATGTTGAAGTCTGTTAATCAACCTTTGAAACCCCAATTCTATAAGAAGATATTGTTCTTTTATATTTAAAAATATTTACAAATAAAATTGCATCCACAAATACTTAATAAAACCCTTATAACCACACCATATTGAAAACCTTGGCAAGTAGTTACGTAGCGTTTTCCTATGTGACTTATTGAGTACGGTTGATTGTACTTAGTCTTGCTTTATTTTCCACCACAACAGATACCAGAAGAAGAAAGGATGTTACAAGTGTACGTGTTAGGGTTTCGACCACACTCAAGCGTTCCTGTGGAAGTTCTTCGGATCTTCTTATTGTAAGTTAAATTTTAGGCTTAGACGCCTCTAAAGCTATTAAAATTGACCATTAGGTCTTATTTTAATTAAATTAACCCTTTTGAAATATTCGTGAGAAGGCATGATACTCTTTCTGTCCGCAACTGAACTCCTGGGCTACTGCGGGATGTACGACGATCCTGTTCCCAAAAACGGGGTCGTTACATCGGCTAGGCGCACCGTCCAGCGCCGGGTATCGCTACAACTTTACGTTGCCTTCCCTCCATCTAGGACACACTTCACAGTGCATTACACCATGCCCCAATAGCACTGATAGATCATCTGTCAGCAAAGACCACTTTTGCCGACAAATAACAGCCATCAGCTAGCTGATCAGACTAATTTCTTACTGTAAGTATTGACCAAATGGAACGAAAACTAACCCTAGTTGAATTAATACTAAGGATGGTGTTAAGAAGAATAGTACAAATGCCTTGGCCAAAACATTTCCTTTCAAAAAGTTGTAAGGTCACCGTTTGAGTAGTTAGTAAATAATACCTGTTTGATTTTCATGATGCAATGGGATAAGATCATTTAAAATAGTCGAATTTTTCTGAGTGTATTAATAGCCAAATCGCACTATTGGCTAGTTAGGCTGCTATATAAGTAATTTGTGCAAAACTAATTTTTGATTTTAAATAAGACTATGTTAAAAAGCTTTTCACTTCTACCCAATTTCGTCTCAGATCTTTCCTATATTCGTCTATTTTGTCCTTCCCTTACCTATCAGGTTCTAAATCTCCAAAGAAATTAAATGCAAATATCTGATTGCAATGAGTAGGTTGAATTACACACATGCGAGTTGTAAGTGAACGGAATAGATAAACCCATAAGGAATTGAAATATGAGGTGATGAATAATCAAAGATATTGGTGGATCTATGTTTGATCATTAGAGATTTATGGTGTAAAATTTGAAGGGATAAATTAGTGGAATTTGTTGATTGGATTAATTGGATGGATGGATAAGCTGAGTTTTGGAGAAATAGGGAATGTGATAATGGTTGGATTTTAGGCTTGATCAATGATAATGTGTTCAGTGGGTATTAATAATAGTGATTATTGGATTACAACTCTGATTAATAATATTATTTTCGATCGATGTTTATGATGGTGAACTAATTTAGAAATAGGTAGTAAGAAGCTTAGTTGATTATTGAATAAGCAGATTGAGATTATGAATTACTGACAGAAAGAATTAGATTTTTAGGAAAATCTTGATACAAACGATATTGGTGGGTTTAAAATGAGAATATTAGATCATTATAATCATGGTTGAAGTCGGAGTTTATGTGGAATATGGATAGCCATGACTCGATCAATAAATTTAGGCATGATGTAATACAAATTATCTATTTGATGGATCAGGTGATAATATTTGGAGTTTAAATAGTAATGGTGTTAAGACTAAACAATCGAAGAAGATAGCATAGATATAGATAGCAAGAAGTAGAAGCAGAATTAATAAGGCCATTGAATTCTATGCCTATGTATAGAAGTAGTGTGGAACACCAAATAGTTCTTTGGTCATACTGAGTATCAGAAAATATCAGATTACCCTTGCAAGTATAGGAAGTTTTGAAGATAAGTGCTCTAAGAGAAGCAATCAGAAAAATCATTTAATCTCACTACTCCTCTCCTACCTCCTTCTTGCTCTCACCCTTATTTCGTTCTTACTTTCCCCTTGCTAAGCCCAAAAATGTTGCAGAACTGATTCCTAAGACTTGGGCACTATCAAATAGAATGTCTCTGACAAACCAAAGATCAAACAGCATAACAAATGGAAGGAAATATTAAGAATTAACCCAATATGATGAAAATCCTACCTACCAAGGGAAAAATTAGATTGAATGCAAGCAAAGGACAGACCGAGATATTGGAATAGTTTATGGTGAAGATGTCCCTAGGAAAATCAGTGTCAGCACCAAATGCAACTGCATTCAAACTTATAATCTTTCTGAAAACTCAACCACCTAAATTCTCAATAACAACGGAGCCATTAAAAGGAGATAATTGGTTACAAGATATCGAAAAGAGAATGGACACTATCCAGTATACAAATAAGGAGAAAGTTCTTTTTACTAATCACCAGCTATCAGAACCAGCAATTACTTGGTGGAATACTATCCAATGGACACATCTGAAGAAGGAAGACCTTACATGGGAAAATTTGTGAAAAGATTATGTTTCTTCTAAAAGCTATCACAGAAAAATATTAGGATTTTCTTCTTCTTCAACAAGAGAAAATCTATTACGGAATATATACAATTTTATTGTATGATCAAGAAGAAGTTAATAACGAATCCAAAAGGATGGGATACTTTATAAGAGGCATGCAACCAAATATGCAACCAAAAGGAAGAAGCCAGAATGCAAACAAGAACATTGACATCAAGGTCATATCAACCACAGATGGGAAAAAGGACACCCTAGGAAAGCTAAGATGAAAAGATCTACCATACAGGAACAATATGAAGAGAAACAGCAAAGAAGACAGTTAGAAAAGCATCACACAAGAACAAGAGTAAGAAATAGAATAGATACTACCTTTTTGGTGCAAGTAAGTCAAGTAGTGTCAGATGGTTTGCATGTGAACTAAGGTATGCTACAAGACTACGGAAATATGTGAACTGTCCATACAAAAATATAAGGAATAGAGAAGTCTATGTTGCATTGAGGTTAATCACAGCAGACTTGATCTCCAACTTTAGAGTACAAGGGAAGTATAAATATGACAAAGGTGAATATTTGAATGACTACAAGGATGGATTCTCAAAAGGAACCAACTCAGTTTAGGTAGAAAATCAAAGTAATTGCAGGAGCATGGTAAACCCAAACACACAGAAACCTGGTACAAATAAACCAGAAATGCCCAAGGATACTAAAGGAAGTCATAAAGAAATATTGATATACGAAATAAGTTTCTATGAAGGTTCAGTGAAACAAATCAAGCAATTCACAAGGAAGTTAGTAAGGCAAGTTATACTACAAGGATGGTATTCAGCGATTGTGATATAGATCTTCGTGTCACCCAAGAAAAGTGAATGTCATAACAGATGCATTAAGTCAAAAGGCATATCATGGTGTGGTCATTATTTCAAAGTATCTGTCTTAATTACAAGAAAAATCTCAGGATTCTATGGTCACTTTTGTATATCGAATAAAGAAGAATTAAAAGATTTGATTCTGGAAGAAACTCACCTTTCACAATTCTTTATACACCCCAGTAGAATAAAGATGTATTAAGATCTGAAGAAAGAACTCTGGCAAAGTAATATGAAGAGAGAAATCTCATAATACATATATGACGTGTGTCAAAAAAATAAAGGTAGATCAAGATCTACTGTAACATCTTGATTTTTGGAGATTTTTAAAACCTTGAATTTAAAAATAAATTTCAGGGATTTTCCTGAATTTAAAACCAAGCTCAAATGAATTTTCAAAAATTTAAAAGAATTTAATATGATTAAATTATACTTCAACATTAGCTGAAAATAGTTTAATTAAGTTCCATAAGTCACAAGAAATTTTCTGGGATTAAATTAAGCTTCAAATGAATTTTAGAATTTTAAAATGATTTAATCTAAGTAAAATAAACATTAACATAAGTTGAAAGTATTTTATTTGGATTCTTCATGTCTCAAGGAATTTTCTGGTATTTTTGGTGAATTTTTGGGATTTATTTGTTATTTTCTAGAGCTTTTGGAAATTTATTTGATTTTCTGTAAAAGATTTAATCGGGGAAAAACTCTCGGCCACCCGATCTTCGCCCTTGCCGCGTGTCCCCATCTGAGCCGCGCTCGCCCGCTCCCGCTCTATCCCGCGCACGCGTCCACCTCGCCCGCGCGCCGCCGGATCGCGACGCCGTGCCACGCGTGCCGCGCCGCTGGTGCCTGCCGCGCCGCGCCGCCTCCTCGCCGCCGATCCCGCTGTTGCTCATCCCCGCCGTCCGTCCCGCGCGCGATCGCAAACCCTAACCCTATCGCGCCCGCGTCCCTCGCGTCCTCGCTTGGATGCGCCACGTGTCCCTATCTCGCCGTCCGAACCTCGCCCGTTCCGCGCCCGCACCGTCCCCGATCCGGACGCCTCGGTTCGTGTGATAAAACCCGCCGCCTCACCTCGGTTCGCGGCACGCCGCGAACTCGCGCGCCGCCGCCGCTGCCTCGCGCCCGCGCCGGCTGGAGCCGCTCGCTCGCCGTCGCCGCGCCCGCACGCCCGCCAGAAGCCGGAGCCGCCTCGCCGCCGGCCGGCCGCCTCTGCCACTGCCGCGCGCAGCACCGCCGGTGAGCCTGCCGCTCGAAGTCGCCTCGGCGTCGCCTCCAAAGACGCTTCGCCCTCGGTTGCCACGCCGGACACCGCGCACCCCGCGACGCCGCGCGCCGCGCGCGCGCCAGCAAGGCGCGCTAGCCACGCGTCACACATCGCCGCCTTCCCGCCCCACGCCAGACGCTGCTGCCGTTCCGATCGGCCACGAGGCATCACCGGTGGCGCCACGCGTCCGCCTCGCCGTCGGATCTCGCCGCGCCCCGCCTCGCCTCACGCCGCGTCCGCGCGACGCCGCGCGCGCGCGGACACGCGCGTCAACCATCGCCACCGTCCGCGCCGCGCGCTCCATCGCCGCCGCCATCCGGATCTGGGCCACCGCCCATCCGGACCGGGTCGACGCCTCGATCTTGCGCGTGCACGCCCACCGCCGTCCGACGAGCCGCCGCCGCCGCTCCCAACCCGCCACCGGCCTAGCCACGTGGCGGCACGGTCGTGCCACGCCGCCTGCCGCGTGTCATGCCACGCCACCGCCACATCACCGGAACCCGCCCAGTGCCACGTGGCACGCCACGTCAGCATGCCACGTCAGCACGTGCCACGTGGCAGCACATGCGCGTGCCACATCACCGTTGCCCCGCCGCGTCAGCGCTGCCTCCCCCGTGCACTGTTTGGTGGACCGCGTCCACCGTGGACCGCGTCTCCCGTGCGTCCGGTCCACAGCACAGTAACTTTTTCGATTTTCCTGATTTTCTTTAGATTAAATTTTCCGAGAGCCCGTTCTCATCCGTCCTAGCTCCGATTGACCCCGTTCTTTTTTCTAAATTCATCTAAAATCGAGCTCTAGCTGTTGGATCTGTTTTGTTGAATTTTGGAGTTCATTTGCTTATCATTTTATGTGTTTATTTGGTTTTGGTCATTTTCTCTCTCGGTAGATTCAGATTCCGGAGGAGCAGGTTTCGCGCCCGAAGACCAGGAGAACCTCACTGAGCATAACCAAGGCAAGTCATGTCCTTTGATCATGTTGAACCCAGTTTGCAATCTATTATTTAATTAATTTGTTTTAAATTACATTGCACCGCTATTTTTTATTCAAACACTTGTACTGGTAATTATCGTCCCATTTGAGTTTATCCCTCCTTGATATTCTGGAATGCCATGATGCCATTGTCACCATAGGTTGAAAAATTTACTAGTGATGCTAGATTATTTGTCACATGGACTGGTACGATAGAATTGCTTAGTATGCTTATAGTTACGATCGGGTTTATCATCACATGTGAATTATGAATTTGACTTAATGAGATATGGAACTGTGTTTGGTGCCACGCATATTAAAATTTATGCCATGACGTTGGTGCGTCATCGGCGGTGGTTAAACAAACTAGTTTTGCACTCGGGCGAGTGATCGTGCAGTAAAGGGAGAAAGTGTTTGTGCACTTCGAGGGATGTGGTAGTCTCGCACGGGTAATGTTAAGGACTTAACTTTGTGCGCCATTGATCTGAGCTATACCGTGCAAACCACATGTTTAGTATGGGATGGACCTGGCTGATTAATTTGGGAGGTTTCAACTTTAATCTTTCCATTGAGATGAACATGGTTGCTGATTTCCATGTGGCGCAAGGGGGGTGTGATGCGAAACCCTAGCGGGCGGATTGAGTTGTGAACTGAACTTTGTAAAGGCCTTGTTGTGATTTCCTTAGCGCAAGGCAATCATATCGTGTGGGTACAGTTGTGCAACCTCTGCAGAGTGTAAAACTATTCGAATAGCCGCGTCCTCGGTCATGGACAATGCTCGGTGATTTCAGACAAGGGGTAGTTATTTTTGAAAACTGTGAATGGAAGTGGACAGGTGTTCACTGTTGGTTTAGCTTATGGATGGGAGGTCCATAAGCGGTTGGTTAGCTTGTGGATGGGAGGTCCGCAAGTGGTATGTCAATTCCTTTGATTATTTACTTAATTGTTGTTTTACTTAAAGTTCGCCTTCAATCTATTTATTGTATTTCAACTGTCATTTATGCAAATTAACTTTTCACCCTTCCTTTGGTAAGCCTTGCATACTATATTGTATTCATTTGTTACAAACGACTTGCTGAGTACCAATGTACTCACGGCTTTATGCCCAATGTTGCTCAGTTGAGGAAGAGGAGTTTCACCAGCAGGAGGTTCCAGAAGGAGAGTACTTCGACGACTTCGCGGCTTAGGCTTCGTTCTCCACTCGATAGCCTGTTGGCTTGTCGATTAGCCACTACGTTTTATTTTGGATTTCCGCTGCTACTTTTGTTAAGCCTTCGGACCAGTTTATTGTAAGCTTGGCCATAAGGTCGTACCTTTGAGATTATATCGATATTTGAGCTTTTTCTTTATTTTATTGTGTATATGGTTGTGATGACATCTATGTTTAACTGTGTGCACTAGCATGATCCTGGGACTAGTGCAAAATACACAGAGAGACCGGATTTGCATATTCGGGTCTCGACAGAGATGGTATCAGAGCTATATCGACTGTAGGACGAAGCCCTAATTAGAAGTTGTCGTCTTAGCCAATTTCAAAATATATTTTCTAAATCAAATCAACGAAATGTATATTTAGTGATTCTCTATTCTTACCTTATTCTTAGGATTCTCAATCCATATCTTCTCTACAAATTTATTTTCAGAATTTAATTTGACTTCTCATCTCTACAATATCCATAGTTGTTTCGAGTGTCGCATAATTAAAGAGAAGGTCAACCCAGAATTCTTCGAGCTTTGTGAAGATTGGATCAAGCAAGCAGCCGATTTGTTCCAAAGACAAGATTAAAGATCATCGTGAAGATTAGGAAGCCGTCAGATTCTCATTGCTATAGTCATTACCAGTCCCAGAATGGAAATAGAAGGACATTGGAATGGACTTCATTACAAGACTCTCAAAAACATGAAAAGAATATTAAGTTATATGAGTACCAACAGAATCACCAGTTAACAAATACTACATGAAGCTCACCCTGAATAAGGAAAGGAATCAAGACTATAACAAATTTTATTTTTCAACCCATTCCATAACTTGGGTGAATCTCGGGGACGAGATTCTTTTAAGGGGGTAGGTTGAAATGACCTCAAAATTTCAAAGGGTTTTAAATTCAATTGAATTGATTCTTCTCCTAATTCTCCTCAAATCTCCACCGATCAAACCATCAATTCCCCTCCACGGCCTTCATGCCGTCCACCTAGACACAACACAACATGTCGGTACTGTTTAACGTTTGAAAAATCTCCCCGCCGCCTTAACCTTCAGCCGCCACACCTTCCCATTCATCCCTTTCTACCACGCCACAGCCAACCGGTTAGAGACTGTACCACCCCATCTATCCCGCATCTGAACCCCTTTTAAATGCCCCTGTGTCAAAGCTACCAGCGCTACTCGCTACCACCTCGGCACTTCCTCTGCATCTCACCACGCGATTCTCTCATAGCCGACCAGACATACCTCTAACAACTTTTGCTCGCTACAACGCCGCGCTTGAGACAACCTGTACCACCCCTCGACTAGCAGCGCTGCGCCTCCCCGAGCTTTCCCAACCTCGGCCACCCTTATCACACTCCTGTGCAAACCGCCATAGTTGGGCTATTTAAACCCCGGGACCCCTAAGCAAGCCACCCACTCCCGATTGCCGAGACACTCAGAGTAACGATGGCGATCATCAAGAAACCCATTGTAAGCTACTTTTTTAATCCCTACTATTTAGTCAATTACATTCCAATTACTTCCACCCGTAGCATCCTCATACTCCTAGAAATACACCCGAAGCACGGCCCTAGCTTCTCGAGCCCTCTACAGCGCTGGCAACTAGCGCCGCCACTCGCCCTTGAGGCCTCGCTGTGGGTAGACTGGCACAGCCATCCCTGACCCAAGCCACCACTTCGCTAAGCCTCCTCTAACCCTAGGGATGCTCAAACCCTAATGCTATCATCCTATGAACCCACTAAAAGCTCTTGTGCCATTCAAATGTCCTGAGAGCAATCTACCTCACCGCTGGCAATTGTCTCCTTTTTAGCCACCATCGACCCCAAAAATGGAATCTTCTTAACTCCAGGAGTCCATCCATAGTCACCAATCCCATCGCAAACCCCTGTAGCTCTACCAAAAGCCATTACCCTTTTTGCCTTGTTTTCGGTAACTGTAGCACTATCGGGAGGAAGGAGATAAATAGCACCGACCTAGTACTGCAGCACCTAACCTAGTATGAACACTAAAAACCTGTTAGTGAACTACCAGCCTGTTTTTGAACAGTGAAAACCCACAATGAATAGTAAAATACCTGTTATTGTTCAGAAAACCCTAAAACACATATGTACATCCATTTCGATCGTTTCAAGCCTGTCTACCCATTTCTCAGCTTCATTTTCCCATATCAGACACCGATAAAACCCAAAACCACTAAAACACTGCTACAAACCCTAAACCCGACATGGTCCAAACTCTTACTATTCGTCGAAACCTATACTTGCCCTAACCATTTTGGGCCGTAAAGTCCACTCTCAATTATATTTAGCCTGAATATACTCTAATAAAATCTTAGCCCACCCCGATATCAGTTCAAACCTGTCCAGTACTGTTTTCATCGTCGCTACTCATCGAAACCCTAAAAATATAAATATACCCTTTTGACCGTCTTAAGCCCATCTACACCATTCTTAGACTTCGATAAAGTTATGAACCACCGTGATGATGGTTTGACCCCAAACCTAATACTATTCATGACCGCAGTCTTCATAGAAACCTAAATAATACCTATACAACCGTCTCGATCATCTTGAACCCGTCTAACCTAATTCCAACACTGACCAGCCCAACCAAACATCATCTAAACGCTAATCACCCAAACAGATATTATTTGTCTTTTGGTTATTTATTAGTGTTTTGTTCCTAGCTTGCATTCTGGAAAGCAGGAACTTCTTTGTATTCGTCTTAGGCGTTAGTATTCAGACCCAGGAAGCTGGCTAGTAGAAGAGCTGCACGAGCAATTAAAGAAGTCAGTGTCCTATGGACAAAGAGGCAAATCATATGTTTTTGATCATATTGATCCTATATTCTGCTAATTATTTCTTGTATAACAAATGTTTAGAATGACATGATATTAGTTATGTCCTACCTAATAAAGCCCAGTTTAATTTGATGACCATATCACCTTGACAAGACTTAGTAATATTAAATATACTACTTAATTAATCATGGTAGACCAGGAACTCAAATGATTTATACTACTAAGAGATTTGGCACTTTGCCTGTCGAGTTTTAAAAAGTGGTTTGAGGGTAAGGAGGTATCATGGAAAGCCACGTGATGGTTGGGTTCCATAACCTTATCCTAGGATGGAGGTTTGGATCAAAAAGGGTTGTAGTACGAACTAGTACTGGCTCAGTGCTGGAAGGCACTAGAGAATGGGTTTGTGGATGGAAGTTGCCTCAGTGAAAATATAGGGACTAGAACCTTATGCCAAATGAAGAACATAGTGATCAGTCAACCACATGCGGACTTGTCAAACTTGGTCTAGTAGCTGCTCAAATTGATTGAATATCTACAGGAAACAAAAAGTGGATGGGGCAGGTGTGTTCCGACTTGGCCCGTTGTGTACCCGAGTTTGTGTGAGCCAAGAGTCATCGAGTAGAGACTATATAAAGATTTGAGCAGTGAAAGGCCTTGTTTTCTTAACCCTATCGTGGGGGTTAGGAGATCTTGTGAATAAAGTTGGGCAGCTCTGCGTAGTCAATTATAAATAGTATTCAAATATATCGTGCTTCCAGTAAATGAGACTGTGTTTAATTGGTGATTCCAACAGCGAAGCATAAGTAGATTTGGAAATGTTGAAGTCTGTTAATCAAGCTTTGAAACCCCAATTCTATAAGAAGATATTGTTCTTTTATATTTGAAAATATTTACGAAAATTACATTCACAAATACTTAATAAAACCCTTATAACCCCCACCATATTGAAAACCCTGGCAAGTAGTTACTCAGAGCGTACGGTTGAGTACGGTTGATTGTACTCAGTCTTGCTTTATTTTTTTCCACTACAAATACCAGAAGAAGAAAGGATGTTACAAGTGTTTGTGATGAGGACATCCCCATTACATACACATCTTCCACTCCAAGCATGCATGAGAATGTCCAAGAACCTGTGGGCCCAATGACGAGGGCAAGAGCCAAGCTTTTAAAGACTCCCGCGAGTATCCATCCTACGTCGAGAAGATCGGGCGACCCCGTATCAGTTTGTGTTAGGATTTCGACCACACTCAAGCGCTCTTGTGGAAGTTCTTTAGATCTTCTGATTGTAAGTTAAATTTTAGGCTTGGACGCCTGTAAA
Organism: Melocanna baccifera; assembly: GCA_036346265.1. Taxonomy (NCBI): domain Eukaryota; kingdom Viridiplantae; phylum Streptophyta; class Magnoliopsida; order Poales; family Poaceae; genus Melocanna; species Melocanna baccifera. Next base: position 8,599,188 of record CM070694.1, on the reverse strand, counting down.
GCTATTAAAATTGACCATTATGTCTTATTTTAATTAAATTAACTCTTTTAAAATATTCGTGAGCAGGCATGATGCTCTTTATGTCTGCAACTGAACTCATAGGTTATTGTGGGACGTTCGACAGTCATATTCCCAAAAACGGGGTCATTACATCGGCTTGATGCACTGTCCAGCATAGGGTATCGGTACAGCTTTATGCTACCTTCGTTCCATCTAAGACACAGTTGACAGTGCATTACACCATGCCCCAATAGCACTGACAGATCATCTGTCAGCAAAGACTACTTTTGCCAACAGATAACGGCCATCAGCTAAAGTCCTGCCAGCAAAGACCTTTGCCAACAGATAAATCTTTACAGGCAAAGTCCCTAAGCCAAAGCCCCTGCCACGTTGGAAACCGTCCAAGAAATTATGTAATTCCATTGAATTTGAAGAAATTAGGGCCAGCCAAAATCTGAAGTCACCAAGTCGTCATCCCACGCCGAGCCATGCTTTTGCCCCCACATCGTCCAGCACCTCTTCCCTCCGTTGTCTAGCACTAAGGAAGGACTCGACTGGCCCATCAAGGGAGACACAGGCACTCTCCAAACAATGAACATGGTATGCGTTGGCCGGCAAGTGGCAAAAGCTAGCTCCCGCACCCGCCCCCTCTTTTTCTACCATTTTTCGTCTGTGTCATACGAGATTATTAGTGGCTTTCAAAGCTTACAGCTCTATATGTCAGCACGCCTTTGTCTTTTGTAAGCAACCGCTTATTCTATTAAATTTTGTAGGTAGCCTCTGTCCTATGTGAACGGTCCATTATGATTACGGATGGATTCTTTTAGATTGATGGTTTATAATTTATGATTTAAATGTTTATATTCTAACTATTCACGAGAGATAGTATATAGAGAAAAATAGTTGTATGTAATTTTGGTCGGTATAGCTGAAATTAGTACACTTTTTACTACAATTTTTTTATTAACCCGTCTTGAAAAATGTACTGTTTAAAACCTAGTTACTATAGGTAGTACAAGCATAAGCCAACTTTAATCCCAAAAAAACCTAGCCTACGTATTTTTCTTTTATTCAAGCAAAATATCAGGTGCAATCACATTTATCATGGAGTTGTTGCATCTGGATTTTACCAATCCAAAATACTCTGTGATTCTACCGTACTATTCTCTATATTAGCAGATAGTGCTCACAGATACATTACTGAACATCATATTCATATCTTGTGGAAGCATAACTAATACAGGTGGGCCGATCAGGTCGAAACCATTGAAAAGCAGCAGCGAAAATGAAAACTTCACACAGGTGGGACCCTTAGGATGTACCCACAGGTAGCGAACTGAGGTTCGCAACTTAGTTCTTCGACTCCTTGTCTTTCAGTCTTGATAATGCCCTTAGATGACCGCAAGACCTTTCTTTCTCCTTTTTACTTACTGAATAATAGTAACTGAGCAACAGTGAGTATGAAGGTACACAGAAGGCCTTGTCCTGCGGGACCAGGCGGTGTGGGCATGGACACAGGCAATGTGGGCGGCATGACTACAGGATCGGGTGACGCGAGAGTGCTTGCGTGCGCACACAAGTCAAGCCAGCTCAGTCGTGCAAAACAAGGAGAAGGGAGGAAAAAGGAGAGAGAGAGAGAGGCCAAGTGACAGTGAGAGACAAAGAAAAAAGAAGGGAGAGGGAATGGGCTAGCAAAATTTGGAATTTTAATTTTTTTATTTGAATTTTCATTTTTGAGTTTTGAATAGTATTGAAATTCAAATTTGAATTCTTGGTTCAATTATTCGGATGCGGATTTTAATATTCCTTTGCGTTTGGCTTTATTTAATTTGATTTCAAATTTTCATCCTCAATTTGAATTTTGAATTCAAATTTGATCTTCATTTTAGAAAACATTCAAAAAGTGATTAGTTTTTATTCGAATTGGTTCAAATTTTCTTTTGTTTGCTTTTCTTGTTAGATTTATTTGAAACAAAATCCTTTCAGCATTCACAAAACTCCTAATCGAAAGTCAAGAAAAATTCAAATAACACCAATGCACATTAAAAAGTTTTAAATTTTTCATATTTTCATCATTCCAAAATTTTGGGATATTACAAATCATACCTCCCTTAAAATGAATCTAGACCCCGACATTTTGCTGGCATAGAAAGAAAGGTGGGGCTAAACTGGTCAGTAGTAGGCTCTAGGGTTTTGCTTGACATATTGGCCTCTTCCTAGGAGTAAACGGGAGAGGGAAAATCTGCACAAAGGTGGATTATGACTTGGAGAAGATAGAAGGCAGAGAGAAACCTTTCTTCTGGGTAGGTCACAGTTGTCTTGTTTTTCCAAGTGCTTTGTTGTCACTTGTTCTTCCCAGTGCTTGGTGCTCAACATTGTTGTCTTCAAAACATCTTAGGGTTGAATGGTTATGTTGTCTATTAGCCTTACGATAGCCGTAATTTCTTATTGATAGATTTATAGTAATTGTCTATATTCGAAGAAATGGATGGCTTTGGAGATGCCAATATGATAGCTAGCATCGCTATTGTCGGGTTCCTTTGTCCTTACTAGAATATAGTTTTCATTCTTCAACCCACTAACTATTGTGGTTCAAATCCTAAGCATCGATCATGGTCAATGTCACCATCCAAAAGATTTGTAGCTTGAGCCTTCTCTTGTGTTGGTCCAATTATTCTTACTAAGGGGTTGTACTACCAATTAGTAATTGTTCAATATAGGGGTAATCCGACATCTTTTGTGTGTTGGGCACCCTTAGGCTGCCATGAGGGGTTGAGCCCAACTCCCTCTCCTTAAGTTGCTCCTCCACTACAGAACAAAAGACCTCATGGAGTCGAAGCCTGTGGGGGATGTGGAGCTAGAGCGCTAGGAAGAGGACATGGTGTGAGAAGTCCCGCGACTCAGAGAAGGCCCCACGCTGACTTCGCTCCCAGGCTCAACAACGGAGGTAGGCGGCAGACCGCATTCAGAGGCCTATCTTGTCCTCTTCTGTTTTTACAACCTCTCAAGCCCCTTGGGATCCTGAGGTTTCCCCTTGCACGAAGTGAGCCCCGAGGCGATAGAGCATGGAGCATGCTCGACAGAGGATCGCGTAGTGCCCGGAACTCGGGGTCGAAAGCTGCCCGATGGAAGGGGCCTCGCTCTTGTGACAGGAGGCCTCACTCCCCAGCAGGGGATTTCGCCCTCGACTGGGTCTTTGGAGGGGGCCTGGAGCACCCTTCGCGGCCAATGCCTTAGCCTTCTTCCTCTTCGATGGGTCAAGAATAGGCTTGCCCCGAGGGGGCATCGTCAGCTTCAGGCTGTTGGCAACGTTGTTGGCTCCCTGGCCACCGAAAATGCTAGCCTCCTCAAGGGCCTCGTATTTGTTGATGGTCATCTTCTCGAGGCCCTAATTGGCCTCCTCAACCGCCTCCCTAGGAGAGCACGCTGCCCAAAGTTAAATAGATGTGTCAAGCTCATGACGTTTGAGAATCTGATGCAAATTAGCCATGTCGCGCTCACATCTATTTTTGGAGACCGTGATGTAGTCACGCTTCTCGGGCAACCAAAGGACTGACATTAACAAGGGTTATCTCCTCCATCAGGTCCCAAACCTCGCTCCACTTGCAGATCTTGGACACAGCACGAACGAACACCCAGTCGATGTCTGAGAGAGGAGGAATCTCAGGATAGTCATCCTAAATGAGCCTAGGCTAGCTGTCGATGCATGAAAAGCCCTCCACCTTCAAGTAAAACCACTTCTTCCTAGGGGGACTCTAGTTGTACCTGGTTGTATGAACCGGATACTCGCCCTAGCATTGAACGATCAAGGTCAACGTGCCCAGCGGCCCGAACTTTTCGTTCGACCGCTAGATGTGGACGAAGTAGTCGAAGGCCACGATGGTAGGTTTCAGGCGTCTGCCCTTGATCGCTGTCTCGCACAGCCACAGGAACACTCTCACTCTAGCGAGCAAGTTGGGTGAGAAGTGCGAGAGCTCCACGTGGTAGTGCCCCACAAGGGCCTGGATGAAGGGATGGATCGGGAGCCCCAAGTCGACCTCGAACCAGGCCTTAAGAGCGATGGTGTAGGTACCCCTTTTGAGAGCTAGGGCGTTCGTCTGGCCCCAACCACAGGACGTTACTGAGCGAGAGGCGGCACTAGCGCCACCTTCTCCACCTTGGTCAGGGAGGAAGCCTTGACTCCCACAAGGGCCTCCTTGTCAGGGGTGTCGTCAAGAATCTCGACATCCTCGTCAAGGTCGTCATGCGACAAGTTCATCTCAGCCTGACCTCTGTCTTCTTCCCTGGTGAGAGAGGTGGTGATCCTTGGTCGTGACGGTGGAGCAATAAAAACCTATAGCACTAACGATACAAAAATGGATTAGTACCTAAATATTGTACGATAAATAAAATCACGGAAGTGGCAGATAGCCAGGTGCGTATATCCTTGCACTCGTACTCCCGGTGCCTCTGCCACGAAGCATCGATGCCCTGGCGGGGTGCCGGGCGCCCTGGCCCTAGGAGCTTTGCACACTGATGGCCCGTCAGAGCACCAAAAGACATGTGCTTGGTCACGTCCAGCGCCCGACCCAACCGGCGCCATGGAGCCCGTTGGCTCATGCCCCAGCAAAGTCCCAATTGACTAGCGCCCTGACGTGTGCTCCAGTTTGGTGAGCGCCATGGCAAAAGGCTCATAGCTATGCATCCCGACGTGCAAACACCCTGCAAGAAAGTTTCGGGTGCGCCCTAGCGAGCGGAATCGTTACAAGTGAACTCGCTGTGATAACGTTAACGTTACCAAGGGGCGAACCATCTGGCATCCTGTCAAAGCATTTGCCAAATTACTAGTTACGTGAACACATACATTCTCGTCAATGTAGCCAGACATACATTCACATCTATGCAACCGTTTATGCCTTCTCATTAGTTTAACAAGATACATGATTCGTCCTCCCCCTACATACAATAATCATCAAGTCAAGAAGACACTCCATGTTGAAATTAGGCCCATAATTAAGGCTCATTTTCTTTAATTTCAAAGCATGTAAGATTTAGTACCATATTGCTAATATAAAGTAGGGGAGACCAATTTATAAGGTGGAGTCCATATCACTCCTTAAATTATGGAAATAGATGGTATATGGATGGCTTTGGCTAAACACACACGCCAAGACGCATCGCAAGACGCCAGATTCGCATTTTTCGTGAAAATCGCATGACTTGTGATTTGCGACGCGTGGCCGCGCCGTAATGTGACGCGCTATTTGGCAGATCATGTCCACCTTGTTTTTGCTAAACCTTATGCCGTCTCTCTTTTTGACTGGACATGAGACTATTTAATTTTCATTAATCTGATTTGAATGTCAACAGTTACCAGTGAATAATGGAGTCGATTACTACTTTTGACCGGTAATGAGATCGCTTAAATATTTGGTTTGAATACGAGCAAGAACAAAGTGAATAATGGAGTCGCCATTTGAGTATTATTTCGCCTAATGGCGCGATTAGAGAGTAATTAGCACGTCTATAAAAGGCCTGGAGACGTCCAGATTCGAGACTGAACTCCTCAATTTCTTTCTCCCATTGTATTCTTCCACTCTTGTATGAAGTGTTGAGCCATCGAACCTCGTCGACCTTTCTTCTCGGCGTGCACCGGGAAGAAAGGAGAGTAGGATCTTCGAACCATTGTCGCAGAGAGAACCTGCACAGGGTTGCAATAAGGTTTCTGGGCAACGCATTTGCGCGACCGCTCCTACTACATCTGCACTGCATCGAGCCTTCACTGCATCACGCTTGCACAGCTTCCTGTTCTTCATCAAACCCAACAGTAAGTTGTTCGTGTGATCATACGACTTTGATACTATATTTGTTTTTTCTTCTTGCGTATATTTTGAAGTATGATAAGTAGCCTACTGTTAGTAGTTAGTTGTGCATCACTAGTATATTGCTTTTGTCTCTAACTAAAACTTGGAATTAAAATATTGTCTACATTTCTAACAATCCAGAAATCTTATTGTGAAATTTGTTGTAATACAAAAATGGTTAGCGCTTCTAATGCGATGAAACCTAAGAGGTTTTGTGGTCAGAACTTTCGTAGATGACAGACTAGAATCAAATTTTGGCTCATATCTTTGAGGCTATGGTGGGTTGTCCACCCACAGTATCCATTTACGATTAAGCAGTATATGTAATTTGAAATTAAAATATTACCTATGTTTCTAACACTCCACTCCTTAAGCGCCCTCGCAGAGCGCCTGCCTTTCGCCCTGGCAGCTGTTCGCCCTGGCAGCTGGGTCTCCCGTGCCCTGACAACAAGGGTGCCTCCGGCCGCGCCCTTCCAGGGTCCCCACACCCTGGAAAGTGTGAGCGCTCTCGGTGTCATGGCGATAGCACACAAAGCCGACCGCCCAAGCTCTCTACATGCAGATAAGATACCCTGCCAAAGTAATAAAGAATCTACCAAAGCAACAAAACATCTGCCAAAGCAACAAAATGTCTACCAGAAGGGGCCATGCGCCCAGCCAAAACTGCCCAAGTGCCCTACCAAAAGAGGCCATGCGCCCAGCCAAAATTGCCCAAGCGCCCTACCAAAAGGGACCATGCGCCCAGCCAAAACTGCCCACGTGCCCTACCAAAAGGGACCATGCGCCTAGCCAAAACCGCACAAGCGCCCTTCCAAAGTCGCTCAAGCGCCCTGCTGAAACAGCTTAAGCAAGCGCCCTGACAAAAACCACACCACGCCCTGCGCCCTAGCACAGACGAAACCGCTCAACGCAAATGCACCGCAATCTCAGAACACCCCAAGCAAAAAGAAAGAAAAAGGGAGAAGCAAGCAATGATTCGAGTACCAGGCAAGTTACATCGATGCCCAGCGACCCGGCGATAACACCTCGGGTGGCCACTCCCCTACACGCCGTGTCTGGTGCCGCTCAGCCCACCCCTCGGCTCAAAACCAACGCGTGTGCAAAGCCCAAGAGCAGAGCGCAAAAAAGGGGATCGGAGGTTCACCTTTCTCGGGCATTCCGCGGGAGCTCGGTGCTGCGGCGCACTTGGGGGGCTTAAGTAGCCTTCTCGGCGCACCTAGAGGCGGCGCGGCGGCCTGCCTCGGGGCGACAAACCTAGAGGCGGTGTGGTGGCCTGCCTCGGGGCGGCACACCTACAGGCGATGAGGCGGCCTGCCTTGGGGCCTCCAGGCCAGGCCCCCTCTTCCTTCCTTCTCCGGTTGGCAGAGCCGCCGGCTTCCTAAGGTCTAAGCTGCCAGGGGAAGACGGTATGGAATGGTATGCGGGTCAAAGTTGACTAGGGTTCCCTGCCCCTATTTTCTGCTCCCTTCAGATGGGCCGGGCCAGTCAGCTGGGCTATCGGCGCGTGGACTCCAGCAAGCCGACTGAAGCACACAAACAACCAAATCAGGGAGGAAAAAAGGATAGGGGCTCAGCCAAGTTATCAGAAGGACTTAAATGTTGCCACGGCCCAAGAACTAAATGCACAGCAGGCTTGAAGCCTCGCCGTATTTAGAAAATCCAAAGAAATTCGGTCAAGCTCCGAAGCCCTTCACGGTCTAAGGCATTATTTTGGAAATAACCACAATTTCGCCCTACCAGTTCTAAGTCAAGTTTCGACCTTGATATGTCCAGCAAAACGGTTCAAGACTGTCCCTTTAGGTGTTTCTTTAAAACGCTAAAGGATAGAGGCTAATGTTAGAGAAATAATTTATCCTTCTATTAGTAGGACCCACTTTACAGAAGACATCTGTTTACGGATCGAGAAACACGATTACACTCATAAAGGATGATTGTACCCCCCACTTGTACTTATAGAGTAGTTTTCCACTAAAAGATATTTACGTCATTTGTACATGCTCACGAGCCTATAAATACCTTATGTATCTTCCTTTTGTAACTTAAACTCACGAGAAATACAAAAGATATATTAAAACTGATTCCCTCTGGGAGGAACCCTTGAAACCCACCAAAGGTCGACGATAGGAGTAGAGTGATTATCTCGGACTCTCGAACCTATCTCGAACCTATATAAATCCTTGCGTCACTCTCGCTTTCAAGGTTGAGTGGTAATTTTGTACCGATTTTCAAAGTCGAGGGTTAAATAACCAGTTTTATAGTAGATCTGATCTGATTTTTGGTCAAAGTAGACGGAGTAAAATGAACTTTTTTTTCCTCCAACATTTTCTTCCTACCACTCACTACTCAGTTTGTAAGATGATTAGTGCATGTCAGGAAAAAGTGTATATAAAGTACATAAATTGCATACACATGTACTATAGTCACTCCCGAATCTGGATTTGTTTATTTCTGTAAAGTCCGGTGGAATTTTTATTATGTTACCTTACAATGTTTTCTACTTCCATTTTTATGGAAAATTTTGAAGTTTTCTTTGAGAAGTCACGCTGGTATCCTTTGTAATCAAAAAGGCCAAGGTTCGACAACCAAGTAGGCAAAGTCTCCTTTTGCTTGCAAGGACTAGATTGGACCTTTTTGTAACTCAAGAAGACAAGTGACCAACCCTTTCGTGATCCATGTGGTTCTTACACAGGTCGTCCTCACCACCATGTTACAAACATCTACTGAACCATTGTAAGAGTTTGGCCATTGCAGAAGTTACACAACTTTAGTTTCAGCTTCTGAAGGAAAGAACCTGAGTTTGTAATATCTGGTTGTCTTCCAACAACCGGTCATATTCCAGCAAGAGCTCCTCGGACTGCTTCTGTAGGGCATTGACATGGGCTTCGGCCTCCAATCTCCGCCTTTCGTGCTCTTCGGATTCCGATTGTCGCTTCTTCATCTTTTCAGAAAGGTTGGCTAATTCCCCACGAAGTTTCTTCATTTCCTTGGATGATTTCTCGTCTTTTCCTTGGAGCTCAATTTGTACTTTCTCAACCTCCTCTCTGGATGTGTTGGCAGTTTTCTTCAGCATAATCAGCTTCCGATGGTAGTGGTGTAACCGATCGATGACAAATGCAAGGAAAAGTATGTACCCTGGAACAACCAGTAAACCATCAAAACAAAAAGAATTTCATACCAAGTCTAACTACGTCCAATGATCTACAAATGTGTCCAGTACCCTCAATGAACAAAAATATCAACATTGGCCTCAAATATGTTCTATTCCAATTCAAGTACGCAAATAACAATTTTTAGAAGGGGGTGATCGGAATAGCGATGGCTTTTGGCTTTTGCTGAAAAAACACTTTAGCTGGTTGAAAAAACACTGTAGCTGAGTTGGTTTATTGAGTATAATTAAATGTAAAAAATTTTAAAAAAAAACCGAAAACAAAAAACAGGAAAAAAAAGTATAAGTAAATTTTTAAAAAAAACGAAAAAATAATTTTACTGTAGCAGGTACTGTAGCTACAGTACCTGCTACAGTGTTCCTGCCGCCACCGCCAGCGACAGGAAAAGCTGAGTTGAGCGGCCCCGAAGTCTGGCAGGATTGATGATACAGTAAAGGTATTCAATATCGTCTGGAAGGATTGTAGAAGAATATACTCATTTTGAGGCATCAAAGCCACGTTCCCCAAATAAACAGCAAAGAAATATAGCTCTAGCGATTCATGTTTGCTTCTAAAAACTGAAGCACAGCCAGTTAGCCACAAAACAGGAAACTGACAGGAATCAGCTAGTTCCAAGATTTCCCAGCAAAGAGCAGGATTTGGCTAACATGAGCTGATGTATCATCGAGTTAGATTGGGTTACTCAAATTATAGCCATGTCTCAACTAGTCTGGATGATTTCAAATAGTCTGGAATTCTGGATGATTTTTAGTAAAGTATTTCAACAGGACACATTTCACAATTCTACTTTAAACAATGAAATGAACATTTAAGGGCAGCATTTTGAATGGTTTACAAAGACCGGATGAATGTCAATTAACTTTCAGCATGTTACTGAGTTCGAGCAAAGTTCAACTTAGATGTTGTGTAGTTCAAGCAGCAGCAACTGCCTTCTGCATGGCGTTTGTGGCGGCGGTGGCAACAGCGTGGTGCGTGCTATCGTCGAACATGATCTGACGCGTTGGCGAGGAGGCGCACATCTCGTGCGCGAGCACGTGTGAGATGGAACACGGAAGTGCATGCCCATGCATGGCTAGGATGCTAGCAAGAAGAACTAAAAGATACATATGTGGCTTCTTTTTTGGACCTTCTTAAACAATAGGATTTTGTAAGTTTGTTTTAGTATACTACTTATTTTACTATTGGCAATCATGGATAAGTAAGGATGCTAAAAACCTATGCACAAATGTGACCTCAAATGAATGCATGTGTCTTCAGGCTTGAAAGATTCTGAAAGATGATCTTTGCTGTGAGGAGATTGCATGATCTTTGCTGTGAGGAGATTGCGATCGAAATGGAAGAAAACCTCAATTGAACGGATGACGACTTTGAACTCCACCACAAGGCATGCCGTCAGCGAGTACCCAAGCACGACGATGAACTCTAGCTGTGAGGACCCAAACGCGACAAGGAGACCGGGCGGTGCTGGCTAGAGCGTGACGACTCCCGCAAGGACGAAACCATACTCCACCGCCGCCACATTCCGCCGACACCAGCGCCGGCACCTCAAAAGTTTATCTGAAGAGGTTGCAGATGGAAGAGGAGGACAAGGGCTCGAGTGACTGTTGCGGACAAGTTTGGTCAGGTTCGACCAGATAAGGATAATAGATACTGCAGGGATAGGGTTAAAATGACAAATTATATTATTTAAGGGGCATTGTGTTAATTTCAAAACATTGCAAGTATTGAATCCGATGTGGCATGCCACACGCACGAAATATGCCAACGTGGGTGGCTAGGATGGACTAATGACCCACTTATGCCACATCAATGACCTAGATATGTATTTTCAAAGTACAGTGACCTAGATGTGTATTTTCTAAGTATAATGACCTAGATAACACACCCAAACAAGTTTAATAACCCTCCATGCATTTTATTTATCTATAATCTATTAATGTTATTTTCATGCAATCAATCTAAACTCTTCTACATACAGTATTGGCAAGTGCTTGACTTCACATTTCCACTAACTTTGCAAATTTGCAACAGAGGGAATAGGACATAAACATGGAATGGTGCACAAAGAAATTGTTTACTAGAATGGTGGTACTGTTCAGTTTCATTGAACGGTCCATTCGTCTAGCATAGAGCAAAATAAAGATACTGGAAGTCGACCAAACTTTCTTACCTCACAGTTCCCAACATGATTTTTTAATGTTGCATGCAGATAAGTGATGTCTACCAGATATACCAATGTAATAGATAATATTCATTTTCTTTTGAAGGTGGACAATCAAGCAAAAGCCCCAAAACCACATGACTGAATAAGAGAACCAAGTTTGATTATGTACTGCCTCACTGACTATCTTCCCTTTTCTTTTCTTCTTTCGAAATCACTTCAGTGAGTACCATTTACAAATCACAACTAGAAAGTTGTACCTTTATACATTATAATAGAACATGGAGTATACAGATACAAATCAAAGATATCTGGAGTGAATACCATTTTGCAATTCGGCCACTGATGAATATAAAACTAGGCACTATGTTGAACTGGTTCTATAATTCGAACCTCAAGATAAAGGAGGATGTGTTCAGTAGCAGTAAATTGTACCACTACAACCTTAGCTCACCAATCCGTGTATTACTCTTTAAATATGAAATTCAATGATCCAATCATGTATGTTTGAGTAAGCTAACGTCTACCTTAATTTACATATCAACTTATATCCTTGTATTATTTTCAAACACAAGCAGTTAACTCTTAAGAGAGGTTAGCTTGTTATCTAAAATTCCTTATCTGCAAATTTTAAGATCATCATCGGACACATGCCAGCATACACCATACGAAACGAATAGTGAGCTCAAGTCTTGCACAAACACCAAGAGACAACTACTGCTAATTGAAATACTCACCGCCTCACCGGTATTATGCAAAACAGAGCATTAAAGACATACTTGGGGGATCAATTGACAAATTGCATTTTGTTTGCTTCAAATCATCTTTCGATAAAGCTGTACGAACTTTGATTTCACTAGTTGCTTCCCATCAAAGGGAAAACAAAGATTTGACGCCGTATGCCATCAGTTCCAATTACTGCACATAGCTTAATTTGGGACCTTAAAGACTTTTGAAAAGCCAGAGAACAGATGATATGTTCAAAGATTCCCTAAGGTAGGAAGCAAGTTCAATCAACATAGGTTTTATTCTAAATTGAACCGTTAGTTTTGTACAGCATATAATTACTACATATAAAACACTGCAAAAGACAGAAACTATGTCTCTGCCTCTCTGGTATGCAACTAAATATTTATAAGACATACTTGGGGGATCAAAACAGAGCATTAAAGACATACTTGGGGGATCAATTGACAAATTGCATTTTGTTTGCTTCAAATCATCTTTCGATAAAGCTGTACGAACTTTGATTTCACTAGTTGCTTCCCATCAAAGGGAAAACAAAGATTTGACGCCGTATGCCATCAGTTCCAATTACTGCACATAGCTTAATTTGGGACCTTAAAGACTTTTGAAAAGCCAGAGAACAGATGATATGTTCAAAGATTCCCTAAGGTAGGAAGCAAGTTCAATCAACATAGGTTTTATTCTAAATTGAACCGTTAGTTTTGTACAGCATATAATTACTACATATAAAACACTGCAAAAGACAGAAACTATGTCTCTGCCTCTCTGGTATGCAACTAAATATTTATAAGGGACTAAACATCAAGATGTTCAGTCCACAATAGATTTGTATATGAAAGGTACCTCAACAATTTGTCATTTTGGTTTATGACCAACAAAAGGTTAGTCTACCTTCTAATGTAAACTCACGTATCTTCAGACTTACGCTCTCCGTCCAAATTTATAAGGCCTATTTTCTCATGACACATGAACCAAGAAGATAGTAAAAATAGCTAGATTACCTCTAATTATTATCTCTAACTACTATGTTCAATACATGTATGTAGAGAATAGTAAATAAAGTTGTATATTTATTAGGGATATAACGGGAACATCACACTAATTTTGCATTGAAGTATGAAATACGCCATATATTTATAGACAAAACTATTTAAAAAATATGTATTATAAACTTGGACAGAGGGAGTAAATTCCTTCCATTCCATAGTCAAACACTCAAACTCAAGCTAACATTCTCCTGTTATAGTTAGGGCCTTAATATGCTTAATATTGCAGTCTTGCTATATGGGGCTCTGGGCACTTAGGGCTTTGATGCTTCATTCAGATTTGTTAGCACAGTTTTGCTTAAAAATCATATTAGGATAAATTAAAAAACAAAGAAATAAGAAAATAGTGACATCTTAGCTTAGATCTATTTTCTGAGTGGAAATGGATAACAAAATATTAAGTCATCTTCCGAAGAATTGATAAGAATCTTGAAGGTAGACATGATGAGCTCAAAGATGAATAAAAAATCTGTCCAGGTGTTGATCACAAAGAACTAGTGGTCAAATAATACATCACAATGTCTGGTTTTATTTTAGATACAATTTATGGTTAAAAAACCAAAAGATCCATTCCCCTTGAAAAAAAAAAGATGCACAAGCTGTAAAGCAGAACATAGGTAGCAAATTTTTGCGGTTTGGATATCCATCCATGAACAAAGGTAGCAAATGCGATATGCATTTGGAAACAAGTCAGAGAGTTTCTATTGAACTGCCAAGGCACCTTAATCTTACTTTCTCTTGGCAGTTCACAGAAATGACATGGCCCTCTACTGTTTTTATATTCTCGTATACATGATATATGAACCACAAAGTTGCATGACCTGGTCAAATTGATTTTTCTAGAAAGTGTAGAAATCCTTCAATTAATAGATTCTTGAGAGTTGAGACTCATGTCCCCATGAAATCAGACAACTTTATAACCAAATATGGAGTCCCACCCCACCAAAACTATCATAACCATTGAAAACCTCTCAAGGAACAAATAACATCTTATAAAAATATTGTGTGCCACTCTGTCCTATTAATCACTACGCTAACCTATCTGTATGCTCGAACAATTTTCTCTCCATTACTCCAGCGAAACAAGACATGAGTACTGCAGAACCTAGTTAGCCAAAACAAAATTTCCCTTGGAAGTTTTTCCAAAAACTAAGTTGTTCATCATCCATAATCCCTACCAAGCAGTTCACCATAGTCAAATTCTAATGACATCAAGCATTCCTTGAAGACATCGATTGCTCAAACTAGACACCATTTTCTTTCTAGCGGCACCCTTTTCCCACCTACACACCAAGCAACAGGAACTACCATTGATTCAAGACACAGCCAATCACATCAAAACCCAGTAAGGCCCTTTTCCCACCTACACACCAAGCAACAGGAACTACCATTGGTTCAAGACATAGCCAATCACATCAAAACCCAGTTAAGACTATTATCTATTCTTCACATGGTGACCACCAGATGTGAAACAGCAAAGTCAAAAGAACAATGCTACTAAACACAACAAATCATATCAAACCCAAAACCACCATTATATATTCTTGACATGTTGACCACCAGATCCAGATGCATAACAATATAGTTAAACAAAGAAGGCTGGCTATTAACAAACAAAGATACCCAACAACATTCTTTCAGAGCAACAGCTTGATTCAACTCTTTGAATCTCAGTTGCCCAAAAAACTAATCGACAGTTAAATCCATGGCTAAAACCTCCAAAACCCCAATGCCTAATGCCAACAACATATGTACCACCAAGTAAACAATGGTATGCCATCAGAAAACTGAGTTGGAGAAGAGTAACGCGTACCGATGAGCGAGGCTTCGAGGAGGTGCGTCCGCCAGAGGACCTGGTCCATGGGGCTAACGGTGCCGAGCTTGAGGCCGCGGTTCTGGATCCTGAGGATGCTGGCGACGCTGGACATGAAGATGACCAGGAGCGTGCACGCCAGCGTCTTCACCGCCGCGGGGCCCTTGCCCTCCTTCGCCTGGTCGACGCCGCGCATCGCCAGCTCCCGCAGCGGCCCGATCTTCACCATCAGCAGCAGCGCCACCGCGCCCTCCGCGAACAGCACCAGGAACAGCAGCTGAATCATCTCTCCGACCACACCCACTAGTGTACCAGAATGTTGGATTTCTTATCTTTGATCTTTAGCTATAAATGTGCAGGAAAGGGGGTTTCTTTTGCAAGAATCTTGCACCAAATGGTTCTTGCAACAAGGAACTATCTCGCATGTAATTGAATGGGTATTCGGGATGCTATCTACCACAAGGCAGCAGCTTTCTTGTCCTATGGACGAATAATTCAAGCAGGAATTAGAAAGTTAGGGGAAAAGAGAAAAAAGAACCAGATCTTTTGGAGAGCAAAAAAAATTTGGAGCGAATGAAGAGGAAAAGACGGTGGTAAAGAGCGCACCCTACCTTTTAACCCTCCCGAGATTATGAGATGCGGCGCACGAGAAGAACACAAATCGCGCGAATTTGTGGGAGGCCGAGGGAAGAAAAGGTGTAAAGGAAATGGAGAAAGGTGGGAGAGATGGCCGCTCGGGCGAGGAAGGAAGCACGCGCTCACACAGGGACTAGGGGAGTGAGAGCACGAAGCTCTTCGGCTGATGCTAGGGATGGGAACGGGGCGGGTCGGCCCGCTGGCCCGCCGCCAACTTTTTTGCACCAATGGGACATGGACCCTTCCATATAAATATTGAGGCCCAATTTGGGCCGGATCCTCACTTGCTCGTTGGGTCACACGGGCAAATCCAGAGATGGACATGGGTAGGGGTTTTATTTGGGGACGTCGAATTTTTTTTAATAAACTATTTTTTATTTTTTCCAAATAGACCACTATATTATTTTTTCACACAAATAACCCACCATCTCAGTTACATGCTCGATTTGGACCAGTCGCACCGAGGAACAACGACGTGCTGTCACATCCGGTCGCTTTGCTGCCGCGCGACTGGTCCCAGTACCATGGCGGTATCACGACTGGGCTGCCAGTCGCGCTGGCAGGCCGCAACTGAGCTTTATCGCTTCGCATTACGAGACCATGACTAATCCATACAGTAATCAGTCCCACAGCTTTTTAAATAAGTTTTCTCAGAAGTAAATGATTAGAAGAAAATTACAAAAATGAGATAGGTATAGAGTCGAATACTCATTTTCTTGCAATCACACTTGGCACTGTGTATTGCTCTTGATACGATTTCACCGTCCTGAAGGTCCTCTGTGTTGCTAACGCCAACAGCTTAACGGCGTGCCGACTTGTGTACACACGTCTCATTCTAGGACCCTTACTTTTAATGAAAGCTCGTAGCTTCTCCTAAAAAATCAAAATAAATAACACATTTTGATTTTCCTGCATGCAAGTACACAAATGTATACTGCCTATCAGGTCATATGCGCAACTTCATTCGTTGATATCAATAATAAAAAGGCAAGCACATCTAGGGGTGGGAAACGATAACGGATAATCTGTTTTATCCGATATTCATATCCGAGAAAATACGAATGTGGTAAGTAAAATTCGTATTCGAAAATGTTTGTATTCGTTGGATAAGGATTGGTGAAACCTTGTGCCATAGAACTAGGAATTCGGTGATCGCCTCGGCTATCATAGCCCCTCGTAATTCCTTGAATCCAAGAATTTAGCAATCGACCCTGAGTGACCGTGGTGGTTCTCTTGGTATTTCTATTGACCAATTTACATAAGGTGGCCGCTATGTCCTCTGCTGATTGCCCTCTAATCCAGTTATCAAGCCAGAATAAGGTTCGATTGCCATCTCCGATTTGAACTTTTGTCATGACCTTGAACATTGCATGGATGGTCGGCTCATGACAGACTTGTAGATTCGCCCACGCGTGTGATTGGTCCGTTTTTTGCCCCCATAGCCATCATAGGTGCAATGCAAAGCCCATTGCCTTAAGGTTAAGGATTCCTAACCCACCAAGAGATAAAGGTCTGCAAACCGATTGCCATGCCACAAGGCAGTTGATGAGGATATCGTAGCCTATGTTGTTCATTGTAATTCAATAAGTATTTCAGATCACCTTTGAGAAAAATTAATCTACTAAAGTTTATTTGAGTTCATCATTGTTACCAAAATTCCATAGGGAATTATGAGTTTCTTCAATCAAGATCGTTCAGCGTTTCCGCTGGGAATTGGGTGCACGATAGATTTTCTCTTGGTGGTCGGCGAAATCAATGTGAACCTGTTTTGTTGGATTAAAGAGTGTTCGTCCCTTACACTGGTATTGGAGAATTATTACGATTCATCAAGACTCCCATGAGTATCCATCCTACATCGAGAAAATTGGACGTCCCCGTATCATCTTGATATCAGAGCGCAGTTTACTCTGTCGGATCTTATCCATTTATTTTTTTTAGTTCATTACTTCCTATCCTACAGTTTATATAGCCAAAAATTGCCTCACAAAAAAATCCAAACCCTAGTTTCGCATCTGTTATTTTCGTGAGTTTTATTAAGTCTTGATCCATTAGAAATTTTGTTTACGTACTGATCATCGTGTCTTTTGCGTAACTTAATTGTTGCATACTAACTTTCTTGAAAATCCGCTAGTTAATCTCTCAATTAACATAAAAAAGCAGATTCAATTTACATTTTGAATTCTTATTCTTACTGTCCACGTAAGATCTTTGCGCATCTTAAAAAATATCATATCCGAACATATCTGGATTTTTCTTTTTTTCTTGTTTAATTCGGCCGCAAGAAACCCTAGCCATCACGAAGTTGTGCACCGCTATAACATTTCAATTTTTGAAATAATAAATATTGTGTAATTTGTGGCATTTAAAAATTTTGGCATTTCTTGGTATTTTAAATTTTCTGGATTTTCAAGATTTTTGATTGAGGTTCCCAAAAACATAAGAACTAATGTAAATAAATGTTAAAGAATAAAGATTGAAAAAGGAACACTTAAAAAGAAAGAAGATATTTATAAAAGAAAATTTTGAATTTAAATATATGAATCTGAAAAGATGATCCAGGTAATTGCCCAAAAATTCATCAAAAATAGATTAGCAATATATGTGCAAATCCACCAAATCTCCAAGTTTCCAAAAGCCCTCCAAAAATCACCCAAATCCAAAATTAGGAATAATGTAAAATATAGATGGTAAGAAAGTAAAGGTATTGAAATAATATCTTGAAGATTATACATAAAATAGATGCAAAACTATATACACACATAAGTCCAAAATTTATCATACCAAATGCAAAACAAAAATGGAAATAAAAATAAAAAATAAAAAGAAGGGGAGGAGAGAACCAGCCAGGCCTTCAGCTCGGCCCGACCAGCCCCCCTCTCCTTCGCTCCTCCCCTCTCTGGTGCGCCCGCTCGCTCTCTCGCTCTCACTCGTGCGCGCGCCGCGGCCGCCCTCTCCCCGGGTTTCCGCTACTGCTGGCCCTACTCCCGACTCCTCCTTCGGACCACCAGGCGCCAGCACTCCCCTCCGCCCATGCCGCCATCAGCCTAACCATAGCATGTTACCTACCCCCATGCCCTCCCGTGTGCACGATCGATCGCCACGCCATCCCCCTCATTGGCCACAGTCACCCGTCCCTTCTCCCATGACGCCGTGATGCTCCCGCCCGTGCCATCAACCATTACGCGCTCTCTTGTGTGGTCTCATCGCATTGTCAAGTCTAAATCCCGCGTACTGTGGCCACATCTCCCCTTCCGTCTGTAATGCCATGAACGTCGTTACGACATCCCTAGGAATATTTAGCGGAATTGCAGAGTTTTCTGATTTTCAGTGAATTGCGAGAGGCGGGAATAAAATTACGAAATTATCCAAAATTTAAAAAAATGCACACATTTACCCCCAACCGCTGCTTGTGGTTTATGGTTCCGCTAATGTTTTCGTTTCCGCTGCTATACTTTTGGTTATAAGTATTTGGCCTAGGAGGCCCGTTATGTAAAACAGTCACCCGACGTGGCGTATTTTTAAAACTCTGATGTAAATTATATTTTGGTTGTATGATCATCATGCGATGTGTGAAATAATAACAGCAATGTACTATGAGCACTATCTACTAACGCAGAGAATAGTGCGGTGAAATCACAAAGGATTATGGGTTTTAAATCCGGGTCCGACAATTGCAAAGAATCCTAGTCGGACACGTTCGGACTGCCCGAAGCTTGTTGTGATTTGAGTTCTGAGCATCCCTTGAGGTTTTTACTTAATTCTTTTGAACTTTGAGACTAATCTTTGATAATTGCATTTGGGCTACTTTTACATTATTTATTTCAACTGAATATTTATTTTAGGGTCATGCATCACTCATTCGACTGACACAGCAAAAAAAAATTCAAAGATTAGACAAAGAGTATCTTTTAATTACCTTTATACCTCTGCAATTTTGAAAAAAGTTTAAGACTCATATACCTCATTAGACTCAGAACGAGATTTTGAGTCTATTTGAGTCAGTTGCCGGGTAGCAAAAAAATAGCGTGTAAAAAAAAGAGGGCAAAAAAAGAGGTGAGAAAAAGGCTGAACTTGGTTGAGTGATTTATGCTATAAATTTAGTTAGAATATTTAATTTTTTTGAACATTCTTGTGCCCATAATTTCATAATATTGTAATTGGCTAGCGTCTCTCCTAGTTTTTGGTGCAAAACGAACTAATATTTCTTGATTATTTCTTTTAGCTTATTTCTTTATTTGCATTGAATCACATTAATCATTGCGTGCGCATTCATATAATTCACTTATATCTTTTGGATCCACACATAGGCAATAGTTTTTAGCGTGGGTTATTATTTGATTTTTACAACAACATGAAAATCAGATTGCGTAGGGTAAATACTTTCTAACCAAGCTCCATTAAACATCCTTTGTCGTGCAATTGTGGGTCACTTTTAAATCTACTTGATCATCACTTGCTATTATAGCCACCACCAAATGTAAGTTTCTATTAACCTCAATTCACTTCGAAAAGGTAAGAATTTTAGTTGGGAGAGGAAAAAGTGAGATAGAGTGAACTTCACATATCATATATATGTTGTGGTATTTGTGTGTTCTTTGTGCCACTAATCATGATAGGTGGAGACAATAATATGGAAGAGGAGTATACCTCGGCGACTCATTTTTAATTCCAAGCTTTGAGGGAGACTTTGCACAATGAGTTCGCCGCTACTTCTTCCACCTTGAAAGAGCAACTCAAGGCAAAGATCAACAATTTCGTGCAAGATATGCGCATTGAAATGAACCAACAGATGAATATACTACGTACAAACATTGTGAATGACATTGTACGTACACTTCGACTACAATAAGAAGAAGATAGTTTCATTCCTTTCTATGTAAGTGAAGATTCAGAGGAGTATCTTGAGTGGAAATGGTAAATAGAGAAAGTATTCAGATTTCAAAAGATTTTCAAAGCCCAAGAGGTGATGCGTGCCACTAGAGAATTTGAAGATTATACTTATAGTTGGTGGCAACAACGATTTGAAAAAGAATGCATTAAATCTTGGTCAGATTTGAAGGCACTCATAAGGAGAGAATTTGTGCCATTCTATTATGCACGGCAATTGCTTTACCATCTAGAGAATGTTACACAAGAGAGTAACACTATTTAAGAATATTATTTTGAGCTATAAAATGCATTATGTCAAGTCGGTGTCACTAGTGAACCACAAGAGAAGGCATACTTCAAAGGAGAATTGAATTCTAAGATTACCGCTACACTTCAACATAAATATTTTAGTAGTGTGTAAGATCTCATGAATTATGCTATTGAAGAGAAGAGACTTATGGAGAGATGTATACCAAGTTTCCTCTATGTCCATGCCTCAGTTCTTCTGCCCATACTAGTGTGACACATGAGAAGATGATCGAGTATGTGATTTTTTCTTTGGCCAATAAGACATATAGTGATATTCTAAAGTTACATATAGCTCATGAGATACACCAAGACCCATGGGAGGATGAGAGCCACATAGCCAAATTGAGTGAGAGTGATAAAAAGAGTGATCTGTGTGATTTCCACCATATATGAGATTGAGAGCATCCAAATTGAGAGTGTGAGAGAAACACCAAAAGAAAAGAAAGAAGTAGCAGATAGACAAAGTGAGGATGAATCTGAAACTAACGTAATAATATCTAATTCTAGTGTTGTTTCTCACATTGTGCAAGTTGACATTAAAGATTAAGAATTGAACGTTCAACAACCGCCACCTTAGGCAAATAAGGAGGAGGTAACCACGGGAGAGGATAAAGTGTTTGCTGTCCCGTGGGTATATCCTAATAATTTTAAACACCCAGCACCTACATCATCTGAGGAGGACGACAAAGGTAACAATATTGGTGCTACATTTAATTGTGCAAAGGTGAGTAATTCTGAGAACTCATATGATCAACCAAAAAATCCATATTCTGAAATTTCTGTGCTCAATTTACATAATATGGAATTGATTACTCATAAGAAAGTTCTTAGTAGAATATCTCTTAATGATTCTTTATGCTATATCATGTTTGATAATTCTAGAGTGCTATCTAGTATGATTGATAATGTTGGTAAAATTTTATGTTCAAAATCACTAGTTATTACCCATGCCTACATATATAAGTTTAATTTAATTGGAGATTATGGTGTAGATGATAAATTTTATGTTCACAGAATTTGCATTACATACGATAAACTTGCTAAATTCAAATTGCATATTGTGGATAAACAATCTTTTATAACATGTCATGATCACAATGAGATGAATTTCAACAATAGTATGTATTGTTTAGAAAGATTTTATAATTCTACCTGTTCGATCTTTGATATACAATCATATAAAAATAATCAGAGTAGCGCAGTTGAAGCATGGAAAGCACTCAAAATTTTCTTCCATATATCTGAACAACTAAATCTAATTTTGCCTATTAATGATCTATCTATATCCTTAGAAAAGTCGAGGACGATTTTGTCTTATAGGAGGGGGAATGATGTGAGAAATAATATTGCAATGCATGATGTGACAAATAATATTACAGTGCATATATCTTTTGATCACTGCTATATTCATCAGTTTGTGTAAGATAATGGGAATGACACAATAATTGACTCTTATATATAACATGCATATGTGTTGTTCTTTTCGTTTACTACACCTTCAAAAGTTCATGATGAGAAAAGCTAAAGAAGTGTTGATGATAAATATATATACTATGCATATACGTTGTATTCTTTGTTTAGTACAATTTAAGGCTATCAAAAGCTGAGGACGGCTTTTCTTAAAGAAGAGGAGGATGATGAGAACATCCTAGCCTATGTTGTTCATTGTAATTCAACAAGTACTTTAGACCACCTTTGAGAAAAATCAATTTACTAAAGTTTATTTGAGTCCATCATTATTACCGAAATTTCATAGGGAATTAGGAGTGTTCTTCAATCAAGATCGTTCAGCCTTTTCACTAAAAATTGGGTGCACGATAGATCTTCGCTTGGTGGTCAGTGAAATCAACACGAGCGTGTTTTGATGGATTAAAGAGTGTTCGTCCCTTGCACTGGCATTGGAGGATCATTACAATTCATCAAGTCTCTCGTAAGTATCTATCCTGCGTCGAGAAGATCGGGTGACCCCGTATCAGCAGTGCCCTCCTTTGACGGCTTCAGATCTCTTCCAAAGAAAAGCGTGTCATATACTATCAATTATGTTGATTGCCCAAGAGGGGAGGTCAAGAGACTGAATATGGTAGATTGGAGCCATGGAAAGGACCTGCTTAACAACGACGAGGCAATCACCTAATGATAATAAACTCCCTTTCCATGAAGGCAATTTCCTGATGAAACGATCGAGCATTGGTTGGATTTGTGGTTTAGTTAGCCTTGATAAGGATAGAGACAAACCCAAATAGCTTATTGGAAACACAGCCAATTGGCAAGGAAGTTCTTGAAGAGCCAAGTTGATTTTTTGCCTATAAGCAGGAAATAGGGGCAACTGAGCTCTTCTCTAGACTGGTGTGTAGGTCGGAAGCCTGCCCAAAGTTTAGAAGCATCTCCTTGACTGTCTGGAGGTCCTAATGCATCTGAGCGATGAAGCAAATGATATCATCGGCATACAACGAGACGCGATCTTGAAGTCCTTGGATGCCTAGTGGGGATAGGGCTGAAGTTGAGATGGCTTTGCAAAAATATGTGTTGAGCACCACCATTACTAATAGGAACAACATTAGGGAGAGTGGGTCTCCCTGTCGGACGTCGTGTCTTAGTTGGATATATTCGCCTGATTTTCCGTTCAGTAGGACTTTGGAGGAGGCAGTAGAGAGTAACAACGATATCCACTTGCGCCAAAGCCCATGTGGCTAAGGATTTGAATAAGGAACGACCAAGAAACTGAATTGAAGGCTTTGGAAATGTCTAGTTTCAAAGCGAGGCTTTTTTCTTGGCTTTGAGGTTTTTGGCAGTGAGTTGGACGAATCGAAAATTATCAAGAATTGTTTGCCCTGAGATAAAAGTAGATTGATTTGGTCGAACAAGGGTCGGTAGTTCATTTTTCAACCGATTTGCTAGGACTTTAGAGAAAATTTTGGCAAAGCTGTGGACGAGGCTGATAGGACGGTAGTCTATGATCCCACTAGCGTCGTTCTTTTTAGGCAACAGGACGATCAACGCATTGTTTAGCAAATGCAAGCAACACCCTTGTAGTAAATAGAGGGCATGAAAAGCATCCATGACATTGTGCTTAATCACCGGCCATGTATATTTGTAGAAGGATCCTGTGAAGCCGTCGGGCCCTGACGCTTTTTGCTAATGGGGTGTTTTTGATAGCTTCCCAAACCTCATTCTCGGAGAAGTCCTTGTCTAGGTGGGCCATGTTACGTGAAGGCAGTTCTAGGAAGTCGAGGTCTAATGTGTGCTGACGATCAAAACAGGTCCTGTTGACCGATTTGAAGAATTTTTGAAAGTGTGCTACTTTCTCATCTTCATTGGAAATGACTCAATTCTGGACATGGAGGGGACCGATGAAGTTCTTTTTCCTTCTATGCAAAGCGTGGAAGAAAAAGAACTTTGTATTCGCGTCTCCCTCTCTTAGCCAGTTGATGTGGGAGTGTTGTCTGGCCATAGTTCTTTCTAGTGATGCTAGTGCTAGACATCTAAAGAGAAATGTCATCTAGGATAATAAATGGAAATTGTTCCTTACAAAAAAATGCAAATTTGAGTTTCCTTGATGTTTAAATATCAGTTTTGATGGTCTTGATTGCATATCCTGGGCTTAGACATCTCATTGTTAGGATAGTGACTTGGTTGTTGACCCCTTCCTCTCAACTCTTACTAGTAGTGCTTGACATAACTATAAGATTTTGTGTGTGTGCGTATGCGTGTGTGTTTGGGGGTGGGGGGCTGTAGATAGTTTGTCCATAGCTTTGTTACATTGTGCCTATGAGACATGATTACAGTTCGACTCTTGGACTAGGTAATATCTGTTGGTAGGTTTGTAGCTAGTGCAGTATATAGAATTTCTGATTTGGTATATGGTACCTGGGGCTGGGATTCTAAAGATTGTTAGTATTATTTGCCATTTTGCAGCAAAGAAGTGATTCTCAATTGCACGGTGGACACAGGGCATGAAATCACTTGACATTATTTCTTTTGGCTTTGTTTTGATATTTTCTCCCAATCAATTTGGTTTCTCATTTGCATCAACAGACTTTTGAAAATGCAGCATTATGCTTACTCAGTTACTATCTTCTGCACTTTTTTGTTTGTACTTGCACACACTGCTAATGCTTGAAAAGGTCCTTTGTTATTTAGGTGGCTGAACTTTACACGGACCAACCATTCCGCTATGATTGTGGAAACTCAACATTTGGGGGGGTAACAAATGTAAACTTTATCCATTGAAGGATCCTGAGAATCTAGCAAATTCTTATGAGGATTTTCTCAAGTACTTTGAGGATATCACAAAGCTGAAGGAGGGAGAAAGAAAGTGAAGAATCTCAATCTAACTGAATCAACCCTCCCGAAATCACTGGACCATCCCAACATAGATGGTTTGACTGGCCTTAGTGACATGAAGATGGAATTCAAATACTTTGTGGTAAGAATCTTCTCTTATTTGATCGTTGACTTTAAGTGTGTGAAACTTAGTTTGGTTCATGGATGTTTTGTGCCTTGATGTACGTGCACACAAAAATCCAAAAATATTAGGTTTAGTCCATTTAAAATAGTTATGTGGGCCAATTACTCATTTGATGGCGATTATTTTATCATGGATCACCGGTATATCTTCACCGATACATGTAGAAGTTGTTGATAGCTATAAGAGGCTCTGCATAAATTATTGAAATATCTGTAACACCCCGGCCAAACCAAGACCCGGAATGCTACCCAACCAGAAGTAAAACAATGATATCTTGACACGTTATACAAAATTCCGACAGAACCTCCTTTGTTATTTATCTAAATCAGAGATTCTAAATGCAAAATCAATTATAATAGACAATCCTTAAGTAATAAGTTCAAGGCTAAGCAAATAGTTTAAAGTTTACTAAATCACTTATGGATATAATACTTAGAGAAGAGTACCGGAAACACCCTAAGTTCTTATTACAATTAAATCCAAAGATAATAATTAGATGGAATCTAAAATGTTCTTGCATCGATCACTTAATTCTTCTGCCTTTAGTTCTATTCTGTGTGACACGTGCATGTGCAACAAGCTTATTCTTTCCCTTTTTCCCATGCATGCCGATCTCATAGCGGTACCTAAATAAAACAACAACAGCAAGAGTGAGTCCAACGACTCAGCAAATATAATGAATAGAACGAATTCATTTATGCCCATCACTTCACAAACCCATTCATCAACCATATGTACAAGACATGCAATGCACAATGATCAAAAATTATTTATCTCTTTCTCTTTTGCATTTTACCGGTAATGCAAAGTGTGCATCCGTCGATGCACACCCATGCCTGTACCATATGGTACAGGGACCAATTGCCCATACTCCGCGAGTGTGGGGACCTTTAGCCCGTTATGTCATCAACATGACGGGGATCTCGGCGCTTAGTCAACTCGTGACTAAGACTTCAATAGATCAACATGATGCATATGCGTGAATGTCTCAATAGAATAACCTTTGCATTCACATTAACCATGCACCAACATTATTCACGAACATTATAAATTGTAAACATCCATAATAACACCCATATAAACTTCCCTCATTCACTACACCTATAAAATGTTCATAACACGGGTCAAACAATTGACAAATTATAAACATCCATAATAGCACCCATATAAACTTCCCTCATTCACTACACATATAAATGTTCATAACACGGGTCAAACAATTGACAAATTATAAACATCCATAATAGCACCCATATAAACTTCCCTCATTCACTACACATATAAATGTTCATAACACGGGTCAAACAATTGACAAATTATAAACATCCATAATAGCACCCATATAAACTTCCCTCATTCACTACACATATAAATGTTCATAACACGGATCAAACAATTGACATCCCACACTATCAAAGTTAAATCATCGTTATACTTGCCTTAACCGTGAGAAAACGGCTGACGCGCAGAAAGTGCTGCCTCGGGGGTCCGTCCTCCACCATAGCAAGGGATAGAGAGCAGCATCATCTCCCATCATCAGCAAGAAATCAGCAGCAGATGTATTCAGAATAGCAGCAACACAAGCAGTCGTTGAAGCAAAGCAGTACACGACTGGTAGGTCCTGCCGTCGGCATGAACTGCAAGCAGTAACTTTCGACAGCAATAAGCAGCACACGCACAGCCGGCAGAGCAGCAGGAAGCATCGGTATCAGCAGTAGAAGCCTCGACCAAACAGCACTGCAGAAATCGGCACTTGGAGCAGCAGCACACAAAGCAGCAATAATCAAATCGGCTTCAATCGGCAAAACCATAGCAGCAACCACGGCAGAGAAAACACAGCAGCTGCATCTTTCGACAGTAGATCAAGGCCGTTGGAGCAGCAAATCGTAGCGATGTCGGTAGTAGCGATTCAAATCGGTCATTGCAGAGGAGGAAATCAGTCCGGTCGGTAGCAGTGTAGAATACAGTAGCAGGGAGCACTCTCGGCACAGAGGAAATAAATCAGCAGCAGATCCGAAGTGGAAAGCAGCAGGGAGGTGGAGCTTCAGATCGGAAGAAGAGCAGCAGCAAAGAAATCGGCAAGGGGCGCTGCGCCGAGAGGAAGGCGCGAGGCGCGGGCGCCGGGGGCACAGGCGCCGGAGGGGAGCCAGGGGGAGGGGCGGCTCACAGGGGGAGGGGAGCTAGGGTTTGGGGGAGGGATGCCTCCCCCCTTTTGGGCCACAGCCCAGGCCCAAGTTGCCGCATTTTTTTCAAAAAAAAACCCCAGAACAATATTTAATTTTCTCCTTTAAGGTCCTCTCCTCTTCAACTAAACTATCCTCTCACGAAAGACTTTTGGGATATTGTAATATCTATAGTGCTAGAGAATTTCTCGAACATCTTGATTTGATGGGTGAGCCATCGATGGTGTCTTCATAATCATGATAGCCAATTTACTCCCTGCTGTAGGGCACACTTGAAGTGCTAGGTCCTCATTTGCTTGTGCTACAGAAGTTGAAACAAAAATATGGCCTTATCATTTAGATGAAAAATAACATTAAATAAAAACAAGAATATGATTTGGAATGTGGGAGTTGCAGTTATGTGTGTGAATCAGCCTTATTTTCACGTGCTTAATTCATATTTTCATATGTTCTCTTAGTTTCATAAATTAACCCGACGTTTATTTTCTTACTTCAAGAGAAAGAATAAGAGCTGAATGAAGCAAACTCGGTGACTATACCTTGTAATATTGCAAAATATGTGCTGTCAAATGCTAATATGATTGAGTGCGGCGGCACTTTCTTGGCTTACAAGAGCGTTAATTCCCTCTTGGCATTCAGATACTCCCTTGCTTGGGATGTGGCTTTCTGTGCTCAGGCCAAAAAGTTTGGTGGAGATTGTTCTGTTTACAAGATGAGATCACAGACAAGAGAAATGTCAATAGTACAGAAGTGTTGAAGGTGATCTGAATTTGTACCGTGTTTATGTAGGATACTTCGTCACTTCATGTCAAACGTGGCATGACAGGTTCTGGGCCATGCACAGGTTGTATCAGACGTGGTGTTAATTTGTAACAATCGATTCTGATTCAGTTTCCTCTTCATGTGAAACTTGTTTCTCTCATCCTATATGTGTACCCTAGTAGCCCATAGAAAAAGCAAAAGCTTCATTGTAATCTCTCCACATTATAGTGATTTGTCTTCGAGCGTCCGTGGTTTTCTCCTATAAAAGTTTTTCATGTAAAAATTCATCTCTTGTTTCTATTTTTTATGTGCTATTTGTAATAAGTGGTATTAGAACGTAGGAGATTAGAATTAAAAGAGGGTCTGAAAGAAGGAAAAAAAATCATCTCGGCTTCTTTATGTAAGGAGAGAGACCAAAGGGGCAGCAGATCCGAAAGGCAAAGCGCCTTGGTCAGCTGGAGCAAGGAAATTTCCCCTCTTTTCTTGTTAGGAGACAGAAGGATCATAAGGCACAACAACAGATAAAGCAATGCAGAGAGAAGATGCAAGCAATCATTGAAAATTTGGCATGGAAACCGAGGCCAAAGGGAAAAAAAGAGGAAATGATAAGAAGTATTTGAATATTTTTTGAGGTTGAAAACACTTAGATTTTAGGATGTTGGATTCTATTCAACGAATCCCTCATACCTTCTCTCCTCCAAAAAATGAATCTAAGGCGTTGGATCTCCCTATACGCCCTTCTAAAAAATATGAGTGCTCTCAATTTAGCGCGTTGGATAAAGATCTAATGCCTAAAAAATCTAAGTGCTTCCAACCCTAAAAACATTCGAGTGTTTTCTAGATACCATAAAAAAAGCGTCCGGAGGTGTTCATGACTTTGCTCGGATTAATTATTTTTTGGGTGAAATTGCTAGATGCACTCGAGAGCGTACCAGGAGTTTCTAGTTGCAAGAATTTTACTTGGTACACACAAATTCGTACCAACAAAATTTGGTTTTCTTTCGTATGGTGACTCTGAAGTATGATTTTCTGTATGGTGACTCTGAAGTATGATTTTCTCTATAGCAAGTTACTATATGAGTTATTTTATCACAGCTTGATTTATATGATGTACTTTTAGGAATCGACAAGATGCTAGCTACATTGTCCGCCAATGAGAAGCAACATAAAGATCGTAAGGTCTTATCTTAAATTCATCTTCATCAATTAAATGATATTTTACAAGAGGTTGTGAAAGAGACATCCGCCGCATTATAGCTTAAGTTGGAGCAAATTTGCACAACCAAAATTCTGACCAGCAAAATGTATTTGAAGCAGAAGCTTTATTTACACAAGATAGCAAAGGGATTCTCGTTGTTGAATCACCTGACAACTTTTAAGGAAATTATTGTTGACTTCGAGTCTATAGAGGTTAAATATGATGATGAAGATTTGGATCTTATTTTATTATACTTTCTGCTTTGTTTGTACTCTACTTTTAGAGATACTATTTTATATAGCCGAGATACTATTACTCTCAGTAAAGTTTATGAAGCTCTGTATGCTAAAGAAAATACGAAACTTATGATTCCCAGTGAAAGTTCAAGTACGCATGTAAAAGGTTTGTCTGTCTGTGGCAGACAATACGAGAAGGGTTCAAACGGCATCAAGAGGCAGAAGCAAAAGCAGATATAGAGACACATCTAAATCTAGAAATAAGAAGTTATGCAGGTATTACAAGAAAGATGATCATGACATATCCAAGTGTTGGAAGTTACAAAACAAGAAGAAAAGGAATAATAATTTCAAGAAGGATCAATAAGAGGATGAATCTAGAGCCACCGTTGTCACCAAAGAAAGTTTTGATGGAGATGTTCTTGTTGCTTTTGTCAGTGATTTCAAAACCAGTGATGAATGAATTCTTGATTCAGCCAGTACTTTCCATATGAGCCCAAACCGCAAGTGGTTCGTTACCTATGAAGCTACGCCCATGTGGATCTGTGTTGATAGGTGATAATACATCATGCAAAGTTATAGGCATTAGTTCTATCTAGCTAAAAATATTTGATGGCACCATCGGAACTTTATTGGATGTTCATTACATTTCGAATTTGAAGATAAATCTTATCTCGTTTAATACTTTTGATTCTAAAGGATATAAGTATTGAGATGGAGGTGGAGTTCTAAAGGCCACAAAAGGTTCTCTTGTTGTGATGAAGGTTGATATGAATGCTGCTAACTTATATCATCTGCGAGGCACTACAATTTCAGGTAATATTGTTGTTGCCTCAAATAAATCATCCTATTCTGATACTACTAATTTTTGGTATATACATCTGGGGCATATGAATAAAGCTAGAATGATGGAATTGTGCAAAAGAGAATTTCTTAATGGTCAAAGCATTGATAAGTTGAAGTTTTATGAACAGTGTGTCTTTGGCAAGCAAAACACGTTGAAATTCAGCACTACAACTTACTCTATAAAAGCTATATTGGATTATGTTCACTCTGATTTATGGAGAGAATTCCGCATTCCATCACTTAAAGGTGCAAGCTACATGTTGACCATCATTGATGATTACTCCAGAAGAGTTTGGCCATATTTCGTTAAGTACAAATCTGATGTATTTAAGATATTTAAGGAGTAAAAGTTTATGATTGAAAGATAAATTGGCAAGAATGTCAAGAAGCTGTGTACCGACAACGGCTTGGAGTTTTATTTAGGAGAATTTGAAGCTTTATGCAGATCAAAAGGTATTGCAAAACATGATATCATTTCAAGCACTTCTCAATAAAACGGTGTGGCCAAATGTATGAATAGAACCATCATGGAGAAGGTACATTGCATGTTATCAAACTCTGAATTATCTAGAGTTATTGGGCTGAAACCATTTTTACTACTTGTTATTTGATTAATCAGTCACCTAATTTGGCTATTAATAAGAAGACTCCAATTGAGATATGGTCTAGCTCTCCAGCAGATTATTCAAACTTGAGAATATTTGGTTGTTCTACTTATACTCATGTCAACAACGGTAAATTAGAGCCTAGAGTAGTTAAGTGTATTTTTTGTTATAAAACTGGTGTTAAAGGATATAAATTATGAAATCCTAAAACTAGAAAGGTGGTTATTAGCAGAAATGTTACTTTTAATGAGTCTACTATATTACATGATAAACCATCTATTAATGTTCCCATTGAGAAGCAATCAAGCGTGCAGGTAGAGCATATTATTGATTCAGGATTTACACCAAAAATTAACAAGAAAATTTTTCGAAAAGTTCCTATTGTTGTACCACCAATACAACGTTCTATTGCAATTAATAGAGAAAGGAGAAAAATTCAGCCTCCCAAGAAATTGATTGTGGTTTATTGTTTAAATATAGCAAAAGAAATTAAAGGTACAGTAAAGCCTTCATCTTATTCAAAGGTAATCTCTTCTAGTGATTCAGAAAGGTGGATGACTACTATGTATGATAAAATAGAATCTCTTGACAAGACTGACATTTGGGAGGTAGCCAAGTTACCAATTAAGAAGAAGCATATTCGATGTAAATGGATCTTCAAGAAGAAAAAAAGTGTTTCACCAAACGAAGAGGTTAGATATAAAGCAAGTCTAGTTGCCAAAGGATACAGCCAAATTTTAGGTATTAATTTCACAGATGTCTTTTTCCCTGTTGCGAAGCATAGTTCTATTCGCACTTTACTTAGCATTGTGATTATTCATAATTATGAGCTTGAACAATTGAATGTGAAAACAACATTCTTACATGAGGAATTAGAAGACATTTATATGGAGCAACCGAAAGGTTTTGTCATTCCAAGAAAGGAGAATTTTGTTTGCAAATTGAAGAAATCTCTTTATAGGTTCAAGCAGTCACCTAGACAATGATATAAGAAGTGTGACTCATTTATGGTATCTTAGAATTTAAAAAAAATCCAATTAAGATAGCTATGTTTATTTGAAGATTATTAATGATTTAGCTATTTATTTGCTCATATAGGTTAATTGCTGCAAAAGACAAGACTGGAATTTCAAAGTTGGAGGCACAATGAAGTAGTGAATTTAAGATGAAATATCTCGGTACAGTAAAGAAGATTCTTAGTATGGAAATCATTAGAGGTAGACGGTTTGGAAGCTCAAGTCAGCGCCGCCCCTTGGAAGCTGGATCGGAGCAACCGCACGAGAGCGCGTCGCATGGGGAAGATCGGGCCGCACGGGAGAACAGGCGCGCGGGAGGACTGAGTTGTCGGGTGTGGCCCGCCGCCGGGTGCACCGCTGCCGCGAAAGTGGCGCTCGCGCCGTCGCCTTCTCCGCCTCCTGCTTGGCATGGCCCGAGCCTTTCGGGAGAATGAGGAGGAGCAGAGCTCCTCCCTCCTCCTTATCCTCAATCCGGCCCATCCGACAGGTGGGCCCATTCCTCTCTTTTTTTCCTTTTAGCAATTGTGAAATTTCCCTTTTGCCCTTGGCATATACAACATCTGGTCCATGCACATGTTGTGTTAGACGTGGTATCAATCTGTAGTAACTGACTCTGATTCGGTTTTCTCTCCATGTAGAACTTGTTTCCCTCGCTCTATATGTGGACCACAGTAGACTATAGGAAATCAAGCACTCTATTGTAATATCTCTTCATTACAGTGATTTGCCTTCGAGCGGTTATGGTATTTTCCTGCAAAGATTTTTTTACGTAAAAATTCGTGTATCTTGTTTCTATTTTTCTGTACGTTATTTGCAACAGAAGTACTACCTTATTGGATGCCATGAGGAGTTCCAACTCCATCTCATGGAGGATCTCTCTACAGAATCAAGGATATCATAAACAAACGACAGGTTCTTCCGTCACTCAATGGCCAAGCTCAAAATACTAAATGCTCATATGAGTTCAGGAGAGTGTGCCGGCATGCCAAGACTGCAGACAAATGTCTTCCAATACATCTTGCTATACTTGGAGTGGAAAATTGTGCAGTAAAGATCGTCCTAGTATTTCCTGGCAACGGTGGCAAGTGTTTCTTAAGCAATTTTCCCGGATCATCCAAGTGGCAGGTCCATCCATCAGCTCAGCAAGAATATCAAGGATGCAATCGTATGGGGTGAATATGTTTCCTTCATAGAAGAAGGCAATTGCCTCAGACTCTACAGTATTCTTCAGAAATGGCTAGTCTCCAGTAACAATGGTCTCATCTGGTTGGTTCAGAACAATGAGTCTTACCTTTCTTTTGCTGGAGATGATGAGCTTCATGTCCCTGTGAAGCTCTCAGAGACAATTAGGAGGTACAGGCTGACTGTTGTTGCTCAAGGCATCTTGATTCAAACTCTCCCTCCCATTCAGTTTGGTGTCGACTATTTCTTGGCTAGAGGCTGCTCCTTCTCGCCGTCTGCTGGGAGTGGGTTAGTTTTTCTGTCTCAACTCAAACCTGATACGGCACCTGACAAGATAGGCCGTCGAAAGCATAAGACGGACGTGCATCTGTTGGCGTACAATGACACCGCTGGTTTTAGCCTAGTTGCAGATTTTGTTATCCCTATACTGAACTGCTTAGAGCGTGATATCGTGGTTGGATTCTGGGGAAAGCGAGAGATTCTGGTTCTTCACAGGTAAAATGGCTTCTCTGCTTGAGAATTTTTGGTTAGGTGCTTTGAAGATCCAGGTGCACAAAGGATTCCTTATGTGGGAGGCAGACGAGGGGAAAAGGGATGGTCTTTGCTGGGAGGTCAAACCGACTTATGCTGACAGTAAATAATTCCTGATAGACACCTTTAGATTCTGTAAATGATTCTTCATAGTTTGCGCTTTTCAGTTCTGTTAACTGAAATGATTCCTTTTAGGCATTCCTTTTTTTAGTTGTGAAGCATACTCTGGTTGCAAGATTACATACGAAGATCTTCCTTTTTGTTTCTGTACTATGTATACGTATGTTGTTCTGTCATTCAAATATAACAAATGCATACCCTATTTGCCGTCTAAAGAACAGCTGTGACAGTCCTGATGTAATGGTGTATGGAGCAGTGCTCGTTACTTGCATGAAGGTGCATTATTTTTGCATGATTTATTGCTGGCTGCATGCATTTGTTTTGTTTGCCGCCGAATAGTTTGGTGCTGCGTAATATCTGCATGCATTGGTTTCGAATGTGAACAGTTCAAGTGTTGAATGCAAAAGGGTGAGACGCTTTCATTCACATCGAAGGCTCTAGAGGCCTAATCTTGAAAGAGTGATCAATATGAAGTTTTAGACAATTTCGTAAGCTTTCCATCAAGCCATAGAACACGAATATCCATTGGGTGTCCTGCAGTTTGTCGCAGCGGCGTGATGCCGCGGTATTGGGTGGATTAAGCCGTGAATCCCTCTGAATCAGGTCTGGGGAGTAGCTAAGATTGTGTAGATAATTTTATAAGCTTTTAATAGAGTGCTTAACCACTCGATTTGGTGGAGGTATGAATTTCCAAAGTCTGCTGGTTTGTTACTTGCTCTGCCAACCTTTGCTAGTTGCGGCAGCCCGTTGTGGTGCGACTTAGACATTGTAAATGGCTGAATCAGGGGGTACGAGCTCTTATGGGAGTTGTAGAGCATTGCCTAAGCTTTCCGTTGAGTGCTAAATCATTGAATTTGATTGAGCGGTTTAGAAGTTATGGTTGTTTAAGCACCGGAACAGCGCAAAAGGTGACGGGTTCAAAAGCGTCGTTTGTGTCGGATTCGCGCGTAAGAATGATGTCGTTCATATATATGTATGTATTACTATGATGTATTGAGATGTGTTGATGATTGTTCAGGTGTTGCTTCAATTCAAGCTGCAAGTTGTGTAGGCATCAAGTTTGGTAAAAGTAATCTCATACAATTGCTTTAATTAAAATTTCATGAAGTAAATAGATGGAAGTTACAAATCAGCTGTAACACCCCGGTCAAACAAAGACCCAGAATGCTACCCAACTAGAAGCAAAAGAATGGTAACTAGTTACATTATACAAAATTTCGGCAGAGCCTCCTTTGTTATTTATCTAGATCAAAGATTCTGAAAGCAAAATCAATTGTAATAGACAATCTTCAATTAATAAGTTCAAGGCTAAGCAAATAGTTTAAGGTTTACCAAACCATTCATGGATATGATTCTTAGTGAAGAGCACCGGGAAACATCCTAAATTCTTATTACAATTAAATCCAAAGATAATAATCAAATGGTACCTAAAAAGTTATTGCATGAATCATTTAATTCTCCTGCCTTTATTTCTATTCTGTGTGGAACGTGCATGTGCAATAAGTTTATTCCTTCCCCTTTCCTATGCATGCCGAACTCGTAGCGGTACCTAAATAAAAAAACAACAAGAATGAGTCCAACGACTCAGCAAATATAATGGATAGAACAAGTTCATTAACGCCCATCATTTCACAAATTCATTCATTAATCTTATAAATAAGCCATGCTATGCACCATGATCAAAAACTCTTTATCTCTTTCTCTTTTGCATTTTTACCGATAATGCAAAGTGTGCATCCGTCAATGCACACCCATGCCTGTACCACCTGGTACAGGGACCAATTGCCCATACTCCACGAGTATAGGGACCTTTAGCCCGTCATGTCTTCAACATGATGGGGACCTCGGTGTTAGTCATCACATGACCAAGACTTCAAATAACCAACATGATGCATATGCGTGAATGCTCCAATAAAATAAATCTTGCATTTACAATAACTATGCACTAAAAATACTCAGGAACAATGCAAATTGCAACACCCCTAGGTAGCACCACTACATTGTTACCACAACCATAAACACACATATATTCATACCATTGAACAATACCATAACCATAAACACACATATATTCATACCATTGAACAATACCACAACCATAAACACACATATATTCATACCATTGAACAATACCACAACCATAAACACACATATATTCATACCATTGAACAATACCACAACCATAAACACACATATATTCATACCATTGAACAATCATCGAACTTCCACCTTATCAATATTAAACCATCATTATACTTGCCTTAACCGTGAGAAAACGGCGGACGCGCAGAAGGTGCCGCCTCTGGGGTCCGTCCTCTACCTGGATAATAATTAATAACTGCTAAGATGACCGTAGCGAACCTTCGCTCAACTAAAAACAAACACGCACTAGCACAATTCGTCTATCTCGGTTCCCAAATCCCAAATCCTATCGGTCACCCCGCCTACCTCTGAGAATAGTCAACTTCAAAAATTCCTAACTATTGGCACAGAAGTCCGAATAGGGTGTTCTTTGGTTTGCTGGAAAGATACTTAAATTATCTAACTAAACCTAGTTGGGGTGTCCCCCTGATTCAGCCATCTTCTACCCGCCCCATTTAATTTTCTAAAACATCAGTTTCTTGTCGGGTTTTCTGGACAGCGCACTAAAAATGCCATAACTTCCAGCCCGAGTGTCCAAAAAATAATTTCTTGACCTTCTTGGAAAGCTAAGACAATTATCTACAACTTTAATAATATGAGGATCCCTTGATTCCCCTATTTTCTAGTTGTTCAATCCAATCTACCATAATCTAACAGGAAACTCCCGGTCTGCAGAACAGTCCTACCGGAAAAATCATAACTTTTGCTACAAAGGTCGGATAGATGCATTCTAGCACTTCATGGAAAGATAACGACGTCCTCTACAACTCTCTAGGAGACATCCCGATCTGAATCCCCACGA
This sequence comes from Melocanna baccifera, assembly GCA_036346265.1. Lineage (NCBI taxonomy): Eukaryota > Viridiplantae > Streptophyta > Magnoliopsida > Poales > Poaceae > Melocanna > Melocanna baccifera. Next base: position 8,562,506 of record CM070694.1, on the reverse strand, counting down.
AACTACCCCAAAACAGCCGACCAACGTAATCTGCCCTAACAGTCCAGAATACCGACATTGCTTCCACAACAAAAAATATATCCAATTGGGGGAAAAATAGGGATTACCCTTGATGAATTGCCGAAGAGCACCACGAACACCCCCATGAACTCCTCCTCTTTTTTTTCTTCCCCTTTTCCTTTCTCTCCCTTTCTCTTCCTTTCTCTTCCTTTCTCTGAACCCGCAGGGAAGAACAAGGCAGGGAGGAGAGGGAAGAAGCTACGCCCAGCACGGGAGGAGGACTTGGAGCGGCGCAAGGCAGTGGGAGAGGGGGTGCAGGGGGCCTCGGCCAGGGGTGCGTAGGAGGCTCGGCCAGGGTAGCACAGGGACGCAGAGGGGAGAGGGCACAGGGAGGCGCAGGGAGGAGCAGCTGCGCAGGAGGAGCTCGGCCAGGGAGGGGAAGGCGCTGGGGCCAGGGAGGGGGAGGCGCAGCCAGGGGGAGGGCACAAGGGGCAGGGGCGGCTAGGGTTTGGGAGGAGGCGCCCCCCCTTTGGCCGGCCACCTCATGGGCCAAGGCCCAGGCCCAGGTTGCCACCAAATTTCAGAATTTCCCCCCCCCTCTGGAAAACCCTAATTAACTCTTTTCTATCTGGTCCTTTCTCCAAATTAATCAATTAACTCTCGAATCGCTTTTGGGGTATTACATTCTACCCCCCTTAAACAGACTTCGACCCCGAATTCTCTCCATGCTTACACCAAGGTTTAGTCACAGCTAAAACTTAATCATATTAACACACACCTATTCTCAATAATTCTGGGTATTGCTCACACATGCTGGACTCCAATTCCCAAGTGGCCTCCCTCTCAGTCTGCTGCGACGACAGCACCTTGGCATACTTAAAGTTTATTCTTCAATGCTTCTCCTGATCTTTCCAGAATTCGCACCGGCTTGGACTCAAAGGACAGATCATGCTCAAATAATAACGGTTCTAGTAAAATATATATATATATAGCTCCGGATCTCGCAGGTACCTCCTCGACACCGGGTCATACATAACGTTGTGTATCCCACTCTAGGACCCAAGGCGGTCCTAGCGATACACCACCCTTCAAATTCCTCACAACTACAGATGCGATTAAATATACCTCGAGTTATTATTCTCTTGGGTACCAACCCGCACAACCTACACATCAAACGAAACTCTTGTTCCGATTCTTAATCAATCTCTTTATCTTAACAAGGAGCACCTCCTTTAACCGTTGATGAACAAATGTGCTCATTGTAAACAATCTCTTTTACAACTAGAATTCAACTAAAAATAAAGGATTCTCATCACAACCACACTTCACCAACTCCTCACCAAAATAATCAAATCTAAAAACCAAGGATTCCACACATGCCAACATAAAGTCAACTCAAACCACCAAAGACTTTTGCTATCATCACATAGCTCAAATAAGAATCAAGAGAACATTTTTTTCTACCCGAAAAGAAATATTGTTCACTCTTTTTTTTTCTTAGGAATAAACTTTCTCTTGAATCACAAGATTCCAAATCATCACCCCCACACTAACGCGTTTCTCTTAAACTGGCAACATCAACCCTATACTCAAACTAAGTGCATAAACCACACCTTGATGGAGAGACTCTACTGTCCTCACAATAACATACTCTAGCCGGCTCCTCTACCAACAGGGTTACTTTGTTAAATAATTTTCAATGCACCTCATCATTGTTTTCACCCACGATCACTTCCCCACAATCCTTTAAGGATAGTCAACTTGAAATTCTCAACACACACACTCAATTCCCCCACCCAAAGGACACTATCAAGGAGCATCACCCTATTTAGAATCCCCTTGTTCCAATATTCCCACACAACATCGTTAGCCTCCAAGGTTCTTAGCATAGAGCACCAAACCAATATTTTTTTCATCTCCAGGGCTCCTATATATGTACTTCGATATAATTGATATCAAGACTCTCGAATTGGTGACTAAAATTACCCTAATCAAGCATGCTCCATCATTAACAATCACATGAAAACATATTCCCAACCTAATTATCTTTAGAAAGGTTCTAACTCTTGGAGGGTTACTCACCGAAGCCAAGTCATGCATAGCAATAATTCAACAATTCCTACTATCCCAATGATTTCCATAATGATTAGACTTCTTCACCATTACAATCTCACTAACTACACCACCATAATCATCCTACTAAACCTTGCAACGTGCCCAATCACAATACTCTAATAAGATCGATCATAATTCTCATACTTTTGATAATTCTAATGTTCCATCAAAATAACCGAATCATTCTTGAACCACATTCCACTATAGGTTCTACTAATTGCAATCCATAAGATGAGTTAGCTCCAAAGACAAGCATTCTATTTAAATCAAATCCCCACCGAAAGTTATTCCAAGAAATCAATTTATCACTCAATGAATCTCAAACAACTTGACACCCACAATCTCACCCAAAATCATATACTTGACCACCCCGATCGAGTTACCATTATACGACCTAAAAGGCTTTGCAACACGGATTGGTTAATCCTTCCTCAGAAGAAGATATAAATGGAAACCCCCCTTTTTTTTCAGCACATAGTAAAACATTTGCCGCTCCTCGGAGACACAAGACCAAGGAAGAAAAAGTCAACTAGCCAAGATCTTGAAAAACAGAAGACGAGACCACAGTTGAGAACACAAGTCCCACAAGAAGAAAATATCAAACTTCAACCGAAAATAAATAAATAAATAAGGCACTGCCTTTGAAACTTGAAGAACTCCTTTGAGGCAACCCAACGAGGTTTAGCACGCTTCAATAAGCTGCAAGGTACAAACTTGAATCCATCCGCGAATACCTCTACTACACCCTTCCCTTTAATAAAGGACATAATTTTCCTTAATGGAAATATCACTTTACCACCCTCAAGCAAACGATCCTTTAAGCTCAAATCACAAGAATCACTTAAGAATTGATAGAACCTTCCAATACGTCACTCTGTGCAAACTAATTTCAGATACCACACTATTTCATGAACTCCCATAGGATCATGAATGCAAAACTTCAAACAGTTCATTTTAACTGACATCACGAAAGACGAACAAATTCTTTTACTTCTACAAGAATCAACACTACCCTCATCATTATATATCCTTAGCATGAATCATCATAGCCTACCAGCGCATCATAAACTTTTCCAAAAGAACACAATAACTTACTTCCAAGTGTTTTTTTCCAATAAGATTGCAACAATCTTACTAACATCAAGAATAATACACTCCTAACAAGAATCGTTATCGTCTGCCCTTCCATTATAAAGCCCTCCAAAATCTCGTCAAATAGTTCCATGCTACTTTATCATCCCATCCTCAAATTGAAAGTATTTCAAAACCTTACGACCTCATTACGACAACCGCTTTAAATTAGAGGAGATCTGCTACACACTTTCAATGATTCTACCAAACTCTTTCATCAAAGACATACCATCTTCTGTCAATCCCACCATCATGTAAATATAGATCATATTTTTTCTAAACCCCAACAGTTGCACTTAGCAATTACCTATGAACATCAAGTATCCATAAAGATAACTCTAAGCTTAGTATCCACTATTACAGTAATCCAACACCTTTTGAATTTAACTTTCCTAAACGGTTAGATTAATCCATTGAGACCTGTTGATCCAATTTATCCCAAAAGTTTACTAGTTTTGTCTCTCCTATTGATCAACCAGTTCATCGAAGTTCCACGCCTCTTAGCAACTCTATTAATTCCATTAAGAATAGCCCTATTCATAAACACAGTTCATGAACAACCACAGGAAGACAACATCAATTTATTCGGTTTCTCTTCCAAGGATACCCATAATATATCAATTTATTTGATTACGAACTCTGACTTGACCACAACAAGACAGCACAAAAGGATTTTAACAACTCCTTTCAGAAAAAAGGAGGTATTAAACTTCAACATTTAGAATAATCCAAAAGAATTACATAAAGCCAAAGCTTTCACATGATAAAGAATTTGCAACATAAAACTTTTATTAACAAGAATACCAAGCGAACAAAAGAGACATGTTTCACAACAAGATAAAACTCCCATGAAGGGACCAACCTTGCAAATCCACAATGCTCACAAGTAGCAAAAGTGTCTCAATAGCCCGAGAAACAGTAATTACTTCAAAGAACAGGTAGAACCCAATTGGAAACCCTCAACTACAATAAACCACGAGCCCAAGATAAATTCATCCACCACCACAGGATAAGAATGGACCAAATTCAATTCAGGGAGGAGAAAAACTTTTCTAAAGAACTCATTCCTAACCTCTGAAACTAAGTTGCTCAAGGAAAAAAAATCCTTCACCATTTCAATACCACGAATAGTGATATAACCTGGCCATGTCAATGGCCACACCGCGATCTCTATCTCTCGACATTAACTATCCCCACACATAACAATCATATAATCAAATCGTAGGCACAAAAGATCATCTCATAACATGTTCAAAGTCAAACATTAAGCATACATTCACCTATGTTAACCGACGGAAACGTAGATGCAATGCAAACCCCATTCCCACCTACAGTGCTTAGTGTGTCAAAATTAATATTTTGGTAACCACGGACCTACCGCCCGCTCTGATACCAACTGTAACACCCCAGTCAAACAAAGACCCAGAATGCTACCCAACTAGAAGCAAAAGAATGGTAACTAGTTACATTATACAAAATTTCGGTAGAGCCTCCTTTGTTATTTATCTAGATCAGAGATTCTGAAAGCAAAATCAATTGTAATAGACAATCTTCAATTAATAAGTTCAAGGCTAAGCAAATAGTTTAAGGTTTACCAAACCATTCATGGATATGATTCTTAGTGAAGAGCACCGGGAAACATCCTAAATTCTTATTACAATTAAATCCAAAGATAATAATCAAATGGTACCTAAAAAGTTATTGCATGAATCATTTAATTCTCCTGCCTTTATTTCTATTCTGTGTGGAACGTGCATGTGCAACAAGTTTATTCCTTCCCCTTTCCCATGCATGCCGAACTCGTAGCGGTAGCTAAATAAAAAAAACAACAAGAATGAGTCCAACGACTCAGCAAATATAATAGATAGAACAAGTTCATTAACGCCCATCATTTCACAAATTCATTCATTAATCATATAAACAAGTCAGGCTATGCACCATGATCAAAAACTCTTTATCTCTTTCTCTTTTGCATTTTTACCGATAATGCAAAGTGTGCATCCATCAATGCACACCCATGCTGTACACACAGTGCGGGACCAATGCCCATACTCCACGAGTATGGAGACCTTTAGCCCGTCATGTCTTCAACATGACGGGGACCTCGGCGCTTAGTCATCACGTGACCAAGACTTCAAATAACCAACATGATGCATATGCGTAAATGCTCCAATAAAATAAATCTTGCATTCACAATAACTATGCACCAGAAATACTCAGGAACAATGCAAATTGCAACACCCCTAGGTAGCACCACTACATTGTTACCACAACCATAAACACACATATATTCATACCATTGAACAATACCATAACCATAAACACACATATATTCATACCATTGAACAATACCACAACCATAAACACACATATATTCATACCATTGAACAATACCACAACCATAAACACACATATATTCATACCATTGAACAATACCACAACCATAAACACATATATATTCATACCATTGAACAATACCACAACCATAAACACACATATATTCATACCATTGAACAATCATCGAACTTCCACCTTATCAATATTAAACCATCATTATACTTGCCTTAACCGTGAGAAAACGGCGGATGCGCAGAAGGTGCCGCCTCTGGGGTCCGTCCTCCACCTGGATAATAATTAATAACTGCTAAGATAACCGTAGCAAACCTTCGTTCGACTAAAAACAAACACGCACTAGCACAATTCGTCTATCTCGGTTCCCAAATCCCAAATCCTACCGGTCACCCCGCCTACCTCTGAGAACAGTCAACTTCAAAAATTCCTAACTATTGGCACAGAAGTCCGAATAGGGTGTTCTTTGGTTTGCTGGAAAGATACTTAAATTATCTAACTAAACCTAGTTGGGGTGCCCTGATTCAGCCATCTTCTACCCGCCCCATCTAATTTTTTAAAACATCAGTTTCTTGTCGGGTTTTCTGGACAGCGCACTAAAAATGCCATAACTTCCAGCCCGAGTGTCCAAAAAATAATTTCTTGACCTTCCTGGAAAGCTAAGACAATTATCTACAACTTTCATAATATGAGGATCCCCTGATTACCCTATTTTCTAGTTGTTCAATCCAATCTACCATAATCTGACAGGAAACTCCCGGTCTGCAGAACAGTCCTACCGAAAAAATCATAACTTTTGCTACAAAGGTTGGATCGATGCATTCTAGCACTTCATGGAAAGATAACGACGTCCTCTACAACTCTCTAGGAGACATCCCGACCTGAATCCCCAAAAAACTACCCCAAAACAGCCGACCAATGCAATCTGCCCTAACAGTCCAGAATACCGACATTGCTTCCACAACAAAAAATATATCCAATTGGGGAAAAACAGGGATTACCCTTGACGAATTGCCGAAGAGCACCACGAACACCCCCACGAACTCCTCCTCTTTTTTTTCTTCCCCTTTTCCTTTCTCTCCCTTTCTCTTCCTTTCTCTTCCTTTCTCTGAACCCGCAGGGAAGAACAAGGCAGGGAGGAGAGGGAAGAAGCTGCGCCCAGCAGGGGAGGAGGACTTGGAGCAGCGCAAGGCAGTGGGAGAGGGGGCGCAGGGGGCTCGGCCAGGGGAGCGCAGGGACGCAGAGGGGAGAGGGCGCAGGGAGGAGCAGCTGCGCAGGAGGAGCTCGGCCAGGGAGGGGAAGGCGCAGGGGCCAGGGAGGGGGAGGCGCAAGGGCCAGGGAGGGGGAGGCGCAGCCAGGGGGAGGGCGCAGGGGGCAGGGGCGGCTAGGGTTTGGGAGGAGGCGCCCCCCCTTTGGCCGGCCACCTCATGGGCCAAGGCCCAGGCCCAGGTTGCCACCAAATTTCAGAATTTCCCCCCCTTTGGAAAACCCTAATTAACTCTTTTCTATCTGGTCCTTTCTCCAAATTAATCAATTAACTCTCGAATCGCTTTTGGGGTATTACATCAGCATTCCTCTTTGGAAGGTAGTTTTGATGATAGAGATAATTTAGGAGAGAAAATCTTTACAACTTACAAAAAGAAATTGTTGATAGTTCATCTATCACTTTCTTCCCCCTCCCCTCATAAAAAAAGTTGTATGCTGACATGTAGGCCCTCTCGTCCCTGTTCGCCCATTGTTTTCTCCTCCTCCGCCTCTCACATGCTAAGAAAAGGGTACAAAACTAGCAAAAAGCGAAACAAACCATTGGAAATATGAGCAATATTTTAATTTCATATTTTATTAGAAGACAAATACAGTAAAAGACTAATGATGTAAACCTCAAAACCAACAATAGGCTACACATTATACTTAAAAAATACACAATAAAAATATAGTATTAAAGCCAATTGTGCGAACGACTTACTGTTGGACTTAATGAAGAATAGAAAACAGTAGAGGCTCGATGCAGTGCAGAACATAGATAAAGCAGAGCAAGAGCAGGCACATAAATGCGCTGCCTAGAAATCTTATGCCGCCCCGTGCAGGTACTGTCTGCGGCAATAGCTCAGAAATAGCTGCTCTCCCTCCTTCCCCATGTACGTTGAGAAGAAATATTGATGAGGTTCGGTCGCTCAATACTCAGTACAAATTCACTAGATAGAAAGAAAACAATGTGAGAAAGAAATGGAGAAGTTCAGTCTGCCAAGCCTAGAGTCTCCAAGTCTTTTATAGGCATTTCCAGTAACCAACACCATTAATTCAATTAAATCGAATTAATTCAGTAACTGACACCACTAACTGAATTAATCCACTGATAACTGCTAAAATTTAAACCAAATAATGATAATTAAGCGGTTTAATGACTAGTTAAAAGGAGAGAGACGATGCACAGTTTAGCAAACATAAGGTGGACTTGGTCTATTAAGTAGCGCGCCATCATGGCAAGTCACACGATTGTCCACATGAATATGCGTACACGTGTATTTAGCCAAAGCCCTCTCATGTCATATGTCTCAAGCTTTTAGGAAATGACAAGCATCCCACTCGATAAATTGGTCTCCTCCACATTGTCTTAGCAATATAATACTAAACCATACATGCTTTAGAATTATAGGAAATAAGCCTAACTCATATGGGCCAATTTCCAATAATCCCCCATCAATTCCAAAGTAAGGAGGAAAAAGATGTCAAAGATCGTTGTACTAAAGTGCTGTTAATATACCAATCTTATGGTATAAGTTCCATATAGATTGAACTTACACCTAAAGTAGCAAGATTCATTTTCTTACAGCTGATAAATGGACTATGCCTTAAATTCAAAGCTTTTTGTGATTAAACTTTACTTGAAATCTCAACTAATACTAGGCTACCAATGAACCATGTCTAAACGAAGTGCTACATGGTCATGCTCCCTTATCTGCTCATAAGTTTTCTAGAGAATGTGTAACATCCCAAAGTTACAGGATTAGTGTAATCGCCAAAATAATAAAATCTTTTCCTTATTTTATGTGCGTTCTAAAAATTTGCTGTATTTGAGTTCTTGATTTAAAGTTTCTGGCGGCAAAAACTCGATTAAGAAAAATAAAATCATAACATCAAGAATCACGATTTAAAATCAAATCAGGGAATTCCTAAATTCCCGTGCAAAGTCTTAAATATAAATCAAAAGCTTAGGATTGAAAACTTAAGATTTAGCTCTGGGTTTAAAAGCCAAAGTTAGATATTAAAGTTTCTCGAACCTAACTAAATTGGCAAAAGGAACCACTTAGCAAAATTCCTAAAAAAATCTCAAGGGCTCCTTTTGAGCCTTGACCCTTTTTCCCTGGCCTTCGGTCTCTTTGGCCCACCCGGCCACTCCTTTTCCCCATCTCCCTTCCTCTCTCTCAGTTTCCTGTTGCTTCTTCTTTCTTCCCCCTTTTTTTGCAACCACCGCAGCCCACTTGGCTGCCTCCCTCTGCGCTCCTTTCCCCCCCTGTTCGGCTCCAGGCCAACCCACTTCGGCCCCGCGCCTCCACCCTTCTTCCTCCTCCCTCCGGCCCACCAGCGCCCTCTGCTGTTTCCCCCTTCCTTTCTGCTGGCGCTCGTCCATGACCAGCCTAGCTCCTGCACTAGTCGCCCCACCCCTGGTTTCACACATCACCCCTGGTTCCCCGTCATATTCATGTCACCTACGCCTATCACCGGCCTCGGCTACGGTCTGCACCTCACCTGCTCACCTACGAGCATCACATCCCTAGCTGTCGCTCGTCGTTACTCCTCAACGACCCGGGTGCTAGCTCATATCGCACCCAGCAGCTACCCTTCCGCTGGCCTCATCAGGATTCAATGCTGCGCTGCGCCCTACGCCAGTGCTTCTGCCCCTCCGCTAGCTTCGTCCGGCGCATTCAAGGACGCCATTACTCCTCCGCAATCCATCCAACTGCTGTGGCCTGCCCATCGCCCTTAAAATGGCTTCCCGGGCTACCCCATTGCTCCTCCATCTCTACTCCTTTCCTTCCTTTCCCCAAGTCGAGCTAGGCGTGAACCCACTACACACGCCGTTGTGACCCGCTCGCCAATCCCACCGTTCCGACGAACCCTGTGGCAATCCGACCACATCATGAGCCTTCCGCCCTTCCCAATTACAAAACCCCACCATCAATTTAAGCCCCTCGGCCAGAGCTCGCCACGCCATTCTTCTTCTTCCGGTCTGGCCACCGCCGCCTCCTCTACATTCGGGGTTAATTACAGCTCAATTCCTGGCACTTGGAGTGACTCCTCGCCGCCCTCAATCCTCCCCTATCATCAGCTGAGTCACCCAATGGCCCTAGCCCGCCACCCACGTGAGCCACTCCGCGCCGCCCACGGCCTTTATCGCTAGCTTGCCTCAGCGCTTCCCCGGTAAAGCAGCCACCGCAGGTGAGTTCCTCATAACCCTCTCTTGCTTGTGCTCACCCCAGATTTCGCTCTCTTCTCTCTGGCTGCCAACGCCACGGATGGCACTCCGTGCCTGGCACTCCCTATCGCCGCCAGCCACCCTCAGCTCCATCCGAGCCGTGCCATCACCGCCCTTGGATTCCCTGGACCTAGAGGTCTCATTTCGCCGGCCCTCATCATCTCCCCGACCGACCCTCACAGGCGACCACCGCTTGGCCTAGCGACCCTGCTCTCTGCTGCCCTGCTTCTCCAACCGAGCACCCCGCATCCCCTGTCTTGCCTCTTTTCCCCTTTGCATGATAGGCAGGCCCCGCTAGAAATGGCATGCAGCTAATGGTTATCACATGTAACATGCCATACATTGCTAACTTGTGAAAATTTAGTTTACAAATTCCATTGAGCAAGTCTAGAAAATAATGTTGGAAATAAAAGTGTGATTACAAGATTAAATAAAAATATCTATGCAAATCAAACAGAGATTTATGAGAAGATTTATTAAAATAAAATCACATGCCTGAATTCCAAGAGGCAAGTAATTAGCATAATCTTTCTAATTATCGATGTTAAAGTTTAATGAGTAACAATAATTAAGGGATGATACAAATCCGCACCAAGACCTACCAGAAACTTGATTAATTTACATCATGTCTTTCTCCCTGGATTCAAATATGCTAATGCAAAGCAAGCTCATTAATTTAACTACATTTTGACACATGCAGTTATCAATAACACGTTACTCATTTCCTAAATCAAAATACCCCCTTGTAATTAATAACTAAAGTTTGTGGCACGGAATCTTCAACATCCGCGCTTAAATTATTTTTGAATTAAGAATTCCCTAACCCTAAATCAGGAATCATTAATCTTTATCCCAAATAACTTGGTCTCAGATTTATTCTAAATTTTTAATATTCATCATAAATCCCAATCCTGCGAAATGGAGCATAAAATGATAAATCTGGTATAGGTAATACTCCTAATTAAGGAATCTTGCTAAAACATCACTTTGCGCCCAAAATAATCATCCAACTACTACGTCATCATCCAATGGTTAGCCATAGTTGGAGGATTGCAACTTTATCAAGTAAACCATGTACTTCATAACTCACTTTTTCAGTGAATCGCATCCGTCAGTCATCTCTACTAAGTTTATTAATCAAACTTGCTCCTAATCATAACTGGATGACTAACCAACTCTATGCCATACCTAAGTTATAAAAATACATGGATTCAAGTATCTGACGAGTCACCTTCTCGGGCAATCTTTCTAAGGTATCCATAAGTCTAGCCTAACTCTTGGAACTTTCTTAATAAATATAAGATATTATAAAGGAAGTTATTAATTAAGAAGATCAAGCCTTGTCACTTTCTCATCAAGCTAACCCTACCAATCTTCCCTGTCACCTCAAGAAGCATCCTACAAATGTTTCTGTACCCTTTTTTTCTTATCTTAAAATTTTTCCTCACGGTAAAGCTACCTTGATGCGGATATGCACGTGTCTTATACTTTTCCGTTGAATATCTTATTCAACTGGAAAGAATTATTGAGCCACATGAAATATAGCCAGGTGAACTCATTTCAAACTATACTTAATGTTGTCATTCATAAAGATGAAATACTACATCATGTTATTACTTGGTGTATTCTTAGGTTTGTCAATGGCAAAACAATAGAGATGCAAAAGGAAGCGGATAACCACATTATGTGCCAAAGACATGAAGGAACAAAGCCCACGCGGATGGAGCCAACAACAACGAAGTACATGTGGCTGGTTGGAGCCCATGTGGAAGGGGGAAAGAAAGCCCATATGGCGGGAGAGTATAAGGACGGAGCCCAAGAACTTAGAGCACAAGTTTTAGACACTATTTTGAAGCCCAACTCAGACTTCCCACGTGCTCAATCCAAATCCAACTCGGATTCAACTCAGAATTCAATTCGGACTCGGTTCGGGACAGCCTGTCAGGCAGTTACTAAAAGGTCATAACTTTCACAAACGGAGTCCGATTCAGGCGTTCTTGTACTTGTTGGAAAGATATTTTCAAGGGCTACGCAATGGATCTGGCCCCAGCATCAAATTCGTCACGGATCAAAAGTTATGACCGAAACAATATGACGGCTGTAAAATCTAGTTTCCTTTTTTAAGAGTTCGTATCTAAAACCATATAGGGTTGAGTTGTACTAGGTTTGGGGGACTCTATGCACGTCCCAAGAGGCTATATAAGCCCTGTATTGGCACCCTTAGAGGGGACCAAGTTTTATGCATCAGATTGAAACATAGCTATTGCTTGTTCTTTCAACACGAGTTCATGCGAGGACTTTGAGAGAAATTAGGCGATCCATTGTTCGTTCGCAACTCAAGGTCAAGCCGTCGTTCCATTGGGAATTGGGGACTTGGCGTTAAGTAAACTTGTGGTCGCGCGACGACAACTATCCGGTATGTTTTGGGCGTTTTCCGAAGAGTTGAGGGTTCGTGCATGGGCACGAGTGTTCACTAGTAACATCGTCTACTTCACATCAACTATCCACGGTTCCTCATCGAGAAGATCGGGACCCATCCCGTATCATATGGTATCGATTCTAGGTTTACTCGGTGAGAACTTCTTTACCCGTAGTTAGATTCGTTTTCTGTCCTATCTTCCATTAAACCGAAAATTGCAATACCAAAACCGTAGTTTCATCTGTTTAGTTCTTGTGCGTTTTGTTAAGTTTTCGTCCATTAGAGTTTTGTTTTCGTGCTGATCCGTGTGTTTCCTTCGCGTAGCTTGATCTTTGTGTCCACATAAACCCTACAAAATTGTTGATTGAATTCCTCAATTAGCAACAAAAAAAGAGTAAATTGCATTTACTTTTGAATCTGAATTCCTTGCTGTCCACATTGCTCTCAAGAGATCCATCCAAATTCTCTTTGGGGGAGAGTTTGAGATAGTATTCACTTCCTTCAAAACCGAAAGTTTGCTGCGTTTTGGCTTCAAAGAAAAAAAATCACTACTTGTGCCAAACCCTAGCTGACCGAAAAGAAAGAATTGCTACAGTTGAGCTTCACTTATATCTTTTCATCAATTGAGACTAGCTTTTGATATTGCTATTAGGGCTGTTCTTGAGTATTATTTACACTTGCTGAATTCTTGAATTTGTGCAAAGGGAAGAAAACAGTAGTTTGGCCAAAAAAAGGAGTAAGTTAAAAAAAAAAAAAGAAAAGAAAAGAAGAAAGCTTGAAAGTTTCCTGCGATTTGATCAAGAAACAGTGAAACTAGAAAGTGTTGGCCAAAACTCTGTAAAAAAAAACCCTAGTTCATATTTTCAGCTTGTGTACTTATTCTCATAGAGCAATCTTGTGCCCTTACAGTCATAACTATTGCAATTGGCTAGCGTCTCTCCTTGTACTTAGTGCAAAACGAGCTATTTATTCATCTCAATTTCAGATTGCCTCTTTCTAGCTCAGTTCCTTTGTTTGCATTAAGTCCCATTTATCGTTGCGTGTGCGTTCATACACTTCTCTTTAACCAATTGGATCAGCACATAGGCAAATACTCTAGTTTGGATCATTACTTAGCTTTACAATACCTTGAATATCAGATTGCATAGGTTCTCCACATACCTGTCCAAGCTCTACCTACACCTGTTTGTGTACTCCCTTGCTCTTGGTTACGCTCATACATTACGGGTTGAGGTCGTTCGCTATCACAGTGTCGATTCGCTGTCCTTGATTCACTTTGGAGCAGTAAGCTTGCCTTGTTTTCGGGACGATTAGTTGTAGACATAGAGAGAGCTTTTGTTTTACTAACCTGGATATAACTACGTTTCTTGGTTGTGAGTTGTTTCTATGTCAGGTCACGAGGAGGATCCACCTAATTCGGACGCCCCGGTTACATGGACCAAGTACACTCGATTGCGCGAAATGCTACAACAACAACTTCTTGATGGTAACACTAGCGTGCGCAATGAGCTCGGGAAAGTTCACAGGACTGAACCACCTCGGGAAGGAGGTTCAACAATTGCATCGACCATGAATAATAACTTTTGGAGCTGCGTGCCATGTTCGCACACCACATTCTACGTGGGGCGCTGCTAATGACACAAGTGTGCACGGTACTCCAAAACTACATATAGCTACCGAGATACACCACAACCCATATGAGGAAGAGAGCCACATAGCCAAATTGAGTGAGAGTGATAAAAAGAGTGAGTTGTGTGATTCCACCATATGTGAGGTTGAGAGCATCCAAATTGAGAGTGTTAGAGGGACACCAAAAGAAAAGCGAGAAGAAGAAGATAGACAAAGGGAGGATGAATCTGAAACTAACATATTACTATCTACTTCTAGTGTTGTTTCTCATATTGTGCAGGTTGACATTAAAGATGAAGAATTGAACATTCAACAACCGACACCTTTGGAGGCAAATGAGGAGGAGATAACCACGGGACGGGATGAAGTACTGCTGTCCCATGGGTGCATCTGATAATTTTAAACCCCAGCATGTACATCATCCGAGGAGGACGATAAAGGTAACAATAGTGGTGCCAAATTTAATTATGCAAAGGTGAGTAATTGTGAGAACTCATATGATCAACCGAACACTCCATGTTCGAAATTTCAATGCTTAATTTACATAATGTGGAATTGATTACTTACAAAGAAGTTCTTACTAGAATATCTCCTAATGATTCTTTATGCTATATCATGTTTAACACTCCTAGCGAGCTATCTAGTGTGATTAATAAGGTTGCTGAAATTTCATGTTCAAAATCACTAGTTAGTACCCATGCCTACACGTATAAGTTCAATTTGATTGGAGATTATGGTGTAGATGACAAATTTTATGTTCATAGAATTTGCATTACATGTGATAAGCTTATGACTTGAAATTACAAATTGTGGATAAACAATCTTTTGCGCCATGTTATGATCATGATGAGATACATTTAAACAATAGTACGTCTCTGTTTAGAAAGATTTCACAAATCTAGTTGTTCGATTCTTGGTGTACAATCATGTAAAAATAATCAGAGTAGCGCAGCTGAAGCATGGAAAGCACTACACATTTTCTTTCCCATGTTAGCACATTTAAATCTGATTTTGCCCATTAAGGATCTGTCCATGTGCTTAGAAAAGTCGAGGACGACTTTATTTTATGGGAGGGAGAATGATGTGAAAAACAATATTGCAATGCATACATCTTTTAGTCATTGCTATATTCATCGGTTTGGGCAAAATAGTGAGAATGCCACAACAATTGACTCTTACATATACCAGCATATGTGTTATTCTTTTCGTTTACTACACTTTCAAAATTTTATGATGAGATAAGCCGAAGAAATATTGATGACGAATATATATACCATGCATACACGTTGTATCCTTTGTTTAGCACAATTTCAGGCTATCAAAAGCCGAGGACGGCTTTTCTTGAAGAAGGGGAGGATGATGCGGATATGCACGTGTCTTGTACTTTTCCGTTGAATATCTTATTCAACTGGAAAGAATTATTGAGCCACATGAAATATAGCCAGGTGAACTCATTTCAAACTATACTTAATGTTGTCATTCATAAAGATGAAATACTACATCATGTTATTACTTGGTGTATTCTTAGGTTTGTCAATGGCAAAACAATAGAGATGCAAAAGGAAGCGGATAACCACATTATGTGCCAAAGACATGAAGGAACAAAGCCCACGCGGATGGAGCCAACAACAACGAAGTACATGTGGCTGGTTGGAGCCCATGTGGAAGGGGGAAAGAAAGCCCATATGGCGGGAGAGTATAAGGACGGAGCCCAAGAACTTAGAGCACAAGTTTTAGACACTATTTTGAAGCCCAACTCAGACTTCCCACGTGCTCAATCCAAATCCAACTCGGATTCAACTCAGAATTCAATTCGGACTCGGTTCGGGACAGCCTGTCAGGCAGTTACTAAAAAGGTCATAACTTTCACAAACGGAGTCCGATTCAGGCGTTCTTGTACTTGTTGGAAAGATATTTTCAAGGGCTACGCAATGGATCTGGCCCCAGCATCAAATTCGTCACGGATCAAAAGTTATGACCGAAACAATATGACGGCTGTAAAATCTAGTTTCCTTTTTTAAGAGTTCGTATCTAAAACCATATAGGGTTGAGTTGTACTAGGTTTGGGGGACTCTATGCACGTCCCAAGAGGCTATATAAGCCCTGTATTGGCACCCTTAGAGGGGACCAAGTTTTATGCATCAGATTGAAACATAGCTATTGCTTGTTCTTTCAACACCAGAGTTCATGCGAGGACTTTGAGAGAGAATTAGGCGATCCATTGTTCGTTCTGCAACTCAAGGTCAAGCCGTCGTTCCATTGGGAATTGGGGACTTGGCGTTCGTCGCTTGTGGTCGCGCGACGACAACTATCCGGTATGTTTTGGGCGTTTTCCGAAGAGTTGAGGGTTCGTGCATGGGCACGAGTGTTCAGCTAGTAACATCGTCTACTTCACATCAACTATCCACGGTTCCTCACTGAGAAGATCGGGACCCATCCCCGTATCATACCTAGTTACCTCCTTCCCTTGCTCAAATCCGTTGACCCGATGCCTATGTCACTCTAACATCCAACCCTCTCTTTACCCTCGATTTATAACCAAATAAATAAGCTCAAATTAACTTGAACTAAACTTTTGCCGCTATTTGGATTTATTTGGTTTTCATTCGATTGCTGTATTTTAGAAGCTGCCATCTTGTAAGGTGACAAACTTCAGCTGTATCAAAGTGCAAGCGAAGGAAAAGCCCGAAGATCCAATACTATTAACTGATTAAATCGGCTTTGAGCTAAGCCAAGGTCACCCTAAACAAGCAAGGCAAGTTATCACTTTGATCATATTGATCCCACACTTTACAAAAATTATGTTCTTTTAAAATTATCAAAGTGCATGATTAAATTATTATGCAAATGTATGTCAAAATATAAGGTAGATACTGCCCATTTGATATTACCAATATTACTGTGACACTCTTCACCGCTCGATTTAACTAATCATTTGTCGCCCTAGATATTAGTAATAGCTTTGCTAGCTAAGTCATACTTATTTTCAAGCAAGTTTAAGTCAGGGCATTAAACTGCCCTACTCATTACTCTTCAACATGTAAAAATTTATTTGGGCAGTCATGGGACGTACATGACTGATAATTTTGGTACAGCTTATCTTCTACTTCTTAAAACCCTAAAAACTTCTTAACTGTTGGGGCGGTTGGTAAGAGTGGTTGGTGTGGATGTAATACGAGAATTTGTGGTTGCGGTATGCACCGCCTGGATAAATGAAGGACTTAATCCTTTGTTGACCTCTCCATGTAAAACAGTATAAACCACAAGCTGGCAAAGTGTAGGCATAACTGACTAATTTGCATTGACAGTAAAGGAAAGCACTTCGGAGTGACCCACGGGTCGTGGTGCTGGTTTAAGCCATCGTAGACGCGGGTCATGATGCTGGTTTAAGCCGCTGTGTGGCGCAAGAGGGGGTCTGGGTGAAGCAACATAGCTGTCCCACAGACGAAACCTTAGCAAGTGTGACCCTGTACTAGGTGCATTGTAAAGGTCATGTGGTAATCCTTTTGATCTACATATCTAAGGAAACATGTGGAACATAACAATAGGATTATCTCTTATGGGTAAAGATGTACAAACTCTGCAGAGTATAAACTATTCGAATAGCCGTGCCCACGGTTAAGGGCAGACATGGGAACTTCCTCGAGTTAGTTCTATTTCCAAAAATCTTTTAATGGGTGGGAACAAAAATAAGTGAAGGGAGGTACTTCACTTTTGATTTTCCTTGGAGGGATGTACTCCAGCGATGGCTAATTAGGGTGGATGTAACCTAGTAAACTAAAACTAGCATTGATAGAGGTAACCATGCACTGTAAAAGGTGGATGTAACTTGTGCTACTATTACTATTGCATTCTCATAATCAATTTTATATAAATCTGATTTGTTAAAACTGCTAAGTCTCAGGAGATTTCTTATGTACTGTGCTTTTCAATAATGTTTTAGCAACTAAAAGAACCTCAAGTCTTCCTTTCACAGCCTTGCATGTATTATTATTTGTATTCTGTGTAGTGGCTTGTTGAGTACAAATGTACTCACTCTAGCTCAATTACCAACCTTCAGTCAACCAAGGACAGGAGAAAGCCTTACAAAGCTTCAAAAAGGGTCGACAGATCTGGTATCCAAGAAGGCCAAGAATTAGGTTGCGAAACCCCAGTTGGCTGCCTGTAGGCAAGTCCTGAGGGTTCCACCCATGTGAAAGTTTCCGCTGCTGCATTCTCGTTTTTCAGCCCAATCGGCCCAGGAGTAAGTATTATTGTATAATCTACGCTTCTGCATAATATGTTTTTGATATACAGTGATGTATCTGTGAGCACTATCTACTGATCCAGGGAATAGTGCGGTGGAATCATAGAGGATTCGGAATGGCTAATTCTGGTTTCGACGGAATGCCTTATTCTTGTGAACTACAACCACACAGTTGGCTCAAGTAGGTGCATTCTTTCTAGATATCCTGAATGTTAATACCTTTTTCTCATTTGGACAACAGAATACATTAAGGTTTTATGCTAACCTTTTATACAGTCGACAGTAATTTATCTATTAGAACATGGGTAAATGAATATGTACTCTCTTGTTATAACACCAACTTGTTTTTTCATTACTTGAGTCACGGGATCTCCGATCAAGAAGATATGAGTTACCATTATGATATAACTCAAATGAGCCTCATTTTGAAGTCTATAGAAACAATGAAAATCGCTTTCCCTGCTACCTCCATTGTAAAAGGGTCTGTCAAATTTTTCTTAGTGTGAGTATAATTCACAGCAATCGTTCTAGGGTTTCTCAGTTTTCTAACAGATTTAAACCTACGCTTCATATGTTTAGAGGACTTTATAATATCCTTAGTAGTGTGACTTTAGTCAACACTGTTTGATTATCTGAAGGATTGGAAATGGCAACAGAGAGGGGTGAATGGTGCCTTTTTAAAAATTCCACCCCAAATATTCACTCACTTTTTAGCCAAGAGCAAACTGAAAAACAGCAATAAAATCTTATCAAAAATAGCAGTGGACTGAACCCGAAAACAGCACTAAGAACTGCAGAAATCTGCACTACAAAACAGCACTGCTAGCTGAGAATAGAGCAGAGCAAACAGTAAATAAATTGCTGTCCAAAGCAGCCTAAAAAGCACAAAGTAAAAGCTGAAAAGCACAAAGTAAAAGCAGCTCAAAGTAAAAGCTGAAAAGTACAAAATAAAAGCTGAAAAGCACAAAGTAAAAGCTGAAAAGCACAAAGCAAAAGCTGAAAAGCTTAAAGAAATCAGCAAAAAGAACTAGAGATTGCAGCAAAGAAATTCATGGATACTGCTATTTTGCTCTCGGGAATGTGCTAGTCATGGGACTATGAGAAAATTCCCAGTTCAAAGCAAACTCATATCCGCAGTTCCTCAAACAAGAACACACCTCAAAATAAAATAGATGAAGAATTGGAGAGGAGACTTTTGCTCTTAGGAATATGCAAATAAATATAGCAGCAACTAGAGCATAAGTAAAACAAAGAGATTTTCAGATTTTTGCTCTTGGGAATATGCTAGCCAACTGGTTTTGAGAAAGTACCCAAATCATAGCAACGATTCAACCAAGCTAAACTCCAAAAAGAAAGAAACACCGGAATCAAACAATTTGCTTATGGAAAATAACCGACCAAATGGTCTTGAAACATATTTTCACCATAAGCACGAAAAAGATTGCTCTCACAATATTTAAAAAAGAGAAAGAGGGATACTCTGGATTATATAAAGAAAATGTTTACAACCATCTCTCCCATCTCTCAACACACACACATGGAGAGAACAAGTAAAACACTACTTCTCAAAGAGCACAAGCATTAGGAAACCCTAACACTCACAGCCCTCTCACATGCACACCTCTCCTCATGAGAGCACCTCTATTTATAGCCTCCACTAATGGATTTACAAGCCTACTTTACCCATTAGATCACACCAACTCTCCACTAATGGGTTTACAAGCCTACTTTACCCATTAGATCACACCAACTCTCCACTAATGGGTTTACAAGCTTACTTTACTCATTAGGTCATACCAATTCTCCACTAATGGGTTTACACACAATTTTACCCATTAGGTTACAATACCTCTCCACTAATAGATCATTTCCTAACAAAGGCCACTTTGCCCATTCTTTCTTGACCCAATCCGCTTGCTTTTGTGCAGCCTTGCGCATTTACCAAAATGCCCCTCCTGCACCTTCTTGGAAGCTTCCTCATTTCTTACCGCGCACGCCTCGCAACCACTTCGAGTCCTCGCCGTCTTCGACACATCCCGACCGCTCTGACCTCAGCACCGCCTGTGCCTAGTCCGGTCACCCGTGCCTCACCACGACTCCGTCTCAAAGTCCTACAGTCATCACCGACAAGAAAACACATTACATATCACCGCACAAGATATTATAATTAAATATATGCATCAGTAATTAGCAAAAAAATACCCGGAACAAACTTAGACTTTTTAGAACACGTGTCAATTACTCATCACACAACCGGGGTTACCTCCACATGGTCTCACAATCTCCCCCTTGATGAGTATATTGACAAAACATAGAAAAAATATAAAGTTGAGTTTGAGAGTCAAACATGGTCTAAAAGAAAATTAAGGTAACTAAGACCATATCGACAAAAGAGAAAATTGGAGCAGAAAATGAAAGAGCAAATTTTTCTGCAAAGCTCCAGAAGGCTTTTTCTCCAAAATTCTCCCCCTTTTGGCAATAAAATCATCAAGATGCTCAAGAGAAAATGAAATGACCTCAAGTTATTTATTTCAAGCATTGGAGCCATGAATATTATCCTAAATGACTTTTTTGAGTATTACACCAAGCCATAACTCATAAGAATGCTATTAAGATCATGATAATTCATGTATAGACTAGCTAAAACACATAAGTCATATTTTGAGAAGTAGTCCAGTTGCTTAGCATTTCAAGTCAACCATGATTATAGTCTAGCTAAAGATATCCAAGGATGATGCAAGCCATGTCAAATAATCTAAGTGGAACCAAGAAGCTAGTATTGAGACAATTTAGAGTGCTACTAGTTCAAGTATGACTCAATTGTTCATGTACTTGGTCTTTTTGTAAATAAGCAAAATTAGCACAATTGACTTTTTCGAAGATCATTTTTGGTTTTATCTTAGCAAAGCAAGTCCTGGACTAGGAGCCATCCACAACTGCCTTCTAAGCTTCAACCATTTTCACAAATTTTCTTAGTCATGTGCTAGATCTCAAACCTTATGCGACCACTCCAAGCGAGAAGCTTAAGGAAGTGATCTTGGTCATCCAAAACTCCCCCTGAATTCATGCCTAGTGCAATGGCAAGCAGTCTCATGGAAAGAATTGGTGAGATCAGTTTTTTCGCACAAAAGAGATCTTTTTTGCTTTTGCTAATTTTAGTTGAAGTACAAGAATTAACTCATGTTTCACAAACGAACTAACATAGCTCAATCTAAAGCTCAATAAAGATTCAAGACTCAACTCAGCCTATTTGACATGGCATGAATCATAAAAGGATAACAAAAGACAGACTATTCTCAAGAGCTAACCATGACAAGATTTAATTCAAGTTAAATATTTTTAATTAACTTATCATGGCAAAGACTAGACTACACATATAAAGTCATGATAATTCTAGCAATTAAGCACAGATCATGGCAAGATGTAATGCATTGTAAACAGATCATAAAAGGATAATAATCAAGGCTCCATGTAGTTATATTATAATGCAAACGGAAATGCAAGAAAATTCAGCTTCCCCTCGACATGAGATGCACTTTTAGTTCAAGTTAAGTTATGTCAAAATTAAGATCTAGAAGCTCCCAAATGAACGGGACTGAACCAAAGTAATAAAACGAGAAGCTGGCAAATGAAACAGAAAGACAGTCCTTAAAGTATAGACAAGATATAGAGAATACTATGGCTCAGACTGACTCTCACCTACCCCATGAGACTCTAGGAGAATCAGCTGGTCTTCTAACGCACTAGGGAGTATACACATTCCCTGTCTACCCAAGGGTGGCCCAACCCTCGCTAGACCTATAAGAAGTGAGTGAACTCAACCTAGTGAGAAGAGAGACAGCTAATAAGCAGCATCCTAGCGTCACAAGATGAGAAAAAGAAGCTGAGCAACTAGACGAGAGGATCACTCTAATCTATGATGGAAGGACTAATCCCGAATACACCCTTATGCAATGCAATGAAGAAGGACAGAGGCAGTAAATATGATAATGTATAAAACACAAAGCTCCCCCTCACAACAGTTCATAAGGACAAACCACCACAAGCTCTCCCCGCAAGGCTGAAAACCTAGAGCTATCCAAAGGCTTGATAAAGATATCGATAACGGTGGTCACTCTCCTGGCCGGAGCACTATGTCACCCTTCTCCACATGATCTCTAAGGAAGTGATACCTGATATCAATGTGCTTGGTCCGAGAATGCTGCATTGGGTTCTTAGCAATGTTAATAGCAGAAGTGTTATCACAAAAGAGTGGAACACTGTCTATAACTAACCCAAAGTCCCACAGGGTCGAAACCATCCAAAGTACTGGCAAAGAATCGCGGCGACAACGTACTCGGCCTCTGCGGTGGACTGTGCAACACCGGACTGCTTCCTAGAAGACCAAGAGACAAGAGAAGTGCCAATGAATTGGCAGGTGCCGGAAGTGCTCTTTCTGTCTATCCTACAGCCAGCAAAGTCTGCATCGGAGAAGGCTCTAAGGGACAGACAAGAAGATGAAGAGTACCAGATACCATAGTCTATGGTAGCTCGAAGGTACCGAAAGATGCGTTTCACCGCCTGGCGGTGAGATACGCGAGTGAAGCTCGAAATAGAGCACCTGCACACGAGAGAAGTGTATGTCCGGTCTCGAGCGATGAGGTACAAGAGGAACCGATCATGCTTCGAACTCCTTCGATCAACTGGCTCGCCATCTTCATCTGGATCAAGTGAAGTTGTTGTCGCCATCGGAGTAGATACTGGCTTGCCATCACTCATGTCAAAGCGCTTCAGGAGGTCACGAGTGTACTTGCCCTGATACAAGAAGGTGCCCTCCCGAGTCTGCTTGATCTGGAAGCCAAGAAAGAAGCTCAACTCGCTTATCATGCTCATCTCAAACTCCGAGCTCATGACATCGGAAAACTGAGAAACGAGAGCATTAGAGGAGCCACCAAAGATGATGTCATCTACATAAATCTGGACGAGTAGAAGGTCATTGCCATGCCTGCGAATGAATAAGGTCTTGTCTACCTTACCCATATCAAAACCATGACTTAACAAGTAGGACTTAAGCCTCTCATACCAAGCTCTAGGAGCTTGCTTAAGTCCATACAAAGCTTTGGAAAGCTTGAAGACAAGATTTGGGTATTTGGGGTTTTCGAAACCAGGGGGCTGTCGGACGTAGACCTCTTCCTCAATAAAGCCATTGAGAAAGACACTCTTGACGTCCATCTGGTAAAGCTTGAAACCCTTAGAAGCTGCAAAGGCAAGCAGGATTCTAATGGCTTCAAATCTGGCTATAGGGGCAAAGGTCTCCTCAAAATCTAGACCCTCAACCTGGGAGAACCCCTGAGCTACCAGTCTAGCCTTGTTCTGAATAACCCCTCCATCCTCGCTCTGCTTGTTCTTGAACACCCACTTAGTCCCAATAACATTGTGACCTCGCGGGGGCTCGACAAGCGACCAGACCTTATTTCTCTCGAAATTTTCTAGCTCCTCATGCATGGCATTGACCCAAGACTCATCAGATAAAGCATGACAAATATCCTTAGGTTCGAAGGGGACAGAAATGCCGAGTGTAAGCAGAAAAGAGATAAGCCAGATTTTGAGTACGTGACCCGCTCATGAAGATCTCCTATCATCTGCTCAGAAGGATGACGACGCTGAATGTGACGGGAAGGTCCTAGATGAGAAGAAGAAGTGGCTTCTACCTCATGAGCTGAGGAGGTAGGAACAGAGCCACTAACTCCAGAAGAGCTAGAAGGTAAAGGCTGATATCCTTGAGGCGCAGTGGTAGAAGCAGGCACCTCAAGGGGAGGAGAAACTGGATCGGGTAGACAACTCTCATTGTCATCCTCCTCATCATCCACAAAGATGGGCTTGGGTGCTCTCATCAAACTCGAGATATCAGGCCTAGTCCCCGGACTAGCCTCATCGAAGGTCACCTCGCAGGTCTCTACCATTTTGCTAGACTCGTAGTTCCAGACCCTATAAGCCCGCGAAGAAGTCGAGTAACCCAGAAAAATCCCATCACAAGAACGTGACTCGAACTTATCTAGGTTCCCAGACTTCAGAATAAAACACTTGCAATCAAACACGCGAAAATGCGAGATGCTGTGCTTTCGCCCATATCTCAACTCATAAGAAGTGCGATGCAAGTGTGCCCTCAGAAAAACTCTGTTTGAAACATGGCACGCGGTGGCTATCGCTTCAGCCCAAAACTTCCTAGGTGTAGAGTATTCATTGAGCATCGTCCTGGCCATCTCAACCAAGGTACGGTTCTTCCTCTCCACAACGCCATTTTGCTGGGGGACGTATGGAGAAGAGAACTGGTGCTCTATACCTGACTCATCGCAAAAACCTCTCAAAGTAGGAATTCTTGAACTCCGTGCTATTATCACTGTGGATCGCTTGTAAGGCACCCGGGAGCTCAATAGAAAGCCTACTAAAAAGACCCCGAAAATGGGTAAATATCTCATCCTTCGAGGCTAAGAAAAACATCCAAGAGTACCTCGAGAAGTCATCAACCACGACAAGAACATACCACTTCCCTCCTGCTGACTGCACTCTAGCTGGTCCAACTGTGTCCATGTGGAGCAGCTGTCCTGGTGCATCGGTCATAGTCACTGTGACCGGAGGGTGAGAAGCGGCAACCATCTTGCCGTGTCGGCAAAGAGCGCAAACAATATCTTTGACCATCTTGAGTTTTGGCAGACCACGAATGAGATCGTGGCCGCTAACTCGGGTCAAATGGTCAAATCCAATATGACCAAGTCTCCTATGCCAGAAAGAAAGGTCGCGGGACTCAGAAGCAACTAAACACCTGAGAGGATCACTAGAAGACTCAGAAAAATCAGCACGAAAGATCCTCCCAAAACGAGAAATCCATAAACCGGACTACACCAAGAAACAAGAATTTTGCAATTGTTTTTCTTAAAGCTCACCTCAAAGTCGTCATCGGTAAGTTGAGAAACGGAAAGCAAGTTATACTACAGCTTACTAACCAAGGCCACATCTTTCAAAATGAAGGAATCGTTAATGCGCACTGTACCTTTGGCAATGACACGCCTAAATGAAGCATCTCCAAAGGTGATCGTCTCATCACCTGGAGCACGGGCAAGGGAAGAAAACTAACGGGAATCTCCGGTCATGTGTCGTGAACACCTGGAGTCTATGAGCCAAACATTTCCCTTCCCTGCCCGGCGAACCTGAGTCAAACAGAGAGTAAAGTCTCAGTACTAGGGTAAATCAACAGTGATTTTGGCACCCAATACTGAAGAACACGTCGAGCATATGAAGTAGTCAAACATGACTGACCTCTATCTACCCTACGCTCTCTGTCACTCAAAGAAGCAGATGGTCTCAGTGTAGACCTGAAGATGTTATTGGGTCCGACTGCTACAGGAGAGCGAGTCGGAGTACCAACAACACGCTGATCTCGCCGCGGGTAGCGATCTTGATGGAAACGAGATCTACCCTCAGGACGGCGGAAGTTACAACCAAAGGGAGCATGAGGATGAAAACCAGAAACCTCAGAAAAACCAAGTCCTCGATGCTGCCCAAAAGCATCAACAGTAGCAAACCTAGACCTTGTGTTGGTCTTAGGTACACTCAAGGTCTGGAGCTGACCCTGAATACGCCTAAGAGCTGCAACACGGTCTCTCTGCGCGAACCTGTCGCGTCTGAAGTATCGATCGATCGTATGTCCATCCTTCTAACAGAAAGTGCAATGATACTTCGCCTTCTGAGAGGCCGAAGTTGCCGGTGGAATCACCTTGCTATCAGAAATCCCTTGGACAAAGCCCGCAGACTTAAATTGGACTTTCTCAGTCCTAGGCTCAGTCTCGATCACACCTGGTGCTATGGGTCTGAGCACGGCAGGTGGATGCTTCCTCATGTCCTCACAGAAATCATATCCTAGACCTTGATTAAATCTGCAGATCTTAGATTGGTCTAGAATAAGATTTAGCTTCTTCTTGCCTCCTACAAATCTCTCGAGAGTGTTCATAAGATACTGACACTCCCGAAAGAGAGAGGTGCAAGACGAGCAGGGGGAAGGAGAGACAGCAAAAGGTAAGGAAGTAGAAGAAGAACCAACAGCAGAAGAACAAATGGCATGTGCACGCACAGCCGCCTCAGAAGGGACAGTCCTACTGCTAGCCATTTGGTTCACGTCGCTAGGTGTCTCTACCTTATTCTTGGGCTTCTCCCCCACACCGGCACACACATCACAACAAGATTGTGGCTTCTCTAGTAAATCCTTAGTTAGCTTCACACATTTTTCTTTCAGAGCAATCAAGTCAAATTTTAGTTTATCACAATTCTTACATGGTGAGCTAACATGGTCCTTAGAAGCATATTTAGCCATTTTCTTGTTATAATCAACCATTTCTTGAAACTATTTTGAAACAGATTCAAATTTAGCAGTTAATTTGGGACAATTCAAACATGAAGCAATCGGCTCAATCAAAGAAGCATGCAATTCAGCAATTTTATGATCTGCTCTTTTTAAGTTCATTTTCAAGTTATTGCAATTTTCACAAGACTCAGGCAGATCAAGAAGCATGGCATAAGGTCCTCTAGCAGCAATGTCCTTAACCTCACATGAGGTGGGAGAAGTAGTCTCATCAGTAGTAAGTAGGGTAACAGCCATCCTACTCAGTTCTAACTCGGCAAGCAGACTAGCATTCTCCACCTTAACAATATCAAGCTCAGAGGACAAACTATCATGAGAGGTCCTTAATTTCTCCATATCACCCAACAAAGCACAGCATGTATTACACTCATCACGGGAGGGAGCAGATGTAAGTGAAGTAAGCTCCCGTGATAGTCTATCTACTTCCTTCTCTAACTTAGTACACCTAGCCTTAACTCTAGCATGAAAACCACCTAACTTAAGAAAAGCTTGATTGAGCTGGGCGTAGGTAGGGCATACCTCGTCCGAGTCGGAGTATAGCTCGCTGTCACTCACTTCGCCCTCGAGGGCCATGAAGCACATGCCGGAGAAGTCATCGCCGCTCTTGGGGTCTTGGTCACCCGTCCCGTCGTCGTCGCTCCATCCCTCCACCTCACTGAGGTCGAGGTCGTCGAACGCGGCGAGGATGCAGTGGAAGAGCTTCTTGGCCTTCCCGAAGTCGTGGAACTTCTTCTTACCTTGTGGATGCGCTGGAGGCTTCTTGTTGCGGTTCTTGTCGGTGTAGTTATTCTTACTCGAACCGCCGAAGTCAGCTTTGCCCTTCTCCAACTTGGGGCAATTTGCCCGAATGTGGTTGGGGCCACCACACTCGAAGCAAATGACATGTCTTCCCCTCTTTCTGTCCCTCCTCCTCTTATAAGCATGGGAAAACTTCCGAGCTAGGAGGGCCAGTTGCTCATCCTCGAGCTGCTCTAACTGATCATCAGTTACATCACAGAGAGCAGCAAGAGAGAAACCACACAAATAATCGGATTTAAAGATCGAAGCGGGCGGGATCGGTAACTAGGGCCATCGACGGTGACTTCGACTTGCGAGAGACAATGTCAATCTCGTGAGTTTTGAGACGCGAGTACAGCGCATCAAGAGTCAAAGTCGAGAGATCCGTGGTGTCCTTGATGGTAGTCACTTTCATCTCCCAAACACGCAGATCGAGTGCAGTGAGCATCTGCCGAGTGTTATCCGAGTCAGAGTATGTGAGACCGACCGCTCGGAGGTTGCTCAGAATCTTGTGAAAACGCGCAAAACACTCATCAAGGGACTCGCCATGAGCATTTCAAACTTGTTATACTCTCGCTGAATCGGTCTGTCATGCCGTCTTTATTTGGGTGGTGCCCTCATGGTAAGCATCGAGGGTCTCCCAAATATCGAAGGCGGACGAAAGATGAGATATGCGATCAAACTCACTACGACTTAGGCCCTGGATGATGATGTTCCTTGCCTTTGCATTTGCCTCAACATCAGCCATATTCCCGGCATTGATGTTCTCATCGGCAGGAACAACAAACCGGACCTTGACCTTGCGCCAGATGGTGTACCCCTGGGCCTGGATGTATGTCTCCATTCGGTTCTTCCAGAAGGGGTAATCGATGCCATCGAAAATGGGCGGCTTGGTCGAGTACTTGTCCATTGCCATGGCTCTTGAGACCGGTTAAGAACTATTGAAAAGAGCTAACCGGCTCTGATACCAATTGAAGGATCGGAAATGGCAACAGAGGGGGGGTGAATGGTGTCTTTTTAAAAATTCCACCCCAAATATTCACTCACTTTTCAGCCAAGAGCAAACTGAAAAATAGCAATAAAATCTTATCAAAAACAGCAGTGGACTGAACCCTAAAACAACACTAAGAACTGCAGAAATCTGCACTACAAAACAACACTGCTAGCTGGGAATAGAGCAGAGCAAATAGTAAATAAATTGCTGTCCAAAGTAGCCTGAAAAGCACAAAGTAAAAGCAGCTCAAAGTAAAAGCTGAAAAGTACAAAATAAAAGCTGAAAAACACAAAGTAAAAGCTGAAAAGCACAAAGCAAAAGCTGAAAAGCCTAAAGAAATCAGCAAAAAGAACTAGAGATTGCAGCAAAGAAATTCATGGATACTGCTATTTTGCTCTCGGGAATGTGCTAGTCATGGGACTATGAGAAAATTTCCAGTTCAAAGCAAACTCATGTCCGCATTTCCTCAAACAAGAACACACCTCAAAATAAAATAAATGAAGAACTGGAGAGGAGACTTTTGCTCTTAGGAATATGCTAGCCAACTGGCTTTGAGATGAAATCCGAAATAGAGCAAAAGAATCTACAGCAAATAGAGCTCAAGTATAATTAGGAGATTTTCATATTTTTGCTCTCGGGATATGCTAGCCAACTGGCTTTGGAGTAGATCCCAGTTCAAAGCAAATAAATATAGCAGCAAATAGAGCATAAGTAAAACAAAGAGATTTTCAGATTTTTGCTCTTGGGAATATGCTAGCTAGCTGGCTTTGAGAAAGTACCCAAATCATAGCAACGATTCAACCAAGCTAAACTCCAAAAAGAAAGAAACACCGAAATCAAACAATTTGCTTATGGAAAATAACCGACCAAATGGTCTTGAGACATATTTCCACCATAAGCACGAAAAAGATTGCTCTCACAATATTTAAAAAAGAGGAAGAGAGATACCCTGGATTATATAAAGAAAATATTTACAACCATCTCTCCCATCTCTCAACACACACACATGGAGAGAACAAGTAAAACACTACCTCTCATGGAGCACAAGCATTAGGAAACCCTAACACTCAGACCCCTCTCACATGCACACCTCTCTTCATGAGAGCACCTCTATTTATAGCCTCCACTAATGGGTTTACAAGCCTACTTTACCCATTAGGTCACACCAACTCTCCACTAATGGGTTTACAAGCCTACTTTACCCATTAGGTCATACCAACTCTCCACTAATGGGTTTACACATAATTTTACCTATTAGGTTACAATATCTCTCCACTAATGGATCATTTCCTAACAAAGTCCACTTTTCCCATTCTTTCTTGACCCAATCCGCTTCCTTTTGTGCAGCCTTGCGCATTTACCAAAATGTCCCTCCTGCACCTTCCTGGAAGCTTCCTCATTTCTTGCCGCGCCGCTCGCAACCACTTGAGTCCTCGCCGTCTTGACACATCCCGACCGCTCGACCTCAAGACCGCTTTGTGCCTAGTCCGGTCACCCGTGCCTCACCACGACTCCGTCTCAAAGTCCTACAGTCATCACTGATAAGAAAACACATTACATAGCACCGCACAAGATATTATAATTAAATATCCGCATCAGTAATTAGCACAAAAATACCCGGAACAAACTCAGACTTTTTAGAACACGTGTCAATTACTTATCACACAACCGGGGTTACCTCCACATGGTCTCACAATCTCCCTCTTGATGAGTATATTGACAAAACACAGTTTTCACCCAATTTCAAAAAAAATCGCCTGATTTCGAGTCCGTATGGTTTCTGTGTAGGCCAAAACGAGATCGGATGGAGGAAATTGGTGGAAATTGGGGGCGAAAGCTTGGGAAAAGGGTGGGGGATGGTGTTGGGTGATCACGAGACAAAAACAGAGGGTGGGATATGGGTGGGAAGCTGGGTGATCACGAGACAAAAACAGAGGGTGGGATATGGGTGGAAAAACAAAAGTTGACGGCTAGGGTTTGTATGAGAGGTAGCGGAAGCAAGACAACCCGAAACAAAACACGATCTAAACCAGCAACACAACTCGACTAAGGACACAAACTCAACACTACGGACTCTGAAATCAAATTTTGCAAAAGGCTAACGAGATCTGGGACAGGAAACAACCTATGACTACAATTTTTTGTAGGGCTTTTTCTTGGACTGTAGGATGAAACCGGAAACAACAATGGTAGGGTAAACTCGAACCTGAAGGAACACCTAAAGCTCTGATTACCACTTGATGGGAACGGGGTCCCGATCTTCCAACAGGTTCTGGATATGTTCGATTTGGTGGAGGCGCGACACAAATCGATTCGACTTCCGAACAACACGTTCTGAACACCGCAATCACAGCACCACGTCTCCTCAGGTTATCAACCGTGCGCTGCCCGGTTGACCTCGCCAAGAAGGCTAATCCTCGCCTGCGAATCGAAGAACACAAGCAAGAACAAGGAAGAACACAATGGAATTGCAGATGTATTGGTTTAGCACTCGAAGTTAGGGTATCACAAACCGATGAACGGCGAAACTGTTCAAGACAGAATTAATCTAAGCAAAACCCAACCCTAATGGTGGTGGTGGTGGCTGTATATAAAGGAGTGAGGGGCATGCAAAACCCCTGGGTGCGCCCTAATGGGCTCCAACACGATACAAAACTGAACGGCCCAAAAGACGGTGGCGCAGCACCCTGAAAGATTCTGAATGCCCACTTGTTTCGATGATTTCTGTTGAATCAGAAGGAATTTTGATATGGGACTAGAGCCATTGGAAAGGTCTCCTTCTCAGCTTTCTATACATATGTGGAACGTCCAAAACGGAGTCCGTATGCGTCCTGAGCGTCCATTTTACTGCAGGCTGGTCCTGAAGGCCGAGGCAGACTCGAACTCGAGTTGGACTGGGCCTCCGGCTTGACTTGGACGTCCTTGCTGGTCTTCTCCGCCTCCACACCTCTCTCCATGTACTTCATGACCCTCTCCAATGTTCCTAAGCAAGATAACATCATTAGGTAGCAATCTATTCTCAAAACTATAAAAAGGATCGCGTAAGAACGAGCTCACCTCTAGATTTAATTGTCGCATGCGAGCTCGGGTCATTGGACCTTGCATAACGGTTGGAGGATCAGCGGTTGCATCCGAAGGAGTGATGTCCTCATCAAGTACATAATTAAAATCCTATGACTTAGCAGATTTGTAATAATGCAAAAGTGTTTGTAAATGTGCAATAAGTATATTGTAGATGGTTCCATCCACCGATTTCATGGTTCCATCCACCAATGCTAGTTTTTAGTTACTGGGCAACATCCACCCTAACTACTGACACTGGAGTACGTCCCTCCAGGGAAAATCCAACAAAGCAGAGTACTTCTCTCCACTTAGTTTGCGTTGTCCCACCTCAAAAGATTTCTTTTTTTTATAAATAGAACTAACTCAAGGAAGTTTCCATGTCTGCTCTTGACCGTGAGCACGGCTATTCGAATAGTTTATTTAAACTCTGCAGAGTGGTACATCTTTACCCACAAGAGATAACCCAATTGTTATATTCCGCATGTTTCCTTAGACATGCAGGTCAACCGGGTGATCACATGACCTTTACAATGCATCTAGTAAAGACTAGCACTCGCTAAGGTTTCGTCTACAGGAAAGCCCCTTTGGGCCCCAGCTAGACCCCCTCTTGCGCCCGCCTCTATCCGGTGACATGATCCATCCAAAACGGTTTTACGTCCAGCGATGAAAATCATGGGTTCCCCCGAAGTGCTCCTCTTTACTGGCGAGTGCAAATTATTTAGTCATACCTACACTTTGCCGGCTTGTGGTTTGTACTATTTTACATGGAGAGGTCAACACAGGATTAAGTCCTTAAATTGTCCAGACGGGCTTCCGCAAGTTTTAGGGTTTTGAGAAGCATAAGATAATCTTTATACAAACTACCAATCATGTACATCCCATGATTGCCCAAAACAACTTATTCGTTGAGAAAGTATGATCAGGGCATGCTAATGTCCTGAGAACTTACCGAACTTGCCTGGCAATTAATAATGTAGCTTATCTTGTAAATTTCATTTATTAGTATTACCTAAGGCGACAATGGTAGGGGTATCGATGATTTCAAGGAGTGGTGTGGCTACATAGCGCTTAATAAAGCAAGATGGTTCATTAACTAAGGAAAACCGGTAAACTATTGTACATAAAATAACGCATGCAATTTGAATACTTTAAAACAACATAATTCATTTAAAACATAGGAATTCAATATGGTCAAAGTGTTGACTCGCCTGGGTTAAGAGCTTGGGGGTCTTGTGCTGCTTCGATCTGGGGCTCGTTCGCGTCCTCGAACTCTACTCGGACGAGAGAACCGGAAAAACAACACAAGAAAATGAGCGCCAGATAAATACCAAAACAAATAAACAAAACTCAAATGAACTCAAAATTGAACCAAAATAGAACCAACAGATAGGTCTTGATTTTATACAAATTTAGAAACTAGTTTCATTAAGTTCGGGGTTATGGTTATGAAGTTATAGCTTCTCAAAGTTTTGAAATCCTGAAAATTTGGAAAATAAAAGGGGAGAGAAGGAGTGGCTGCCGACAAGTGGGGCCCGAGAGGAAGTGATGGCTTGTTTGCTTAATTGCACCCATCGGTTATCCCGGTCCATAGGAGAAACAAATCCCCTCATCCCTCCTCGACTCATTCCGGCCGCAAGGAGGAGGAGGCCAATCGCGCGGAGGGCCATGGTGGCGTGCCTACGCCGACCGGGAGGGCGCGCGGATGGCGTGCTCCTCGGGAGGGTGGATTGGCTAGAGCCGCCAGCGGCAAGGGCGGCGAGCTGGGCTGTGGCCGGACAGGGAGCAAGGGCGCCGGCAGCTCGGGCAGTGCGGGCGCAATTCCTCGTCGGGGGAGCTTCCCTGGACTTCCTTGAGCTCACCTGGGGCGCTAATCGGGGCTGAGGTGGAGCAGGGCAGGCCGGCGGCGTGAGTGAGCTCGGTGGTGAAGGTGGAGACGGCGACGGCCTGCTGGGGAGGGAGGCGGAGCCCGGCGAAGTGGTGAGGGGGCTCGCGGGGTCCACTGGAGGCTCCTCGCGTGGAGAATCGACCTGCGGCGCTGCGGGTTCCCGGGTGGAGCCCGACGCCAGGGTTGGTGAAGAGGGGTGTCACCGGCGGCCTGCGGGAAGAGAGGAAGCTATTAGCTTGGCCAGGAGGGGGAAGAGGTGAGGGTAAGCCCGTCGACGGGTCGGGAGGCCCGTTGTCCATCGGCTTGCGCTAGCGATGACAGAGGCCCGGAGGAACACCTGCGGCGGGGGAGGCGGTGGAAGGGGAACTTCAAGCTAGCTTGGGTGGGGGAAAGCAATGAAGCACCGACGCAATTTATAGGGGACGCGGAGGAGTGAGGCGCCGAGGGGGGTGGCAAGGCAGCATGGCGCCGTGCGCGCGGAGGCGTCACCACCGTGCGGCCACAGTGCGGGCGCGGCGCAAAAGGCAAGGTGGAGCTACGGCCGACGGGACCGGCGGGGCCCACGAAGGACTACGGTAGCTACGGCGGCGTAGCTCGGGTGGGGGACGACGAGCGGCGAGGGCTGGCCGGACGGTGCTGAAAAGAGAGGGTGGGGTGGCATGCCCAAGGTCCACCGTTGTCGGGCGCCAAGGCGAGGGGGTGCTGAAGGCGAGGGCGTCGCGTCGCGCCGCTCCCGCGCGATTGGGGCGGAGGGGGCCGCGGCGGCACGGCTGAGGGCAGGAGGAGGAGGCGCTACAACCAGAGAAAAGAAGCGTTGGGGAGAACAGGAGATGGCCGCTAGGATTGAAGTGGAGGGCTTTTAATTCAACACACACACACGTACGCATTCTCTTCCTCTATCCCCCTTTTAAAAGATTAAACACATCATTCTTTGAACTTCTAAATTTGAAGTGAAATCCAGAACTTTAAAAGGTTACTGATGGGATGCTTGCTTGAAGATAAAACAAGGTTTTCAATATGTTGCACTTTTGCATTCTTTCTTTTTGGACCTTTTAAATTAATCATAAGCTTGAAAAATTTACATTTTCGCTGGGATTTAAAAAAAATGGGGTGTTACATCATGTAGATGGATCTCTCGATCAATTCATTTGCGGTACACATATAGCGGATCCAGAGTCTATAGGTAGACAGGAAAGGTTGTTTGTGCATGCCTTGGGGAAATATACTATAACAGGTTCTTACCGGTTGCCGATAGAATGCCGTATCCCAACGCCGATCGGGATAGTCCCAAGGGTAGTTAGCGCAACCCTAGTAACACATGCCCAGACTCAGCCAATTCTTTGACTTAAAGAACTTGCAAGTGTCCCTTCACCAACAGAGAGGTAGTGTCTCCCCCTCGGGTGCGTCTTACAGCGAATGCTTGGTGGGAATGTTGAGGTAGGGGTTGGTGCTATAGGGGCTGTCGTTGTAGGGCGCTGCCCTCCTGGCACGGGTGCTTTGTTTGTCACGGGTTGTAGTAGCCCTTGTGATTTGGCTGATCTTCTTCCATTGATTCTCCATATCAGTGAGTTACTATTGTAGTTTTGATGTAGTAGAACTCGCTGCGATAGGGGTGGTATATCCCAAGCTGGCGTGGTGCCCGTGGCTCAAGTGCAATTGTGTTGATGGAAATTGAGTCTTTGCGCTATGTCACGTCACTATGCAAAGTTGTCTCATTAGGTCATGTTGCTACACAAAGCGCTTCTTTAGATCACATCATTGCGTAAAGTGTCGAGACCCGAATATGCAAATTCGGTCTCTCTGTGTAAACTGCACTAGTCCAGGATCACGCTAGTGCACACAGTCAAACATAGATGTCATCACAGTCATACATACGACAATAATAAAGGAAAACTCGAATATCGATAAAATATCAAGGGTACGACCTTATGGCCAAGCTTACAATATCTCTAGCCGGAAGGGCTTAATAAAATAGCAGCGGAAATCCAACATAAAGCGTAGCGACCAATCGACAAGCCACAGGCTATCGAGTGGAGAACGAAGCCTAATCCGTGAAGTCGTCGTAGTACTCTCCTTCCGTACCTCCTGCCGATAGTACTCCTCTCCTCAAGCCGAGCAACATAGGCGTAAAGCCGTGAGTACATTGGTACTCGAAGAAGTCGTTTGTAACAATAAATGCAATATAATATGCAAGGCTTACCAAAGGAAGGCTGAAAGGTTAGTTTGCATAAAGGCATTTATTGATGAAATATATTAAATAACTTGAAAGCGGAAGTTTAACTGAAAATAGTAACAATAGATAATCAAAGGAATAAACATGAACCACTTGTGAACACCAATTCACAAGTTAAACCAACAGTGAACTACCTGTCCACTCCCAATCATAAACCACCAGGTTATAAATGAAACACTAACCCTCGTGTGAAATCCCGAGCACTGTCCATGACCGAGGACGCGGCTATTCGAATAGTTTTACACTCTGCAGAGGTTGCACAACTGTACCCACACGATGTGATTAGTCTAGGCCTAAGGAAATCACAACAAGGCCTTTACAATGCTCTATCTCAATACAATCACGCCCGCTAGGTTTCGCATCACACCCCCTTGCGCCACATGGAAATCAGCAACCATGTCCATCACAATGGCGAATTGAATTGAAATATTACAAATTAATCAGCCAGGTCCATCCCATAATAGACATGTGGTTTGCACGATTAAGCTCATATCAATGGCGCACAAAGTTAAGTCCTTAACATTACCCGGCGAGACTACCACATCCCTAAAGTACAACTGTATTCCCCCTATCTTGCACGATCACTGCCGAGTGCAAAACCAATTTGTATAACCAAGCCAACGTCACACCAATGACGTGGCACAAATTTTAATACACGTGGCACCAACCACGCCCATATGTCATTAATTCAAATTAATAATTTAACGTGTGCGATGAGATCAATCGTAAATATAAAATGGCTAAGCAATCTAATCGTACCAACCCGTGTGATAAATAAACTAGCATCACTAATAAATTTCCCAACCTATGGTGACAATGGCATCATGGTATTCCAAAGTACAATGGCATCGCGGGATCGGGCGGCGGGGCAAGGCGGTGCTTGCGGAAAGGGTACGGCAAGCGGCGGCGCGCGGGATGGGCGACAGCGTGGCGGAGAGAGGAGATCGGGCGGCTGAGGTTTAATTCTTTTCTTTTCTTTTTCCAGAAATTCAAATAAACTTCTAAAAGCTCTAGAAAATAGCAAATAAATCCCAAAACTTCTCCAAAAATACCAGAAAATTCCTTGAGACCTGAGGGACACAAATAAAATATTTCCCACTTATGTTAATGTTTATTTTAATCATATTAAATCATTTAAAACTTTAAAAATTCATTTGAAGCTTCAATTAATTTCAGAAAATTCCAAAAAATTCATTTTTAAAATCCAGGCTTTAAAAATCTCAGAAAAACAGGATGTTACATAAAGCTGCCTTGCTGGGTCATGTCCTACTGAAAGCTACCTCGTTAGGTCACATCGCTACACAAAGCTACTTTGTTCAGTTACATTGCTGCACAAAACTGCCTTACTGGGTCACATCCTACCAAAAGCTGCTTTGTTGGGTCACGTTGTTGTGCAAAGCTGCCTCACTACGTTAAGTCCCACTGAAACCTACCTCATTAAGTCACATCGTTGTGCAAAGCTACTTCATTGGGTCACATCACTACGCAAAGCCGCCTCACTGGGTTACGTCCTGCTGAAAGCTGCTTCGTTGTGTCAGATCACTATACAAGTTGCCTCACTAGGTCACATCATACCGAAAGCTGCTATAACACCTCAGGACCCACATTACCCTGAGATGCCACTAAACCACTCTACCGCTATCCAATTTACAAGATAACATAAACTGACAATAATTTCTAAATCATGATAAGCTAAGCAGAAGTATACTAAAGTAAGGTATTGGAACACTATTAATTAGAGAACAACTACTAAAAGGTTTAACCAATTAAAATGAACTACTGTCTAGCATTATTACCTTAAAACAAACATCAATAAGGGAAATAAATTCATGATTAAGACAACAAAACTATTACAATATTAATCATGATATGATGTGTGACAGTGATGTGACAAAAATAATAAAATATTAGCAAATGAATATTGATTGATTATTTCATATCCTCAACCACTACCACTACCAATGACAGGAAAACATAAACATTTTTTACCTCACTATTTTTATTGTTTCTCACATCCACAACTGATATCAACAGTTACCACAAGAGAAAAGAATCTCGTACCACAATCTCAACCCCTATCCATGACCACAGCCACATTCCTCATACCACAAATGACTCCCATGAGCCAATTCCACATTATAACTATGAAGTTGCATTTGTTTACAAAATAACTTCACCACACTACATTGCATAAGTATGCAAATGATCTTTTCACAATGCAATGCATATGAATGCGTATGCTCCCCTGCACCCTTACCTAACAAGGTAAGAGTGTGCATTGTACTACGGCAATGTACGATGCTGTACCGGTACAATCGCGGCTATAAGCGGCGACATCCACAATGCAAATGTCATGACATGATATGAATGTTATGATAACCATAAACCACAAGAATTTAACCACGAAGATCAACAACATAATGATCATGAATACTTCCTCATAATCCATATGTGTCTCAATAAGCAAAATGCAAGTATTTCATAAGATCATTACCACATAGCCCACATTCGGTTCACCAAGATCATAAACAATTGATCTATAGGGAATTCTACCATATAGACCACAATATATTCATCAAGAATGCTACCACCACAACTACAAATATTCACTAAGAATATTATCATCTATACCACAATATGTTTATAAAGAATACTACTCCACAACTATATTTGTTTCATCAAGAACAATTTCACATACCCACAAATAAACCATCAAGATCATAAATAGTTGAGTTCTTAAAATAGTACCACATGGACTATATTGAGGAAACATGTAACAATGTCATAGCACCTCAAATTAAGAGAATAAATAATTATGAAGGTAGAATAATTAACAAGTTAAACATGTAGTACAATCGCTACGTTTACTTGCCTCTACCATTGAAGCGAAGCAATCACGTGCATTCAGGAGCAAAATCACCTGTCCAAAAGTACCTCTTAGCACAATGCTATAGCAAGGAAATCGTGTCTTAAGAAGTAAAGGCGATGTTAATCCCCAAAACCCCACAATAATTCTCTCCGCTTAACGGTTTTCTACTCTGCCTGCTGCAGCATTGCTACTTAACATTTTTATATCTTTAAGATTACTAAACCTTTTGCAGAGGGGAATATATTTATGGTTTCCTTACTCATTTTCCTTCACTTTTCATGTAGATCATATATTTTAATTTTATTATTAGCATGGTGTAACTAAATGCTCAAAATAGAGAACATCCTCTGTTCTGTCTGTCCGGACAGTCAGGTTTAAATGCTTCCCAACAATAGAGTAGGGCTCTACAAATTTTGATTTTATACAACAGCTAGCTTATTAAATTCCCTACAACTTTCTCAATGGTGGCCAAAAATATAAAATTCATCTACTATCTCTAATTCCCATCTGAACAGCGGTTTATCCCTGTCTGTAACCCTGACGGACAGCGAGATTCTAGACCCTGGTAGTCTAAATTATGTGGCCAACAAATCTGAAAAAAATACAGTAAATGTGTATCGTCGTCCTCTACGTTTTTCCTTTTGGGGAGACCCTCGGGAAAAATCGTATTAGGGGTCTAAACCGCACAAACAGTAACACTGCGCAATTGGATCTGCAAACAGTCATCTGGGATTCTCTAATCGGGGGTTTCTAAAATGCTAATCCCCACTAAACTTGGACTAAGAACCCTAAATTCAGCAGAAAACAGAGGGATTGGGGTGAGGGAGAGTTACCTAGGGGATTGGGATCACCCTCTTCTTCCTCTCCTTCTCCTTCCCTTCTTCTCCTTCCCTCTCTTCCTCTCCTTCCTCTTCCCTTCTTCCTTCTTCTCCTTCTTCTCCTTGCAGCAGCACTTGGGTAGAGGGGAGGCGCAGGGAAGGAGGGGGGTGGCGGCTTGGGGGTGGGAAAAAGGGGGAGGGGTCAAGGGAGGGTGTTTATAAAAGGGGTGCTAGGGTTTGGGAGGGGGTACGGGCCCCCATTTGGGCTGGCTGGCCCAAAGTGGCTAGCCCACCCCTCCAGACAGCCCAAAACTTCTTAATTAATTATTTTAATTCTCTTTTTATTATTTTAGACTATCCCAAAGAATTTATTTTCTCCTCCCGCGATTTACTGAAAATCCGGCGACTCATGATTAATTTAAAACGGCGCCAAACGACGTTCAGGATATTACAGCTACCTCTTAGGTCACATCACTGCACAAGCTATTTCGTTGGGTCACGTCACTCACAAAGTTGCCTCACTAGGTCACGTCTTGCCGGCACCCTGCTAGGTGCATGCAACAGAAGAAGTAACACGTGACCTCCATCTGCAAAGGAAGACATGACCTCCCTCTGCAAAGTAAGACATGACTCACTGTGGGACAAAGCACGCTTCCTCCCCCCGCGGGTGTAGGATCAAGGATAACTGACTAGATGGGGGTGAATAAGAGTTTCTAAAAATTCTAGCCTTCTAAAACTAATTACCACAATTTAGCTAGACAAGATTCCAAAGTGATTTTAAACCTACACAATTCTAGTATAGCTAAGACACCACAAGCACTAGTCTCTACAAATATATTTCTAGCACAAGTAAATATGATAATCTTGGCAATCATAAAGCTAGAAATATAAGTGTGGAATGTAGAGAAAACAAGTGGCCAATTGACACACGATGTTTTACCGTAGTGTTCAGAAACTTGCCGGTTTTCTCTAATCCACATTAAGGAAAGCCCAAGCAACTTGGACTGGCTCCACGAATTAAACCTCAACTCTTCAATCTACTAGTGGTTGTCCTTCCTCCATTTATGGTGGACACCAAACCACTCACAAGTAGGCTCTGGACCGTCTAGGTTTCAGCAAACACCAAGAGTAATAGACCACAACTCGCTTGACAGCAATCAAGTACTAAGGATCAACTAAGAACGAATGCACTTGATTTTGGCTCAACTACCTCAAATGAATATTTCAAGTGTAAATGAGATGTGGAGTGAATGCTCTATGCTCAATGATGTTGTAATAAAGTGTCTTACACTGTCCTTGAGCTAGTAGGGTAGTATTTATATCCCCACCAACCAAATATAGCAGTTACAAGGCAATCCCTGGAAAAATCATGGTGTGCAGAAATACCATAGTACAATGTTCGATACTACCACTTCAGTTCTGATGCAACAGTAATAACTATTTCAGAACTTCTGAATTTGTCGTTAGAATGTGGTGTGGTACTACCACCATTATAATTGTGGTAGTTCTAATCTCCGGTAGTTTCAATATCTGGTGCGGTATTTCCGTTTGTGTCGGAGCCCAAAAGTCGACATTCTCTAGAAAAAACATACCGTCTAATTTTTTTGGAGCTTTCGAGGTCCGGTAGTTCTACCATTAAAACTCTAGCACTTCCGTTTTTTTAGAGAAACTAAGTTATTCCAAAAGTAATCTCTGGAAAAAATGTACCACTAATTTTATTGGAACTTCCAAGTTGTGGAAGTACCGCTGAATACACTCCGGTACTTTCGATATTCCTGACAATGAACAGCTAGTTTTTAATTATAAATTTAAGTGCATGTATGATCCTAAATTGATTGAAATATCACAAAGACATGCAGTCAAGCTACTAACCTTGATCCCTTTTAATAGTATAGCATTTGTCCTATAATATGATCTTCCATCCTTTCCCCTAAGACAGGTAAAATGAAAAATAAAGGATTCTAGACAATTTATATCTTTGCTTGACCCAACTAGAATCCACATGTTGATCCTTTGCATGTATCTCACATTCATCATCGGGACTCCTTTTGAACACTCAATAAACATTTTAGTCCCATATTCGCATAATGTCATTAATTACCAAAACCATTTTTAGGGGCCTAGATACTTTCAATCTCCCCATTTTTGGTAATTGATAATAACATAATTGTCGAACCTTGGAGCGATGACTCCGAATCCTCTGTGTAAATCACACTAGTCCAGGATCAGCTAGTGCACACAGTGATAACAGGGATAAATATCAAGCACATATGATGATTTTTATTAAATAAAAGAGTATAGTGTTATGACCCAAAGTTTACATCCATGCTCATTGGCAGCAATAGCAAAAGGGAACAACTGTGGAAGTAACTGAAGCCCAAGCCTACCCATAGGTAGATGACAGTAAATAGCAAAAGGGAACAATTGTGGAAGTAACTGAAGCCCAAGCCTACCCATAGGTAGATGACAGTAAGACGCGGCCTAATCGTCTTGGTCCTCACTATAGTTGAAGTCGTCTTCCTCTGAGATGATGAAGCAAAGGCGAGTACAAACTTGTACTCCGCAAGTCACACGAAAAAATACAACATAATGATTAAGGCAACAAAGAAAGGTATATAGGGTTAGTTTGAGCATAAACAACATATAAAGAAAGACAATAAGTAGATTGAAATTGCCGACTTTACTACAGTAAGTAAAAACTATAATTCAAAATAATAATGTTGGTGTAGGCTCTGACCTAGCACTAATCTAACCATGGCTATCCCACCCGGACCATCCTTCTCAAAAAAGATACCACTTTTTCGGCTAAAACCTCTTTATGAAAACAAAGTCTAATATATGAAAAACCTTATTCAGCATGCCCTTGACCGTGGGTACGGCTATGTCGGATAGTTTATATACTCTACAGAGGTTGTACAGCTTACCCTCAACATATGATTGACTCATTGTGTCTGCCATTACACGCTTCCTAAGACGTGCAACCGAGTAACCACAACAAGGCCTTTACGAAGTTAAGTCTTTAAGCCTTTACGAAGTTAAGCCTTTAACTTGGCCATGCCTCCACTAAGATTTTACCCTAATAAGGAAAGCACCAGATCGGGCCCCCCTCTTGTGCCGTGTGAGACTTCCCATGGTCTACGCCACGCTCACATTCAACCTGTAGTGAGATAAAGATTGGGACCTGCTAATTAGTCAACTAGGACTGTCCCATACCAGTCTTGTGGTAGTACAATTGGACTTTATAGCAGTATCTCATAGACCGGTCCTTAATTGAGTTAGGCTCTATCCACATCCCCCTCATGCCTAGTATCCACATTGAGCCATCGAGTTATAACGTATACTAGCAACACCCACCATCTTATCCATAGTTTAAGTCTAAATCAAGTTTTATATTTTATTTTGAAATATTCCATAGACCTTTTTGACTCACTAAAGTCAAGAATATATTTTAAAAACTTATCATTGCATGTGAAAAAGTTATCCCAACATAAAGTTATGTCTATGTCGATCTAAGCATTTACTACAAAAATTCTCTAGTCATACTAGTGTACTAACTAGAATTTTAATCTAAGGAGATAAAGTATAAGAATTTGTAAAGTCAAAGGAGTCATAACAAATGGGTAATATCAAAGTAAAACTGAATTTAAAATATAGGAATTAGAAATTAAGCATGTAATATAATTTAAAAATAATATAAATTTATTTGTAAACTAGGATCAACATTATCAAGCGTGTGTGACTTACCTTGCTCTGCAGTTTGATGTGAATCATCGTCATAAAATTTTCCAGAATCATCGTAGTCTACACATGAAATAACTCTTCAAATTCAAATAAAATTCAAGTAAACTCCAAAATTTAAAAACATTGCAAATTTGGATAGATCTTGATTTAAGATTAATATAAAAATTTGAATGGGCTCAATTAGAGCTAGGGTGAAGGAGAACGAGCTTTTGGAAGTTCAAATTCTAATAAAAAGAAAAACTAAAATTTTTGGAATTATTTTTTGAAGAAAAAGATATTTGTGACGTCAGCAAAGAATTAAGAGAATTATATTTCTAAAGGAAAATTAGAATTATGACATCAGCCCTAGGATTTTCTTTTCGGAAAATTAAATTTCTAAAGGAAATTCTGAATTATGATGTCATGCTGACATCAGCCCTACACGTGCTTAGGTGACATGGCTTTTTGCTGATTTGGCCACCACATGTCAGACATGTGGTGCAGGTTCATGGATGTCGCATAGCCATCCAGCAGCTAAGTGAGCAGCATCCTGAAGAGCAGTAGAGGTAGTGCTCCTCCTATGTAGACTCCTGAAGACATGGGGTGGTGTAGTCTTGTCCAAGACGTAAAGAAAGATCTCCATGATCCAAGACTCCCTGGGTCCCTTGGTGGTCTTGCATCCCTGGTAGATAGGCTGATCCTTGTAACCCAAATAATGCAGCAACTTGCGCAAGATGCAAGCAAAGTCCCCTGCGCTCTGTCTGTGAGTGAAGTAGTCCCAATCACCCTCTACAGTTCCAGCCATCTGTACAGTAAGACACTAAGGTTAGTATCCCTTTTAAAACAAAAGAAGAAGGACAAGATCAGATCTAAGAGGGATAAGAGAGGAAATAATACGCTATATTTTTCTAAAACCCCTTCTATAGATTTATAAAATTAAGTCCTTAGGTCTTTACTTAGTAGCCTTCCTAAGGTATTACCCTACAGTCATATGCTCTGATACCAGTGCTGTTGGACCCGGATTTGAAATCCAGAATCCTCTGTGATTCCACCACACTATTCCCTGGATTAGTACATAGTGCTCACAGTACATTGTTGTATCAACTCGTACATCGTATGACATTCGCAAAGCCATAATAATATACATCAGAGTTTGAAATAGCCACATCGGGCGACCGTTTTACATAACGGGCCACCAAGGCCAAATACTTAAGTTCAAAAGTAGAGCAGCGAAAAACGAGAATAACAGTGGGACTAATAGCCACAAGCAAGCGACCGAGGGTGAGCACCCTTCCAGCAAGTCTAGTTGCCTAGGAATAAACATTTTTAAATTCGCCCTAATTACAGTCGTCCGCTCCATTGCTCTGTGCTTCATCGTAGGCGTAGTGGTCTTGACATCATATCTTTGGATATGATGATGCGAGGGTGAGCACACAATCCACTGTGCTCCGTGAGCCAATACATAGTATGCAATTAATTAACATGCATGTCTTATTAAAGGATAGGTTCAGGTTGTTTTATTTGCTAGAAATTGCCTTTTTAAATATAATACATAAGAATTTCCCTAAGACCTAGCCATTTGGACTAAAGCATATTGTTTTAGGAAATGAATAGTAATCATGTAGTGGTACAGATTCCATCCACCTTTTCATGTCTCCTACACTGTATATCAACTCTTCAGCGTTATAGCCGTTTACATTATCGCTGGGACGACACCCAGGGCAACATAAAATTAGGACTATCCATCATCCTCCATTTTTCCTTTCCCATTCCATTCCTATAAAAATTATTTTTTGAAAT
The DNA here is from genome assembly GCA_036346265.1 of Melocanna baccifera. Classification (NCBI taxonomy): domain Eukaryota; kingdom Viridiplantae; phylum Streptophyta; class Magnoliopsida; order Poales; family Poaceae; genus Melocanna; species Melocanna baccifera. The sequence goes on along the minus strand of CM070694.1, from coordinate 8,517,586 downwards.
AGAACTATATCTAAGTTAGGTTTCCATGTCCACCTTTGACCATAGGCATGGCTATTTGAATTGCTTTGACTCTACAGAGTGTGTACACTTTCACCACAAGAGACAATCCGCTCATTGCCCCCATATGTTTCCTTAGTCATGCAGTTGAGTAGATCATCATAGTAACCTTTCAAACTATCTGACCTCTTGTTCTCATCTCACCCTATGGGCTGCTCCCACTTGCGGTGGGTCCCATACGTTGCGCGGGATGTTAACCACTAATACTAGCGCCTCTAGGATCCACTCCCCATAGCACTAGTATGACAGGAAAAACAAGTCACTCTCCACTCGGTGTCCCTTTAGCCACAACAGGCCCTGGCATTACCTTATTCCTTTCCCCAACCTGTGAGATGAGTCTGAGGTTCGATAAGTTTACTCAGCCAAGTTGCACTTTGCAGACTTGTGGCTGTACTTTTTACAATGGGAGGTCCTGACCAGATTTGATCCTCAGGGTTATCTAGACGGTTCTACCACAATTCACACACTCGTGCATCCCATGCTCCATACCCCCAAACCATCCGCCCAGATATGTAAGTAAGTTGGGGGTGTTTGGGGCATTAAATAATGATTCTTACGAAAATACACGACCATTTACATTTACAACTTCCCAAATTTGCTGTTTGTAATTGTATGTGATGGTTGGGGTATTTTATCAACCCCGAGTATCTAAGCAGTGCTAAGCTGTACACATATACATAATTTAGTTTTGAAATATTATCTTTATAATTTTTCCTAGGGAGATAAACAAGGTTCACTGTTTAATGTGCTAGGAAGGTATAATAGTAGCACTTATATAAAGGGCAGCTAACTACAGTATTAAAAAAGACATAAGATTTGACATAAAAAATAGCACACATTTTAATAATTTAAATGTAAACAATTTGCTAAAATGGGGATTCAAAATGATCAAAGTATTGACTCGCCTAGATCACAGTTGCCTTGGTCTTACTGGTCTTGGCTTACGTCTACCCCGGATTCCTCCTCTTGAGCTTCGTACACTAATTTTGCGATAAGTAAGAATTTAAAAACAATAAGTACAACCAAATAAACTCTCAAAAAAATTCAAACAAGCTCAAAGATTCTTGATTTTGGTTCCATTAGAAAGAGGATGAATTTAGATGAATTTAGCAACTTTTTCACTTTATTTGTAGTTAAAATGAATTAGTTATGATTATTTGAAGTCCTCAGCCTTAATTAATTCAAAATCAAAATCAGAAATCATTAATTCATCTGAGGAGAGAGAAAGTGCATGTGACTGACAGGTGGGACCCATTGGTTATATTATTTTTCTTTTTCTCTCTCTGATAGGTGGGACCCACTGGCTTTATTAATTTCTTAAATTTCTAGCCACTGACACATGGGCTCCATTGCGGGTAATTAATTTCTCTCAGTTTCACTGACAGATGGGGTCCATGGGGATTAATATTTTCCTAGGACGCTGATAGGTGGGACCAAATAACAGTTTAATTAAAATGGGGCCCACACTTCAGTGACTTATTAACACTAATGACCATTATTAGCACTAATTAATCCCATGACTAACTATACTGCACAGATAAACAGTGTCATCCCTTACCTCCCGACGGCCGCGAAGCTCGTCACCAGCAGTGAGGGCGGTGGCCGGACGCGAGCATAAGCAAAATGGATTGCTCATGCCCGCGCCCACCTCTGGGCGTGGTCTCGTCGGCCAATTTGGCCGAAGCCATGGTCGGCGGCGAGCTCAGGCGGCGACAGAACAGAACAATAGTGGGTACAGTGACAAATAATGTTAACATTCAATTGGCAACTAGGGGAGTACCTTGGGGTGGTCACGGTGCTGTCCTAGGGGTCAGCGGGGCTCAGTCGTGGCTAAGGTGGCTTGTCGATGTGCGATGGTGGCGATCCAAGGGGGCTTACGGCTGGGGGCCAGCTTGGGCGATGGGAGCTTAGGCCGATGATCGGGATGGCTCTGCCGAGCTCCATGGAGGCTTCTGGTCGGAGGAATTGCCGTGAAGTGGCCCCAATCGGTAGGGAGCCTTTCAGCCGAAGTTGGAGGAGAGATGGTTGCCGGCAAGCTACAACGCATGGGAGCTCAATTGTATCCGGTGGAAGGGAGAGGAGAGTGTGAGGATGCGATCGGCGGCTTTGGCACGCTTTTATAGCCGGTGGGGTGAGCTGTCCGCACAGGGTGGGTAGGGTGGCCATGGCAGGTGATGCGGCGGCGGAGTGGCTACAACAAACGCGATCACAGCCTTGCGACGTGATGAGACAGCAACAGGAGCATGCAGTTTCTAGTGAAGGGAGTTGTTACTGCATGTAGCGATGTGAGAGGAGACTGGCGACTATGGCCGACGCGAGGGAGTGGCGCAGTGGCGTGGGTGCTACTGGCCAGCCGTGCGCGGAGGGGACGGGAGTGGGTGGAGGACTACGGCGGAGCTGGTGGCGGCATGGGGCTGCGGTGCAGGCCGGTGACCGCCGGTCCGAAGAGAGTGCGGTGGTGGGGGCCGCGGTAATGGGATTTCGGGGAGAGGGAGACCGGGTGCGAGCGAGCGTGAGAGAGAGAGAGAGAGAGGGTAGGGGAGAAGGGGAAAGAAAGTCAAATGGGGGTGCTGGCCATGGGCCGTTTGGGCCGGCTGGATCCTCCATCCTTTCTTTTTTTATTTTCTTTTGTTTTTCACTTTTATTTCATTTGCTTTGTGTATTTTTGAGGCTTGTGTGTATATATATTTTCACATATATTTTATGCATAAAATTTCAAGACATCCAATTTAGTATTATCACTTTTCTTGTTATAGTTCTCATATTTTGGAAGTCTCTCTCTTGTTAAATATGGAAATTTGAAGGATTTTCACATATATTGCTAATTCATTTTTGGGTATTTTGACAAATGTTTGGATCATCTTTTCAAATTCGTATTTTGTTTTAAATTTTTTTTATTTAACATATCTTCTCTTTTTGGTTTTCCCCTTTCCATTTTTATTCTTTAACATTATATTTTTCTGAAACCTCAATAAAAAACCATAGAAAATCCAAAAATTTAAAATGTCAGGAAATGCCAAAATTCATAATACCCAAAATTTACATATTATCTATAGTTCCCAATTTTTTTGGAATGTCACAGTGGTGGCAGCGCTTGGACTCCGATGGACACGATGCTCTGATGATGAACTCGGGCGGTGAAGGTATTTCTGAGCTTTGTCGAGGCACGGGGAAGCTAAAGAAGGTGGCGTTGCTCCTCGGGGGGTGACTACTGTGATGGGGTTTGCTCGCTGTGGGTCGATTGGTGGGTGGAGGAGGAAAGCTACTACGCGGGGAGAACTTGAGCGTGAGTAGATAGAGGGGAGGTGGAGTGGGGTGGGGTGGGAGGAGGTGGTGCTAGGGAAGCCCCTTTTATAGGCTTGAGGGGGAGGGGACATGGCAAAATTCCTTATCGTAGTTAGCGGCGGCGGGATTGTGGACAGAGGGGAAAAAGGAAAGGAGGGCAAGAGGAAAGGAAAGGGGAAAGGGATTAGGGAACTTGGTTGCAGCGACGCATGGGGTTTCCAAAGCAGGGGACGGACGGGGAAGGAAGGTGGGGCCAGCTGGGATTGCTCAATCGGTGGCAGAAAAGGAAAGAGGGGAGGAGGAAGAAAGGAAAGAGAGGGGCGCAGGCACGAGGAGGATGAAGGGGATGGGCCCACCTACCAGCGGGAAAGGAGAGGGAAAGGAAAGGGGTGATCGGTGGGGATGACACGGGCGGCGATGTGGGCACATCATGGACGCCCACATGTCGCAAGGGGAGGAGGGGTGAGAAGTTTAAATTTTTATTTTTGATTTTTGGAAACACCTAGAAATCCAAATAAAGGCTAGAAAATAGTAGAAAACTTTGAATAAATCCTATAAAATCCCTAAAAATTTAGCAAAGCACAAGGAACCCAAATAAAATGATTTTAACTTGATTTGACCAAAATTACACAATTAGTTTAATAATTCACTCTCTTTGCTTGATTTTAAAATTTTAGAAAAAGGGATTTTAAATTCAAAAAATCCACTTAAAATAAAATAATTAAGTAGCCAAAATTTGGGATGTTAAAATAATCAATATGTGAGAAGAATAAAGTTTTGAATATACCACTTGTTTGAAAAAGAGTTGTATATTCTTGTTGACTTTAAAAACAAGTAATCCTTGCAATTTTCTCAAAAGAGTTTGGAGAATTAATACCTTTTAAAATCCATATAAGGAAAGCTCCCCCTAAACATGTGCATATAATGAGAGAATTTTGCAAGCACATGTAAGAATTTTAAGAAATGTTGACAGAGTTTCCTTTGTTTGATGAACATTTTCTATGAGTTGGAAAATAGGTTATGTGGTTGTGCCCTGGTTGACCCCCGTGTCATCAGGCTATGGTGGTGCCAACGCAGGGGGACGTGCCCAGACTGACCCTCCAGCCTCCTCAGGACGTGGCGGGTCAATGCCCAGTCTGACCCTCGTGTGTGGTTAGGAGCGACGGGGTGGGTTGGCGGATGAGCCGGCACTGATGTACGTAGCACATGCACACTAGGCACCCGCAGGGCCACCTCTGGAAGCCTCCTGAATGACATGAGGCTAGTGGCATGCCTGGCTATAGCACACACCCAACGAGTGAAATACCGCACCTCCTCACACATGATGTCAGCACCATGGGCGATCCTGTCTAGGATCAGTTGGGAGACCCTATCTTTAACACCCTGTTTTTCAGCATTTTCAAAAACTTTGAATTAAAAATGAATTTTTGGAATTTTTTGGAAATTAATAAGGCTTAAATTGAATTTTTAGAATTTAAAAGTATTTAATATGATTAAAATAAATATTAACATAAGCTAAAAATATTTTATTTGGATTCCTTGTGTCTCACTGATTTTTCTAGAATTTTTGATGAATTTTTTGGGTTTATTTACTATTTTCTAGAGCTTATTTTTATTTATTCGAATTTCTGAAAAAGAAAACTCAAAAAATCCCCTGTGAACAATAATAGACCCGGCCCATCACTGTTCACAGCCCAACCACACCGTCGTCCGATCCTCCCTCCGTCCACGCATCGCTCATCGCGCGCCCGCGCCCACGCCGCCCATCCGCGCTGCCACGTGTTCGATCCCGCTCTGGCCCGAGCTCGCATTGTCTCCTTCCCAGACTCGCCTCGATCCGCATGCTTAAAATGCCACCCCACCACCGCCTCGGTACCCGAGCTCGTCGCCGCCCTCGCCAGAAGCTGCCGTTGTCGCTGCCGTCCCTCGCCGCCATACCTCACCACCGGACGCACCCCGTCACCTCGTCGTCACCGAATGCGCCCGTCGTCCTCACCGTCGGATCCCGCCACTGACCGCCGCGGCCGATCGTTCACATTAGCCCTAGTCATGTGTCAGTCCCACGTCAGCCCTAGGTGCCACATCAGCGCCACGTGTCAGTGCCACGTCAGCACCGACCGACCCTAGGAGCCACGTCAGTAGCCACGTGTCAGTGCCACGTCAATCTCGATGCGCCGCGTGTCGCCGCCACGCCACCCTAACTCGCCATGTGTCGCCACGTCGTGCCGCCGTTCCACGTGTCATTGCCACGTCAGCCCTAGCCGCCATGTCAGGACCCCCTCTCGTGTGCACTGTTCCATGAGCCGAGTCCACCGTGAACCCACTTTTCCGTGTACCGAGTCTACAGCACAGTAACTTTTCTGAATTTTTAGTATTTTTCTTTAGATTTAATTTTTTGAGAGCTCGTTCTCCTCCGTCCTAGCTTTGATTGATCCTGTTCTTTTTTCTAAATTCATCTAAAATCGATCTCTATCTTTTTGTTCTGGTGTCAAGGCTGTTGGAGTCCATTTAAATTTTATTTAATTTAATTTTTATTGTTTTGGTTGTTTTCTCTCTCATCAAATCTCGTTTTCGAAGGAGCAGGAGCGCCGCCAGAAGATCCCGAGTACCTTGCTGAGCCAAACCAAGGCAAGTCGTGTCCTTTGATCATGTTGAAGCTAATTTTTAATCTATTATTTAATTATTTTATTTTAAATTATCTTGCATTGCTATTTTATTACAAACCTTTTGTACGTGGTAGTTATCATCCCAATTGGTTAATCTCTTCTTGATAATTCGAGTATCATGATGTCATTGTCACCATAGGTTGGAAAATTAACTAGTGATAACACCATTTACTACTTAACTTTGTGCGCTAATGAGCTGAGCTTTATCGTGCAAACCATATGTCTATTACGGGATAGATCTGGTTGACTAATTTGTGATATTTCAACTTCAATCTCGCCATTGTGATGAATATGGTTGCTGATTTCCATGAGGCGCAAGGGGGGTGTGATGCGAAACCCTAGCGGGCGGGATTGAGTTGAGGTTGAACTTTGGAAAGGCCTTGTTGTGATTTTCTTAGATCAAGGTTAATCACATCGTGTAGGTACAGTTGTGCAAACTCTGCAAAGTGTAAAACTATTCGAATAACCGCGTCCTCGGTTATAAACATTGCTTGGTGATTTCACACGAGGGGTAGAGTTTTCATAAAATTTGATGGTTATGGTTGGAAAGTGAATGGTCAGTCCACTGTTGGTTTAGCTTGTGGATGGGAGATTAACAAGTGACTTATTCAACTCTCTTGTTTGTTTATTTATTATTGTCTTTTTTTAAAGTTCGCTTTCAATCTATTTATCATATTTACTTTGTAATATCACTTTATGCAAATTAACCTTTCAGCCCTCCGTTGGTAAGCCTTGCATATTATATTGTATTCATTTGTTACAAACGACTTGCTAAGTACCAATATACTCACAACTTTATGTCCCTATTGCTTAGTTGAGGAGGAGTTTCACCAGTAGGAGGTACCAGAGGGAGGATGCTTCAACGACTTCATGGATTAGGACTTCACTCCCCAGTCGATTGCCTGTGGGCATGTCGAATGGCTACTACACTCATTTTATTTCTTTCCGCTGCTAGATTTTGAGCCCATCGGGCTAGTGATATTATAAGCTTGGCCATAAGGTCGTACCTTGATATTTATTGATATTTGAGTTTTTCTTTTTGTTTTAGCGTGTATATGGTTGAGATTTCATCTATGTTTAACCGTGTGCATTAGCGTGATTCTGGACTAGTGCGGTATACATAGAGAGTCCGGATTTGCATATTCGAGTCTCAACACTGTCGATCTCTGCAAGAAATACGACAAAGCATCAAACCTTCAATTGTGTAAGCAAGAATCATACAATATAAAAAAGAGGGCTTATACCACGGGGGCCTCTCTTCGCACGAGGTGTAGAGGGTATGTGTCGGTCGATGTTGGCACGTGTGCAGAAGGAGGGTCAAGGACGAGCACCAGCCTGGTAGTGTCTATAGAGTGTACCAGCAAAGGTACTCATCGTACATGCTGCGGTCGTAGGGGGCAGCCTCTTGCACATGGTCCACCAAGGCATCCTCCTACTCTATTAGCCATGTCGCCATCTTGTCTGTCCAGATTGTGTCACGGCCTCCCCACTTAGTCTAGCTGCAAAACATAACATTGTAGTTAGAACTCATATAAATAGAGCTGAAAAAATAAAGGAGCATGTGTTCAGTGTAACTCATGCATGGACTGAGTCAGGTACAACACGGCCAACTAGGACAGGAATGGCCTAGTGCAGGCTGAACTGGTGCATCACCTGATGCACCATGTAGTCCTCATTGAACACATCATAGACGAGCCTCTTCCTCGTCAACCAGTACCCCTGTTCATGCCAGCAAATTGAGGATAGCCCGTCGGGAGCATGGTCCTCTATCGCCTGAGGGAAGTACGGCTACCAGTGGACATCATGAGCCATGAGGTGGTCTAACTGCTCAACAAAGTTCTCGTAGGTACATGTGACCTACACGTGCATAAACTATACCTACGAGGAAAACCAGTGGTTATAAATGTAACATCCTGTTTTTCTGAAATTTTTAAAGCCTGGATTTCAAAAATGAATTTTCTGGAATTTTCTGAAATTAATTGAAGCTTCAAATGAATTTTCAAAGTTTTAAATGATTTAATGTGATTAAAATAAACATTAACATAAGTTGAAAATATTTTATTTGAGTTCCTTGTGTCACAAGGAATTTTCTGGTATTTTTGGTGAATTTTCCGGATTTATTTGCTATTTTCTAGAGCTTTTAGAAGTTTATTTGAATTTCGGAAAAGAAAAGAAATGAATTTAATCCCCGCCGCCCGATCTCCTCTCTCCTCCACGCGTCAACCATCCGCGCCGCGCGCGCCCTCGCACCCTTTCCTCGCACTCGCCGCCCGCCGCTCGATCCGCTCGCCACGCGTCGCGCATCCGCGCCGACGCGGCGGCGGCACACCAACGCCCGCCCCGCCTCGCCTCGGCCGCCTGATCGCGCGCGCGCGATCCGCCGTTCGCCCGCGCCGCGCGAACCCTAACCCTAACCTTTTCACCGTCCGATCTCGCCGCGTGGCCCAATCCTAGCCGTCTAACCTAATCGCGCCCGCCCGAGCCAGAATCGATCGGGATTTCCTCGGTTCGCGTGTTAAAACCCGCGTTCATCCTCGGTTCGCGTGCGTCGCCGCCCGAGCTCGCCGCCGCCGCCCTCGCCTTCGCGCTCGCGCGCGCGTCGCGGAGCCGCTCGCCGTCGCGCGCTGCCGCCGCGCACCCGTCCGTGCGCCGAGCTCGCCGCCGTTGCCAAGACGCCGCCGGTGAGCTCGCCGCCCCTCCTCGCCGTCGCCGCGTCGCCGCTCGTCGCCCTCGCCGCACCCGCTCCGCCCCTCGGTCCTCGAGCCCGCGCGCGCTCGCGCACCCCGCAGCGCCGCGCCGCGCGCGGCGACGCCGCGCCAAGACGCCGCCACGCCGCGTCGCGCATCGCCGCCGCCACCCGCGCCGCTCCATCCGCGCCGTCGCGCGCGCGACGCCGCGCGTCCGAGCCGCCACGCGTCGCCATCCGCGCACCACCGACACCGCCGCCCGATCCCGACCGCAGATCGGACCGATCCACGGCCGCGATCGCGCGCGTGGCCAACCCTCGGCCGTCGGATCCCGCCATCGCGCCGCGCGCGCCACGTCGGCCGGCCACGCCAGCCCTAGCCGACGTGGCATCTTCGTGGCATGCCACGCCGCCCACGTCGGCCCTAGCCGTCCTCCCGAGCCACGTGGCAGCCACGTCACCGCCACGTCGGCCACGCGCCACGTGGCGGCATATCTTCTGCCCACGTCGCCACGCCCGTCCGCCGCGTCGACCGCCTCCCGTGCACTCGCATTCGTGGACCGGGTCCACGGTGAACTCGGGATTTGGTGCACCGGGTTCACAAAGACAAGAACCTTTTTCAATTTTCCTGAATTAATTTTGAATTAATTTTCCGAAGCCGCTTCTCCTCCGTCCTAGCTCCGATTGACCCGTTCTTTTTCTAAATTCATCTAAAATCGAGCTCTAGTTGTTGGTTCTGTTTTTGTGAATTTTTGAGTTCTTTTGCTTGTCATTTTATGTGTTTCTTTGTTTCCGTCGCTTTCTCTCGTTAGATTCGGATTCGGAGGAGCAGGTTTCGCGCTGTAAGACCAGAGTACCCACGAGCATAACGAAGGCAAGTCGTGTCCCTTGATCATGTTGAACCCAATTTTACAAACTATTATTTAATTATTTTGTTTCAAATTACGTTGCATTGCTATTTTTATTCAAACCGTTGCACAGGTAGTTATTGTCCCAATTGCATTTACACCTCTTTGACACTTTGAAATACCATGATGCCTTTGTCACCTTAGGTTGGGAAATTTATTAGTGATGCTAGTTTATTTATCACATGGGTTGGTACGATTAGATTGCTTAGCCAGTCATCATTTACGTTTGATCTCATCACATCTGTTAAATTATTAATTTGACTTAATGATATATGGAACGTGGTTGGTGCCACGTGTATTAAAATTTGTGCCACGGCATTGGTGTGACGTTGGCTTGGTTATACAATTGGTTTTGCACTCGGGCGAGTGATCGTGCGATAAAGGGGGAATCTGGTTGTACTTTGGGGATGTGGTAGTCTCGCCGGGTAATGCTAAGGACTTAACTTTGTGCGCCATTGATCTGAGCTTAATCGTGCAAACCACATGTCTATTATGGGATGGACTGGCTGATTAATTTGTAATATTTCAATTCAATTCGCCATTGTGATGAACATGGTTGCTTGATTTCCATGTGGCGCAAGGGGGTGTGATGCGAAACCCTAGCGGGCGAGATTGGGTTGAGGTAGAGCATTGTAAAGGCCTTGTTGTGATTTCCTTAGGCCTAGGCTAATCACATCGTGTGGGTACAGTTGTGCAACCTCTGCAGAGTGTAAAACTATTCGAATAGCCGCGTCCTCGGTCATGGGCGGTGCTCGGGATTTCACACGAGGGTTAGTGTTTCATTTACAACTTGGTGGTTTATGTTGGGAGTGGACGGTAGTTCATCGTTGGTTTAAACTTGTGAATCGGTGTTCACAAGTGGTTCATGTTTATCCCTTTGATTATCTATTATTCTTGTTTCATTTAACTTTCGCTTTCAAGTTATTTAATATATTTCATCAATAAATGCCTTTATGCAAATTAACCTTTCAGCCTTCCTTTGGTAAGCCTTGCATATTATATTGCATTTATTGTTACAAGCGACTTCTTTGAGTACCAATGTACTCACGGCTTTACGCCTATGTTGCTCGATTGAGGAGAGGAGTACTATCGGCAGGAGGTGCGGAAGGGAGTACTACGACGACTTCACGGATTAGGCTTCGTTCTCCACTCGATAGCTTTGTGGCTTGTCGATTGGTCGCTACGCTTTATTTTGGATTTCATTGCTATTTTGTTAAGCCCTTCCGCTAGAGATATTGTAAGCTTGGCCATAAGGTCGTACCTTTGATATTTTATCGATATTCTAGTTTTCCCTTATTATTGTCGTGTGTATGACTGTGATGACATCTATGTTTGACTGTGTGCACTAGCGTGATCCTGGACTAGTGCAGTTTACGCAGAGAGACCGAATTTGCATATTCGGGTCTCGGCAGATATGGTATCGAGCCATATCGATCGAGGACTAAGCCCTAGTTAAATTGGTCGTAGCCCAAAAATATATTTTCTAAATCAAACCAACTAAACTTGATAATTAGTAATATCTCTATCTTCTTACCTCATTCTTAAGGATTCTTGTCTCTCGCCCCAACTCTTGCAAAATTCATTTTTTCTTAAAGTTATAAACTGATCTTCCCTTTATAAATGCATTAGATGTCCCAAGCTTCTTACAGCCCGACAGGAGGATGGAGGTCACTTCTACGCGTTTTGTTGCGGTGTCTCGGATTTAAGAGACTGCCCGTCTACCTCACTAAGGATGAGAAGCAAAAAGGTCAACGCATCGGGAGCATCTCCAGGCTATACTTCACTACCCGAGTTGGCAAGCAGGTGCTACATCACAGTTTCAAGAACACCGGTGCGGTGGGAGATGTCAGCACAGGGAGTTGCGCACAAAGCCATCCGTCGACTTTGCAAGCTATACAAGATCAACATGGCGGACACGTTCGGAAGTTCAAGGAGCGATGCGGAGCCACCGAGACTACGAGCGATGCAGGAGGAGCCCCGACGCGATCACGGTACCTCTACCGTCGCCTACACCGCCGAGTCCAGAGGAGAGACGTCGTATCACCGGAGATCGTCGCGCCTACCTCGCCGGTTCCTCCAGCCCGATCGAGGCGATCGCGCCGATCCGCAACTCGTGGGTTGTCTACAGCGATTCCGAGGACGATAGCGGTGTACCCTATTTGTCGAGGACCGAGTGGGAGCCTTGAGTAGATAGTGCGAGTAGACACGTTGGATTTTATTTGCGCTGAGTGTGATGTGAGCTGCAAATATTGCCCTAAAAGCATTATATTGCGATCATGTCAAATCTTTTATTGGAGTCTATTTTGTTCGTTTCTCGATTAGCCTTACGGCTAAGTGTTTGTTTAGTTAGGTTTCCATTAAGCAAAACCCCTTAGACGCATTTACCTCTTATCTATGCTTTTCCTCTCGTCTTTCGCCTTTGGTCGATCGTGATTGTTTTCTTTTGAGCAAGATGGTTGATACCAGAACTCCTCCACCGCAACTGGGGAACCAGGACCCAGAGAACGATGCGCGCGGCCGGTGCCACTGTCTTGGACCACGCCTCGGTCGATTCTTGATGGCCTGAACACGATGATGCGACCATGATGCGGTATGCGAACTATGATGCAATGACAAGACGAGAGCGCACCACCGCCAAAGACATCGTCGGCGGACCAGGCTATCAGAGTTTATGAGGACGAGACCGCTGTTTTCTCCAGTTCATCGAGCCTTTGGAGGCCGACGATCGGGTCCGTTCGATTGAGAAGAAATCGAACTTGGCTTGGCCTGCACCGACAGGAGAAGGTGTTGTATGCAAGACATCGGCTTGAGGACCAGCAGCAGAGTGGTGGGAGAACTCTTGTGCGCCCATGAGGACCAAAGATAACATCACCGGAAGGAATTCGCCAAGGCTTTCCACACCGCTCATGTCATGGAGGGAGTGGTTGAGATGAAGAAGGATGAGTTTCGGAGTTCCAGCAGAGGAACACATCGGTGAGTGAATATCTCAATAAATTCACTCGGTTGGCTCGCTTCTGCGCGCAGGATGTAGCGGCAGATGCAGCTCGCGAGAAGAGGTTCAAGAAAGGCTTGAACCCGGCTTTGAAGGTGCAAGTCGTGAAACGCGACTATGCGATTTCAGCGATTGGTGGATAAGGCCATACTCATCGAGGAGAGTCGCCACGAGCTCGAGGAGTCTCGCAAGAGGAGGTTGATCCAGCGGGGATCACGGTCACACCGATCTCGAGGCCTCGTTTTGGTACCTATCGGCTGCCGAGCGCCACAAAGAAGCGGCAGCGGCAGCGGCAGCAGCGAGCGGATTTCGGACCCGGCTCGGACTCCACGCCCGATTTGGTCGAGGCGGCGTCCTAGTGGTTCCAGTGGGCAGCAGCAGCGAAGAGTAATAATCCAGCGGCGTCCATCACTTGCTTCAAGTGTCATGAAGTGGACACTATGCTAGCAAGTGCCCTCGAGGCGAGCCCCGACACCGATTCGCTTTGACTTGGGAGCCACACCGGTCGTACCCCACCCCGGAGCGGGGCGAGAGCACCCCGCCGGGGCGAGGCCAACAGGGCCGGTGGTGAGAGGTCGTGAACCACGTCACCGCGAGAGGATGCCGAGCAGCGCGAGCGTTGTGATCGATGCGTTTCGCACATTCTGGCCTGCCACCGTTTTATTTGATTACGAGCTTCGCATTCGTTTGTTTCTGAGTTTTGCTTTAAAGCAACAATTGAAAATCGTTGCTCTTGGATCTGCTTCTTTTAATCCAATCCCGGATCCGAGTTGAGGTCCAACCTAGGTTGTCCAGAGTTAGGATAACCATTCGAGGAGTTGAGTTGAGGCGACTGATTTTGTTGGATATGCGATCCCTAGATGTAATCTTGGGAATGGATTGGCCGAAGCGGCGGCGATGTTAGACGTGGGAGCGAGCAGTGACCTTAACCAATTCGGATGGAGTTAAGGTGCGATTCGCGGCGATGAGTGCCACCGAGCTACCATGATTTGCGAGTAAGGTAATCCAGTTGGAGGGTGTACGGTTGTCGAGAGTACCCGACGTGTTTCGAATGATCTTCGGTATGCCACCAGAGAGGAGGTTGAGTTTACGATTGAGCTTGTGCGGTACGCTCCGATTTCCAAGAGACCCTACCGGATGCCACCAATGATTTAGCGAGTTGAAGAAGCAAATTCGGAGCTTTTGGATAAGGGTTACATCAGACCGAGTTCATCCCCGTGGGGAGCGCCAGTGTTATTTGTCAAGAAGAAGGATGGTAGTCAGCGCATGTGTGTGGACTACAGAGCACTTAATGAAGTCACCATCAAAAATAAGTACCCTCTGCCCAGGATCGATGACCTGTTTGACCAGCTTAAGGGAGCAGGAGTATTCTCCAAGATTGATTTGAGATCAGGATATCATCGGATGAGGATACGTAAGGAGGACATACCCAAGACACCTTCTCGACTCGTTATGGTCTATACGAGTTCACGGTGATGTCATTTGGTTTGACTAATGCTCCAAAGATATTTCATGTATTTGATGAATAAGGTGTTTATGGAATATTTGGACAAGTTTGTCGTTGTGTTCATTGACGACATTTTGATATATTCCAAGGATGAGGAGGAACATCAGAGCACTTGAGGTTAGCATTGCGAGAAATTGAGAGATAATCGAGTTGTATGCAAAGTTCAGCAAATGTGAGTTTTGGATGAAGAAAGTCGCCTTCCTAGGGCATGTGTTGACAGCAGAAGGAGTCGCAGATTGACCCAGGAAAGTAAGTGATGTTTTGGATTGGCAATCACCCACTTGATTACCAGTCGGAGTTTTCTGGTATGGCGAGATACTACCGTCGCTTTATTGAGGATTTTCGGTGTGGCGGACCCTCACGCATTGCTCAAAAAGGAAAAGAAATTCACTTGGGCGCCAGAGTGCGAGAAGAGTTTTGAAACTTAAGGAGAGTTTGACCACAGCCCGGTGCTTGTGTTGCTCGATATTAACAAGGATTTTGAGATATTTTGCGATGCTTCGCGCAAAGGTTTGGGTTGTGTCTTGATGCAAGACAAGAGAGTGGTAGCCTATGCCTCACGCCGATTGAGACCGCATGAGGAGAACTACCCTACCCATGATTTGGAGTTGGCGGCCGTAGTGCATGCTTTAAAGATTTGGCGTCATTACGATGGGTAACGGATGTGAGGTTTACACGGATCATAAGAGTCCAAATACATCTTTACCTGATCGAGCTTAACCTCGAGCGAGAGGAGGTGGTTAGAGCTGATAAAGGATTATAATGTGGGCATACATTATCATCACGGGAAAGCTAATGTGGTTGCAGATGCCTTGAGCGAAAGGTATCTGCGCAATTCGGTGATGGTTCGAGAGAGTCACCACTTTGCATGAGGAATTTGAAGCTTAACCTTGAGTTGGTTGAGCGGGATTTTTGGCAGCTATGGAGATGCAGACCTACTTTGGATGGTCGATTCGCGAGCTCGGTCGGATGATGAGGCATTTCAACGGATCGTAAAGAATTTGAGTGAAGGTAAAGAGTCGATTTTTTGGTGGGCGACCGGGGAACCTTGTGGTTCAAGCGGCGTTTGTGTGTGCCCAACAAGCAAGAACTAAAGGATGTGTTATTAAAAGAGGCTCATGAGTCACTATTTTCGATTCATCCAGCGGTACCAAGATGTACCAAGACATTAAGGATAAGTATTGGTGGCCAAACATGAAGCGTGAGATTGCCGAGTATGTAGCCCTTTGTGATGTTTGTCGAGAGTAAAGGCGAGCACGAGAGACCTGCGCAGTTTGCTACAACCATTAAAAGTCCACGAGTGGAAGTGGGAAGAAATTGGTATGGACTTTATAGTCGGTTTGCCTAAAACCAAAGAGGGTCATGATTCGATTTGGGTCATTGTGGACCGTTTGACCAAGGTTGCTCATTTCATTCCAGCTTAAGGCGACTTACAAGTGGTGACAAATTGGCGAGAACTATATATGTCGGGATAGTCGGTTTGCATGGTGTGCCCAAGAAGATTGTGTCGATCGTGGATCGCAGATTCACCTCTCGGTTTTGGGGTAGTTTCCATAAGGCGATGGGAACTCACTTGAATTCGATCTGACATATCACCCCAGCATGCATGGTCGACAGAGCGAGTTAATCAGTTACGGAGGACATGTTGAGAGCTTTGTGTGCTCGATCATGGGTCTAAGTGGGACACTTGTTTACCCTTTGCGAGTTCTCATACAACAACGATTATCGTGCCGGTTTGCGATGTCACCGTTTGAGGCATTGTATGGCAGAAATGCGAGACCCTCTCAATTGGAAAGAGACGGGGAAGGTCGAGTTTTTGGCCCGATTGTTTGAAAGAAGCCGAGGATAAGGTCCGCTTGATTCAGAAAGGTTGAAAGCTGCCTGGCCGGACAAAAAAGCTATGCGATACGGACGTCCGAGCCGAGTTTTGAGCCGATGATTTTGTGTATCGAGGATCACACCATTCAAAGGTGTGAAGAGATTTCAGCTAAAGGAAGCTTGCACCAAGATATGTGGGTCCGTTCGGATTAAACGCAGGGAGAGGTTGCTTATCGCTTGGAGCTACTGCGTCCTTGATGGGGTACATGGCGTCTTTCATGTGTCCCAACGAAGAAGTGCTGCGCGTACGCAGGAGGTTGTGCCGCTTGAGGCCGTTGACCTGCAGGAGGACCTGTCGTACAAAGAGCATCCAATCAAAATCTTGGAAGTGTCAGAGCGAGTCACCCGGAATAAAGCGGTCCGTTTTGCAAAGTTCGGTGGAGCAACCATTCGAGGAGGAAGCCACAGGGAGCGCGAGGAGGATCTCGAGCGGAGTTCCCAACCTATTCTCTTAGTTGGCCCAGATCTCGGGGTCGAGATCTCGTTTAAAGCCTGGATTTCAAAAATGAATTTTCTGGAATTTTCTGAAATTAATTGAAGCTTCAAATGAATTTTCAAAGTTTTAAATGATTTAATGTGATTAAAATAAACATTAACATAAGTTGAAAATATTTTATTTGAGTTCCTTGTGTCACAAGGAATTTTACGTATTTTGGTGAATTTTCCGGATTTATTTGCTATTTTCTAGAGCTTTTAGAAGTTTATTTGAATTTACGGAAAAAGAAAAGAAATGAATTTAATCCCCGCCGCCCGATCTCCTCTCTCCTCCACGCGTCAACCATCCGCGCCGCGCCGCATGCGTACCCTTTCCCGCGCACCGCTCGCCCGCCGCCGATCCGCTCGCCACGCGTCGTCGCATCATCCATACCGACGCGCGCGCACCACCAACGCCCGCCCCGCCTCGCCTCGGCGCCGATCGCGCGCGCGCGATCCCAGCCGTTCGCCCGCGCCGCGCGAACCTAACCCTAACCTTTTTCACCGTCCGATCTCGCCGCGTGGCCCAATCCTAGCCGTCTAACCTAATCGCGTCCGCCCGAGCCGTAACCGATCGGGATTTCCTCGGTTCGCGTGTTAAAACCAGCGTTCATCCTCGGTTCGCGTGCGTCGCCGAGCTCGTCGCGCCGCCTCGCCTTAGCCCTCGCGCGTGCGCGTCGCCGGGCGCTCGCCGTCGCCGCCGCGCGCCCGTGCACCCGTCCGTGCGCTCGAGCTCGTCGCCGTTGCCAAGACGTCGCCGGTGAGCCTCGCCGCCCCTCCTCGCCGTCGCCGCGTCGCCGCTCGTCGCCCTCGCCGCGCCCGCTCGCCCTCGGTCCCGAGCCGCGCGCGCCGCGCACCCGCGCGCGCCGCGCCGCGCGCGCCTCGCGCCGCGACGCCGCCACGCTGCCGCGCATCGTCGCCGCCACCGCGCCCGCTCCATCCGCGCCGTCCGCGGCGGCGCTCGCGCGTCCGAGCCGCCACGCGTCGGCCATCCGCGCACTTCACCGACACGCCGCCGATCCGACCGCAGATCGGATCTGGATCCACGGCGCGATCGCGCGCGCGTGGCCAACCCTCGGCCGTCGGATCCCGCCATCGCGTCGCGCCCGCGCCGCGTCGGCCGAACCACGTCAGCCCTAGCCGGCGTGGCATCTTCGTGGCATGCCACGTCGGCGCCACGTCGGCCCTAGCCGTCCTCCCGAGCCACGTGGCGCCACGTCGGTGCCACGCCGGCCGCGCCACGTGGCGGCATATATGCCGCCGCCACGTCGGCGCGTCCCGCCGCGTCGACCGCCGCCCCGTGCACTTTATTCGTGGACCGGGTCCACGGTGAACTCGGGATTTGGTGCACCGGGTTCACAAAGACAAGAAACCTTTTTCAATTTTCCCGAATTAATTTTGAATTAATTTTCCGAGCCCGTTCTCCTCCGTCCTAGCTCCGATTGACCCGTTCTTTTTCTAAATTCATCTAAAATCGAGCTCTAGTTGTTGGTTCTGTTTTGTGAATTTTTGAGTTCTTTTGCTTGTCATTTTATGTGTTTCTTTGTTTCCGGTCGCTTTCTCTCGTTAGATTCGGATTCCGAGGAGCAGTGTTTCGCGCTGTAAGACCAGAGTACCTCACGAGCATAACGAAGGCAAGTCGTGTCCCTTGATCATGTTGAACCCAATTTTACAAACTATTATTTAATTATTTTGTTTCAAATTACGTTGCATTGCTATTTTTATTCAAACCGTTGCCGCGTAGTTATTGTCCCAATTGCATTTACACCTCTTTGACACTTTGAAATACCATGATGCCTTTGTCACCTTAGGTTGGGAAATTTATTAGTGATGCTAGTTTATTTATCACATGGGTTGGTACGATTAGATTGCTTAGCCAGTCATCATTTACGTTTGATCTCATCACATCTGTTAAATTATTAATTTGACTTAATGATATATGGAACTGTGGTTGGTGCCACGTGTATTAAAATTTGTGCCACGGCATTGGTGTGACGTTGGCTTGGTTATACAAATTGGTTTTGCACTCGGGCGAGTGATCGTGCGATAAGGGGAAATACAGGTTGTACTTTGGGGGATGTGGTAGTCTCGCCCGGGTAATGCTAAGGACTTAACTTTGTGCGCCATTGATCTGAGCTTAATCGTGCAAACCACATGTCTATTATGGGATGGACCTGGCTGATTAATTTGTAATATTTCAATTCAATTCTGCCATTGTGATGAACATGGTTGCTGATTTCCATGTGGCGCAAGGGGGGGTGTGATGCGAAACCCTAGCGGGCAGGATTGGGTTGAGGTAGAGCATTGTAAAGGCCTTGTTGTGATTTCCTTAGGCCTAGGCTAATCACATCGTGTGGGTACAGTTGTGCAACCTCTGCAGAGTGTAAAACTATTCGAATAGCCGCGTCCTCGGTCATGGACAGTGCTCGGGGATTTCACACGAGGGTTAGTGTTTCATTTACAACTTGGTGGTTTATGTTGGGAGTGGACAGGTAGTTCACTGTTGGTTTAAACTTGTGAATCGGTGTTCACAAGTGGTTCATGTTTATCCCTTTGATTATCTATTATTACTGTTTTCATTTAACTTTCGCTTTCAAGTTATTTAATATATTTCATCAATAAATGCCTTTATGCAAATTAACCTTTCAGCCTTCCTTTGGTAAGCCTTGCATATTATATTGCATTTATTGTTACAAACGACTTGCTGAGTACCAATGTACTCACGGCTTTACGCCTATGTTGCTCGATTGAGGAGAGGAGTACTATCGGCGGGAGGTGCGGAAGGGGAGTACTACGACGACTTCACGGATTAGGCCGTTCTCCACTCGATAGCCTTGTGGCTTGTCGATTGGTCGCTACGCTTTATTTTGGATTTCATTGCTATTTTGTTAAGCCCTTCCGGCTAGAGATATTGTAAGCTTGGCCATAAGGTCGCACCTTTGATATTTTATCGATATTCTAGTTTTCCCTTATTATTGTCGTGTGTATGATCGTGATGACATCTATGTTTGATCGTGTGCACTAGCGTGATCTGGACTAGTGCGGTTTACAGAGAGACCGAATTTGCATATTCGGTCTCGACAATAAAGGAGGACCATTAATATGACAACAAGCAATGACAGAAGAGAGCATGTACCTGTCCACAGCACCAAAGTGACGCTGTGGTTGTTTGGTCCACCACGCCCTATGGTACATGTCCATGCAGTATGGACCCATGTCTGTCAGCATCGGCCATCCGAGACTGAAGCACTTGAACGACCAGAGCTATAGAAGGAGTAGACACCCTGTGAGGACTGAGCCCGGCCTTATCCTGCACCACAGCAAGTACGGGAAGCACTCAGCAGATGTGGAGGGCCACCTTGTCAACAATGGCCCTAGCATACCCTGCAAGGTGGGCATTGATGGTGTCACCATGGCTAGTGGGAAATAGCACCCAACCAAATAACCATAGCACGTACTCCTCTAGGTGCCATAACACCTAATAGTCATCGGCGTCTGGGTCTATCCGATTGACCTGAGGACAAATGAATCATTAGTAAGCCCATCATACTTAAATCATAGTGCATAAATGTGAAGTAAGATGGGATTGCATGCGTACCTAAAACTAAGAAGGCCACTGCAATGGCGAGCCATACGTCTATGCCTCTAGGAAGACATAGTACTCCGCCGCTGCCCTAGCCAGAAGAACAGCACCAAACTTGGCCAGTAGGTCATCATGCTAGTAGGTAGGTGCGCCTCACGGGAAGGCAGCACCTCCTGTGATGGGGAGTCCAAGCAGCAAAGCAGCGTCCTACAACGTGGGTGCCATATCCCCAAACGGGAGCTAGAAAGTGTGTATCTTAGGCCGCCATCAGTCCAACAGAGCTGTCAGCAAAAATCGATCGAACGGGAAGTGCCGTGACCACTTCGGCCTGGCCTGCACCTGTAAGTCATCCTGGACCTAAGCCACTACTAGAACACCATTCTCGTCGGTAGCCTGCACCATCCGAGTGAGAGGTAGAAGGCTGACATCACTAAGCTTATGGAGCAGAAAGAGGTTAGTACGGAAACAATAGATGATGAACAAAAGAAATTGGCATAGAGCTGCAAACCTGTCAGTTCAGCATGTGTCTAGTCTCCAAGCCCGTCGAGGTGTGCATGTATGGGCCATCCCCAAGACAGTTGCATCGTCTCTGCCCTTAGGAGGCGTGATACGATGCCGTGCGTGGTGCTGCGTGTCGATGCACCAATCCAGCAGGCCGAGGGTTAGTTTGAACCACCTAGGTCATGAACCATACTTGCAATTCAAATTGAAGTTAGCTATTACCACAAAGGAAATATAAGGCCATATTAGCACAACGCAAGAAGCTATGTAGTAATTAGAAAAAAATAAGCACATGTTAGTACAACACAAGCAACTATGTGGTAACACCAGTAATGGAAAGCATGTAGTGCCATAATTATTACAAGAACAGTATGTTGAACATACAATACAATTAGTTCAAGACTGGCTATGACAAGTAAAATACTTAATGAACTACAACTTAGTGCTAAGGTAGAACTATAATGCCTATTTTCCTACTTGTCGATAGGCGCCTTGCAACCTCTAGTAGTGTGGCCCTCCTGGCCACAGTGCCAACAATGTCTACCCACCTCTTTGGCTTTTGCTTCATCCATATCATTGCAAATATGATAACTTTGCCGATGGCCCTTCCCACCCTTCAGTAGGTCAAGATCTGGAATCCGAGTCCTATGTGCAACATCCAAGATAGCGAAGTTGCCCACAACCCTAAAGCCTTTTAGCTCGCCACACCATGCCTGCAACACCCTTCCCTTCACGAAGTACTCAGACATAAAGTTTGATGGATCCATGTTGATAGTCACACATGCGTCGAGCACACGAGAACATGGCTTGTGCAGGAGCATTGGCTTGTTGTACATGAAGTTGGATTCATTTACATGATCTCCAAGGTACACCTCATGAGTGGCAAGAGAATGAGCCATTCCAAATCAAGCTCTGTCCCAAAGAAGCATGTCAAAATGATGCTCCGTATTGCCCATCGCGAAGACCGTGTACAATTAGCCCTTCTCATTCTTCGCCTACATGTACGGTGTTTGTGGGTTGGCTGCATGAAGTGCCAGGTTTGCATGCCTTTCCCTGAAATAGTCGATTGTGCCATACAGAATACCTTGCATGATGGTAACGATGGGCTGAGAACTAAGACTACTAAGAATCCAGTTGTACACTCCCACAAAGTTAGTAGTCATTATGCTGTACTTTGCACCGTCAATATGTGCCTGAAAGCATCGACATAGGCGCCGAAGGCTAACAAGGCCCTCACAGTACCGTGAAATCAGGCGGTCTTATGGATGGCTTGTCCTTCATAGCTATGTATGTTCCTGGGTTTCTTTCCTGTAGCACATGAAGCATATGAGAAAGGTTGTTGTAAGACACCTCGAAAGAATTCAATCTCCTTTTCAAGGTCTTTTGCTTTTCACACCATGCCTCGCATAGCTAATATTGTAATTGAATTTCTTCTCATTAGCTATCATGATGTGCTTGGCCTCTAGGTCCCTCTTCTCTACTATCTCTCCATACATCAGATTGGCTATGAAGATGGATGTTAGGTTGAGATGCTTCGACAAAACTCCACGGAGCATGCAAGAATGCGGATCCACCTCGAGGCAATCCAGTGAGTGCCATACTTAGGTCTATGTATGTGCACACACCATGGACAACTAGCCTGCTCACACTTTATGGTGTATTGCTCCTGGCTAGATTTGATGACTCAAAATGTTCTCTGCATGGACAAGGCCTACAGCTTGATGGCATCCTGCAGTGATTCCTTGTCAGCAAACATTGTATGAAGTCGAACATCCGTGCCATGGTGCTCTCATGGTGATTGTTGCTCATCATGCATGGCAACACCCTAGCATCAAGCCTATTCCATTCCTTCGAGATGAGAGTTTCGTCATCATCTAAACTATCATCATCATCGCCTTCTAAAGCTTCCTCCTCAGTCTAGGACATCATGTCACTAGACTCCATCTGACGCACTATGTTGTCCATAAGCTCGCCTTTGTTAGCCTGTCGTGTAGGCTCAGCATGTAGTGCACGATCTACATCCTCTACATGTCTCACATCAGCCTCATCACGAGACAAATCCTCTACAGCCTTCGTAACACTAGCCTTCGCATTCTCCTCATCAACCACACGTGTGCCTGAGTTGCTCTCACCAACCAGACGATAGCCGTCCACAAGGCCTGCTAAAGCTTCCTTCAGGCATGCTTGAACGAGTAGTACGTACTCGTATCTACAGCACCGACAACCTTCTAGAAAGCCCTTCCATACAACTGTGCACATCACTGGCCTCAACTCTCATCTAATGTTTGTGGAAGACCGACTCTAAAGCCCTTGATGAAGACACTGTACATGTCAGGGCCCAAGGAGAAATTACGTGTAAGCTAGTGCAGCACATCTCTGATTCGAGCACTCTACATGTCGGGGAGTGCTATAGTGACTTACAGAAAACTACTCAGGTCAAAACCATATAGACCTTCACAAACCCTACTAACACCATAATACACTTTTAGTCTAATGGGCTCTGACATGAATGAAATCTAACTACAAATATTTCGAACAACACAACTAGTCATTTCTCAAAATAATTTTACGAAATAGTAATCTGCTGCAATGTACCACCATGGTTCCTCACCTATCGTCCCTGCTAATTTACTTTTAGTATCAAGTTTAAATTCGTTTTTTGCTATGAGTTATAAAATTTACAAAATTGTAACAATTGATATATCAAAAGGAAAAAAAGAAAAGGTGACAATTGCTATTATTAATTGTAAATTTATCTTTTTTCTTTTTCTAACAGAAATTAAATTCGAGTTTTACATTTACAAGGTGCAAAAACACTAAACGGACTAAATTGACAAAATTTCTCTTATCTTCATGATCAGATTCAAATCTTCCAATTTCACCCCGTATATTTTTGCCACTCATCCTATATGTATCATACACAGTTGAAAAATAATGCCTGTACGCCACTAAGATGACAGATGACATTGTTCAATTTACGCTTGCCGTGCTAATTTATTTCTTTTTACTTTTCAGATTTACTCGTAACTTACAAAATACCGAACACGTATTCAAAATGATCGATAGTTTTTGTGTAACAACACATACCGGATTGGGTGTACCAAATTCTGGTTATTTACATTTAAATTGACCATTTGTAAAATTGTAGGCGTCTTTTAAAAATTTAAATCATTAAATTGAAACTGTCGTAGTAAATTAAAAATCTAAAAAATTAAATTGAATCATTTCAAAGGTTGCATATAAGTTTAACTATCTTGATTTGTTATTTTTGCATGCATTCGAAATCATATCATCGTACATTTCATTCGTTATCCCGCATCTCTTTTAGCCTATTCATTCTCCCCAACTGCCTTATCTTTCCAAGCCAAGAACAAGAACGCTCTATCAAATCCCCTTCTCTCCTTCCCATCACCAGCAAGAATCAAGAATCCCTTGATGCATGTCATACCATGGCGTTCCTCATCACACAAGTATTCTATTCATACTGGTATTTTTCGCATGCAAGACTGTTTGAGCGATTCCGCAAGATTTAATTCGGTATACCAAGATTTTCCCCATGTTTAATTGAGTGTACCATGATTTTATGGTCGCTAAATCTTACATACGTTATGACAGTTTCACCATTCCAAAAAATATTACTTATGTTACTACGATTTCACCATTCCAAAAAATATTACCTACGTTATTACAGTTGCTGAATCTAAAACCTTGGTCACTATCTATACATCCGAAATTACT
Organism: Melocanna baccifera; assembly: GCA_036346265.1. NCBI lineage: Eukaryota > Viridiplantae > Streptophyta > Magnoliopsida > Poales > Poaceae > Melocanna > Melocanna baccifera. Next base: position 8,493,311 of record CM070694.1, on the reverse strand, counting down.
ACCTAGGTCATTGCGGTCACTAAATCTAAAACCTAGATCACGAAATCTAAATTCTATGTCACTATCCATACAACTAGAAATTACATCTTAACTAATCATATACATCATTAAAGAACAAAATCTACACTACAAGAAATAGGATTTTTCCCTCCACACGAAGATCTCATCCGGTGCAACGAGATTTCTCTTCCTCTTCCTCTCCTCTTCTCTTTTCTTCTCCCTCTCCTCTTTTCCTCTCTTCCTCTCCTCTTCTTCCTCTCCTTCTTTTCTTCTTCTCTTCTGCAACTCGAGCGACTAAATGAGCATAGTGCTCGGGCGGTTCGGGTACAATTGTGTGGCCTAAACACCCCCCATGTCGCCCAACCGTTGGGCGACTTAGGGTCATGTCGTGAAAATAGTTGGGCGACAGCACTCATTGTGGCTCAAGTCGCCCAATGGTTGGGCGACGGAGGTATATTTCTGTAAAAAAAATAAAATTAGCAGTATATTTCTGTAGTTTAAATTAAAAAATAGATTATTTAAAAAAATTCGAAGTTCAACTACCGCTTCCTTCCCTCCCCTCATGAAAAAGTTGTGTGTCGATATGTCGATCCTCCTGTCCCTATTCATCCATTGCGTTCTCCTCCTCTCATGTGATAAGAAAACGGTACATATCTCTACTAATATAACATGGGAGTTTGCCTGTTCAGCATCCTTCCCTCCTAGTCCAGCGACTCCCCCCTTAAGCACATTGCGCCCCATGCTGCTCCTGTAAAAGAACTGGCTCTCAGAAAACCAAAACCGACTAACATATGGACCCCTTTCATGCCACCCCTCCCATCACTCTGGTCTCCCTCGAGAAACCATCACCCTCCCATGCAAAAAGCCGACTCCACCCATGATTCTACATCCCCCTATAGCCCTCCCTTGCGCTCCTCCTGGGGCCCTGCCAACCTACCATCGCCGTCTCCTCTTCATCCCCCTACCCCATGGTGCCATCTTGCCCCCTCCTATATGGCGGCTATGCACATGAATGAGGTAGAGTGCGGGTGGAGGACACGCGGTCTCTAAGCCGAGGAAGATGGCAAACCTAGTGGCTGGAGGCAATGAAGATGCTAGATCGGGTCGTCTTGTACCACGCCACCATAGATCCGACCTCAGGGATGGTGGATACGGTAACGATGAGCCCGATGATGCGTGGCTTTGGTGGTAGTGCTCTTGGTCATGATGGATCTAGCAGTGACAACCACCTTCTTCTCCGTCACCGGGTGGTGCGCTGCCTTCTTCTACATCACTGACACCCACACCTCTCTCTTCATCGTCACCAACTACCACGCCTCCTTCCCGGTAGATTTTTCCCTCATTCCATCCCCTCCTTTCCCAATGTGTTGGTCCGAGCGCCGCCTCCTCCTCTTGGCCACCACTTCTACATATTGAGGTGGTGATGCGAATGCAGACTCACGCCTGATGTATGGGGAGGTGGCGCCTAAGCGGAGGAAGTGGAGAGTGCTTGCCCTCAGGGGTGCATGGGTGTGGCTGAAGTAGAGTCAGCGGCTTGCCGAAGTCAAAAGAGGCAGAATTGCTCTTTCCAGGCTCAAATTGGTCCCATAGACGCTGCACTACTAGTAGTGCACCTTCTCCAACTCGGATCACCGTGCATGAGCACCACTATCATCTTTCACGGCCGCACTTCATCGTATGCATTTTCTCTTGAGTGTGCTTTTATTCTATCCAATTTTTTTTGTCCATGAGTGGTAATTCCTATTATTTTCTATAAGTTTGTGATTCACCACAGTCCACTGGTGTGCCATCGAAGGATCAATGCTTGGTTCCACTGCCTGATGCCTTGAATCCTTATCACATGCCTGTTTTTGCTTGCATTGGTTCCCTTTTGTTGTCTTGCCCTTTTCACCAGCCAATTGCTCCATTGTTGGTTCACCAAATGTGGGGGAAAATTGTAGGCTAATTGAGGATGGAGCTTGGTGGGATTTAGGTGTCCATTGCCCCTGTCCTCTCTGTTATTATCAGTTTTCACCTTGTAACTTTACCACTTGTAATTTTGTTTGCGTCTTACTTTTCAAAAGTAGTACCAAAGCAATTTGCAAATCCTTGCCTGATTTGCACTGGTAGCCTTTATATGAATCAACAGAAGTCATCAATTATGTCCAATTCTTTGTTTAGCTATATCTGATCAACTTTCAAATTACCATGTAGCTAAATGAGGCACGTATATAAGCATCACTACTACAAAAGAGGCTATACTAGACGGCTATATCATAGACGGTTCCGTATGTGCTGTACTTGTCATAGCTGGTTCACACAAATAACCGTCTATGATATTATCACAGATGGTTATTCATACGAACCGATAACTGTCTATGATAATTCACAGACGGATATTTATACAAACTGTCTATAATAATGGTAGACATCACAGATAGTTCATACTAATAACTATCTATGATAGTTCATGAACGGATCACAGACGGTTTGTGGTTGGAACCATCTAAGATATGCCTATTATATATATCTAGCATGGTCTCGACAGATCTATTTTCATCGCGCTGAATTGAAGGAGGCGGCCAGCTTTGGGGAGTTTGGTGAAAATATACCTCTTGTAGATCGATTTGTTCTTGGTGATTAGAGGTTAGTATTTGCTTCTAATAACTTATATACCTTGTAATAGAGAGAGATGATAGCTAGGTTTTTAGATCTAGCTAGCTACGTACCTAGATTTAGAGAGAGATTGTAATTTGCTCCAATTTAAAAATAGAACAATACTCCTAGTTTGCTTTAATATATTCTTGCTTGACATATATTGCTTCATAAATATGTGACTAGCTACTTAATTTAGATATGGACAATTTATTATAAAGTGAATGACAATTATGTGTGTAAGTAGCTAGGTTGGTTAGCTATAGTAGCATTAATAATCTAATTTGACACTAGCTAATTTGTTACATGTGTAGCGTAGATGGACCAAAACTGGATGTATGTTGAGAACCGTGTAAGTGAGGAGTACATTAATGACGTGTCTGCTTTTCGAAGAGCGACCGAGCAGAATATATTGAAGAAGGGGATAGAATATATATATTATCCATACATTGATTGCGATAATTTTAAGATGTTTACTAACTCAGCGCGGATCAAAACTCACTTGATTCGAAGGGTTTCAAAAAGGGATATACATATTGGATCAATCACGGTGAAGAGAAGATTATATAGGAAGATAGTCATCACATCATCGAGGGAGACAACGATATGCTAGTTGTAGACTGTGCTTTCGACGAGGATAGGTCGTAGGATGGCAATCTAGATCAGATGTTACGCGATGCATAAGGGAACTATAGTGAGAGAGTTTGATAAATTCGAGGGCTTGATGGAGGACTCGGAGAAAATTTTGTTTCTAGGCTACAAGCTGCAATATACAAAGTTGTCATCCGTTCTTCAACTGTTGAAATTGAAGGCAAGCAATGGTTGGTTCGACAAGAGTTGTATGACATTGTTAGGTCTCTCAGCAAACATCCTTCCAAAGAAAAATATGTTATCGAGAATCACCTACCAAGCCAAGAAGGTTATTTGTTTATTGGGAATGGAAGTAGAAAGAATACATGCATGTCTGAATGATTGTATCATCTACCGTAAGGAGTATGCAAGCTTACATGTTTGTCTGGTGTGCAAAGCATCCCAATACAAGGGTAAAAATGATTACAATGACGAGGAGAGATCGATGTGAAGTAAGGACCTCCTGTTAAGATGTGGTATCTACCTATAATTCCCCATTTGAAGTATTTATTTGCAAACCGAAAGGATGCAAGATTGCTGTGTTGGCACTTGAAGCAGCATAAGAAAGATGGAATGATAAGACACGTTGCTGATTCTGCCCAGTGGAGGAACATCGATATGATGTTTGTAGACTTTAGTGCGGAACTAAAAAATATAAGGTTTGGGTTGAGTACAGATGAAATAAATCCTTTTGGTAACATAAGCAGCCGATATAGCACTTGGCCCGTGACTGTATGCATGTACAACCTTCCTTCTTGGCTGTGTATGAAGTGAAAGTATATTTTGATTTCATCACTTATCCAAGGGCCGAAGCAACCTCAGAACAATATTGATGTGTACTTAGCATCATTGGTGGAAAATCTTGTGATACTGTGGAACGAAGGGGTACAGACATAGGTTGCAGACAAATGAGAGAACTTCACTCTGCGTACCATATTGTTCTGCACCATCAATGATTTTTTTGCCCTTGGTAACCTATCGAGGTTGAATACAAGTTCTATTTATACTTTATACACATAATGAAATCAGGATTAATCACTATGGCGACATACATGACTAAGTCTCACTAGATTCTGATTGTGATTGTACCGAAGTGGAGAAAGGTAATATACCTTGATTCCTTACTTATGAGCAACCACGATTTCACCCGTGTGCAATAAGCAATTGACAGGTAAACTCATTTTCTCTATACATAACTCTATTTTAGTCTTCCCTTCATTTCATTCATTTGCAATGGTCAAGGCTAACTTTTTGGAATCACGTAGGTCATTCGCGCTTACGTTGCCTAAGGAGGGAGACACAAGGAATCCAGCACCACATTGCGACACAAGGCGCGATTTTCGACACCCGCTATAACACAATAATCCTATATCGCACTTCGTTATAATGCCTATAGAACTGACAATACCTATGTATGTAATTCTATTTTTGCAATGCCACTAGCAGTTACAGGGCAACGTATGTGGATTCTACATTTGCTACCAAATGGAGGAAATCATGGATGTTAAGACGAATGATCCACAGTGTTTGTCAACCTATCAATAATTATTTCGTGATTATCAATTATATATATATATATATATATATATATATATATATATATATATATATATATATATGTCGATGACTTAACACTACTAGCGACGATGTGTGGAATTTGATGAAAGTGCAATCAATCTTAACAAACTCACCAAATTCGAGGAAAGCTTTCCCAATTCATGATAGTGGACGTTATAAACAACACTAAAGAGTTTCACCCCGGCGATGATAATTAAATGTTGAAAAATTAATACAATTGTAACCACTCCATTATGTTTAATCAAATAATTCATTCAATTGTACTTTTTCAGTTGTTTAATTCATATGTAAGATCTATGTAACGATTGTCATGTACTATATATATGATCTACTTGTGTTGTTCAGTTCATTTGTGACATCTGTGTGATGATTGTCCTGTGCTATATATTTGTGAGATCTTCTATTTACTTCAGAGGGCACATAGCTAGCATTTCTTGAGGCTAGCCGAAAAAGAGAAAATAATATAATTTTGTGAATGGCTATCGCAGACGGTTTGGAATACCAAGCCGTTTGTTATATATAGATATCACATACGATTTTGGAAAATAACCGTCTGTGATGTATAGATATCACAGACAGTTTTTTAAATAAATTGTCTATGATATTTGTGATATCATAGACAGTTTTCTGTGATATGTCCACCATCATAGATGATAAAAAATCATCTGTGATATATCCGCTATCACAGATGGTTAATATAAAAAATCATCTGTGATATCTACATATCACAGACGGTTGTATTGAAAAACTGTCTGTGTTTTAACCTATCATAGACGGTTTGGGAGCTATCTATGATAACCACCTATTATTACTAACACATAAACTCAAACGGTTGGAAAATCATCTATGATAATGGTTTTGAACCATCTATGATGACCCTTTTTATAGTAGTGCATGCATCTCTCACCGAGTCTCCAAGACATCCATGTCTAGCTTAGAATAGTAGATAAATATAGTGGTCCTGCATACTTGTGTAATTTGCATGTCTAAACTTTTGCAGAGATGGTGAAGAATAGAGGGAGCAATACAATAATAAAAATTCAAGCCATGGACCCAATGATGTTGGCCACTAGCCAAATAATCTTGTGCCAAAGTTAAATAATGGAAAATATCTAAACATCCACGTTATGTTGAGCCAAAGCCTCTTTGTTGTGCATGATTTTGTGTCTCTGTTTTAATGCACAGGCACTTGCCTAGAGGGATGGCTGGATGGGAGATGAGACGGCTCAGCCTTGGAGGAGTAGAGGGACCGAGGAGGAAGAGGAGATGATGGTCCTATGCTCCATGCGTGTCGGAACCGGATTTAGAAATCCGAATTCCCCTGTGATTTCTGCACTGTTCCCTGGATCTGTAGCCAGTGCTCACAGTTACATCACTGTATATCAAAAACATATTAAAGCGGAAGCATAATTAATACAGTAATAACTTACATAGGCCGATTAGGCCGAGAAAGCAGAGAATGCAGCAGCGGAAAATCTTCACACAAGTGGAATCCACAAGACTTGCCCACAGGCAGCAACTGGGGTTTCACGACCTATGTCCATGGCCTTCTTGAATACCAGCTCTGTCAACCCTTTTTAAAGCATTGCAGGGCTTTCTTCTGTTTCCTGACTGACTGGAGGGTAATAAGCAACAGTGAGTACAAAAATGTACTCAACAAGCCACCACACAGAATGCAACACTAATAACTATTATATGCAAGGCTGTGAAAGGAGGCTCGAGGTTATTTTATTTGCTAAAGCATCAGTTCCAATACAATAGGTAAAATTCCTGAGACTTAGCAAGTTTCACCAAAATGCAGTTGTAAAGAGAGAGTGCAATATTAATAGTAGCACAGGTTACATCCACCTTTTACAGTGCATGGTCACCTCCACCGATGCTAATTTTGATTACTAGGCTACATCCACCCTAATTACCGCTGAAGTATATCTCTTCAGGAAAAGTTCAACAAAGTAGAGTACCTCTCTCTACTTAGTTTTCATCCCGCCTGAAAAATGATTTTTGAAATAGAACTAACTCGAGGAAGTTCCCATGTCCGCTCTTGACCGTGAGCACGGCTATTCGAATAGTTATTTAGACTCTGCAGAGTTGGTACATCTTTACCCACAAGAGATAAATCAATTGGTATATTCTGCATATTACCTTAGATACGCAGATCAATCGAGTTATCACATGACCTTTACAATGTAGATAGTAAAAGAATGCACTCGCTAAGGTTTTTGTCTACAGGAAAGCCATTTAGGCGCCAGCTAGACCCCCTCTTGCGCCCACCTCTATCTAGTGACACGACCATCTCCAGGATGCTTTGCGTCCAGCGAGAAAAATCGTGCTTTCCCCCGAAATGCATTCAGTTACTGGCGAGTACAAATTATTTAGTCATGCCTACACTTTGCTAGTTTGTGGTTGTACTGTTTTACATGGAGAGATCATCACAGGATTAAGTCCTTAATTTGTCCAGACAGTGCTTACCACAACCACAAATTCTCGTGCTACATCCACACCAACCACTCTTGCCATCCGCCCAGACAGGTAAGCAATGTTTTTGAGGGTTTTGAGAAGCATAAGATAAACTGTACCAACTTATCAGTCATCTACATCCAATGACTGCCCAAAATCCATTTTTTTTATTGTTTGAAGTAATGATGATGATGAGCCGGACAATTTAATGCCCTTGCTCTGGACTCTATTTAGCAGTACATATATCTTAGCTAATGTTAATATCATTATTATCTAGGCCGACAAGGATTAATCAAATCAAATGGTAAAGGATGTCGTCTTAATAATATTAGAAGTATAAAAGGGCAATATCTACCTTACATTTGATATAATTTGCATAATAACGTAAGCATGCAGATTTTGATAATTTAAAGGAACATAACTTTTGTAAAACGTGGGATCAATATGATCAAAGTGATGACTTGCCTTGATTATTTACCGCGGTCTTGATTTTAATTCAAAGCCCGCTTAACCAGTCAGTCGCAATAAATATTGAATCTTCACTGTAGCCCGAATCCACTCGGTCTTGTCGTCTTCAGACTGCAGCTTCTAATTACGCGGCAACAAAATGAAAAACCAAATAAATCCAAATGCGGCAAAAGTCTGGTTTAAATTATTTGAACACATTTTATGTTGCTTTCAATTTCAAGAGTAAATAGGTGGAAGGTGGGAGCGGATTTGAATGAAGGAATTGATTTGATAGCTTTACCGTGAGGGAAAATTTTATAAAAGAGAAGGAAGTTGAATAAAGGATCACCCGCAGGGTTATTCTGCTGGGATCAAGATAAAGGGCTCAATTTGTTTCTTCATAACTTCTTTTATATTCTTTTATATTTATCAAGGAAGTTCCACGAGCAAAATAGGATTTAAGCACTTGTGGAAAAAGTGCCTGGGAGGTGATTTGCCAGATACTTGAAGCTAAGCACTTTCCTTATTTTAATTATAATTTAGAGTTTTGGTTATTTATCCCATTAGGGTTAGAAACAAGTTAGTAATTTACAGACTTATTAGAGTGGATTAATGGTGGCTATTTATTGGAAACATGAGTTATAATTTAATAAGATAAGATTGCACATAATCTTAAATACTAGAGGATAATTAGATTAATTGGGATGCAAAGTTATGTTTCAGCAATAAATTCAGTCAAGGGTGTTAATTTAGTGAAAGACACTTTATGCTCTAATATTGCAATATTTGGACATATTACTCCAAGATAATCTAGTTGAGGTAAAGAGCAATATTCCTTTATTTAAGTTTAATAGTTCTTATGCCAAAAGATGTTCAAATCTTTGTATCGTATAGATGGTATTAAAGATTGGATTTACAACTATCTTATTTATAAAAAGAAGTTTCACTAGTGTTAGCAAATGAGCAAATCGTGAGTTAACATTTTATGAACGAAGTATAGTTAAAGTTATTGAGCGGGGTTCGTTAGCAGATATATGCCCAAGATACAAGAGATATTTTATGAAACTTTAGTTCCCAGAGTAATGTTGTCTTTGAGCAAGGGTTTTGCAAATTATTCAAGAACAAATCCTCGTTTAGTTTATTACTAATTTACGAGTCAAGGTTTTAAATAGAATTGCTTTGCGTTAGAGATATAAATCCAGAGAGGAAGATATGCTGTGAATGAATTAAAGTTTTGGGTTCAATTTTGATTCATTTCTCACTTGTTGATGCTCATTAAGCTTTAACTTTTATAACTAACAAAAATCATGCTAGTTATTCGGAAATTAAACATGAGGGTTTAATAGATTCTCTCATAAAGTTCTATTTGGTTTTCGTATATAATTTTGTTTAATCCTGCAAATTTGCATTTTAATTCTAATACCAAATTCCAGGCTTAACTACTAAAATTCTCACAAGACAGCACTATTAGACAAAACATAAGTGATGACCATATCTGTACACACATTCCAGTGGGGCCCACCTGTCATGGACAGAGAAGAGAGAGCCACGGCAGGGAGCGACGGGGAGAAAGGAGCGTCGGTGTGGACAGCCGCAGGAACAGGGGCTCGGCGCACGGTGGTGGCAGCGCCGCTGGTGGAGGATCCCAGGGAGGTGTTGATGACCAAATGAACACAACCCACGGGAAGTCGAGTGATGGCGGTGGTAATGCTTCCTTCGGAGCGAAGCGGCTAGGGGGCGGCTTGAAGCAGCCGGAGTGAGGGGTCCCGGGGCGACGGCGACTGAGGAGGAGGGAGAGGTAAGTAGCGTGGGGATAATTAGAGACATGGCAAGGGAAACCTACCCGTGGCTACGGCTTAGTTGGAGAAGCTGCGAGGTGGGCTGGTGGCGAACACCTGCGGTGGTGGTGGGTCGGCTCTGGTTGGTGGCGAGCTGAGGCCGTCGAGGGGCCCGATTGGTGGCGGAGACGGCTTCAGGGGGTCGGGGCGGAGCCTCAGGTGCTGACAATTGGGCTGGAGGTGCAGCAACACGGGAAAGAGCTCGACGACGGCGAATCAACCGATAAGAAAAGGGGAAAAAAGTGAGGGTCTGAGAAGAGGAGCTTGGTTTTGGCGCTGAAAGAGGAGTGCGTTGGGTGTGAGGGGTCAGGCCAAGCCTTCAATTATAGACAGGAGGAGCTGCGGGTCGCTGGCTTCATTGAGGAGGAGTGATGGCGGCATTGAACTGGGATGGCCGGTTGGGGAATTGAAGTTGCTTGTACCAGGCACAGGTCGTAGATGCGACGTGGAGTAACTGGGCAGCCGTAGGCCAGTGCGAGGTTGGCGTCTCGGCCATAGGGGCGCAGCGGAGGCTTGGTGGTAGACTGCGGTGGCTAGCGTCCGGCTCGCTGAGGAGTAACGATGGGTGGCAGCTATGGACGCGATGCTTGTAGGGGGCAGGTGAGATGCAGCTGAGGTCAAAGGTGGATGCGACGGTTTGGAGGCGACATCGGCGTTGGGCACGGCGGAGGGGAGTAAAGCCAGACGGAGCTGGGCGGAGGGCACGAGCGAGGCTGGCGCAGGCTAGGGCGGGGTGAGGTCAGTGGAGGTGACCCGTGCGACATTGAAGTCGAGAGGGTGGCGCTAGGCTGCAGAGCTGACGGAGATGGTGCCATGACAGCTCGGCAGTGAAGAGGATGTAGGGGAGGGGCGGTAGGCGTACGACACCGAGGTGCGGAACCGGGGTGAGGCAGCTGCGAGCTGGCTCGGAGCTGCTACGGCGCTCGGCGCTTGGGCCCGAGGGAGGAGAGGAAGAAGACTCAGGAGAGGGAGCGGCCGCACGGCTGGAGCGCAGGAGAAGAACACAGGCAGGCGGCTGGGCAGATGGACTGAGAAGGTGGGGAAAGAAATGAAGCCTGGCAGCGACTGCTTTGGGGGGAAGGGAAGGAAGCAAGGGTTAGGGCAACCGAATGGGCCGGATGGGCTGGGGAAAGAAAAATGGGTTTGCCCGAAAAAGGAAAATCCGAATTGATGAGATTTTAACAATTGCAATTTCTTGTTAAGATACTTAAGTATCAAGGAATTTTGAAAGATACACTAGATGTTATTTTGAACCTTGATGATTTAATTTTGTGTAGAAATTTCAGCTTTAAGATTTCTCAAGGTTTTGAGAATTCGGATTTTGATTTTGGAACTTGATTCTTACTTTTGAAAATTTTCTTCTTTTTGATTAAATTTTTGCTGCTAAAAATTCTAATTCAAGAGCTCAAATAAACGAAATTTTGAAACTCTCCACAAATAAGAGAAGAATTATATTAATTTTGCAAATCGCAAATTTGGGATGTTACAATGCGCAAGTTGTCAAGGACGAACTGATGGTTCTCAAGGCTGACATCCAGCATGACAACACCCTATGAGTCTGAGCACCTCTAAATTTCTTTAATTTTTTGGGTTATTTTGATCACAAATTGCAAAATTTTATGCTTGTAGTTGATGCGATACTATTTGGCTTGGTTGTGTTCTTCACAACTCCTAGACTTGAACTTGCAATGTGCTCGATTTTGAACATATCCCACAATGCAATGAGGATCCTGATAACAGAGAAGGCAAGCAATTAATCGCTCTATGTAATTTCAACAATTAATGTTTCAAAATTATTTTGAATTTTGATAACACCTTAGTTAAAATATGTTGAAACCAATGTACATAATTGGGTCACAAGTGAGTATTTTAGTTGTATTTTTTTGATAATCACATGTTAGCTTGTTACACATGCAGGGTGAATTTGTTTACTGTTAGGATAAATGCTTCCTGGTACCATGCTAGGTCTATCAGCATAGAGTGTGTCTAGTTAGCATTTCTTTGTATGGTGTTGTATTGGTAATATGCTTCCTTTTGTGATATTGCGGAAAAACCCTGCAAGTATTTTTTTCCCTTTATCTTGCTTCATGATTTTTTTTCTGTTTTATGTAACCTATGAAATATTATAGTTGGCAATGATGTGGAAAGGAAAATGATTCCTTTTAAAGGAAAATGGCTTGTGTCACTGTGGTTTCAGTTTTTGACTATATTTAGTGATATTTGCATGTTTGAGCAAAATTATCAATTGAAGATCTTTCTGTAAACTGATAAATATCTAGATGTCAACTATCTTTGGTGTGCATGATGCAAATAAACTAGATTAAGTAGTAAGAGTGGGTATGGTTTTTTCTCTCTTTTTGGTAGCACTACAGTAAAGAGTGATAAAGGTAGGTTGAGAAACAAAGGTTGGAAGCAACCCTACATGTTTCCAAATACTAAAAAATATGAGCCATTGTTAATATAATTTGTCTCAACATTGGCATAGTTTAGCACTTATGACATTGTTTGTATGAGATCCATCGCAACGCACAAACACCTTACTAGTAACTAGGAAAAAGCGAAAGAAATGGTTTTTTCCAGGTAACAAATGCTCAACGAACCTTATCCTCGAAGGTACGTTTAGGGTGGATATCGAGCCAGCTCTTCATCTTATCGAGCTTTTTTTTTAAATTGAAATAGTTTGATTTAATATCATTTTATTGATTATTTGCAAATATTTTTAGAATCGAGCTAATGAGACGAGCCGAGCCGAGGCTTTTGAAAATTTAATTTCATCTGAAATCGACTATTTCAATGTTTAACTAATTAACAAGTGTAATTAAAGTAATTTTGAATCGAGCCAATGAGCCTCACTAACGGGCTTTTTTTCTAGTCCTAGATACGTCCCGTGGATCCAAGCACCCACAGCCGCGTCACCAGCATAGGTCTGCCAAGGCCGTTGGAATCCCACCACAGCGATGGCCATTGTCTGTTTTTAGCAAGTACATGAGTAGCTATCAGGCCTATTCTTTTTAAATTCGATTTATAGCTTTTGGTTATTGCTTATGACTTTTAAGCTATTCGTGAGAGAGAGAGTACAGAGTAACAGAAACTCACGTATGGTTTTAACCAATATAAATGAAATTACTATAGTATGTACTATAATCAATTTGTAGACTCTGTATTAAAAAGACATATTATTTGAAAATTAATTACTATAAAAGACTAAAAAGTAGGTTTTGAAAGCTAAAAAGAAGGACTGCGTTCCTCTTCCAGCGATTCCCTGGTTCACGTCTCCCGCTTACCTCTCCCATCGTTGCCACTCGCCTGCATGCATGGCCATGCAACATCTCCACGCACACTCTTCCTTCTGCTACCAAAGTTTGTTGTAGAATGAACCAAATATACTTGTGTCTACTTATTCTCATCAATATAAGGTGTGCTGTGTGCGCGGCATATTTCTCTCATCCAACACGTGGCTAGGAAATTTTTTTAAAAAAAACACGTGACCGTGCGTTGCTCGAGGGCGTCGTCACGTCGAGGCCGCTGAGTGCCAAGCTCCGGCCGCGATCAAGGACGACATCGAGCGACAGGAGGCCACAGTCTGCCTCGCCTCCGAGGAGGTCTGCAGCCTTGAGAGACACAGCGACGAGGTACATCCCCGCGTGCGTCTCTTAATTAACCTATTTGATGTTTTGCCTGCTCAACAAATTAATGATGCACACGCTGTCAGATGGGTTGGTATCTACCAAGACTGACTATGACAAGCATCTTTGAGAGCCGTGTCAAGGTAATCAACGAGCTTCCACTGGAATGATGAGCTCGCATGCACGTTGATAAAACTCAACGCATGCAATGGACGGTGGCTCATGGATGGCAAATTTGTTATTATTTATCAATTGGACGAGATGCCGTTACTATGTAATTTTTTTGGATGCTCTAACAACAGCGGCGTGGTCTGAGCATGGCGCGCGGCGGAGCCAAGGACGCTAGGCCGAGCCCAGTGGCGGTGGCTTGATGTATTGAGGTAGTATGATTTTTTTATTTGTAGTACTACACGGATATTTAGTTAGTAGTAATTAGTAAGTAATGGTGATTCACGAAAAACACCAACTCATCTACAGGACGAGGGTGACGTAGATTATGAGAATGATGGAAAATGGACAAAAGTAATAAAATATAAACGGGGCAAGCGCCATTAATTGGAAAAAATGTTCAAAATGAAATGCTTATTCTGGAATATCAGATGTCTCGGGAGACCTGGTAAGAATTTTTTATAGATCTAATTAAAAAAAGGATGTTGATTTCCTGTGTATACAAGAAACTAGGGAAAAAAACTTTTTTAGACTCTTATTTGAAATCTATTGTTGGGAATAGGGTGTTTCAATGGAAGGACCTACTACTATAGAAAACCTAATACTAGACGGTAAATCACAGACGGTTTTGTGAAACCGTCTGTAATATACACTATCACAGACGGTTTTAATTTAGAAACCGTCTATACTGCTGAAGGATTATCACAGACGGTTCTTACAAATGAACCGTCTGTAATAGTGGACATCATAGAGATTTTTTAGTAAAATCCGTCTGTGATAATCTGAAATATCACAGACGGTTTTTACTGAAAAACCGTTTGTGATAGTCTGAAATAATCTGGACTATCACAGACGATTTTTTACTAAAACCCGTCTGTGATAGTAGACTATCACAGACGGTTTTTCAAGAAACCGCCTGTGATAATCATGCTATGTATTTATTGCATTGCTTAGACCGCATATGTATCTGTCTTCATTTCGATCCAGATCTAGCCGGTGCTGCAGCTGGAGGCGGCAAAGCTTTCAGGCCATTTTATTTGCATGGTGGAAAGAGGCTAGGCAGGAGTGCTTTGAAGGTTCATTGAGTTCTTGGTTGCCCTAGATATGGTTAGTAATAAAATTTATTTTTGGTTGCAATATCAAAATTGATCTAGCTAATTAATTTTTGGTGACTATTATATATATATATACTTTGAAGATCTAGCCAATTTAAATTTAGCTAGTCTCAATGCATGTGGTATATATGTAGTAATAATTAATTAAATTAATTTTAATACTAAGTTGTTATATATGTGCATAATATAGGACCGAAGCTGAATGTATACCTCAAACCGTGTGAGTGAAGAGTATATTAATAGCGTGTCCGCTTTTACAAGAGCCGCGAGGAGGATATGTTGAATAAGGGGTGGAATATATGTATTGTCCATGCAATCGATCGAGAATTTAAAGATGTTTAAGAATCGAGAGCGATTGAAGCGCACTTGATTCGGAGGGTTTCAAAAAGGGTATACATGTTGGACCACCATGGCGAAATCAATGATATGCCGCGGATGACATCATTGTAAAGTCAATGATATGCCGCCGAACGACATCGCCGGTGAAGTCAATGATATGCCGCCGGATGATGATTGTGGTTCGGATTCGGATAGGCTGCAGATGACAATCTAGATCAGATGCTTCGTGATGTAGAAGAGAACTATGATGAGAGAGAGTATATTAAATTCTGAGGCTTGATGGAGGACTCGAAGAAACCTTTATTCACGTGTTGCAGGTCAAAGTATACGAAGTTGTTAGCTGTGCTTGAACTGTTGAAATTGAAGACAAGCAACGGTTGGTCCAACAAGAGTTTCACGGCGCTGCTAGGTCTTTTAGCGGACATGCTTCCGGAGGAAAATGAGTTGCCTAAAACCACGTATAAAGCCAAGAAGGTTCTTTGTCCATTGGGAATAGAAGTAGAAAGAATGCATGCATGTCCGAACGACTGTATCCTCTACCGTAAAGAGTATGCAAACATGCATGTCTGTCCGGTGTGTAACGCATCCCGATACAAACGTAACAATCAATCAGATGATGATGGCGAGGGAACAGAGGTGAAGAAAGAATCTCCTGCAAACGTGGCATGGTATATTCCTATAATTCCCCGTTTGAAGCAGTTATTTGCAAATCTAAAGGAGGCAAAACTGATGCGATGGCATTCGGAGGAGCGCAAGAAGGATGGAATGCTGAGACACCTTGCTGATTCCACCTAGTGGAGAAACATCGATAGGTGTTTTATATATTTCAGTGCAGAACCGAGGAATATAAGGTTTGGATTGAGCACAGATAGAATGAATCCTTTCGGTAGCATGAGCAGCCGATATAGTACTTGGCCTGTGACTCGGTGCATCTATAACCTTCCATATCACAGACGGTTGGTTACAAATCGTCTGTGATATTGATATATCACAGACAGTTTTTTAAAAAAAATCGTCTATAATATGTCTATATCACAGACAATTTTTTCTTACAAACCGTCTGCGATGATAGCTATCACAGATGATTTTTTGTTACGAATCGTCTGTGATATTTACTTCACAGACGGTTTGAAAACCGTCTGTGATAACCTTCGATTATCACTGACCCATAAATTTAGACGGTTCAAAAAACCGTCTGTGATGACGTTTTTGAACCGTCTGTGATACGGTTTTCTGTAGTAGTGACCACTGCAGGTGGCATTCTGGTAGGGGTAGACAGAGATGTTGATATCATTAAGTGGGAGATTAAGAATTTTTCAGTTAGTTGTTGGGTGAAAAATAAAAAGGATGAAAAAGAATGGCGTATTGTTGTGGTATATGGCTCCTCTTATGAAGAAGGAAGCAAGAATTCATTTCTGAATTACATCAACTGTTCATTAATTGGGATGGTCCTACTTTAATTGGAGGTGATTTTAACTTAGATATCAAAAGTGTAAACATAATGACAATGTGGATTTTAAATGGTATGAAAAATTTAATGAATGGATCAACATTTGGACCTTGCTTGAAATTCATCTAGCTGGAAGCTGGCGGTTTACCTGGGCTAATAATCCAGAGAATTTGGTTCTTTCTAAAATTGATAGAATTTTTTGCAGGACTGAAATTGACAAATATTTCCCTTTATGTAGTGCTAAGGCTTACCTAGGATTGGTAGTGATCATGCCCCTATTCTGTGGGAATTAAGGGAGGGTCACCCTCCAAGGAAATCTGGGTTTAAATTTGGAACGTGGTGGTTACAAATAGTAGAATTTAGAGATATTGTTAAGAAAGCTTGGCCAATTAGGAAAAAAGGGGGAAGAATGCTATAGATAATTGGCAAAATAAAGTACGATATATCAGAAAACTTACAAAAGGTTGGATTGCTAATGTAGAAGCTGAAATTTGGAGGAAAAAAGAATGACCTAATTGTTGAATTTGATATCCTTGACATTGCTTCTGAATCTAATAACCTTTCTCAGGAGGAAAACCAGAGAATGGTAGAAATTAATAATGAATTTGATAAAAAGCTGGACTAGAGAAAGAGATATGAAAGATGGAGAAAGAAATATCTTACATCCATGCTGTAGCTAATCAAAGAAGGAAAACTATGTGACATACCTTAGAAGGTCCTGATGGTGTTGTTCAAGAAACTAAAGATAAGTTGAAAATAGCTAATAATTACTATAAAAATTTATTTGGATATGAAGAAAGACCTAATATCTCTTTACTTCAATTTTTTTTTACTGATAATGAGAATGCTAAGCTTGAAGCTCCTTTCACTGAAGAAGAGGTTAGACAGGCAGTTTTTTGGGTCCTATGTTGATGGGGCACCTGGACCAGATGGCCTACATTTTATGTTTTACCGACACTTCTTAGATATTATTAAGGAAGATCACTTAGCTATGTTTCATGAGTTTGAGGAACGTAACCTTGACATTTTTAGATTAAACTTTGCAATGATTAATTCATAAAAAGAATGATGCAAGGGTGATGTCTAAATTTGAACCAATTAGTTTAATTAACTGTTGTTTTAAGATTTTTACTAAACTCTTGACTAATAGATTTGCTGGGATAATTGATAGACTAATAGATAGCAACCAATCTGCTTTTATTAAAGGGAGGTACATATAAAGTGTTGTGGCAACTCATGAGATTTTACATAGTGTGCATTCTGGTAAAAAAACGAAGGTTTGGTTCTGAAACTAGACTATGAAAAGGCTTATGACATTCTTTGGCTTAGAGGTTTTGGTCAGAAATGGCAAGAATGGATTAGCAAAGTGGTTCACTGTAACATCCTGACTTTTGGCTTTGGTTTTATTTTCTTGTTTTATTTAAATTGCAACTTAGATGTGGAGAAATATTGGTATTTTCAAAATTTAACTTTTGGGCTTTGGGGTTTTGAGAATTTGCTAATTCTTTTTTCTCTATTTAAAAAAACAGAAAACCCAGCCAGGCTCAGCTAGGCCCAGCAGCCCAGCCGGCTTGCCCACCCCTCTCTCCCCTTTCTTCCCTACTTTCCCCCTTTCTCTCTGTCGGTGCGAGTCGCCCGCGTGCCCCATCTCTCTTCGGGCACGCGCCGTTGACCTCATACCCGTCACCACCTCGGCCGCCCCTTCTTCTCCCTACTCCGGCGCGAGACCTTCCCATGGCGCCACCACCAGCCTCCCCGTACTGCTTCGCTGAGCTAGATTCCCTCCTCCCCTACCTAGCCTCGCCGCCTGGGCACCCCACTGTACCCCTGTCAAGGTCGTCGTCCCGCCCCTTGAGATTTGCCGTCGTGTCAGAGCTGCCGTGCTCGAGGCATCCCCCTTGAATTCTTCCCCCACCATTGCTCACTTGCACCGGCCTCGCCCCTTCCCAGCCCGTAGCCCTACTTCGTGGCGACGTTGCTGACCAGCCGTACAAGTGCCGACCCCTTCCACTGTGGAGCATTGAAGCTCCATGACGCCACGCACGCGCCTCCTTTCCCCCCTCTCCCGCCTAGCCGTCGTAGAGGCCAACGAGTGCGCCGCCTCGACGTCATTCGCCTTAATGCAAGCCAACGCTCCCCACTCGCAAAATTCGCTATAAATTCACGGCAAAGACCCCATTCCAGCTCGCTCAGTGCTCAATCACCCTGCTGACGCACACACTCATCGCCGATCTGCTCCCCTCGGCAATCCCCAACGCCAGCCACCCCAGGATTCCCGCAAGCCACCTCGACTCCTTCATTATGCTTCTTGGACCTCTTTGATGCTCCAGTGAAGGCTAATCAAACCCTCTTCTATCGCAGCTCGTCGGCTCGACCGTCTTCCCCAACTCTGGCCACCTCGCCTCACCAACGAAACCGACCACCTTGGGCTAATTGCCATCGTCGGGACCTTCTCCAGAGTTAGGCGAAGTCATCCCCGACGCCAATTGGGAAGACCACCAACCCCTCTCCTCTGACGTCGAACGCCCCCTTTCGCCGCCGACCATCACCATCGCCAGCTCAATCCAGGCCACCCCAAGCTTGTTCTCCTCCTCCGGTGAGGCCATCGCCTTGTGGGACCATTTGTGGAATGCTCCCGTGAGACCACGCCCTCCCCCGCCGCCGGTAGGTCGCACCACTGAAACCGCCCCTGTTCCGACATCATTAAGAGCCAAATCCTGCATTAATAGTTAACTATTGTGATTAGTTAATACTAATGTCACGCTGATAGGTGGGCCCTGTAACGATTTAACCGTTATGTGCTGCTGACAATCAGGCCCCACCTCAATTAAAAATCTGTTAAATTTGGATTTAAAAATCTGTCACGCTGATAAGCGGGTCCCACTTTATTGTTGAGTTGTACTATGGCCTACATGTTAGTATCTGACAATTTTTGGATTTTTTGAAAACTTAATTAAATCAGTGGGCCCCACATGTCATGCTCTCAGTAATTAAAACCTGGGATTTAAAATAAAAGTTTAAATAAAATCGGTGGGACCCACATGTCAGAGAGAGAACTTTCTCTCGTCTTTTTATTTTTGGGAATTTTCCTAAAAATAAACTTTGGAGAGCTCGTTCTTCTTCACCGTAACTCCGATTTGAGTGAAACTTATTTCTAAAATTTTCTAAATTCAAGATCTTTCAGTTAGTCTGAGTTTTGTTCAATTTTGAGTTTATTTGAAATTTTATTTGAATAATTATTGCTCTCTTACCTTTTGTTTTCTTTCTGGTCTTCTCGTGTGAATAGAATACAAGGACGCACCCGAACAACATTTCAACGCCTCTCCAGATCCTCAAGACCTCTCTACTTCAGACCCAAGCGAGTCAACACTTTGATCATCTTGAACCCTGATTTATTCACTTATGTTGTTTAAATATATTCAACATGCATGCGTTATTTTATGTACACTAGTTTACTACTTTTTCATTAGCTAAATATCCAAGTTGCTATACTAGCGATATCTAGCTATCCCTTTCCTTGACAATTGATATCCTTTACCATTGTCGCCCTAGTTCTTACTAATAGTACTTTTACTAGCTAAGTTATACAAAACGCTATGCAAGTCTAGCTAAGTCTCAGGACTAGGTTGTCCTGTTCATCCTTTCTCAAAAAACACAAAAGTCTTTTTGGGTAGTCATGGGATGTACATGACTGATAATTTGGTACAAGCTTATCTTATGCTTCTCAAAACCCTAAAAATGTGCTTCATTGTCTGGGTAGGTGGTAAGGAAGGATGGTGTGGATGTAATACAAGAATTTGTGGTTGCGGTAGACACCGCTTGGATAAATTAAGGACTTAATTCTGTGTTGACCACTTCATGTAAAACAGTACAAATCACAAGCTGGCAAAATGTAGGCATGACTAAATAATTTGCATCACCAGTAAAGGAAAACACTTCGAAGTGACCCACAGGTCGTGGTGTTGATTTAAGTCGTCGTGGACACGGGTCATGTCGCTAGGTTTAAGTCACCGTATGGCACAAGAGGGGGTCTGAGTGAAGCAAAATAGCTATCCCACAGACGAAACCTAAGCGAGTATGACCCTTTACTAGGTACATTGTAAAGGTCATGTGGTAATCCTTCTGGATCTGCATGTCTAAAGAAACATGTGGAATATAGCAAAGGGGTTATCTCTTGTGGATAAAGATGTATAATCTCTGCAGAGTATAAACTGTTTAAATAGCCGTGCCCATGGACCATGGTCATAGGCATACATGGGAACTTACTCAAGTTAGTTCTATTTACAAAATCTTTTAAGGGCGGGAACAAAATAAATGAACAGGGTACTTCACTTTTGATTTTACCTGGAGGGATGTACTCCAGCGATGGCTAACTAGGGTGGATGTAATCTAGTAAACAAAAACTAGCATTGGTGGACGGAACCATGTAACCGGTGGATGGAACCGTCTACAATATACCTACTACACATGCAAATATTAATGTTTATCAAAATGGCTAAGTCTTAGGATTCTTATTGTATTAGAAATATTTGTGAAAAGTTGCTTTCGACAACTAAAAGAAACCCGAGCCATCATTTGAAAAGCCATGCATTTTATATTATTGCATTCTGTGTGTTGGCTCGCGGAGCACCGTTGCAAGTGCTCACCCTCGCTCTCAATCCCTCCCCAGAAGTTGAGCCACAAAGTCACTATGAATACTACGAGAAGCAAGACTAGGACGAAGGAGGAAATGACAATAACTAAGCTTAGCTAATAATAATAGTCCCTCCTCTCGCAGTATAGTCGACCATTCTAGCTATCAAGTGAATTCCATATTAGTTAAAGTTGACTAATACTGAATTCATTTGGGCTATTCGATCATTGCTGTGAGCTATTCCCGATCATTGCTGAGGGAAGTGTGCCTTCACCTTTTAGCTTTCGCTACATTTTTGTATTGTAACTTCTTGGCCTGACGGCCTTGTGTAAGGATACAATCTAAACTCTATTGTAATGATAATATCTCGTGTATGAAATCATCCAGTTATGTATCTGTGAGCACTATTTACTGATTTAGGGAATAGTGCAGCAAAATCACAGAGGATTCGGATTGGCAAAATTCGGGTTTGACATTCACCATGCTTCAGTAGGAGTCAAAATTAAGAATGTAGAAGGTGACTTCGTTTTGACGGGAAAGGGGTTAATACATGATCCCTTGTCTCCTTCACTTTTTAATCTAGTTGTAGATATTTTTATAAAAATGTTGTGCAAAGCTAAGAATGAAGGGTTTCATTAAAGGGTTATGTGCTGATATTTGTCCTGGAGGTGTGGTTAGTCTGCACTTTGCAGTATGCAGATGACACCATTATTTTGTTCTAGAGAAAAATGCTTCAATAGCTGTTAATCTAAAGTTGATCATTACCTATTTCAAACAATTTTCTGGAATGAGGATTAACTTGCACAAAAGTGAATTAATTCCCATAGATGTTAAGGAGGATGAAATGAACCAGTTTGTAAACATTTTTTGGCTGTAAATCTGGTTCTTTCCTATAAAATATTTAGGCATAGTTCTATATTTTGATAAATTGAGAAGAGAAGATATTCAACCTTGGACAACTTTCTGAACAAGATAGCAGGTTGGAGGGGTAAATTGCTTTTCTGTGGGGGTAGATTGGTCTTGATTAAATCTTGTGTAGCTAGCACAGGAATTTACTTGCTGTCTTTCTTTTAATTTCCAAAATTGGCCCTTGATGTAGCTTGGCGTGGCTCGGTTCAGCCGAAAAGGCTCCCCAAAGTGGAGAGCTAAGCTCGGAGAGGGAAGAACACTGTACAGGAGGGTTTTGGGGCTCGGGGAGGAAATGAGATGCGGGGCTAGGTGTGGTAGAGCTAATCGGTGCCGAGGGGGGGTTTAAATAGGGTAGAGCGGGGGCATACGGCAGAAATTTCTCGTCAGAATTAGCATTGGTGGAAAAGGTAGAGGGGGAGAAAAGGAAAGGGGCAGGCGTGGAAGTAAGGAGTTGGGGGCGTGGTTCGCGCGGGGAAGAATAGGGAAGAAATCCCAAGGCCAGAGGCGAGGTCATGATGACAACTGCGCGACGGTGGCAGCGTTGGCGCAAGAAAGAAGAAAGAAGGTGTAGGGAGACGAATATGACAGGTGGGCCTCAGGTGGTAGTGAGAGAGATGGTGAAGCGGGCAGGCTGGGCATGGGGACAGGTCGCATGGGCCATGTGGGGGTGGGAAGAGGAAGGTGAAAGAAAAGGAGAATGAGCCACGCTGAAGGGAAAAAGTGGGCCGTGGGATGGAAAGAATGCGGGCTACAGAAGTATTTCAGCCTTAGAGGGTTTTAGGGAAATTAAACTTATTTTTTGTTTTAGAAATACAGGAAATTCAATAAGACTTAAAAAATACCAAATTAAGTCCAAAGATTCAATAAAAAATTAGATATATCAAATAAGGCACTTTGGACTCATTAAAATTATTTCCAACATAAAGTTAGCTTTTATTTTTATAAAAAAAATTATTTTTAAATTTAGAAAAAGAGAAACGCTTTTTAAAAAAGCAGAGAATTAGGGAAAATAATTTTTGAAACTCGGAGAACCAAAATAACATTTTTGTTTTATTTTTTATTGTAATTAAAATTATTTATTTATTTATTATTTTTTAAAATAAAAACCTGAGTTGTAACAGCATTGTCCATGCGCCTCCTCGTTCTGCAGAAGGAGATTGATGAAAGGGAAAAGAAGCAGGTGATGGTTGTAATGTATCTGACAGTTGATTACCGATTAAATGGCAGAAGAGAGCGTACTATGTGAGTGTCTAAATTGGACGTCCGAATGCTAGTCGATCCTTTTACTAAATCATGTCCTGTTTTTGCTATTTCCAAGTGAACAACCAGTAACTATCATGTGTTTGGGTCGCAGGATCTAGAAGCAGAAAGAATTTCCTCCGAAAGCATGCTCTCCATTGGTTTCACCATCAATGCCACCTTGGTCCACCATAGACACCTTAGCCAAGCCGTCGACACCACAATGGACTCGACCAACCAGATCTCTCACAGATTGTGTACCGCGAATACAAGGTGTACCTAGCATGGGGGTTTGTGTGTAAAATGTCCCGTTGCGGGTGGATCCAAGATAGTCTCAACCGTTGGTACACAATAGAACGGCCAAGATCAAAATGTCAAGTTTTTTTCTAATTTAATTAAAATGTCAGGTTTGCCTCTCAGAAAGGCCTAGATTGGATATTTGTACATCGTTGGAGCAAAATTGGTTTCCACTTCCCAGGTTACCTTGTTCAGTTTGACGATAATGCATTTATGTGTGGCCCACTTAACGAGAGGAAATGATCTAAAGCTTTGCTGCATTGCCTCGCGGGCACACCAGACTTGCACTACAACGAACGGTGGCACATGACTCGCGACGCCGACGATCGGGGAAGAGGAGGGGAGAATCGTCGATGTTGAAGACAGTGGTGACCGAGATGGCAACGGCAAGTCGTGAAGTACATGTACAGCCCCAAGCCACCGGGCGCACCGTTGGACATGCGAAACAGTTACTTCGCCATGTGCAGTGCACAACCCTCACACAACTGAACAAGATGACAATTTTTTGTTGTGCCAATGCAAAACATATCCATTCCAGACGTCTCCCCGCCAGCTGCTGGCTAGCTCGGACCTAAATTTGTGCGTCTGTGTCCCTTCTTCCGCTCTTTGCTGCGCCGAACACATTTTGTTGTTGTCAAAGGATATTTGTGACAAGGAACCGTCGTTGGCGAATCCAGTCTGATCGATTTCTCCTATGTAAAAAGGGATTGATCCAATATAGAATAGTGTAAAGAATAAATTGAACACAGAGAGATAAGAATAGAACTTCTTTCTTTATTACTTTCTCTATTTACATCCACTTTACAATGATTGAGACATCTATTTATAGACTAAGTAGAGGGTGTCTACTAATGGATCAGACTTGCAGACCCAGACCCAGATTTTCTAACACTCTCCCTTAGGCACTCACCTGACACATTCATGCCTCACCAAAACTCTATAAAAATTTAGTGGAAAAAATTTAGAGAAAGAATATATGATACATGTTTGTTGTGTTGCATGAATTATCTCATTAAAAATCTTGACCAAGAAACTTCCAGAAAACTCGTCAAGGGGAAAATAGTACAATCCATCTAATTTCCTTTAATATACAGGAATTATTCTTTGGATACTTAATTTTCATGATCAAGTTTTAAAAGTGAGCTCAAGAAGAATCTCTTCCTGAATTTCGCACTTCTCTAAGTCTCATTATTCCAATTCCACGTACACATATTTCAATATTAGATGCTGGAAGTGACTTAGTGAATAAATCTACAAGAGTTTAACATGACTTAGTATGCAGTATCTTAATTTTGTCTATCTTTTGTAATTCATGAGCATAGAAGAACTTAGGGTTGGTATGTTTTGTCAGATGACTCTTCATGTAACCTGTCTATACTTGTGCAACACAAACTGCATTATCTTTATAGATAATTGTGGGAGCTTGCATAATATGCAGTCCACATGACTGCTAAATGTGGTGAATCATCCGTTGAAACTAAGCACGTTTTCGTGTGGCTTCGTATAGTGCTATGATTTTTGAGTGATTCATCAAAGTTGATACAAAACTTTGCTTAGACGATTTCTACGAAATTGCAGTTCCAATACATAGAAACACATAATTTGTTTGTGATCTAGCGGTTTGCAGGTCTGATAGATACTTGATATCTATATAGCCAGTCATATTTAGATCTTGATTCTTTCTATAAAATAATCCAAGATCTTTGCTTCCTTGAATGTATCAAAAGATATCCTTTATTCTCTGCTAATGTCTCTTGCTAGGTTCTGCGCTATATCTTGCTAATAGGTTTACGGCAAATATGATATCTGGTCTAGTGTAGTTTGCTAAATACATCAATGCTCCTATCGCACTTTGAAGTATGAGAATTCCGGTCACAAGACTTCCTCTCCCTCTTTTCTGGGGTCTGTATGGATTCTTGTCTTGCTGCAAAGATTTTTCGACCATTGGTACTTTTGAAGGGTATGCCTTTCCAGTGCCAAACATTTCTAACACCTTCTGAGTGTAGACTGACTGATGTACTAATATTTCTTCTGGAACATGCTCAAGCTGTATGTAACACCCCAAGACCCACATTATCCTGATATGCCACTAAACCACTCTACATGGTAGCCAATTTACATGATAACATAAACTGGAAACAATTTTCTAAATCATGATAAACTAAGCGGAAGCATACTAAAACAAAGGTAATAGAACACTATTAGTTAAGGAACAACTGCTGCTAATTTTAACCAATTAAAGCGAACCACAGCCTAAAATTATTAGTTATACAAGATCAACAATGAGAGTAAAGATGAATAACCGGAGACTACACTTATTTATTACAATATAAAACATCATATAGTGTGTGACAGTAATGTACCGCTCTACCCTTCCCATGCATGCTCGAGAATCACCTAGAAGGGAGAAAACAAGAGTGAGATAAAATCTCAGCAAGCAAATTGTTTAACAAGCTAATCAAACTACAATGTTGTTAATCATCAATATTTATTCTCCACAGTGACCACAAATATAGCTCTAACCACATTTACTACCAACAATAATAAAACATTAGCAATAAATTTTGTTTGTCTACTTCATAACTTCAACCAACTACCACTACCAATGACAGGAAACTATCAATAAGTTTTACCTCACTATCTTTATTATTTCTCACATTCACAACTGCTATCAACAGTTACCACAAGAGAAAAGAATCTCATACCACAATCTCAACCCCTACCATACCACAAGGGGTGAACCCCATTCCACGACCACCGCCACATTCCTCATACCACAAGTGTCTCTCATGAGCCACATCCATAATACAACTATGAAGTTACATTTATTTACAAAATAACTTCACCATAATACATTGCATAAGCATGCAAATGCTCTTTCCACAATGTAATGCATATGAATGCTCATGCTCCACTGCACCCTTACCCAACAAGGTAAGAGTGTGCATCGTACTACGGTAATGTACGATGCTGTACCGGTATAGTCGCGGCTATAAGCGGCGACATCCACAATGCAAATGTCATGACATGATATGAATGTTATGATAATCATAAACCACAATAATTTAACCACGAATGTCAACAATATAATGATCAAGAATACTTCCTCATAATCCACATGTGTCTCAATAAGCACAATGCTAATAATACTTAAGATCATTACCACATAACTCACATTCGGCTCACCAAGATCATAATCAATTGATCTATCGGGAAACTACCACATAGTCCACCATATATTTATTAAGAATTCTACCCCCACAACCACAAGTATTCAATAAGAATACTACCACCTATACCACCATATGTTCATAAAGAATACTACTCCACAACTATATTTCTTTCATCAAGAACAATTTCACATACGCACAAATAAACCATCAAGATTATAAACAGTTGAGTTCTTAAAATACTACCACATGGACCATATTGAGGAAACATGTAACAATGTCATAGCACCTCAAATTAAGAGAATAAATTATTGTGAAGGTAGAATAATTAACAAGTTAAACATGTAGCACAACTGCTACGTTTACTTGCCTCTACCGGCGAAGCGACGAGATCACGCTCGATCAGAAGCAAATCCGCCTGTCCAAAAAGGTACCTCTCAGCACAATATACAGCAATACAATCATGACTCTCAAAGAAAAGTGTCGTCAAAACCCAAAACCCCACAACATCCTTCTCCGCATAACGGTTCTACATTATTCCCACTGCAGCGGCGCTGCTTAACATTTTTTTATCATTAAAAATATAAACCTAATCACAGCAAAAGTTATATATTCGGATTCCTCACTTAAACACCTACACTTTTCATGTAGATTATATATTTTTATCTTGTCATTAACAAGGTGATATCTAATGCACAAAACAGAGGATGTCCTCTGTTCTAAAAGTCTGGACAGCCGACTTTTAACGCGTCCCCAGAATAGATCATGGCTCTAACAATTCTGGTTCTTTTACAGCAGGTAGATTACTGAATTTCCTACATTTTTCTCAATTATGACCAAAAATCTAAAAATCATCTTCTACCTCTAATTCCCATCTGAACAGCGGTCTATCCCTGTCTGCACCCCTGACGGACAGCGAGATTCTAGACCCTAGTACGTCTAAATTACGCAGCCAAAACATCTGGAAAAAATATAGTAGATGCGTATCGTCGTCCTATACATTTTTCCTTTTAGGGAGACCCTCGGGAAAAATCGTTTTCAGGTTCTAAATGGTACAAACAGTAACACTGCATGAATCAATCTATAGGCAAACAGCAGAGATTCTCTAATCGGGGGTTCTAAATCCTAATCCCCACCAAAACCTTGGGCTAAGAAGCCTAAAATAGCAGAAATCAGAGGGATTGGGATGAGGAAGAATTATCTAGGGGATTGGGATCACCCTCTTCTTCCTCTCCTTCTTCCCTTCTTCTCCTTCCCTCTCTTCCTCTCCTTCCTCTTCCCTTCTTCCTTCTCCTTCTTCTCCTTGCAGCAGCAATTGGGTAGAGGGGAGGTGCAAGGACGCAGGGGGTGGCAGCTTGGGGTGGGAATAAGGGGGGAGGAGCCAAGGGAGGGGGTTTATAAAGGGGGTGCTAGGGTTTAGGAGGGGGGTACGGGCCCCCGTTTGGGTTGGCTGGCCCAAAGTGGCTGTTCCACCCCTCCGGACAGCCCAAAACCTCCTAATTAATTATTTTAATTCTTTTTTTATTATTTTAGATTATTCCAAAGAATTTATTTTTACCTCCTGCGATTTACCGAAAATTCGGGCGACTCCGCGATTAATTTAGGAACTGACGCCGAAACGACATTTAGGATATTACACTGTAAGCCTAAGCAATATTTGGTTTTATCCAAATCTTTCATTTTGAACTCTGATTCTAGATAAGATTTTGCTTCCTTTATATCTTCTACGGTTTTGATGATATTCATATCATTTACATACACTAAGATTATACAAAATCCATTCTAGAATCGTTATATAAATACATAGGGACAATCCTCATTGTTCATGTAGCTTTTTTGCATAGAAAGTCGCTTAAGCGATTTTACCATATCTTGCCTAATTTCTTAAGTCCGTATAGTGATTTCCTGAGTTTTGTACTGTACAGATTTTTATTTGCTCTGTCTTGGTTCGGGACAGGGATGCCTTCAGGTATCTTTATATAAATGTCTGAATCCAAGTTTTTATAAAGGTATGTCGTTACCACTTTAATCAATTTTATTTCTAAATTCAGATTTACTACCATCAAGATTAATTATCTAAAGGTAATACAACCCATGACGAGAGAATAGGTTTTTTCATAATCAACTCCTCGATGTTAAGTGAAACCTTGTGCAACAAGTCTTACTTTATATCTTATAATTTTATTTTTTTTCATTTCTCTTTCGAACAAATACCCGCTTATGCCCTACGGAGCGCACAAGGGAGAGGTGTGTGGCTTACAGGCCCAAACACATCTCTTTTATGCAGAGATAATAATTTAGTTTCTATTACATTTTTTCAATCATTTCAATCTGATCTTTTCTTACATTCAGCGAGCGATGTAGGCTCTAGATCAAGATTAATGATTGTGGTAATTTTCTATGCAAAATATATATCAACATTAGCTATTGTTCTATTTATGGATTCTCTCGTGTGCACATAGTTTATAGCTATTTTATTATATGATAATCCTTATAGTTTTTCTGCTTGCTCACCACTCCTTCTAGTTGAGGGGGCAAGTTCCTTTGGTTTGTCAGCTCCGATGTGTGCGCACACATTCATGTTGGTTTCTCCCTCCATGGGAATGTTTAGATCTGGTATGCCCTTTTCTGAAGGTGTTATACTGGTGCTAGGTCTCAACTAGCTCCCCTACTGGTTCTGAGAAATTTCGGTGATTGATTGTGTCAAGTTCTTTTTATCTTTCTTCACTAGGCATCTCAGTTACTTGGAATTCGAGAAGCCAGAGTTCTCGTCCTTTTATTCTGAGATCTATGGATGGGATTAGGGATACCTTCTACTTTCTTCGATATTTTAGCCCTCTCCAATGCATTGCGTGCAGGCACATGCGACTTGATCATACTTTTTAAATTACTAAAGTGGTCAGACAATTGATTTGCTAATACTTACAAATTAATAATCTTCTAAACTTCTCTATTTGCTTCACTAGTTCGCATGTCATGTGTATGGATTCCCGTGACTTGCCACATAATTTTCTGATATTTTTCATCAATGGGTTGATTTCCTTCCCCTTA
Source organism: Melocanna baccifera (assembly GCA_036346265.1). Classification (NCBI taxonomy): domain Eukaryota; kingdom Viridiplantae; phylum Streptophyta; class Magnoliopsida; order Poales; family Poaceae; genus Melocanna; species Melocanna baccifera. The sequence continues at coordinate 8,463,730 of CM070694.1, read as the reverse complement.
ATATCGGAAAACTATCATCATCAAATATACTATCAACAAAACGGACGGTATGCAAATCTCCTGTCGTTAGATCCAAATACTTGATTATAGATGCTATCTCACAACCAACATATATCCTAGGTTTTCGGAGATGGCCCATTACAATACGCTATGGTAAGGGTATAGGTACATAAACTTTGCACCCAAACCTACAGAGATGAGAGATTTTTGATGGTGACCCTTACACTAGCTACATAGGTGAATGGATATTATATGCCGGTGGTCTAAAATTGATGAGAGTTGCTATATGTAGGACTGTGTATTCTTAACATGTAGTCAGTAAATTACAATTCCTTAAAAGTGGTCGGATAATAAATTTAATCCTCTTAATTAATGCCTCTGCTAGTCCATTCTAGGTATGAATATGGGGAACGGAGTGCTCAACTTTAATTCCCATTGTCATGCAATAATCATTAAATGCCTTCGAAGTAAATTCTCTGACATTGTCCATTTTGATGGATTTTATATGATAATCAGGAAAATTATTTCTAATTTGAATTATCTACGAGATCAGTTTTGCAAAAGCCTGATTTCTCATAGATAATAAATATATGTGCGATCATTTTGAGGAAGCATCAATGAACACCATAAAATATTTAAATGACCCCGACAGAGATTGTATAGGACTGAAATATCTCCTTGGATACATTCCAGGAATGTAGGGACTTCATCCTTCACTTTCAGAGCAGAAGGTCTAGTAATTAATTTCCCGGTGGTACATGAGAGGCACACAAAATCTTCCTAATTCAGAAAATTCTTTACATCAATATTATGTTCCTATAAATTATTAATTATATTTCTCATCATTGTAAGATCTAGGTGGCCTAATCTATCATGTTAGAGATGGAAAAGTTTAGAGCTTCTAAGTATAGTTTTCATGGTAGTACAAGCTGCTGATGCCTTAATATTAGTGTAGTATAATCTAGATTCAAATGAAGAAAATTTTTCTAATACCCTTTTTTCCACTTGCTTCACGCATTGTAATGAACAGATATTCCTTACCATACTCTTCTTCAGTCTCAATGTGAAAATCATTAGTGCGAATGTCTTTGAAATTTAGGAGAATTCTAGTTGATTCTGGGCACAACAAGGCTCTTCCTGAATCTATTATACAAGCATCGATACCGGTGATTGTTGTATGGCTGTCAGCATTTTTGCTCCTGAACTGAAAGAATTTTATCTCTTTCAAGATGGTATTCATTGTACCGCTGTTAGCTAAGCACACTTCCTCCGTGAGCACCACACGTGTTCTAATATAAAGTACTTTATTAATATGTATTAGGAGACATCAACATATAAAATAAAATACTTCAAATATTAGAATATGTCATGCTATTATTGACTGAATAAATGAATGAATTAATATCATCCAACTATCATGAATATGAATTGTTTGAGTATCATTATTGCAAGTCTAACTTATTCTTTTCACACATGAAATGCATGACAATTAAAGTCTAAATGCATTCTATGTATTAGACTGAATCTATTAAGAAATCTAAAACTTTAGCTGCTATCTTCTCAGGGGTGAGATGCTCTTTCGGTGGCAGCTGCAATGTAAGAGAGGGTGCGGCTGCAGGAGTAGAGTCCACCTCCATTGGTGCAGGCTGCTGTTCAGAATTCTCCCTATTGACGAAGGCAAAATGGTTTTCATGCTGTCTTTTGCCACCCTTCTTTTTGGCTTGAAAGCCATTGACGACATGTTGCGACTCTTTGCAGACCCGTGACTAATGCCCCCACTTGTCACACTTGTAACAGGTTTAATAAATATTATAGTTGTAGAAAATTTAGTCAATATAGTTGTAGAAAATTAGGATTTGTAAAAAATTATAGTTGAAGAAAATTAGCATCCTAGAAAATTATAGTTGAAGAAAAGTTAGTCAATATTATGTACAAAATTAGCATCCACAGAAAATTATAGTTGCATAAAATTTACTAAATATTTGCATATGTTGTAAATAGTTTGCTTTATGCAAAATATTATTAGATAACATTTATGATTAATTAGGAATGGATTTAATGCCGTTAGTACATTAAATATTCATGCATACTATTAGAATTGGTATATTAGCATTTAAATCAGTATGTCATGTAAATTGTCCAAACCTATTAGAAATAATTTATAGTAGGAGAGAGTTTGAGTAGCAAGAGAAAAGCGGCATCAATGTGCATGGGAGCAGATAGGAAGTTGATGCGTATTGGGGCAGAGGAAAGAGAGTGGTGTCGATGCGAATAAGGAGGGGTTATGCTATAAGGGTAGTGTAGTAGTTCATGATAGGCGAACAGTTGTAGAAATATAAATTACAGTACAACATAGTTCCATATTGTGCGATACAATTTGACTAGTTGCAATATTGAAAATATTTGCACGCAGACATCAACAATGTCGATACCCACTACATTAAAAGTGCATTACAGTGTAAGCACTGTTCGTGAAGGTCCGAACGGTGTAACTTGAGCAGTTTTGCACAAGCCACTCTGACACACCCAGACAGTGAGAATGCTCGAATCGTAGATGTCATATATTGGCACACCTACAGCTTCTCCTTGGACCTTGAGGTTTGCAGCATCGTCATACAAGGGCTTCAGAGCCGGTCTCCCACGGATATTAGATGGGAGTTGAGAATATTGATGCATATTGTTGCATGGAAGGGGTTTGTGCAAAGCTGTCGGCGCCGTGGATACGAGTGCATGTTGTTTGTGCAGCCATGCCCAATAAAATTTGTACAAGGCCATGCCGACGGCTTTCATCCGAGTGGTGCGAGCAACTCGGGCAGCTAGTATGTTGGTGAAGAGGAGGATTCAGAGGCCAATATCACAGAGGTTGCTAAGGAAGTTGCTCGTGACGAGACCAATGCGGTACATGGAGGAGAGGAAGGAGGGTCATAGCATGGTGAGCCTACAGGATAGGCTAATGAAGGGGAGCATATGGAGTACATAGTGTATCAAATAGAGAGTGATGACTGGATGGCCTGGGCTAAAGAGAAAGCTGTATAGGAAGACAAGAAGGACAGTTCCAATAAGGATGAAGCTCCCACCCTGTAGGAATGAAACAGGTTTATGCTGATGGTGCTGCTGTGCATGACGAGCATGAATCACTATGGGAGTATCATGTCACAGATGTTGTGTTCTTATTATGTGATGTTTGCAATACTGTTGCATTCTTATTTGCACTATTTTTTATGATGTCTGTTTGTTCGATTCATATCGACGCCTCTAGTTCAATTCATGTGATGCAATACTGCAACAATCCACTCAATAAATGGCTACCACAATGACACATCACGAACAATAGGGGAGAGTACTATGGGTACAAATGGCTTTGTGCGTGCCTACTGGTAGAATGTGCCTCACGCTACCCACAAGGAATGTTACAGAGTGGGCCGCCTCGGACATGGCTGGCTGTCACTGTAGTGGCACGCAAATATACAGTTAGGGTTCGCACAGTAGCATGTCAAATTATAGGAACTTCCTATGTTGACGACCTCCTCGTTGCCCCTCTCGTACTGCATCTACTGACAGAGGTCATTGTTCTCCTTTTTGAGACTTTTCACTAACACTTTTTTGAAAGACAAGGCAATACTCTACCTCACTCTACCTCACAGGCTACTCACACAAAATTAACCACATCATGCTCACCCTTTGTCTTATAAAAGGAGATGAAAGAGATCTGGAAGAGAACACTACAAACCAAACCCAACACTACACACTAGAGCTTGCTTCACCACGTCGGGATGGATAGCACGTAGAATAAGCAATGGGACAAGATGATGAAGCAATAGAAGGAGACCTGTGACCGATTAAGGTCAATTGTGGTCCACAATAAACAAGCAAGAGCTGTTGCAGCCCAGTCGAACAAGCTGAGCGTGCCAGGAGGTCAGCTTCCAGCAATGATGACCCCCCGTAGTAGCAACCCTATCCCAAACGTTCCAACCGAGCGTTCACCACAACACCTGCTTAAGGAGGAGACATTGCCCCTCTGTTGGTGTAGGGACCCATGCAAATTCTTCAAGTCTAAGCAGCGACTCAGCCTGAGCATGCGTTGCTGGGGTTGTGCAAACTATTTCTGTGACTATCCTGACCGTTGTCAGGACACAAGAAGATATCAGCAGCCGGTAAAGACCAGTTACAATGTGTTTTCTCTCTACTATTTCTCTTTCAAAACATATACTAACAACCTCTCTCATCTACCCGTAATCCTCGGAACTGATGTATGGCTACCACAAGTGGATCGACCTAGAGATCCACCCCTATAACCAGTGGACTCTCAACTTTGAGGAGTGGAATGTCAAAAGGGCTTATAAGATCTGGGAGGAGGAGTCGCGTAATGACTAGCAAACTGAGCGTATACGTTGGGAGACGAAAGCACATCTCAAGGAATACATGCGCAGGAAGCATGAGAAAAAGAGGGAAATGGTGGCCAAGGCCAAAGAGGCTACCAAGGAGTTTAACGTCGAGCTCTCAAGGAAGAAAAATGGCCTAGGTCCACACAGTAGGTCAGATCATTCCGCACTAGTCCTCCCAAGCTCGAATTTATTTCCATTCCAAAAAAGCACATATGTATAATAAGAGTAGTTCAGTTGTTGCATTGTGCATGATGCTCTTTCTTATGAATGTAACCAAATTCTGCACGCTGTGTTATTCCAAGCTTTATTATGAAATCTATTTTATTTCGCAAAAGCATATCTACTCATCTTTTCGCATTCAATTCTTCGCATAGCAAGGCATCCAACAACACGAAAAAACAACTTCTCCTCCATGTCCCCTCCATGTATGAATTATCGGTTGCATCATCATATCACTTACTATCGTACTTACCAATCATTGCTATCTCAATCATCCTCAAAATAATTTTCACAAAACTTCTTGCACTACAACAACATACGACAATCGTAAAATGTTATTACGAATCTAACACATTTTGTACCATTCATAATCTACTAAAATCACAAATGGATCAATCGACATTATCTCTTGTTATTTTTTCCCAAAAAAATACAAATCATACATAAAATTTGATAAATGTTACTTACCTATAATAATTGTCATTTACCTCCATGCATAGGTTAGGGGCTAGTTGCGCAAAAATAGGCTGAAATTGCAATCGCCAAATGGTCGGGCGACTGGACCTCCAATTGCCCAACGGTTCAGTGATAGGTCTTAGTCGCCCCATCATTAGGTGACTACAACCTGTCACCTAATCACCCATGGACCAGCTGCATGTTGCATGGCCATTGGGCAATAGGTTCTAGTCGCTTAACGATTGGGCAACTAGAGGTCATTCTTGTAAAAAAATTTCACGCGGAAATATTTTTGTTATTTGGAATAAAAATAGATTATTTAAAAATAAATTCTACAAACCTGGCTATTTAATTATGACAACGTGAATGTGCAAAACGATCTTGAAGGGTGAAATCTTGTGTTTTTGCCGACGTGGGAAAAAAACCATGCTTATTTTTATTTTGTAGTTGTTGCAAATAATAAAAAACATATACTATGAAAGTATTTTGTTAGACTAATCTGATAGCATTATGCTTATGTGGCCAATCTATGTATTTTTTTACATACATTAATAATCGATCAAACTATTAAATGTTTAAACGTACGGATTCTTAAGCGAAGGAGGGTGAGTAGTTTGGAACGAAGTGTGATGACCTGTGTCATTATCATCATAATATGGCACCAGTCAATGAATTATTATTTCATAAGAATACCATATATTTGAATAATAAGCCATATCAGAGTTACACAACCGAACAATAACTAGAGACTTTACAATATTACAACAACCAGTTAAACAGAGCTAAAGCCTTTAATACACCATTACCTGAATTACACCAACCAAATAGAACTATTATAGAAGTTCTACCATAGGTTCTAATTATACAAATATTAGATACATAAGGAGATGCGGATTATTTGTATACCCTAACTCTCTGAGACAAAGCACTAAAAGTTGTCCACTCATCCTAATTGTCGAACAGGGGGTAGCCACCACTCCCTAGTCCTTGATATGATCACCCTCGTCACACATGACATCCTCTAGGCCTGTAAACCCCATGTCCAGCATGAGGTACTCCCCAGCCTGACTGGGATCTAACAAAGGAATTTAATAACATATGTGAGTACAACATACCTAGCAAGCATTAATAGCAACAAATGAAATGGTATGACTCATCTCTTCATAAACAAATCTCTTATTCCATCTCTTCCTTAATAATAAAATAAGTTACTGAGTTAAAGAAAACTTGAGTATTGTAGTATTCAAATGCTACTAATCACCCTGGTGAAGAGAAAGAACCCCAGTTGGTCTCTGTAGTCTCCAATCCAAAAGATAAGCATGAATTTGATTAGCACTATGCAGGCTTGTATCACTTAACCCATAGCTACTCTAACCTCTTCGCAATAGGATCATCCACATTTCCTTAGATACAGTGTCGTGTAGAATATTTTCCCTACTTCCGTTATTATATCTCCACCCGACTATAAATAGTTGTTGGTCAAGGCGGTCTAACCATCTCTCGGCACTTCACTCCACTAATATAGTCGCTAGGCTCACCACTTCCAGGAGCCAGACCAGTTCTAGGTCTACCTTCTTTTGATCCACCACTTCTGGAATCTAGACCAGCTCTGGTTTCCTCCACCAGTTATAATACTTACCCTCATGGAGAATATAATAACATATAGGGTAGCATTTTTGTCAGACCCAGATTTGACATCCAGAATCCTCTGTAATTCCACCGCACTATTCCCTAGATCAGTAGATAGTGCTCACAGTACATCGATAAACCAACTCATACATCGCGTGATATTTAAAAAACCATAATAATGTACAATAGAGTTTAAAATATGCCACGTCGAGCGACAGTTTTACATAACGGGCCTCCCAGGCCAAATACTTACAATCAATAGTATAGCAGCGGAAACGAAAACACCAGCGGAACCAAAAGCCACAGGCAAGTGACTGACGGGTAATTGTGTGCAACTATATTACCTAACCCTTAGGCAATATGGGTGCACACCCTTCCAGAAGGCTAACTTCCCTACAAAATATTTTAAAATTCGCCCTAGTTGCAGTCGTTGGCTCCTTGGCTTGGTGCGTCATTGTAGGCGTAATGGTCTTAACCTCCTGCTTCTAGATATTATGATGCAAGGGTGAGCACACTAACCACCGTGCTTTGTGAGCTAATACACAATATGCAATTAATTAACATGCATGGCTTGACAAAGGATAGGTTTAGGTTATTTTATTTACTAGAAACTTGCTTTTAAAAGATGTAAGATATATATATATATATATATATATATATATATATATATATATATATCTCTCTCTCTCTCTATATATATATATATATATATATATATATATATATATATATATATATATATATATATATATATATATATATATATATATATATATATATATATATATGAAAACTTAAATAAGACATAGCCATTTGGACTAAAATTATAGTGTTTGAAAAAGAATTGTGATGATAGTATTGGTGTAGATTACAGCCACCTTTACATGTCACCTGCACCATATATTAATTTTCCTGTGTTATAGCAGCTTACATTATCGCTAGCACAACACCTAGGGTAATATAAAACCAGGACTATCCATCATCCTTCATTTTTCTTCCATGTCTCTTCCCATAAAAGTCATTTTTGAAATATAACTATATCTGAGTTAAGTTCCCACGTCCGCTCTTGACCGTGGGCACGACTATTCAAATAGTTTTGACTCTGCAGAGTTTGTATACTTTCACCACAAGAGACAATCCGTTCGTGGCCCCACATGATTCCTTTGTCATGCAGTTGAGTAGACCGTCACAATAACCTTTCAAACTACTTAGCCTCTTGTTCTCATCTCACCCTATGGGCTGCTTTCACTTGCGGTGGGTCCTATACGTTGCGCGGGATGTTAATCACTATTACTAGCGTCGTCGGGCTCTACTCCCCATAACGCTAGTAAGGCTGAGAAACAAGTCACCCTCCACCCGGTGTCCCTTTAGCCACAACAGGCCCTGGCCTTACCACACTTCTCCCCTCCCCTGCCTGTGAGATGAGTCCGAGGTTCAATAGGTTTACTTAGCCAAGTTGCACTTTACAGACTTGTGGTTGTACTATTTTACAATGGGAGGTCATGACCCGATTCGGGTTTTAGGTTATCTGGGAGGTTCTACCACAAACCCCACACTCGTGCACTCCAATGCACCATACCTCCGAACCATACGCCCAGACTTATAAGCAATTGAGGATTTTGGGGCATCAAATAATGATCATTTAAAAAGTACACGAACATTTCCCTCTACAACTTTTCCAAAATCACTCTTGTAATTATATGTAATGTTTGGGGTATTTAGGCACCCCCGATGACTAGCAGGGCTAAGCCGTAGATATACTCATAATTTATTTATTTATTTTATTTTATTTTTATAAAGTATCATTATAACTTTTCCTAGGGATACAACAAGGTTCACTATTTGATGTGCTAGGAAGGTGTAATAGTAGCACTTAATAAAAAGACAGCTAGCTAAAGCATTAAAACAAACATAAGATAGCACAAAAAATAACAGCATGCATTTGATAATTTAAATGTAAATAATTTGCCAAAGTGGAAATTCAAAATGATCAAAGTATGACTCACCTAGTTCACAATTGTCTTGGTCTCGCTGGTCTTGACTTGCGTCTACCTCGGATTCTTCCTCTTGAGCTTCCTACGCTAATTTTGCGATAATTGAAAATTTAAAAACAATAAGCATAACTAAATAAACTCTCATAGAAATTCAAATAAGCTCAAAAATTCATGATTTTGGTTCCATCGGAAAGAGGGTGAATTTAGATGAATTTAGTAATTTTTCTCACTTTATTTGGAGTTAAAATGAATTATTGAATTGAATGAAAAAACAGAAATCATTTAAATAACCTGAGGAGAGAGGGTGTGTGTGACTGACAGGTGGGGCCCACAGGTTATATTATTTTTCTTTTTCTCTCTGGCAGGGGGGAGCCACTGGGTTTTATTTTCTTTTACTTCCTCTAACAGATGGGACCCACGGGGTTTATTTATTTCTTAACTGTCCAGAGACTGACACGTGGGGTCCACTACGGGTCATTAATCCTTTCCTCGGTGTCACTAACAGACGGGGCCCACGGGAATTTACGTTTTATCTGACGCTGACAGGTGGGGATAGGATAACTTTTTAATTAAATCGGGCCCACAATCCAATGACTCATTAACTTAACCACTGTCATTAACATTAATTAATCCCATGCTAATTAAAATGCACAGATGAACAGTGTCATTCCTAACCTCCCGATGGTCACGAGGCATGTTACCGGCGGAGAAGGCGGTGGCCGGACATGAGCATAAGCAAAATGGGTTGCTCGTGCCCGCGCCCACCCCTAGGTGAAGTCTCGCCGGCCAATTTGGCCAGAGCCATAATCGGCGGCGAGCTCAGGCGGTGGCAGAACAAGGTGATGGTGGCTATGGCACTAGATCGCATTGGAGTTCAATTGCTGGCTCGAGGAGTACTTGGAGATGTTCACCGTGCGGAATTTAAGGTCGGTGGAGCTCGAGGAGGGCTGAGGTGACTTGTCGGCGTGCGGCGGTGGTGCTCCGAGGAGGGCTCATGGTGAGGGAGTTGCTCGGGCAAGGGGAGCTTCGCCTGGTGCTTGGGATGGCATCACCAAGCTCCGGAGGTGCTCCTGGTGAGTGGGATTGGTCAGAGACCGCCTCAATTGTCGATGAGCTTGATGGCCGGAGTTGGGGAAGAATCAGGCGCCGGCAAGCTACGGGGCACGAAAGTGCAATTGCATTCGGTGGGAGTGAGAGGGAGGTGTGGGGAGTCGATTGGAGGCCTCAACGATTTTTTATACGTGGTGAGGAGGGCTATCTGCACGGGGGGTGAGGGCGACGGCTGTGGCGGATGATGGAGGTGACGGTGAGGCCACAATGCGGCTGCCCCAGTGTTGCGATGTGAGTGAACCAGTGACAAGAGACCATAGGGGATAGGGAGATTGGGCGTCATCGGTCCTTGGCGATGTGGGGATGGCCGGCTGACGCGGTGGCGTGGGCTCCCCCGGCTGGTAGCGCTTGGAGGGGTGATGGGGAGTAGGTGGCGTGCTACGGGCGGGGTAGGCGGCGACATGGGGTGGAGGGACACACTGCGGACTCAGTTCGAAGAGGGAGGCGTTGGTGCGGGCCACAGTAGCAGGAATCCGGGGAGGAGAGCGTGCCGCTGCACGCGCGAGCGGGGTAGAGACAGAGAGGGGCGAAGGAAGGAGGAGGGGGAAATGAGGCCGGGCCGTTGGGCCAGCTGATCTCCGTCCAATCTTCCTTTCCTCTTTTTTTTTTGAATTTCAATCTTCTTGTTTAATTTTCATGATCTATTTTGCGCACATGTATGTACATATATTTTTGCATAGAATTTCATATGATGATTTCTCAAGTATTATTGTCTTCCTTTTAAATTTCCCTATGTTGAAAATCTTCTTTCTAAATTTTGAATGACTTTTGGAAGCTTGTAACTTTGAAAGATTTTCACATATATTGCTAATTTACTTTTATGACTTTTTGGGCAAGGATTTGGATCATCTTTTTATATTCGTATTTTTATTAAAAATTTTCTTTTATAAATCTATTCTTTCCTTTTTGGTGTATCCTTTTCATTTTGCTTTAACATTATGATACGGGGTCGTCCGATCTTCTCGACGTAGGATGGATGATCACGGGAGTCTTGATGAATCATAATGATCCTCCAATGCTAGTGTAAGAGATGAACACTCTTTAATCTGCCCAAACATGCTCGCGTTGATTCACCGACCACCAAGCGAAGATATATTGTGCACCCAATTCCTAGTGGAAAGGTCGACTGATCTTGATTGAAGAACACTCCTAATTCCCTATGGAATTTCGGCACCAATGATAAACTCGAACAAATTTTAGTAGATTAATTTTTCTCAAATGTGATCTTTTTAGTAACTGCCTGTCAAGTTGTCCCGAACCGAATCCGAATTGAATTCTGAGTTGAATCCGAGTTTGAATCCAAGTGGGCTTGTGGGAGGCACGAATTGGGCTTGAAAATCTGATCCAAAACTTGTAGTTTAAGTCCTTGGGCTCCTCCCTTGTGCTCTCCCACTGCATAGGCTTACTTCCTTTATGTCTTTGGCACCTAATGTGGTTATCCTCTTCCTTTTGCCTCTTCATTGCTTTGATATTGACAAACCTAATGTGATAACATGAGATAGTATTCCATCCTTATGAATAACAAAATTATGTTTAGTTTGGAATGAGTTCACCTGATCATATTTAATGCGGCTCAATAATTCTTTCTAGTTGAATAATATATTTAACTGAAAAGTGCAAAACACATGCGTATCCACATCATACTTCAAGAAAAGCCGTCCTCGGCTTTTGATAGTCTGAAATTGTACTAAACAAAGAATACAACGTGTATGCATGGTATATATATTTATCATCAACACTTCTTCTGCTTAGCACAGCATAAACATCTGAAGGTGTAATAAACGAAAAGAACAACACATATGCATGGTATATGCAAGAATCAATTGTTGTGTTATTCTCGTTATTTTGTACAACCTGATTAGTGTAACAACGATCGAAAGATGTATGCATTGCAATACTGTTATTCATATCATTCCCCCTCCCATAAAAGAAAGTCGTCCTTGACTTTTCTAAGGACATGGATAGATCATTAATAGGTAAAATCAGATTTAGTTGTTCAAATACGGGGAAGAAAATTTTGAATGCCTTCCATGCTTCAACTGCGCTACTCTGAATATTTTTACATGATTGCATATTAAAGGGTAAACAAGTAGACTTATGAAATCTTTTTAAGCAATAAGCACTATCGTTGACACTCATTTCATTGTGTCCATGACATGGCACAAAAGGTTGTTTTTCCATAATATGCAATTTCAATTCAGCAAGTTTATCACATGTAATACAAATCCTGTGAACATAAAATTTGCCATCTACTCCATAATCTCCATAAAATTTGTTTTTCCATAACATGATATAACACAAAGAATCATTAGGAGATATTCTAGTAAAAACTTCCTTATAAGTAATCAATTCCACATTATATAAATTGAGCACAGAAATTTCAGAACATCGAATTTTCAGTTGATCATATGAGTTTTCACAATTACTCACCTTTTCATAATTAAGTTTAGCACCAATATTGTTACCTTTGTCATCCTCTTCAAATGATGTAGGTGCTGGGGGTTTAAAATTATTAGGATGTACCCACGGGGCAGCAAGCACTTCATCCCCTCCCATGGTTATCTCCTTCTCATTTGGCTTCAAAGGTGCCGATTGTTGAACGTTCAATTCTTCATCTTTAATTTCATCCTGCACAATATAAGAAACAACACTAGAAGTAGATATTAATGTGTTAGTTTCATAATCAACCTCTCTTTGTGTATCTCCCTTTTCTTTCAATGTATCTCTCACACTCTCAATTGGGATGCTTTCAACCTCACATATGGTGGAATTACACAACTCACTATTTTTATCTCTCTCACTCAATTTGGCTATGTGGCTCTCATCCTCACATGGGTTGTTGTAGGATCAACGATAACCGACTAGAGGGGGCGAAGAAGAGGTTTTAAAATTCTTGCCTAATTAAACAAGTAATAGCAATTTATCACAAGATAAGAATACTAGATTAACCAGACCTACTCAATTCTAGTAATTCTAAGGAATCAATCGAACAAGAGTTAACAAGCACTAGGAAATATAAGCAAAGGATCAAATGCTTAACAAAGTATAAATGCTAAAGGAAGGTAAAGAAATGATCACAATGAGACACCCGATGTTTTCCTGTGGCATCGAAGACTTGCCGATCTTCATTAGTCCACATTGAGGAAAGTCCAAGCGCCCTTAGACCGGCTCTATGAATTAAGCCTCGCTCCTTGATCACTAGTGGTAGCTCTTCCTCCTCTCCGGGGATGGCGATCTCCAAACCACTCACAATTTTCTCGGGCTTCTTCACAATCTTCTTGAAGAAGTCACCTCACAATCAACCTCCTCGCCGTCTAGATGCTGACAAGCACCAAGAGAATAAATCACAGATTTCACTTGACAGCTCTCAAGTGCAAATGGATCAACTAGCAATGAATGCACTTGAAAATCTCTCCACACCTCAAAATAAATGCTCAAGTGAGAAAAGAGAGTGTAGTGAATGCTCTAGGCTCAAATATAATCAATGCAAGTTCAGCAACCTGCCCTTGGGCAGGTGGAGGGGTATTTATACCCTCACCAACCAAAACTAGCCGTTGTAAAAATTTATTCTGAAAAAAGCAGAGAAATCAGAACTACCGCAGTACAAAGTACGGTACTACCGCACTTTCTTCAGAGCATATAATGTGGCTATGTCGGGCGTTCGAACTAGCCATTTTAAATTCAGAGTGGTACTACCACTGTTATAAGTGTGATACTACCGCACTGCGGTAGTTCCGCAAGTAAGTGCGGTACTACCACACTGCAGTTGTTCCGTTGTGCTAACTCCTTGTGAGTCTTTAGTCATCTCCTTTCCCTTGGCCACTTGTCTCTTCATCCTTAGGGTTGTTGAGTTCTTCTTTTGGGCAACTATGATTAGTTCTTCTATGCTTGGTTGGATCTCCATAGCTGCTATGGTGCCTCCCTCTACTATTTCTAGGTTGAGGGCCACTAGCTCTTTACGAAGCTAAGGTTGTTGTTCTTTAACCATGAAGTTATTGCAATAAGCCTTGCGACTTAGGGCATCAACTACCACGTTTGCTTTACCAGGGTGGTAGTGAATGCCTAGGTCGTAGTCCTTTATTAGCTCTAACCATCTTCTTTGCCTTAAGTTGAGGTCCAATTGTGTGAAGAAGTACTTAAGGCTTTTATGATCGGTATATATGTCACAATGGTTATCAATCAAATAGCGTCACTAAATCTTCAAGGCATGAATCACTGAGGCCAATTCCAAATCATGAGTTGGGTAGTTCACTTCGTGAGGTCGAAACTGTCTTGATGCATATGCCACAACTTTACCTCCTTGCATTAGCACACATCCAAGGCCCTGATGGGAGGTATCACAATATACCTCGAAGTCCTTACGGATGTCTAGCAAAACAAGGATAGGGGTGAAAGTTAACTTGTTCTTAAGCTCCTGAAAGTTTTTCTCACAAGCCCTGGTCCATTCAAACTTCTCCTCCTTCCTAAGCAATTAGGTTAGTGGCTTGGCGATCCTAGAGAATATTGGAATACGCGTAGGCTACAGAAGCAGAAAACAAAACTTTTCTACCGCGCACCCAAGAACATCATGCTAAGGAAGGATCATGGATCGTTACCACTTAGGCCAGCGCGTGCGTGAAGAAGAATTGGAAACCGATCCAATCTCGCGTCGAGTAGTAGTGGAAGTAGCCGATCGTCCCGAACGGATCGTCTCCTCCACGCACGCCGATCGACAGCACGCAACGAGCAGCGCCTCCACCGGTATCCACACGTCCGGGCCGGGCGCCGATCGCGAGTGTACTAGCACTCGTGAGGAGCTAGGGTTTGGCTCGGGAGGTGGCGGCTAGGGTTTTGCTAGATGTTAACTGGGACGAATCCCCTCCGCCCCTCGCCTCCATATATATAGACCTCCTCACGTGGGCCTCATGGACCGAGGCCCAATAGGAGTCTATTCGGATCTCTATCCGAATTGAGCCTATATCCGAATCATATTCGAATTAGTGTTCCAACCCGTTAAGCGTGCGACCCTGTAGGTTCACGTATACTTGGTCGTGACCGGAAACGCCTTTCTAGTTACCATGTTAATAGCGGCCTCTAGTAAGACATATTAACCCCAAAGTATATGTAAAGATCATATCGGCTGAACCCTGTAATGTTCTCTCATGTACGAATCCCTTTGCCTCACGATATAGATTGACCTCAAGGCGAGACCTGTGTCATCCTCTTAATAGCTCAATCACTCTCTCGATTCCGTGATGGATTATAAACTCGTGATTGACTCCTCAATCACCTTGGCATGGCCATGCACTTTCATAATCCATTACATCGAGGGGCCCAGAGATATCTCTCCCATAAGGAGGGCAAATTCTATCTTGATCATTCACATCCCACTACATGTTTCATGGCAAATCCGAAGACTACTTTTATGACTACCCGTTATGGAGTAGTGTTTAGTAGTCCCAAAATAAGCTACTACTCATGTTGGGAACCATGATGATCTCAAGTCTAAGGACTCTACATAAACACTACTTGAGACCAGCGATGACACATGGAATCTCTGCGGTGTCTCATGGCAGTCTATCCAACATATGTTCACTAACACATGTCCATATTATTGATTTGGTATCACCATACCATGATCCATGAGACATGATCATCAATCAATACATATGCTGATCTTTGTCTTTGAATCATATTTGTTCCTCATATGATATACGATCAAGGATCATTTAGAAATAGCAACATCTTAGTATTTAAGAGTCTCATGAATAAGTCACATACTCATTGATCAATAATGATGATGTCTATTCCAAGGAACAAAGTAATGTATCATAAACATAGTATGTGATATATACAACATCTCCATGTTGCCTCTAGGGCATATCACTAACAGTCTCCCACTTGCACTAGAGTCAACCATGTAGGTATCTAATACCCATTGCCCTAGTGTGAGCCTCATGCTTTGGCTGGGGAAGCGGCTTTGTCAACGGATCTGCAATGTTCAAATCCGTTTGTACTTTGCATATCTTCACATCGCCTCTCTCCACTATCTCGCGGATGAGATGACATCGCCGTAAAATGTGCTTGGACTTACAGTGCGATCTAGGCTCTTTGGCTTGCGCAATGGCCCCACTATTGTCACAAGATGAGGTCCATTGGGCTGGAGGCACTAGCCATCACACCAAGCTCGAAATAAATTTCTTGATCCAAACGACCTCTTTGGCGGCTTGAAGCTACTATGTACTCGGCCACATTGTAGAATCAACAACCGTCTGCTGCTTGGAACTCTTCCACTTACCGCACCGCCATTGAGCGAACACAAATCCAGTTGCGATCTAAAATCATCTTTGTCGGTTTGGAAGCTAGCATCGGTGTAACCATTTACAACGAGCTCTTCCTCACCTCCATAGACAAGGAACACATCTTTAGTTCTTCTCAAGTACTTCAAGATGTTCTTTCACGCAATCCAGTGACTTTCACTGGATCTGATCGTATCTACTCGTAGCACTTAAAGCATCTGAAACATCCGGGCGTGTACAAAGCATGGCATACATAATGGACCCAATAGCGAAGCATATGGAATCGCATTCATTTTATCCCGCTCATCGGTGTACTAGGACACGATTCTTGCTAAGATTTATACCATGTGACATAGGTAGAAAACCTTTCTTGGAATCATGCATATTGAACCTTTTCAACACCTTGTCAATGTACGTATCTTGGCTTAATCCAATTAGCCTTTTGATCTATCTCTATAGATCTTGATGCCCAGAATATATCTGCCTCTCCTAAGTCTTTCATAGAGAAACTATTTTTAATGAAGACTTATGATTCGAGCAAAGGAATGTCATTTCCGATCGGTAATATGTCATCCACATATAAGACCGAAATACGAGTGCGCTCCACTAGCCTTTTGTAAACACAAGGCTCTTCTTCGTTCTTGATGAAACCAAACCCTTTGATTACTTCATCAAAGCGAATGTTCCAACTCCGAGATGCTGCTTTAATCCATAAATGGATCTTTGGAGCTTGCATATCTTTCCAATCGATTGCGGATCGACAAAACCTGTGGGCTGTGTCATGTACACATCCTCACTCGATTTCCATTAAGGAAAGCTGTTTTGACATTCATTTGCCATATTTCATAGTCGAAATATGCAGCAATCGCTAGAATGATCGAATAGACTTTAGCATTGCGACAGTGAAAAGTTTCATCATAATCAATACCTTGAATTTGTTTGAAACCTTTGGCCTGTCGCGCTTTATAGATGTGAACATTTCCATCTATGTCTATCTTTTCTTGAAAACCCATTTGCATTCAATGGTTTTAACACCATCGGATGGATCAACCAAGTTCCAAACTTGATTCTGTGCATGGATTCAATTTCGGATCTCATGGCTTCAAGCCATTTCTCAGTCTGGTCCCACCATTGCTTCTTCATAGGTCTTAGGCTCATCGTTGTCTAACAACAATATGTCCCGTTGTTGAGTAGTCAAGAACATGTACCTCTCGGTGCACTCGTGACCTTCGACCTACGTGGTGCTGGTGTGTCCACAACAGTTCTTCAACGGTTTGTTCATCTGTTGTGGTTACGTAGAGCTGAAACATTATCAGTGTTTCTTGAATTTCTTCAAGTTGCACTTTGTGCTCCCACTATCCCTTCTTGAGAGAAACTCTTTCTCTAAGAAGACACCATGCTTGGGCGACAAACACTTTGCCTTCTCCTCGATTATAAAAGTAATATCCTTTTGTTTCCTTAGGATACCCGATAAAGAAGCATTTATCAGATTTAGGAGTGAGCTTATCAGATTGTAAACGTTTTACATAAGCCTCACATCCCCAAATCTTAAGAAAAGACAAGCTAGGGCGTTGTCTGTCCACATCTCATATGGTGTCTTTTCTCACGATTTTGATGGAACCTGTTTAGTGTGAACGCGGTGTTTCAGAGCGTACCCCAAAAAGACAACGGAAGATCACTTTGGCTCATCATGGGCGCACCATATCTAATAAGGTGCGATTTCTCCGTTCGAATACCCCATTCCATTGAGGTGTTCTGGCGGAGTCAATTGTGGAACAATTCCACAATCCTTTAGATGATTGCCAAACTCATGGCTCAAATACTCGCCTCCACGATCGGATCGTAGAAACTTGATTGTCTTGCCTAAATGATTTTGCACTTCATTTTGGAATTCCTTGAACTTTTCAAAGGATTCGGACTTATGCTTCATCGGTAGATATACCCATATCTACTAAAGTCATCGATAAAAGTTATGAAATCACGAAAACCACCTCTGGTTGTTAAGCTCATTGGTCCACATACATCGGTATGTACAAATGCCAATAAGTCATTTGCCCGTTCACCTTGACCGGTGAAAGGTGCCTTTGTCATCTTGCCAAGTAAACAAGATTCGCATGTCTCTAATGATTCAAAATCAAATGAGTGCGAATACCATCTCTATGGAGCTTACGCATGCGTTTCTCATTTATGTGACCTAGCGGCGATGCCAAATAAGCGTGGGATTCAAATCATTGGACGTTGCCTCTTTGCATTAATGTTATAGACCGGTGACCCTTCAAGAGTAAGAACGTATAACCCATTCACCAATGGAGTATGACAATAGAACATATCTTTGAAATAAAGAGAACAACCATTGTCCATAGATTTAAAGTCATAACCTTCGCTTGCAAACATGAAGCGAAATAATGTTCTTTGAAAGAGATGGAACACAATAACAATTATTCAATTCCAAAACTAATCACGAAGGTAAAGACAATGGCATGGTGCCAGCAGCTACCGCAGCAACTTTTGCTCCATTGCCAACGCGAAGATCCACTTCGCTCCTCCTCAAACTTCTACTTCTTATTAGCCCCGCAACGATTTGCAAATGTGAGCAACCGATCCGGTATCAAATACCCAAGAATCAGTTGATGAAGTAGCAAGATTGATCTCTATAACATTTATACAGAGTGGAAGTCGTACTTCCTTCTTCTTCTCAAGATCCTCCAAGTACTTTGGGCGTTCCTTTTCCAATGTCACGATTGCTTTCGATAGTAACAATGCATCATCGAATGAGCATCGCCCTTCTTGTCTTTCTTGGCCTTAGAACGCTCGCGATCGCATCGGGAGCTTTCTTTCTTTTGACCGCGATTCTCTTGACATAGGGCTTGCCCTTGCCTTCTGCATCATCATCACATGATTGCTGCTTTTCTTAATGCTTTCCTCGGCAGATTTTAGCATCCCATGCAACTCGGCCGTGGTCTTGTCCAGTTGTTCATGTGAAAGTTCATTATGAATGGCTCAAAGCTCGGGAAGCGGCGGAGAATCACATCAGTAGCCAACTCTTGGCTAAGGGAAAACCAAGCTTTTCCGGACTCTCAATGTAGCCAATCATCTTAATCACATGAGGGTGACGGATTCCCTACGCAAGCACACGCACGCAAATAAGGACTTTGAAGTATTGAACCTCTCACCCTTGCTTGGTTCTCAAACATACCACGTAACCCCACAATGATATTGTAGGCATCTGTGTTCTCATATTGCTTCAAGCTCGAGAGGACATTGTGGCAAGCATGAGACAGCTCACATCAAGGCAATCATTCGTTTGCTTCTCATAAGCTCTCCGTGCAGCCACAGTAGCATTATCGAGCAAGTCTTGGGTAAGGAGACTCAAGGACATACTCCTTGCGCTCTTGCTTGAGAACAATTCTCAAGTTGCGATACCAATCCAAAAGTTTGTTCCATTGAGTTTTCTTTCTCAAGAACAGATCGCAAATTAAAAGTCTTGGATGCGGCGTTAGTGACATGATCTACAACACAAGAATATGCAAAGTTTAGCACTATGTTTATGTTCATCTTTTATTAAACTATTTAGCAAAAGACTCCCACTATGAGTTTTGCAACAAAAACTCCTCTAAGTTACATAGTGGGTAAAGATCCTCATTTCACTAATTCCTAGTGAGCTTTGGCATCACGGCTAGAAAACTAGTGACATGGGTAAGCAACACTTTGCTAATCACATCCCTATGTGACTCTACTTTGGGTGACATTAGTATGCCTCGGCCCCAATCTATGCCCCAAGGTCCAAAACTATTTTGATAACCTTGTTAAGTAAACCAAATGCTTCCGCATGTAGATGTCCGACATCTACCCCAAATGATGATGATAACCGATGTCACTCTACTTTGGTAGACCTACCATGCGGTGATCATTATCTTTTAGTGCAACATATGGAAGGGCATTAACACCTAATTTTAAGAGGATTCTATCCTACCAAAGCAACATATCACATATATCATTGCATAAGAATAAGATAGATAACATCATAGATAAACACATTTAAGCGTGAAGTAGTATGGCCCAAAAATGGTGATATCCATCTCCAAGTAGGTGTAGACGATCTCCATCCTCCACATCACTCCTTTAGGCCACCATGCTTAAAAGCTTGTAACCTCAAAACTAGGCTACTACTTATAATAGCTAGAAATCGAAGATTACAAAGATAGATTCAAGCATTAAGGTCGACACGCAGTCGTTAAATACAATATATACAGCTAACAATAGCTGAAATAATCATGACACGCAGCCATGAGCAGATGTTACATGCATCACATACATCTCATACATTCAAATAAGTTATAGGGCCATACTATTCACACCATTCCCTCACGCATTACATAGATCGCATCTATGAAATCGCTATGAAAATCTTATCGAGCCGATCAAATCAACCCAAATCCGAGCCATTCAAAATGTCTCAATTTTCATTAGATCAATCATATTGATCATCGCGATCGGTATACTTGAGAGACCACAACACAAGACCTCGATCTGTTGGCTCGATCTACTAATTGTGCGCAGATTAGCCCCGATGGTGATTCCAAATAGGTAGGGGCAAGTCGCACGTACATCAAAGAAGAACACGAACTAATCTTTTTGGCCTTGTGATGCTATCAACTCATACCAATTTCAACCCCTTATGACCGATTGATCTCATCAACCCGTGCTACCTTATTTAGACCGTAATAGATCCAATCTACTACTATCGCATATCAACATATATGCGCTGATCCGGATGCAAACTAAGCAACCTGGCTCGATACCACTATTGGAATACGCGTAGGCTACGGGCGTAAAAACAAAACTTTTCTACCGCGCACCCAAGAACATCATGCTAAGGAAGGATCATGGATCGTTACCACTTAGGCCAGCAGCAGCAATGAAGAAGAATTGAAACCGATCCAATCTCGCGCGTCGAGGTAGTAGTGGAAGTAGCCGATCGTCCCGAACAGATCGTCTCCTCCACGCACGCCGATCAAGACCGCAACGAGCAGCGCCTCCACCGGTATCCACACGTCCCGGGCTGGGCGCCGATCGCGAGTGTACTAGCACTCGTGAGGAGCTAGGGTTTGGCTCGGGAGGTGGCGGCTAGGGTTTTGCTAGATGTTAGCGGGACGAATCCCTCCGCCCCTCGCCTCCATATATATAGACCTCCTCACGTGGGCCTCATGGACCGAGGCCCAATAGGAGTCTATTCGGATCTCTATCCGAATTGAGCCCATATCCGAATCATATTCGAATTAGTGTTCCAACCCGTTAAGCGTGCGACCACAGCAGGTTCACGTATACTTGGTCGTGACCCGAAACGCCTTTCCGATTACCATGTTAATAGCGGCCTCTAGTAAGACATATTAACCCCAAAGTATATGTAAAGATCATATCGGCTGAACTGTAATATTCTCTCATGTACGAATCCCTTTGCCTCACGATATAGATTGACCTCAAGGCGAGACTGTGTCATCCTCTTAATAGCTCAATCACTCTCTCGATTCCGTGATGGATTATAAACTCGTGATTGACTCCTCAATCACCTTGGCATGGCCATGCACTTTCATAATCCATTACATCGAGGGCCCAGAGATATCTCTCCCATAAGGAGGGCAAATTCTATCTTGATCATTCACATCCCACTACATGTTTCATGGCAAACCCGAAGACTACTTTTATGACTACCCGTTATGGAGTAGTGTTTAGTAGTCCCAAAATAAGCTACTACTCATGTTGGGAACCATGATGATCTCAAGTCTAAGGACTCTACATAAACACTACTTGAGACCAGCGATGACACATGGAATCTCTGCGAGTGTCTCATGGCAGTCTATCAACATATGTTCACTAACATATGTCCATATTATTGATTTGGTATCACCATACCATGATCCATGAGACATGATCATCAATCAATACATATGCTGATCTTTGTCTTTGAATCATATTTGTTCCTCATATGATATACGATCGAGGATCATTTAGAAATAGCAACATCTTAGTATTTAAGAGTCTCATGAATAAGTCACATACTCATTGATCAATAATGATGATGTCTATTCCAAGGAACAAAGTAATGTATCATAAACATAGTATGTGATATATACAACATCTCCATGTTGCCTCTAGGGCATATCACTAACAGAGAACCCTTCTATAAATCTTCTCTAATACCTCGCTAACCTAAGGAAACTCCTTACTTCAATGATAGTCGTGGGCTATTTCCACTCTACCATAGCTTCAATCATGGCTGGGTGTCGGGACCCGGAACAACAACTCCGAGCCCCTCTGTATAAATCGCACTATCCCAGGACAAGCTAGTGCACACAGGTTTAACAGCAATGTATATCATGCAAAAATAACCACGAGATATTATTAAACGAAAATACGGCTTTAAGGCCAAGTCTTACAATAAGGCACCAGGCCAACAAAATAAACAAAAACAGCGGAAAGAAAGTAAAGGTGGCAGCACAGCCCATCCAGCCTCCCACAGGCGAACGACTGTAAGACGCATCCTACTCGCTGAAGTAGTCCTCACCGTCGTAGTCACCCTCGAAGTCTGGCAACAGATTTAGCAAGGTGAGTACAGAAGTACTCCCAAGGTAAGCAAGTAAATGCTTACGCAAGTTACACCAGGAAATATAACAGAGTTGATGCATGCATAAGGGATTTCAAAGGAAGCTTAATAGGGTAATGTGCGGAAAGCAATACTTGAATTTAAATACAATAACGTAAGTACGAAAAGCTGAATTTAAATACAGTATATGAAACATTGTTTTTAACAAGTAATATCGTTAGTGTAGGCTCCAACCCACACTAACCTATCCACGGGAATCCACCCGGACCATTACCAAATCCAATGTTTGTTTCATATTCAAATCAAATTTAAATAAATTTCAAAATTATTCCAGAAATGGATAGATCATGATTTTAGAAAAATTTAGAAATTTGAATGGGTCAATTTGGAGTTAAAATGCAAAAGTTATAGCCTTCCAAAGTTTGAATTCAAAATAAAAGAAAAAGGGTATTTTCTGGATTTATTTTCATACCGAAAAGGATTTATGACGTCAAGCACAATTATTTTTCTAAAGGAAATTATAGATTATGACGTCAGCCCTAGGATTAATATAATCGGGCGAGGTGACAGTGGGGCCCGGTGTCATGGACCGAGTCCATGGACCCGAGGAAAGGTGAGTGGCGGCGGCGCGCGGGAGCGGGGTGGCGGCGTGGCGCCACGGGGCTGCCGCGTGGTCGCCGCGTGGCTGCCACGCCACGGCTTTATGCCGGCGTGGCGGCACGCGCCGCGAGGTGGCGGCGTGCGGGTGGCGCCGAGTGGCGCCGTCCGCGCCACCACGGCTGCTACGCCATCGCCAACTTGGCCCGGCGGCCGCGTGGCTTTGGCCGCGATGGCGGCGCTCGAGGCCCGATGGTCGCCGAGCTCCGGTGGCGGTGGCGCCGGCGAGGTACCAAAATGACGAGGAGAACGCGGAGTGCGCCGGTACCTTGCGCGGGCCGAGGATGACCGAGAGGGAAATCAGCGGAGAGGGGCGGCGGTCGGAGAAGGGTTCACGGCGGCGGGCGCTCGTGACGCAGCGGCTCGGGGAAGTGGTCGCCGAGATCGCTGGGCACCAGCAAGGTCGGGAGGCACCGGCGGCGGGAAGCTTGAGGCGGCGCGATTGCTCGCCGGAGTTGCTGGTGGCGCGGGAGAAACAAGCGCGAGGGCTCGAGCTCAATTTCGCAAATTGGAGGCACGAGGGTGGCGGTGTGGGCGGAGGAACCTCGGGTGCGGGTTTTATAGGTCGGGAGAGGGTAACGGCCGCGTACACTCCGCCGGTTTTGAAACGGATGGGGAGGTTGAATGCGCGGCGAATGGGGCGTAATTGGGGGTTTATGCCCGCAACGGATCGGGGAGGGGTTAATTTACATCTGCGATGATGTGGGAATGAATTGGCAAGAAACCGAAGCTTTCAAAGCTTGGTTTTCAATCAATAAGCGCGGCGCGCGATCGCGCGAGGAAGAAAGGAAAGGGGCGGGGGCGAAGGGCACGACAGTGGGGCCCGCACGTCGTGAGAAGAAAACGGAGAGGACGGGGCGATGGTCGGATGAGCGGCAATGGCAAAGGGAGGGGCGCGGTCATTGGATCCGAGCGAACCGGTAAGTGCGAGGAAGGCCACGATTCAATCCGGCAATGGGGAAACATCTGGGCGCGGGTCTTGGGCGAGGATTAAGTGATCGCGGATGGCGGGATAGAATCCGACAACGACGAATGGTCCCGATCGAACCACGTGGCGGCAGGAGCGGAGAGGGGAGCGGTGAAACGGTAAGTTGGTGCGGGCGGCGAGGATTAAATCCGGCGCGGGAGTGGACGGTCCGATGCGCGACACGCGTCGCACGCGGAGGAGGAAGGCGGGAGAGGTTTAAGTTAGATCGGACGGTGAGAAGTCCGTGCGGCGAGGGGACGCCGATGCTTGACACTGGCGGCGGGAGGGGTTTTGGGATTTTCTTTCTTTTTGATTTTCCGAAATGCTATTAAGCTTTAGAAAACTCAGAAAAATACCAAATAAATTTTGAAAAATCCAGAAAAATTCAGAGAACTATCTGGAGCTATTCTAGACTTAATAAAAATATGTCCCACTCATTTTAACAAGTATAATTTGCAAAGGTACAATTTGATTTTGTAGGGAAGGTTTTAATTCCTTCTAAAATCTAGAAAAATTAATATAATCTCATATTTGACTTAAGGAAGCTGAAATACATTTGTTTTAACTTTTAGTAATGCAACAATTTATTTTTGACTTTTATAAATTAAAGTTTATAATTTTTCTCGAATCAGGACTTTAACATAACTCCAGAAAATCCAATAAACTCCAGATTAAATTTTCAATAAAGGAACAAAATTTTGGGGTGTTACAAACCTACCCCCCTTAAAGGAAATCTCGCCCTCGAGATTTGCAGCTAACTAACAAAGAGATAGGGATGGTGATCTTTAAATCTTCTTCTCGCTCCCGGTGGCTTCGTCTTGGTGTGGTTGCTCCACTTTGAACTTTGCGAGAATCGATGGTCTTTCTTACAGTGCGGCGCTCGGTGTCTCGAGAATCTTGATTGGTTGCTCTTGATAGGTGAGGTCATCACGGAGGTCCAAGGTTTCAGTCACGGCTTGCTCTATGGGTACTCGGAGGCACCTTTTTAAGCGTGAGACATGAAAGACATTGTGCACCACGACATGCTTGGCGGCAAGTCTAAGCGATATCTGTGCACCTCTTGGGTCGAGAATCTTGAAAGGGCCCACATATCGTGGTGCTAGCTTCCCTCTAACTTGAAATCTTTTCACACTTCGAGTGGGGATACTCTAAGATAGGCGTGTCGCCGACCTCGAAGGTCGAGTCTCGGCGACGGTTGTCCGCATAGCTAGCTCTTCTGTCGAGGCCGGGCTATCTTTAGTGCATCTCGATCTTCTTCACTTGATCTTCTGCGTCTTGCGGCGAGTTTGATCCAGTTTCTTGGGGTTCACCTTGCTGATCCCAAAGCAAGGGGTCTGCACTTTCGACCATACAAGGCTTGAAGGGTGCCATCTGTGATCGGCTTGGTAGTCATGTTATTGTCACGAATTCCGCATATAGGCGTTGAACGGTCCCAAGCTGTTCCCGAAATCCAGCGTACAAGCCCTTAGCATATCCTCGAGTATCGATTAACTCTTTCTACCTCGATTCTTGGCTAACGGTTCATCCAGAATGACATCTAATCCTTGCGATTCCAAAACCAAAAGATCGGCGAGAATCGGGTCCCATCTATGAGCAATTCCACTTTGGGGCACAAGGTCCTGCTCTCATTTCTGCTCCGGGAGTGAACTATCATAGGGTTGCTAAGGGTTACCTGCCCAACCCATGCTTATCCATAAAAGTTTTTGACACAAAGGAATGCGATGCTCGGAATCGAAAAGAAGCGATCTTTGATGCTGAATTGACAAGGAACATACCCGGCCACGACATCAGTGCAGCCTAGGCCTCTTCCGTATCCACGTGGTTCACTCGCCCCTTGATGAAGGTGCGCGCCTGCGCCAGTTACGACTTCGAGGCTCCCGAAGTTCTTTGCCGCTTGAATCTTCTTAGGGCATGCCTTGGCAAAGTGCCACGGTTCCTTGCGATAATGTGAGTCAATCATGCCGACGGCGGATTTGCTCTTACGTGTTTGGCCACCGTTCTTTGGTGCGGTTGCTTGGGAATTGGCGGTTGGCTTTGAAGCTTGTGGCGGTGGTTGAGGACTTGAACTCTTTGGGTGGTTCTTGAAGTTCTTTGCCACAGGTGCGAACTTGTTTGAGTGAGGAGAATCTGCGATTCTTGAAAGAACTTCGAGTTGTTCCTCGATTCGCCATCCTTTTCTTCCGGGTCTCCATTTCCATGTGCTTGCCCTCTGGCGGATGGCCTTCTTGACTAGCCGGTGGAAGTCGGTATAGTCACCGATATCGGTTGTCTTGATATGTTGTCATTCGAGCCCTCCATGAACCTTTCTTGCTTGGCTTCGCCGGAAGCCACATCCTCTGGCGCATAGCGGGCGGTTGGTTAAACTCATGCGTACTCATTGGCGGTACAACTTCCTTGGCGCAGATCTGAACTCCTTCTTCTTCAATGCCATGGTGCGGTGGGGATATGAGCTTTGCAGCTTTGCTCGAACTCGATCCACGTCACCGTCTGCGGGTTGGCGTGCGGCGGTGAAAGTGTCCCACCATTGAGATGCGGGCCCATTCGGTGATGGGAGGCGAGCAGGACTCGCTCCCGATCGGTGCAACTGCGAGAATGTCGACTTCTTGCCAATCGACTGAGCGATCGTCGGCGTCCATCGGTTCGACGATCTGCCGGCGAAGGTGGGTGGCTTGATCCTCGTGAACTTCGAGAGCGATTGGGAGGTACTTGGGCGGGTTGATGATGAGCTTGAGGGTTGTTGATCGTGCGGGCTAATAGCTGGATCAAGCGGTTTTGATTGGCCATCAATTGTGCCCAATCCGGTCCTGCCGCTGGTGGGGGTGGTGGAATCGGGGCTGACTGGCTCCCTTGTGCTCCGGGGTTGGCGTTGTCCATGTTGGAGTTTCTTCTTGTGTTCACCATCTATTGGGACTTTCAGATTTAGAGAGACTAAAGGAAAGGTTCTAGTAACAATCCCACCAAAACAACACACAAGAGCAAGGAAAACACGAATAAGGGCCAAACAAAACTTTTTATTTTATTATAATAGTCTCGTGGCTGTTTACAAGGTCCACACTCACGGGTAGCGTTCTAAGACTCGGGGTTGTCTACACACTAGCGCTGCGCTCGAGTCTCCTCGGAAAAGGCCGGAATCGGTGGAACTGCATCTTACGCGGGGCTCGGCAAGTTCCTCTTCGGCGTGCGCGGAGCTTCTGGCATGCGGTGTGCGGCTCGTCGAGTGGTGCAGTACATGTGATCCATGGACTTGGTGTACTCCACCGATCGTATGAGGCGGGGTTGCTCTCATACTCTGTAGGCGAAGTCGTTGGCAGCCTGAGGAGTCTTCATGGGAAGTAGCGGAGTCGGTGCGCGACAAGTCTCGGCGTAGATGTTTCACGGTGGCGAATGGCCTCTCGGGCTGCATCACGAACTCCATCGAAGAAGGTGGCTCGAGGTAGGGTGCGTCGAACACGTAAATGGCTCGTGTGCTCAAAATCCTTGAAGATCTTCACTTCCACCCTCCAGCGTTCCTCGTCTCCATACATGCCAACATATCCTGGTAGAGAGTGCAGGCGGAAGTTGAGCTCTTGCATGAGGTTGTACAGATCGTCGTGAAGAGTCGGCAAGGGTCCCATGGGAGGCGCGGTGGGTTGCTCCATCTAAAATTTGGAAGGAGAGGAGTTAGTGTCGGTTTTGGTAAAGAGATTTGAGAAAAGGAGGATAATTTAAAAGGGCATTTCTTATTTAAAATATATTCTTAAAGTTGGTCTCTAGCTAAGGTCACGTCTTAGAGTCATTTGTTGCTCGATACCATTTACTGCGGGACCGGAACAACAACTCAGAGCCCCTCTGTGTAAATCGCACTATCCCGGAAAAGCTAGTGCACACAAAGTTTAACGACAATGTATATCATGCAAAAATAACCACAAGATATTATTAAGCGAAAATACGGCTTTAAGGCCAAGTCTTACAATAAGGCACCGGGCCAACAAAATAAACAAAAGCAGCGGAAAGAAAGTAAAGGTGGCGGCACAGCCCATCCGACCTCCACAGTGAACGATCAGAAGGCGCATCCTACTCATTGAAGTAGTCCTCACCATCGTAGTCACCCTCGAAGTCGGCAACAGATTTAGCAAGGTGAGTCTGTATACTCCCAAGGTAAGAAAGTAAATGCTTACGCAAGTTACACGGGAAATATAACGAGTTGATGCATGCATAAGGGATTTCAAAGGAAGCTTAATAGGGTAATGTGCGGAAAGCAATACTTGAATTTAAATATAATAACGTAAGTCTAAAAGCTGAATTTAAATACGATTATATGAAACATTGTTTTTAACAAGTAATATCGTTAGTGTAGGCTCCAACCCACACTAACCTATCACGGAATCCACCCGACCATTACCAAATCCAACGTTTGTTTGCCAAAACCAAGTTTTATGAAAATTCAAGTCTAATCTGTGAAGACTCTACTCAAGCATGTCCATGACCGTGGACACGGCTATCGAATAGTTTGTTACTCTGCAAGGTGTACAACTTTACCCACAAGACATTCCCTCTCACTTGAGCCACGCGATCAACACCTTGCCTTAGGTGTGCGGCGGAGTTCATGACAAGGCTGTTCGATGATTCATAGCCAACATAATCATAGCCACTGTGGCTGTTCGAATCCACGAGTTGGAGCCCCTCGGTGCCATGTGAGACTTCCCACACCTACACGCGCTCACATTCACCTATAGCGAGACTATAGTTGGAACTTCACAAATTACTTAGCGAGTCCGTCCCATACCGGACTTGTGGTAGTCTGAAGTGACCGTAAAATAATTCACGAAGCGGTCCTTAAGTTGATTTAGGCTCAACCACATACCCCGTGCGATAATCAACAGTGTCACCAAACACGAGGCATCTGGCACCCACCACCTAACCATTAGCCTAAGTCCAAAACATGTTTTCTATTTTCATTTTTAAATAATTTCAGTAAACCACCCTTGACTCACGAAGTCAAGATATCGATTTTCAAAGTCCGTCATTTCATGTGAAAGATCGATCCCACCTAAAATTATACTAAGCCGGGCTAAGCATTGCTACAAAAATTTCTAGCTAATACTATAGTACTAACTAGTTTTCAGCTAGGGTGACAAGGTATATGAATTCAAGATTCAAATTGGCCATATACAAAGGATCATGGGTATATCTAAAATTCAAATCAAATTTGAATTACATTTGAATAAAGATACGCATGCATATCTGATAAAACAATATAAATAATTTAAAATATTAGGTTCAACATGGTCAAAGGTGTAACTTGCCTTGATCGTAGTCTGCTGTGATTAAATCAATTCAAACTCTCGGAATCGTCAATATCTAACGAAATAATCAATTCAAAGCAAATTCAAAACAAAAATTCAAATGAAATCCAAATAACTTCCAAAAATTATAAAATAAATTGGGAGACAGAATTTTGAATTTTGGATGTGGGTCAACAATTTTTAAAAGGAATTGAGGCTTTTAAAAGAAGTTGGAAGTTTTAATTTAAATTTAAACCTTGGAATTACAAAATATATTCAAATCAAATTTAAATAAATTTCAAAATTTCAAAATTATTCCAGAAATGGATAGATCATGATTTTAGAAAAATTTAGAAATTTGAATGGGTCAATTTGGAGTTAAAATGCAAAAGTTATAGCCTTCCAAAGTTTGAATTCAAAATAAAAGAAAAAGGGTATTTTCTGGATTTATTTTTAAACCGAAAAGGATTTATGACGTCAGCACGAATTATTTTCTAAAGGAAATTATAGATTATGACGTCAGCCCTAGGATTAATATAATCGGCGCGAGGTGACAGTGGGGCCCGGTGTCATGGACCGAGTCCATGGACCCAAGGAAAGGTGAGTGGCATGCGGCGCGCGGGGAGCGGGTGGCGGCGTGGCGCCACGGGGCTGCCGCGTGGTCGCCACGTGGCGCCACGTCACGGCTTTATGCGGCGTGGCGGCGCGCGCGTGGCGGCGTGCGGGTGGCGGCGGCGTGGCGCCGTCGCGCCGCCACTGCTGCCACGCCATCGCCAACTCGGCCGACGGCCGACGGCGTGCTGGCCGGCGGCGGCGGCGCTCGGGGCGATGGTCGCGGAGCTCCGGTGGCGGGCGCCGGCGAGTACCAAAATAGCGAAGAGAACGCGAAGTGCATCGGTACCTTGCGCGGAGGCCGAGATGACCGGAGAGGGAAATCGGCGGAGAGGCGGCGGTCGGAGAAGGGTTCACGCGGCGGAGCGGCTCCGGTGACGCAGCTCGGGGAAGTGGTCGCCGAGATCGCTGGGCACCAGGCAAGGTCGAGGAGGCACCGGCGAGCGGGAAGCTTCGAGCGCGGCGATTGCTCGCGGAGTTCTTGGTGGCCGTGGGAGAAACAAGCGCGAGGGGGCTCGAGCTCAATTTCGCGAATTGGAGGCACGAGGGTGGCGGTGTGGGCGAGAGGAACCTCGGGTGCGGGTTTTATAGGTCGGGAGGGTAACGGCCGCGTACACTCCGCCGGTTTTGAAACGGACGGGAGGTTGAATGCGCCGGCGAATGGGGGCATAATTGGGGTTTTATGCCCGCAGCGGATCGGGGAGGGGTTAATTTACATCTGCGATGATGTGGGAATGAATTGGCAAGAAACGAAGCTTTCAAAGCTTGGTTTTCAATCAATAGCGCGGCGGCAGCGCGCGATCGCGCGAGGAAGAAAGGAAAGGGGCGGTGGCGAAGGGCACGGCAGTGGGGCCCGCACGTCGTGAGAAGAAAAATGGAAAGGGCGGGCGATGGTCGGATGAGCGGCAATTGGCAAAGGGAGAGGCGGCGGTCGTTGGATCCGAGCGAACGGTAAGTGAGAGGAAGGCCACGATTCAATCCGGCAATGGGGAAACATCCGGGCGGCTGGGTCTTGGGCGAGGATTAAGTGACTACGGGCGGCGGGATAGAATCCGACAACGGCGAATGGTCCCGTCGAACCACGTGGCGGCGGAGCGGAGAGGAGCGGTGAAGCGGTAAGTTGGTGCGGCGGCGAGATTAAATCCGGCGCGGGAGTGGACGGTCCGATCGCGACACGCGTCGCACGCGAGGAGGAGAAGGCGGGAGAGGGTTTAAGTTAGATCGGACGGTGAGAAGTCCGGCGGTGGAGGGACGCCGATGCTTGACACTGGCGGCGGGAGGGTTTTGGGATTTTCTTTCTTTTTGATTTTCCAGAAATGCTATTAAGCTTTAGAAAACTCGAGAAAAATACCAAATAAATTTTGAAAAATCCAGAAAAATTCAGAAAACTATCTGGAGCTATTCTAGACTTAATAAAAATATGTCCCACTCATTTTAACAAGTATAATTTGCAAAGGTACAATTTGATTTTGTAGGGAAGGTTTGAATTCCTTCTAAAATCTAGAAAAATTAATATAATCTCATATTTGACTTAAGGAAGCTGAAATACATTTGTTTTAACTTTTAGTAATGCAACAATTTATTTTTGACTTTTATAAATTAAAGTTTATAATTTTTCTCGAATCAGGACTTTAACATAACTCCAGAAAATCCAATAAACTCCAGATTAAATTTTCAATAAAGGAACAAAATTTTGGGGTGTTACACTGGGTCCACAGATACTCCGCTGGCTGATACTGTGTGGCCCAAAAAGCTAATATCATTTAGCCAATATTCACACTTGCTGTATTTGGCATACAACTGATGTTCCTTTAGCTTTTCCAGTACTATACACAAGTGTTCGGCATGCTCCTCAGTATTCTTGGAATAGACGAGAATGTCGTCTATGAACACCACCACAAACTTATCCAGGTATTCCGTGAAAACTTTATTCATGAGGTTCATGAAATAAGCCAGGGCATTGGTCAAGCCAAAAGACATGACCGTGAATTCATACAGCCCATATCTGGTGATGAAGGTTGTTTTTGGGATGTTTTCAGGTCTAATCTTCAGCTGGTGGTAACCTGATCTTAAATCAATCTTGGAGAACATGGCTGCTCCACCTAGTTGGTCAAATAGGTCAATCCTAGGGAGGGGGTACTTGTTCTTGATGGTCACTTCATTCAGAGACCGATAATCCACACACATGCAAACGGTGCCGTCCTTCTTCTTGACAAATAGTATTAGGGATCCCCAAGGAGAGGAACTGGGTCTGATGAAACCCTTTTCCTACAACTCGTGGAGTTGTTTCTTGAGTTCCTCCAACTCATCGATGATCATCCAATAGGGTCGCTTAGCAATTGGGGCCGTACTAGGCTTTAAAGTGATGACAAACTTAAGGTCCCTATCTGATGGCATGCCGGGTAGTTCCTCTAGGAATACTTCAGGGTAATCCTGAACTACTAGCATCCCTTTTAGAGGTACATCTCGGAAATGATTAATCATACACCCCCAGCGATATGGTCGGTCCACCTTAACTACTATGGTCAACCCTGGGTATTTGGTCAAACTTACTTTCCTGGTGGCACAGTCTATTATTCCCTGATGCTTCACCAACCAATCCATGCCTAGTATGATATCCAAAGTCTGTGAGTGCAATACTATTAGATCTGCCAAGAAGCCTCACTCTTCCATGGTGATCTTTACTTTTGGGCATACTAGGGTGGCAGTAATGGTTCTAGCGGGGGAACTAAATACCACTAGTTTCTTTAAGGGGTAGGTAGGTAATCCTAGCTTATCCACATACTGCCTTGCTAAGCATGAATGTGAAGCCCCAGAGTCAAAAAGAACATGCGCTGGAATAGTCTTGACAGAAAATGTACCCATCAAGACTCCAGCTACTTCTTGGGCCTTCTCAGCAGTGATGTGATTCATTTGGCCACGGTTGGGAGTGGGAGTAGTCCTATTGGGTTGAGGGGTTTGGTATCCCTTGCCTAACGCTTATGCTTGACCACGAACAGGAGTAGTCCCTAAGTTGAATTTTACCGGAGTGGTGTTCCGATTTGGGCATCGAACGGCAAAATGTCCTTTCTCTCCACAACTGAAACAACTGAAGTTTGCCGCAGGATTTGTTCCGTAGATTGGCCACAGGTTCTAGGGATTTGGGGAGTATTGCCACCAGTATGACGTGCCGTAGTGGAAGTGTCGAAACCCGGAACAACAACTCCGAGTCCCTCTGTGTGAATCGCACTATCCCAGAAAAAGCTAGTGCACACAGGGTTAACAGCAACGTATATCATGCAAAAATTACCTCAGAATATTATTGAACGAAAATACGACCTTAAGGCCAAGTCTTACAATATAGGGGCACAAGGCCAACAAAAGAAATAAAACAACGGAAAGTAGTAAAGATAGCAGAACAGCCCATCCAGCCTCCCACAGGCGAATGACTGTAAGACACGTCCTACTCGCTGAAGTAGTCCTCATCGTCGTAGTCGCCGTCGAACTCTGGCAACAGATTATAGCAAGGTGAGCACATAAAGTACTCTCAAGGTAAGCACATAAGTACTTACGCAAGTTACACCAGGAGATATAACAGAATTGATGCATGCATAATGGATTTCAAAGGAAGGCTTAATAGGGTAAGTGTGCGGAAAAGCAATACTGGAATTTGAATACAATAATGTAAGTGCGAAAAGCTGGATTTTAATACAGTATATGAAACAATGTTTTTAACAAGTAATATCGTTAGTGTAGGCTCCGACCCACACTTAACCTATCCACGGGAATCCACCCGGTCCAAAACCAAAACCATCATTTGTTTGCTCAAGAACCAGGTTTTATAAAATCCAAGTCTAATATGTGAAAACTTTACTTAGCATGTCCGTAACCGTGGACACGGCTATCCAGATAGATTTTTAACTCTGCAGAGATGTACAACTTTACCCACAAGACATTCCCTCTCACTTGAGCCACGCGATAAACACACTGCCTTAGGTGTGCGGCGGAGAGTTCATGACAAGGCCGTTCCAATGATCCATCGCTAAAATAATTACGTCGCCACTAAGGTTTCACCACAACTCGAATCCACGAGTTGGAGCCCCCTCTGGTGCCATGTGAGACTTCCCGTAGCCTACGCCGCGCTCACATTCAGCCTATAGCGGAACTATGTTTGGAACTTCACAAATTACTTAGCCAGGTCTGTCCCATACCGGACTTATGGTAGTATGAAGTGATTTCGTAAAATGAATCACAGAAACGGTCCTTAAT